>BSBM01000951.1:6385000-7585000 GCA_027924585.1 Larix kaempferi | reverse complement strand
CATTGAAACTCAGATAGGGAGAGAGGTTCCTGAGCAGGAATGGTGACACCTTTTGCAGATAGGGACTCAGCTATCATTGTAGTGGCTTTGATGGCTGCTCTGTAGCTATTGGGGTTCCTTCCCTCAAAAAGACTTTTGTTTCTATGTATCCAGATCTACCAGCAGATATTCATTGGGACTATATTCCATATTCTTCGCATCGTTTTCTTTCTTTTTCCTGGAAAGGAGCGTCCCCAGTGATCGCTAAGATCTTTAAATGTTTTAGGAAGAATGGATATCCTCCATTGATTCCCCAAAACCTGAGCCCAAACGTGCTTGGCAAAGGGACAAGCCAGAAAGATGTGAAATGAAGTTTCTTCCGCTTGCTTGCACAGAGTACATCTTGAAGGTCCTTCTATCCCTATAATTTTGAGATTTTCTGCCGTTAAGAGCTTATTATGATTCAAAAGCCAGAAGAAGATGCTAACTTTAGGGATACCATCCGGATTCCAGACTTTCCCCCAGTTTTTGAGAACCGGAGTGTTAGAGAATGTGAGTTTCTCATATCCTGCTTTGACAGAGTATACCCCTACTTTCCCCCAGCCCCTTCGGTCTCTTTCCCTTATATTCACCGGAGCTTTTCCATGCAGGGTATTGAGGAAAATTTGATAGGCATTCATGAGATTATCAGGCGGTCTCCATTTCTTCCATCCTTTCCAATCTCCATTATCCTTCCAATCCACTAGATCTATGAGTTTAGTAATGCCCATGTTTTGCAACCAAGTGCAAATGGGATCTAGACATCTCATTTGTTCCAAGGGCATTTCTCCATTGACTCTGTCCATCCAAATATTTATTCTTTTCCCGTTACCTGGGATCCAATAGAGATCTTCAGTAATCAAAGTCGAGGAAGAGGAGATAAGTCTCCAAATTGCGTTCCCTTTTTGTTATTAGGCTTTTCCAGACATCTTAATCTTGTGCTTCTGGAGTATTTTTTCCTAACTACTTCTTTCCACCATTCTTTCTTTCCAGAGACAATTCTCCAGGCAAGCTTGGCTCCCAATGCTTTGCTTACCAACATAGGTTCTCGAATTCCTAGCCCTCCTCTATTTTTCTTTTCTTTGACCACCTTCCAACTGATCAGATGAAATTTTTTATTTTGAATATTTCCCCCTTGCCACAAGAATTTTCTTATCTCTTTGCTAAAGGCATTCTGAATAGAAACCGGGGCTGCCATTATTGCAGAGGTGAAAATGGGCAGAGAAGACAAAACAGATTTGATCAAGGTGACTTTTCCTGCTAGATTCAGCCATCGGGTGCCCCACGAATTTATTTTTGATCTGAATTTCTCTAGAATAGGCAGCCAAACAGAGGAGGAAGGATATTTAAGACATATGGGAGTACCAAGATATTTAAAGGAAGTCCAATCGAGACAGGGTTTGAAATTTAAAATGGCAGATATGAGCCTAATGGTGGCAGGCTGACAGTTCCAAGTGTAAAGATTGCATTTATTGTCATTTGTTTTGCCTCCTGAGGCCCTGAGGAAGAGATCTAGGGTAGTTTTGAAACGGGCTGCTATTTGGGGTGAGGCACTACCCAGAAGGATGGTGTCATCAGCAAACTGAGCATGGTTTATGGCTTGGACATTTCGAGCGTAGGCTATACCAGGGAGTGATTCTGAAGCCAGGAGAGAGTTAAGCTTTCTGCTGAGGGAGTCAGCCATTATGACAAAAAAGGAAGGGTGAAAGGGGATATCCTTGTCTCAATCCCCGAGAGAGTCGAAAAAAGGAGGTGGGCCTGCCATTTAGAAGAGGAGAGATCCACGGCGCTCCAGTGCAGGCTTTCACCCATCTAATAAAGTTTCCGTCAAATCCAAATTTTTCCAGAATGTAATAGATGAAATCGTGTCTTACTCTATCAAAAGCATTGGACATGTCAAGCTTAATAGCCATACCTGCATCCTTGTTCATCTGGCTGGTATGAATTGCTTCCTGCACTAAGAGGATATTGTCATAAATTTGCCTGCCCGGAACAAATCCGCCCTGATTAGGTGAGATGATTCTTGGAAGTAGATTCTTGATTCTATTAGCTATGACTTTGGTAATAATTTTATAAGAGGAGTTGCACAAAGATATGGGTCTGAATCTCCCAATCAAGGTGGCTTTTTTCTCCTTTGGAATTAAAGCTATGAACGATGTATTGGTGCCTCCTCCTATCTTCTCTCGGTTCCTTGTCCAATTTATCATTCTGAGTAGATCTTTTTTCAGCAGATGCCAGCATTTCCTGTAGAAGTGGATGGTGAAGCCATCAGGTCCTGGGGATTTTTCTGGGTGTAGAGCCCACACTTCTTTTCTAACTTCCTCTTCCGTAACCACATCTGCGAGCATACTGTTGTCTTCTGCTGTTATGAGCTTGGGTATCTCCTGACCCATTCTCTCAATTTCCTCAACTGGGGGTTCCCCTTCCTCACTGTAAAGTGACTCAAAGTGACTTTTGATTTCCCTCTTGATTGCCTCAGTATCCTCTATTTTAGCTCCATCTTCCTTCGTTAAGCTGAAGATGTTTTTTTTCCTGTATCTTTCCTTACATTGTGCATGAAAGAACTTGGTGTTTCTGTCCCCCGACTTTAACCATAAACATCTTGAGCGCAGTCTCCATTCCTCCTCATCTCTTCTGGCCGCCTGTCTAATTTGTACTTCCAAGTCATTTTCTTTTCTCAGAATGTGCTCAGTTATCTGCTCAGTTTCCATTTGATTTTGCAAAGTTTTGAGTTCCTCTTGCAGAGAGTTTATCTCTTCTCCCGATTTCTTTTTGTTTTCCTTAGCCCATCTCTTTAAAGCAGTCTTAGTATTTTTAAGTTTGTTTTCCCATATGAAACCTGGTGATCCAGGGATAAATTGATTCCAAATAGCTTTGACCTCTTCATAGCAGTCTTCGTTTTCCAGCCAAAGCGGATTGTATCTGAAAAGTAGAGGCCCAAGGTTTCCAGGGGATGAGAAAAAAAGGGCAATAGGTCGATGGTCAGAAGCAGCTGAAGCTAAAATTTTTGAGTCGGGAAGTAGAGGCCTACTTAGGAAGGCAGAGCTGAGAAGAAATCTATCAAGTCTTGCTGCTATATGTCCGGGTCCAATTCTTTTATTATTCCAGGTATAGTTTCCTTGCCTAGGTTTTATATCCACAAGATTCCAAGATGCCTGGAGATCCTCCAAACTCTCTCCAAACTGATCTCTAACCTTCGAACCTCCTCTACGCTCATTAACACTTACGGTGACATTAAAATCTCCAGCTAAAACGCAGGGAGATAGGTTCCTTCCAGATTGAAGATCAATAAGGTCTTTCCAGAACTTTTCCTTTAGACCGTGAAGCGTAGGTCCATAGATGTTTCCTACCCAGTATTTTTCATTGCTCGATATATCCTCTATTTCCGTAAAAAGTCAATTTCTATTGCTAAATGAAGAGATGCATTTGTACTTACCTCTGTCCCACCAATTAAGGAGCCCTCCCGAAGCTCCAGTAGAGTTGACTGCAATGCCTTCTCCTTTGGGCCAGATTTGATTTAGGGATTTGAGACAGTCTGCTTCTTGCATCTTAGTCTCCTGGAGCATGAGGATTGAGGGGGTTTCTAACTTCTTTATTCTTTTAAGTGCTTCTATCTTTTGCTTGCCTCCTAAACCTCGACAATTCCAGGAGACTATCTTCATTATTTTTTGGAGAGGTAGGAGCCTGCTTTTTCCTTCTTTTCTTCTGATGTCCCTGTTATTTGCTTTGAGCTGGATAGAATTCTTACACGCTGGTCTAAGCTGGTTTGCTTACCCGCCGCTTTCTCGCGAATCGTTTCTTGCTCTCTTACCACTTTATTTAATTTTCTGCCCTTTTTTGTCTGGGGTTCCATTTCTTCTTCTCTGCTTTCTGAGGTTTCTTCTTGGAATAATTTTGCCTTTGCTCTTGTGACGGATCCGCCCCGTGCTTTAAGTGGCTCGCTTTCAGGCTCTTCCTGTTGTGATATTGCTGTGGTCTGGATTTCTCCTTCCTCTAATTGCTTTTCTGCTATTTCCTGCGTTTCTTCTTCCCTTGCTTGTTCTGTTGCTTCCTCCGGGGCTGTGTCCAATCCCTGTTCCTGCTCTTCCTCAGTCGCTGCAGAAGATAATAGGTGAAATTTGTTAGCTTCTCTAGAGCTTTGTTGTTTTCCTGTCGTTTCTTTTCTCTTTGGGGTTGCATGTGGATGTTGTGCATTTGGGGATTTCCCATTCTTTTTTCTCACCTCATTCCACTCTCCCTCTTGATTTTCTTCCATTTCCTGCGTCTTTCTCTTAGGGCATAGCTTGGCAAAGTGCCCATATTCGTGACATACCTTGCATTTAAAAGGAATCTGCTCATAATCAACAGGTTGCAAATGATTCCAGCCATCCATTGACAAACTTATAGCTTCTGGGAGCCCTTTTTCTAGGTCCACCTCTACACATATCCGGGCACAGGAAAACATCGGGGGTTTAGGTTCTGATTTGTCAATATATTTCCCCAGCGAGTTACCGATAGCCTTCAAGTCTTCATCGTTCCAGCAGTGCAACGGTAGGTGAGGTAGCTTGACCCATACTGGTACGGCTGAGGGAATGTCCTTTTCCGGGTCAAACGAGAGGTCCCATTTGTTGATATACATTCCTCTTGGTCCCATAAAATATGGGCCGTTCCTGAATATTAAGTCCCTATCCTCCTTTTTTTCAAAAAAGAAGACAAAGAATCCCTTGCCGCAGAAGATCTGCTGGACTTCTCCTTGAATGAGGGGGCGCCAGTTTTTATTTAGCCATAGCTCGATCGATCTCGGGGAGGGCCATAGCCCAGTAAAGTGCCCTACCAGTCCTTTTTCAGAGAGCGCAAGGGCTTTACACTTCGAAGCTGTAGAGCCCAACTTAACCTCAGGTATGGCGGATTTTTTGACAAATCTTGAGTCCGTGGATCCAGCCGACTTTGTGGTCTGAGATTGCGCTGCTACCAGAGAACGGAAAAGGGCATCGAGGGGCGCCCGTCCCGGGTCAGGAGGAGGGTCCATGGCGTCGGTACCCAACTCAGAAGCCTCTGCCACCAACCAGAAGGTGAACCAGCTAGGGTTCGCTCGTCAGTCGAAAAAAACCTCTTTTATAATAAATAGCTCCCTTGGAAAGCTTAATCATTCCCATAAAATTCAAGTATTTAACCAACCCACCTTTAGTGCAATATGTCAAATGATTATATAAGATTGTTTGTTCAAACTAAGTTTGGATATTCATGGATCCATTTGGAAGGATTACAAATGGTCTTATGGGAAGCCATTTATGGACTACTAAACTAAGGAACATTATGACAAGATCTAGCCAACTGGTTCAATGGTTGATCATATTAAGAAGAAATGGAAAGTTCTAAATCATGATTGAATATTTCACAATATTTGGAGGACCCATTCTTCTTCAATGTTGGAGTCCTTAGATGGTTAGTTCTTCATAATAGTTTAGCAATAAAGTATCAATTGCATCGTATTACCAACTTAGTGTTGTGCATTTTGTCACAAGCCTAAAATTGATGAGCAATAAAGTAGTCAAAAAGTAAAAACGACTCTCTTGCATAGATGGTGGATGATAAAGATACCAATGCATTGTGGTTCCTAACACCCATACTCCAGATGAATTACTGTGAGAAGAAAGGATATGTATCCTTAAAAAATGAAGTTATTGGAAACAAATTCAAATTGAATAATAGCATGATTTCTGGTTGAAATTTATTCTAGTTCATTCAAAGATATTAGTTTGGTTTACATTATTTAGGATCATGTGTTACCAAGTTGATCTTATTTGAAAAAACAAAAGAGATAGAACATATAAGGAACACCAATTCCCTTTTGAATGCTAACGAAACTTGCAATGAAGAATTGCAAAGGCCTTTTTCAAAGCACAGATGAATATCAAAATATAGTGATCATTCCAGTTCTTGGAGGACCAGCTGCCATGTGGAAAATTACGTTGAAGCAATGAACTATTGTGGATGATCTATTTTATATGACATGCTAAAACTTCGCAGCTAGAGCATTCCAAATAAAAGCAAGCAATACCATTTCCATAACTTGCATACTAAATATGGACCCACTAGTTATATTAACTTCATAAAGAAGCATAAATAAAATATGGTCAAATCACATGTAATACTTAAATAATTATAGTTTCTAGTCCATATTCTAGCTCGATTCCTAAGTTCTGCAATCTGTGAATCCTTAGTGAGATTATTCCCTGAAAGAATAAAGATTAAGCAACTTTCAATCAATAGAACATGACCATTAAATGAAATTCCTCACGAGTTTCAAGGAAATGGAACTACAAAGAAATATAGGAACAAAGTAAAGAACTTACTTGCGAGGTCTGCATGGCCTTTTGTTAGTTCTCCTCACAACTAAAAATATGACAATATGTCAAAAGTCAGAGATTGTTGTACAATGTATATTGAATGAATACAATTCAAAAATAAGCATAAATCAGAAACACAGAGAACAGATTGACCATACTAACCGAATCAAGATGTCTCATAGGTTCCAGAGAATGTAGAAAGGAATTGTAGACTTTATTGTCCATTAGAACCAGGTCAAGTTCATCCAAACTATTGCAACCACAAACAAAATAATAAAGGAGATCAATATATATTACAAAAACACAAAAAATGAACCACCATTTCTTTAAGATAATCCCCTTCAATTGCAAGCATGAAAATTGTGGTCACAAAGCCTTCTTTGATTTAAGAAAAATTAGCCTTTCACAAATCTTGAATCCATTGGATGGTTGTGGAAGAGAAATACTCAAATATACATTTAGGCTTCCAAAGAGTTAGTTTTCTTGTAGCATCCTACAATCAAATATTAAGGGTGGTTTTGTGAGGGTATTATTAACTATAGTTACCATACCTTAAGGACTATATTAATAGTAGTCACATGGAGCTTTCCTGATGCAACCCTTCTTGGTACCTCAGAAGCTTGTACGATTATCCTGAGAAGATTAATAGCATCTCCAACAAGTATTGTGGCGTAAGGAGAATTGTCACTTGTAGCAAACAAAACAAGTATAGGATTATAGTATGCTGAAGAACTTCAAGATTTGTAATTTATTATTGAAAATGTCACTATTTAATGTTCAATTTTATTGATTTAATTCAATTAAAGTTTGGCCAGTTATCAAGTTACTGGGAGAAGGTCAAACTGTAATTTCATAAATGTAGGAAGTCATGCCAATGGCCATTGTTATTTTGTCAATGGCTAGGTCACTGGAAATGGAAGCAATTCTTATATTCCAGTTGATCACAGATGCACTACTAAAGATAAAATGGTTATTGGCTAGAATCATGTTACAAATGTGCAGTCAACTTCAACATTTGATGAAAGGAAAGTAGTGGTCACACATTCTCTTCATTTTGAATGTGTGACTACGGATTTCCTTAGCAACTAGGCTATGGGTGATCGCCTACATCTCCATTAAAGTTGCAACTATGCAACTACTTGTGATGGTAATCCTTATAAATTCATTATCAATTAGGCACCAATTGCAAATGTAGGGAAACCACACATGGTTTTAAGTTGTTGTAATCACCTAACTCCAAAGGTTGGATTAGAATTTGAACAAGTGACCTTTACTTCTAGTAGTGCGGTTGGATGTATGCCATGGAATAGCAATGGATGTGGCAATCATCATATGGATGGTAGAAAAGAATACTATAAAATAAATACCATGGAAAACATCATCATCTTTAGATATTTTAAGAAGTGAAAGCATGTGAGATAATAAGAAAACTCAAAAATTAATTATAATAATAATGACAAAAAAAGAATCCCTCCTCTACTGCTATTATTGTTATTTTTTAGTTTGAAATACTTAAATTCCCGACACTGCATTGCCAAAGTTGTCAATTTTTTGAAAATGAATATTATAAAAACCCGGAGTTTGATTCTCATGATTTTAAGCTCTATCTAATTCAAGAAGATGACAGTTTTTATGAAAAATATATGAAATGATTCATGAATGAAAGTATGATTCAACTTCCTCAAAAGAAGAGAAAAGTTTATGGTGCTTGCTTAAAGGAAGCTATCCTTGTAACAAAAATGGTTCACTAACACAAAATGTATATCAATAAAAAAGCTCCAGAAAGATCATAAATAAATAAAAACCCAATATTATTTTTTCTATCAATTATGCTCACAATAAAAAGATGAATTTTTTGTTCAATTAGGTGGTTGGACCAATAAGTCAAGGTGGAGAAAGGTGGGGTAAATATATTCAATGTATTCAATAAGTAATGCCGATGAACTAATCATTCTAGACAGTCTATTACTTAATATTTTGAAAAAAAAAATATAAAAGTATCAATGGAGATGAAAACCCAAAAACTTCAACCAATGCTAGAAGTACGTGAATACATTTATTAAAAAGTACAAGCTCGATAATGTACTAAAAGGTACATGTTACAATAAGTTTGGAAAATCATAATGAGAGATTCCAAAAAGTTACCTTCATTGATCTACCCATTCCATTTTCAAGCTTCATCCGCATTTATTACGCTCTTGAAATCTCGCAGGCTTCTTAAAGTCTCACGCATTGTTAACCAAATATTACATGCCTCAAAGATATTGGCTAAAGGTCTCTACAAAATTCCATAATTTGAAAAACCATAGTTTGGAAAACCATGATTTGAGGGATTCCAAAAAGTTAACTTCATTAATCTACCCATTCCATATCCAAACTTCATCCACATTCATTATGCTCTTGAAATCATGCAAGCTTCTTACAGTCTCATACATTGTTACCAGGCATAACTCAGCCCCTGGCCACTCTATCTCCTTCAATTCATAGTTTCAAATCATGTCTCATGCCTCCACACTTCTCCAGGTTCAGAGTTTCTTGGCATATCATCCTGTTTAGGAATTTCTTCCAAAATGCAGCATCCATCCCCAAGCTACCCTGCTCTTTTTTCCACGAAGATGACATAGGGAGAGAATTTTGACAAAATTTGGCACAATTTTTTTTTTGAATTTAGTGTAATGGTTTTTTTTCAAATTTTAATATAACTAAACAAGGCACATCATGTGGTTTTTGTTAGTGACAATTATAGTTCAATGTATAATAATGATATAAAACCAATCATGGTGAAATTTATACCTTAACACAATTGTAGGATGGGTTGTGTGTATTGGGCTATTTTTTGAATCATTGCATCACATGCATACAGAACAAAGGCATAGGCTAAAGGGAAAACAATTTGGCCCTTTCCGAGTGCCCTCTCATTCATTGGTTGCATCATTTACATTCTCTTATAACTCCACTTCACTAAATGGCATAATCCAAACCATCATCGTTATCCCCTTGCACAACTGTAAGGTTCCTATCTTTAAATTTGAGCAAGTTGGAGTACTCTTTTAATGTTGGAGCCACCTTACCTACAAGAAAAATTAGACCTCTATAAATTTGATCCCTATAATCTCTTATAGATCCAAGTTTTTGTTTCGTCAAAAATATTTCAACTCAAAAAATTTGATGTCTATAAACACTTGTAGCTCCAAAGTTTTAAGATTGACTTAGGCTTGTTATTGAGACATAATTTTAAAATTTCATTATCAAAATTGTAATTTTCCATTGCCAAATTATGTCAAATAACTTGATGGAAAGTGAAGAATGCTCCATGATTAGCCTACTTCTATATAAACATCGTGTTCTATGGTATCGACGATCTGAAGATAATATGGTATTGGAGCTAGGGTTACTGCAACATACATTATCTTTTTTTTCTTTCTTGGGTTTTCCTGGGTTACCAAGGTCATGGACCCCAACTTGGAGACTTTAGAATTTGGGTAGAATGTCCCCATTAGTTCGTCACCTATATTCTGGACGAAAGAGGATTTGCCATAGATTTGGAGAGTCGTTGATGCATTTAAGGAGGACATGTACCTTCTTTCCTCTACTCAAATTCATGAGGACCACAAGACATGTGGAGGTCTTTTATGCACTTTAAACCTTGGATCAAATGTAGAGGGTACCAAATTAGATGAGGTTCTTACTTTTTGCACAAAGAACATTGGGTTAGGATGACTCCTCAATCTTTTCCTTGGGTAGTGTAGGTATTGAGATGTAAATACCTTGGTCCAGACTTTGTGCCAAAAAATATCACACATGTTTCAAAGTTGAATTCAGAGCAAGCCGGATACAAAACCATAAAAATAAATAAATGTATTAGGTGCAAGAAGGATAGGGTTAAATTGGCACTTAGACTTGATGTTGGGATGGGTAGGCTTGAAAGACTAACGAGTTAGGTTTTGGTCGAAAATTTTACCAGAAATTTGGTTAAGGGGGAATCATTGACGATGATGACTATGACATTGATGATGATGACCTAGATGACGATAACAATGATAGTGATGATGATGATGATGAACTAGATGACAATGACAGTGATGATTATGTCGAAAATGATGCTGATGAAAATGATGATGATCATCATCATCATCATTGTCGCCATCATCATCATGATTACTATATCCATCCTTGTCATCCACATTGTCATGGTCATTATCATCATCATCACCAGTACAATCACGGCCCATGAGACTTATAAGAAAGTGTCGGGATCTAATTGTATGACTTATGTCCCCAAATAATGGTCCAAACCTCAAAATGTTTCTTACATCCCATACATAAGCTAAATATTTAATCTACATGGCTTGTGTAGTAGTATGGAACATCAGGGATAACCATGAGTCCTTGAAGCAATTGTTTAGGATTACATCATTATCATTGGATTGATTCTTACTTTGTTTGATTAAAATTTTCATTGCCATCATCATTGTCATCTAGGCATTAATCCTTACTCAAAAATGTGAGTCAATGGAGATAAACTAAAATAAATATGAGCATGAAATCAAGACGTATGAGAAATCCCAAATAATTCCTCTAAGACATTAATCTAACACAACCAACCTGTGTAAATGACCCATGCAATGAATTGATGCACCTTGGAAGCTTCAACCTCTAACCCACTCACCTCATACCTAACCTTAATGTCTAACACCTAACTGACTAACATGATAACTCATAAACCATTTCCAAGTAGAGTACTAAAGTGGAGAGACAACATAATGAAAGAAATGGCAGAGACAGAGATGATGGAGATATTTCCCACAAAGCTCCAACCGTACACATAAGTACACATCTCACCTATGAACCTAACTCATGCGCATAAGTAACATACCTAAATTACATAAGTGATGCACATAAGAGACACACCTAAATTGTGCACTTAAGGAACAAACATAAGTGATGAATCTAATCCATGTAACTAAGTGATACAATTAATTCAAATAATATACACACATAAGTGATGTACATATGTGGTGCACCTAACCCACAAATAGAAGGAACACACATAAGTGGTGCACCTAACTTACGCACATAAGCGATGCACTTAACTAATGTACAAAAGTGATGCATCGGATTCACACACATAAATGATGGTCTGAACTCATTCACATAAGTGACATACCTAGCTTATATACCTAAATCACACACAAACTAAACACACCTAACTCATGTAATCCTCTAATTTTGTTGAACCCCTAACCCCCTATCTCATTAACACACAAACTCACTAAACTATAATAGATTGACATAACCATTGACGATCAGTTATCTACCCACACGTGTCACATCATAGGAACTTGCATTGCAACATTTGTGTCGTGATGTTACATTCAACATATGAAAAAAGGTGGAGATGATAGAGACACAATCCACATATGAGAGGGAAGAATGGATGAACATGAAGATAAATTGAAATGATTTGAAGCTAATAGTGTGATGAATCTAACGATATTTATGGGAGTTGTGTTTTCCTAAGTGAGAGATCGAAAATAAAAATTAAAAATTATATTAGCGAATCTTGTACCAATTCTTGTTCACCAAGGAAAGTTGGTGGATAGCACTGGGGATGGACTGTAATGAGAAACCCTCCACTATTTCAAAGACATAGTGCAATGCCTTAAGAACCCACCATAGGCTAAGCCTCAAGCTCAAAAAGACAATGGATCCTTGTGGCATGTGGGCTTGCGAAGAAAAAAGGTGAGGGTCTTCCAACTAAAACCTCGTACTCCATATACTTGCAATCTCACAATCTGACACCAATTTTTGTTCGCCAGGGAAAGTGGGTCTATAGCACTACAGTTGGATCAAAATGGGCTTCGGTTCAAAATATCACGACATTTTTTCATGTTTTCCATTTCCCTTATGAACTAAAGAAATCCAAGTAGAAGCAAAGAGGGAGAGAATGGTTGAACAAATAAATAACAAGGACAACAAAGAATCATGAGCAATCCCCCACTTTTTAAATGACATAGTGTAGTGCCCTAACTTGCCATTAGTTAAGTCATGACCTCAATAAAAAAAATGGAGACTTATTTCCTATGGGTTTGTGAAGAAAAAATATGAGGGCCTTCCAACTAAAACCTCTTACCACCCATTCTCGCAATCTAAGTACAAATATTCCATGTTGCCTAAGGGGAATAGTAAAAAATAAGGAAAAGGAGTGACAAAGTTATAACATGAGATTATTTATTCAAGGACAAAATCATGGATATAACATAGAAACTTGTCATTTGAGCAATGAAAGGCCACATCAATAAATCTCAAAGACTCACACAACCAAAGATGGTGTGCAAGTAAATAGAATGCCCATGCATAGCTTTACAAGACAAGGAAACAATCTACACACTGACCAATGCCAAAAGTGAGCTCTTAAAGGTTAAATGGTATTTGGGAACTTCCAAAAATATAATTGGATGTGGGAGACATGTTATCAATTATGTAAAGAATCTTTGGTGTTCCCATAGTGGAGAATAAGTGATACACTAGACTACTAGGACTAACAACCCAACCTGGGTATTTGTCAATTTTCATTCTTCTAAGAAAATGTCTTACAATATGTTTGTTTAATTGTGAACTCCACACATATTTGATAGTGACTATATTTGGTTCCATTAGGTTGAATCTTGTTTGACTAAGATGTGGCTTTTCTTTTGAGTTTGGAAAGTGGACTTTTACTTTTTTACCAGTAAGAGTTTATGTTCATTCACTTACCTAGAACCACAAAGTTCCTTGTTTCATGAAATCTCCACACAATATGTTATGTGATGGTCTAGGGCATTGTAATGGTCCATGACCCCATAAGAAATTGATACAAACTTAGGCTATAAATTTGAACCCTAAACCATGTTGTGGGCCAAGAGATCCATTATTGGTGTTACAAATCTCAAAATTACCAGCGTATCCCACTTGTAGATGAAATATTCCCTCTCTAGAGATTATGTGATGTCTCAAGTCCTTGCACATCACCCACGACACAAAGGTAATTTTTACATTCTGAGAAATTGTCTTTTGACCTTGAACCTTGGCGTGGATTGTGAGAACCATATGTGGTATTCAAAACCTTTAAATATGAACTAAAGCTATAGGCCTGAAGCTAGTTACATTTTTCACAAAAACCTCTTTTAGTTTCCTAAAATGATGGGTCATTTTCGCGCAATGAATATGCCAAGATGGTAGTTTTTCAAACAACTTATGTTTAGAGTCAAGAAATGACTTAGTAAAATGCATGCCTCAGTATGTACATTCATCAATAATTGAAAGTAAAACCATAGTCCTGAAGCTAGTTACATTTTTCACAATAGCCTCTTTCAGTTTCCTAAAATTATGGGTCAGTTTCCCGCAATGAATCTGCCAAGATGGCAGTTTTTCTAACAACTTATGCTCAGACTCACCTTAGGAGCCACCTTACAGAAGTGTAAAAGCTTCTCTTGCCTTTTACTTATATAGTTCCTTTTTTATTTCTAATTAAGGCTTTATTCCTCTTTATCTTGTCAACTTTTAGGGGCTCGTTAATAGCTTCCTAAATTTCTCTTATTGCATTTTTACAATCTTTATCATAAAAAGGGTTGGTTCTATTATTCCCTTTTTACCCGATACCTATATAGGGAATTTGTTAATGGAAGATAAGAGGGTTTTAGTAAAATTATGATAGATCTCTTCTGTATTTTCCTTACTCGATAAAGAAAATAATTCATTCTTTAAATCATTTAGAAAATATCCTCTCTATTTCTATCGAAGATCAAGTGTTTTTGGCCATGAGAATTTTCTTATATGGGATCGATATGCCTGAAAAAACTAAGAGTTACAATTAAAGGTCTATGATCTGAGTCGGTATCATGAATACAAGTCATCTAGTTAGAATTTGGCCACTTTATTAGACCATTTCAAATTATTAGATCTTGAGCACTACAAAGCTTGATTAGCTTGGAACCGTACAAATTGTCACCTACATATTCATATCTTCTTTTGTACTTGCTAGCAAGATCAAGGTATTCATATAACCAAAGAGGGTTAGGGTTGGATTAATTTCTTAAGAGAATATGCTGGTTACTTGTAGTTCGAGCATTAAAGTCTCCCATTAAGAGGATGTTACCTTCATTTCTTAGGCTAGAAATATCATTGAGACCATTGAGGTGATAAAAAACATCACATATGCGGAGACTGCAGATTTAACAAGAATGTGTTTGAAGTCCACATACTTTATCTATAAAGGAATACTTTATGAGAAACTCATGGTGTTGCAATGGGTTCACCATTATATCCCCTATAGTGGCTAATATATACATGGATCATTTTGAATCAATAGCTCTCAACTAATTCCCCCTAGCCCCTGAAGAATGGATGAGGTACGTAGATGACATATTTTCCAAATGGAGACATGGTAAGGAAAAGCTATATGAATTTTTGTCTCACATAAATAGTATTTCCGAGCACATCAATTTCACTATAGAATTGGAAAATGACAACAAATTTCCCTTCTTGGATGTTCTTCTCACAACAAATGATGGGAGGCTTGGACACCAAGTATTTAGGAAGGACACCCATACTGATAGGTATTTGCATTCTGAATCCCACCATCATATCAACCAAAAGTTAGGTGTCATCAAAACCTGGTAACAATATCTACAAGAATATCTAACCCTAAACATCTTAATCAAGAACTTAACCACCTCCGGAAGGTATTCCTGTTGAATTCCTACCATGAAATGAACATTAGTAAAGCACTCTACCAAGCTCAAAATAATCAACAATATAAACACCCGAATGGAATTCCCAAATCCTCCTTACCCTATATCAAAGGCACCATTGATCGGATAGTTAATATCCTAAAAAAGCATAACATATGTGTGGCCTTCACTCCCCATGCCACCATTAGGAGAATGCTTGACTCAATAAAGGACACATTGGATCCAAGACTACAAAATAGAATTTACACAATATCATGTTCTTATGGGAAGAAATATATAGGTGAAATAGGATGGTTGATACAAATTTGACTAAAGGAGCATGCCGCAAACATAACTAGGGATAGAGATTCAAAATTAGCCCTAGTTGGACATGCACACAACTCTACACACCACATATGTATATAAAATGCAAAATTAATAATGAAAGAGGATAATTATTTAAAATTAAGGGTGAAGGAGACGGTTGAAATTGAGAAACAAAAGAATACCTTGAATAGAGATGACGGATTAAAATTGAGTAGCTCCTGGAAACCTGTAATATAACACATAAGCAACAAATATTAATTGTTAAGTTATCCTACCATATCGCAATAGTACACACAGTAGCAATCTTTAATAATTAAGCTGACATGACATAATGTAGGTATGTGTGTGTGTGTGTGTGTGTGTGTGCTCTCTTACATCACATGGAACTCCATCTCAATATCATTATTGTGATCCCTTGATGATGGACTCTGGATAGTCCAAAATGTTGGGTTTTAAACTTTAAAACAGGTTTCTTCCAACTTCTTTAAAAAATATTCAACCTGTAATGGATTTGCTCAGTCATAGAAATATCATGCTTTAAGCCATTGTAAGGACAATTTTTATCTAAATTTTTTTCTTATTAAAATTAGAATTAATAGGGGAAAAATAACAAATTGCAATGTAGATGTTATATAATTAATGTCTATAATCTCCATCCAAATGTATTGCTTGAAAGGATCTCTCTTGTAAATCCTAACATGGGGGGGAATGTTCTTTCTAATGTAACAAGATATACCTCCAATGCCCCTACGATAGGATCTCTTATTCCATATCGACCATAGGACAAATCCTTCTATGTTAGGGACCTTAGAATCTTCATGCTCCCAAGTTTCAACAAGCAATATAATATCTATTTCACTCAGGATCCAACTTAACTTGGTACATTTGTTCCATGGAAAGCCCCAGCAGTTCCAAGAGAGAATCCATAGCATGCCAAATTCCTATCAACCTTAGTGATGACTTCACCCTCAGGCCTATAAAATGTAAATGATAGTGGGATTTCAAAATTTTCAAATTGGGGAGGAAGGAAAGCCTAAAATAATATCATAGTATGACCCATCTTTTATGTCATAAGTTCCTTTACCTATATCCATGAATACATGTCATCCAAATTCTCATCCAAGGGCTTATTCTAATGGTTATGAGGCCTAGGCTTCTTATTTCCCTTAGCAACTACTATAGCAAAGTGGGGGTCATATTTTCAAGGCTTGTCCAAGGGGAACTTTATGTCCTCAATTATTTATGTTGCTTCCCTACCATCCATGGGATTTGAGAAGGCATTTCCTACCATGGGAATTGAATAGGTAACATAAACCTTCTTTTTAGGCATTTGGAAATAGGTTGCATCGACTTGAGACAACTACGTAACATATTCTAGTAGGAAAAATCTAGGGGTGAGGAACATTGAAGTCTATAAGGAGATAAACCTAACCTATATATTCTTATTAAAATAAAATATTATCCCAAAAATCATCCCCATTTCTTGACTTCAATCCCTACTTGTGCGTGGGGCCTAATTTTAATAGGCAGTTTTCCTAGTTGCTTTCCTACTGCACATAACATTGTTGATATAATTTTCCATGGAATATCCATCATCATCATTCCTAACCCATGGTAGAAAATCAAGGAATATTAGTGGCACATTGTCCTTAAATTTCTCTAGCCTCAGGTAGGCCAAAGAGGAACTTTGCTAGAAAATGAAAAGATACACTTGTTAGAAATCCTAGAAATCGTGTTAATGCCAATAAACTCTCGACACGTTTCAATCCCAAGAGGGATCATTTTCAAGAGTTCCACATGAGTGAGGAGAGGCTCATTAGGTAGCAAAAAATACAAAGTTAATAACTAGTGATATGAGAAACAAGAGAACAAAAACCTAATAGGTTGTCCTTTCAGGTTTCTCAATGTTTTTCAATGCATAGATGAGAGGTCTCCAACTTTCGCTAAGCTTTTAGCCATCATCTCTATTAAGGTTGTATAGGTTCAACTCAATTTTTAAAGACTCCATTACTTTCCTTTTCCATAGTGGTCTATTTTGGAAAGTATCTTGGCATCTTCAAGACATGCATGGTGGTTAGTTCCCTAGGAGTGATCCAAGGGGGGTAATTTTTGGGTTCTATTTAACCTCAAATCTTCACTATGCTCTTTAAATCTAGTATTCATTGATGGAAAAAGGAATATAATGGAGTCTTTGGAAATCGATTTAGACTTGGACAACCTTAATAGAGACTATAGTCGGAAGCTTAGTGAAAGTTGGAGACCTCTCATCTATGCATTGAAAAACATTGAGAAACCTGAAAGGTTGACCTATTAAGCTTTCATTCTCTTTTTTATCATATCGTTATTTATTAACGTTGTATTGTTTCTTACCTAGCGAGCGTCTCCTCACTCATGTGGAGATTTTTAAGATGATCCCTGCTGGAATCTAAATGCATTGAGAGTTTATTGGCATTAATGCAGTTTCTAGGCTTTCTAACTTATTCTTGCATATTACAATGTTTAACAAGATACACTAGGTAGGAGGGGTAGTGGAAAATCATCTTAGTCCTTAAATTAATTAACTAGTTTATCATGCCCTTCATTATGGCTTCAACGTTTATGAATAAGGGAATTTGGTTGCAAGGACCATGTAATATATCTAGGATGGCCAACATGGCCTCATCAACCATGGAATCATATTCTCTCCCTAGGATTAAGTAAATAAGGCCACATTCTCCTAGACCCACATAGGGAAATTATTTATCCTATAAAAAGGAGGGTGGCTTGGAGCTAGGCTTTGAATTGGTAATAATTTGAGTACCATGTCCCTTCTCTGATCATCAGATTTGAAACTTGAGGGACAATAATGTCAAGTTCAATAGAGTGTTTAGCATGGTAGAGATGGTTCTGGAAGTGAAAAAAAAAACTTACTTAGGTGCATTCAATAGACATGATCGAGGAAGTTACAAGTACAAAAAAAATTAGCACCCAAATTCTCAAATTCAAGAAATGGATATGTTTTGGGGATGATATGTTGAGCTAGACTCAAAGACCAATATGGGGTTCCTTCTAGTTTCTATGGGAATTGACCTAAAGCTACTCTTATTAGTCGATGGGGGGGGGAATAGTACTAGAGAGAAAGGATAGGGGTTGTGGCGAAGTTATTAATGAAAGGAGGGAGGTGATAAGAGAATATGTCACTCATGTTAGAGTAGCAGTTTGATTACCTAGTAGAAGAATCGTTTGAGGAGGTTTCCTTAGCTCTTGATATGGTGGTCATCTACTCTTATAGAAAAATTAACAAAGTGGAGCTATAAAATTCACTTACCCTACCTAAATTGAAAAAGAGGCAGTTAATTCGAATGTGGGTGGAAACATCTCGTTGGTGGGTTTAAGAGATATTGAGATTTAAGCGTATCTCACTAGAGTTCCCTATTTTCCTTCAAGATTTCATATAAATGGAAGAGGGAGGCTTCATAATTCAAATTTTATAGAAAAAATCACTTTTCATTTGAGCATTGAATTCGAGATCAACCAATTGAATCACTTTGTAGTTTTTGTATAATAGTCATTGTTAACCAAGTGGGTCCAAACACGCGGCATGATCTCATTAAATGTGAAGATTTAACAATGGGCCCTTTGGGGTGAATCTTCATATCATTAGTTGATTATGATCCTCTAAGGGTTAATATCTCATAGATTCAATATGGACCATTGAGCTTAATCCATGGGTACAGCCTCCCTCGCTAATATTCCTTAGCAATGCTACAAATATCTACACTATAGGGGGAAACCCTGCCAATCATTTATAGGTTGTTGATATTTTTAGTTTAATGAAAATTTGACCATCTACAAGTGCCAACCCTTTGCCCTTTGAATCTCTTTAAATCCATGTAGGACCACATGAGTTGTAGATATGAACCGGCAAGGATAATCCTAGTTGTTCACAGCTTTTTTAACATTTTGGGCCTCTACTTATCTTTATCCTCCGCTATCCATAGTGAACCATTTATATGAATTAGGGAGTATCTGGGTCATTCACAATACCTAAGGCATTTCTCTTCCACCGATGTACCTCAATGCCATGAAGGTTTCCCAACCATATGTATAATATAGCAAGGAAAATCCTCGTTATTTGTGGCACTTTACAATATCAAGCTTCCATTTTTCCTTGACCACTTGCAAGAGATTGTGGAACATTGATCACTCTTTGTGGGAGGATCCTTAACCATTCACATATCCCCTTACATTATGGCCCTCTTTTTTATTTGATCTTTTGTGTACATGTCATTGTCACTGACATGTTCTTGTAGGAGATATCACAGCCATCCGTGACACCCTTTTGACTTCAAGCCTCTTCTTTCCTTATCCCCCTATGAATCAACCACAACCATAGATCCATTTCCACAAGGACACTGTTAAACATTCACGACACTCAAAAAAATTTGAGCTCCCTATGAACCCAACTTATACTACAAGTTGACACTCCTTTGTGGGGAGGATTTGGGTTGTTCACGACACTTTGGAATTTCGGTCGTTATTATTCTCCACTTCTCCCAATAGATTGAGGGATTATGTCTCCTCTTGTAGGGAAATCACCACCTTTCATGGGCTCACAAAAAATTCTCCCATTGATAGACATTATCCTGCAAATCATTTCAATTTGTCAATTCGTATGTGGTAGGATGGTCCACTTTCAGCTCAAAAAGTCTTGTCCTTCATGATGAGATCTTGAAATTTGGTTTTCCTCGGATCTTTTTGTGGGGATCTCAATACTACCTTAGAAAATCCTTGATTAATAGATAGGATCTACTATCATGCCATTAACGTGGAAAATGAAGGTCGATGGGGTTCAACAGAGTTTCTAAGAGGGTATTTTTTGAAATGAGAAACAAGCTCCAAGGGTGGAGGAAGTGTGTAGAGCCTATCATACAATATAAACTGAGGGTCAATATGAGGAATAGATACAAGGGCCAAGGGTCAAATATTTTGAGGTTGTGTGTCCCAAGGTAAAAACACATTGTTCTTCTCCTATTACTCTCCCT
This sequence comes from Larix kaempferi, assembly GCA_027924585.1. Lineage (NCBI taxonomy): Eukaryota > Viridiplantae > Streptophyta > Pinopsida > Pinales > Pinaceae > Larix > Larix kaempferi. Next base: position 7,564,591 of record BSBM01000951.1, on the reverse strand, counting down.
CCCAAAGATCAAGGCAATGCTTGATTTATAACATTAACAAGAATTGTGTTATCATTACTTAATTGACATAACAAAAAGAAAATAAAACCCATAACTGTTTTTTATTCAACCCTACCACATTTGGGTTTTGGGAGTAGTGAAAACAGGCATGCATGAACTCACATGATTGTCGGTCACAATTACAAGTATTGAAGACCCATGATCTCCATCAAAATTTTGTAGTGGGAGACATACAAAAATCCATAAACAGAAAATTATGAACCTATTGCACCCACAACTACCCGCTCGAAAATTTTTCCCACAGGGAGATTATGGGGACCCCTCATGCTGAATTTCCTTGCCTTGAGTCACAATTAAGTTCCCTGGAAGCTAGGGTAAGTATTATTTTAAGCTAACTTTTCTTGGGAAGGAAAACGTCTAAGTTTTTTGGGAACAAATCATTTTTGTCCAAGTTTAATGTTGCGGCAAGTTTTGATGAGTACGTCGCAACAACTTCCCAACTCATTGGTCTATGTTGCAACTGCGGCCAAGTTGATTGGTTCTTGCTGCAACGACCCTCCAAATCACCGACAGTCACCACAACGACGTCCCAACTCATTTATCTATGCTACAACATCAGCAAACTTTTAAGAATCTTGACGCAATGGTCGGTTGTCTCCCTAGAGTTTCATCGACAAAATCGACATAGAATTCATTGTGGCGGGGAATGACAAGTTTTTCCACAACAGGTGGTCCCCTTTGGAAAATACGACGACATTCTAACAGGAAGACTATTACGGTTGAGAAGCACGAGATACACTACAATGTGCGTTGGGGATTTGAATAGAGCACCAACGGTCTTTTGTAAAAGATATTACAGCATAAGATGTTGCTTGGTCACTGCAATGGGAATCCCAATCCACAAAATCTTGCTACAACGGGAGGCATAGTCTTCTTAAAACACGCCTCTAAGGATTAATACGCACAAAGCAAAAGGGAAAAGGGATAAGGGTATCACAACAATCTTATAAATAGACATACCCCTCTTCTGACCTAAAATCATTAGTCATTTCAGTCTAGAGCTTCCACCTGTCACCTAGGGAGTGGAGACGAGCAAGGATAAGAACCTGATAGAGATGTATTGGTAGTTGAGGTAAGTATCACATGTTCCCTCCTCCCAAATTTAGTATATTTTTCAATTTAACACCAATATGGATTTTAAAGTCAATTCTAGGGCGATTTTAAGAACGATGTGAATTCATTTACCTTGAGACGATCCCTCCTCCCACTCTTTTGCAAACCTATGTGCTTTAAGGGGCTTCCACATGCTCATGAATCTCTATCTCGTTGATTCCCTAGCCCTTCGACCTATAAAGCAAGTAACCATGTGCAGTCCTGAAATCCCTAAAAGGCCCTATGCGCTAGATGGATTGGTAAGCGTGGAGTCGAGTTGGTTATTTTCTTAGTTAGGGTTCTAATTTCCTCATACAAAGCTACCTTATAACCGACCCCAAGCTCAACCATTATTAATGAAAATACTCCACCAATCGTAGATATCCCAAAAAAACTTGATGGTTGATAAACAAAGTAAACCCCATTGAAAACCACCGCAACGTCTAAGCTAAACTCTTCAAGCAAAAAGATCTCCACCATTTATTGACCTCTCCAGATTTTAATAAATTCCATCTCTCACATAAAATTGATATATACATTTGAAAGGAGAACCTGAGCACAAACGGTAATGGAAATGTATCCCTCTAAAGATTCAAAACCTAATGATGGAGCTGAAAATCAATAGTTTAAATTTGTAACTGGCCTGAGGGAACCTACGGCAGTCTCAGAACCTGTTTGTTTTTCTAGCTGAGATTACTGAAATAGACATAATCAAGGTATGGGAGAAATTTTCGAAATGAATATTAGAATGAATTGGTTGATTTGCTTGGAGAATAACTTGTTGTCATATTATATTAATCATAATTTGTTTTACATGGAAGGTGATAATGTCTCTCATGGCTCACAGGATCATACTATGTCTCACTAGAAGACTAGACAACAATCTAAATCCATTCAAGAGGTTTCATCCAATGATAAAATAGTAGTGGAGGCAAAAACCCCTAACCTACTGTTGCAGTATGATGATTCAAAGAGCACCATTGGGGTTGATCCTGCACATAAATGAGGGGAGATATATTAGTTCCTCAGGGTTGCGGAGTACCAATATGCCTGTGTGGAGGAGATTCTCATTTATCAGAACATCAAACATTATGGGATACATAAAGCAATGGTAAGAGTAGAAGTGTTTCCATGCATGGGGATAATAGAATGGTTGCTTCCTCGCACCGATGCTAAGAGGGCGTATTATTACAAGTGCCATAGGGGAGGCCCTTGCTTCATTCCATGCTTCTACCATGGACAAATATTACAGGTTTCAGGCTCCAAAGGTTAAAATATAATGACTGAAAGGATGCAATCATTAAAGATCAACTACATAACTTTCATCAAGCAGGCATGGATCCCAAACAAGCAATTATGTCTTAGGGATGGTGGCATATATGAAAGCAAGTGGCTCAAACAACCTTATAGGATTGTTGCAAACCTATTGTGTTGGTTGTATGGAGAACTGGATGCAATGCATTTTAAGCTAAAATGGACCCCCGTGTTCTTCTCTGTTACTATATGTGGCACAAGATTCAATTGGGAAGCCACCATCTCGAATAATATGGAAGATGCGGTTCTAAAGGCCTGAGAAGGATTCTTTAAGCAGCAGTCCAACTTTCACAGGACCTCTTACCTCTTGGATATGATTTGTGTGCTAAATGATTTCCTCGGCATGGGATGGCACTGCAACCTCACTGAAACCCCTATACATGTACGTTGCCTAGTTTTATAGGCCCATAAATATTTTGGTCATTACAAGCAAATATGTGAAAAATTCATCAAGCCCCTATATGCCATCATACATGGAACACCAACTAAATGCATGTCGAACAATGCCATTGCTACAGTAACACAGTTAGGATATTGGTATCTAACATAGGGTGGCACTTATATATGAATTTATGGGGTGTCAAAAGAACCTTACATCCTACCCAAGTACTTCACTAATCACATGGTTCTTAAGGATATCACACGCCATACATTCATAGATGGAATTGGATCTACTCTTAATAACACCAAGAAAGCATCATGGCCACCCCTCCCAATAAAAGTGGGAGCTTATAGATTCTCTAAGTCAAAAGAAGCTATAGAATTGGCTAAAGACATGGAGATGTTCCACTTCAGCTAAGAATAATTCCAAAGAAATGATGGCCGTGGGAAAGTGGCCAACCACAGTAGAACTGTTAAGTTTCACTGGCCATATACAGATTAGTTTTGTGCAGAGGAATAAATATTCAGACGAGTTTAGACCCTCGAGGATCTAGCTAAAAGAACGAAGAAAAGAAAGGGCATGGAGAACCCTGTTTCCAGCAAAGAGAAGGAATAACCCAAAAGGAAGCAGATAACAAAATAAAGGTTGAATATGAGGCTCGAAATTCAGAAGAATAGAAGAAGGTCAAGGAAATGGCTAATGCAGAAGATCTGGCAAAGAAAGAACAATAAGAAAAAGATAAACAAGCAGAGCTCAAAAGGAAGCTATGAGGGAAGCAGAAGAAAAGAAAGCCACCCTATGTTAGATACACAAAGGAAAGATGAAGAAAAGAAACATGAAGAAGAAATTTGTCGAAAGAAGGAAGAAGAATTCAAAGCTCAAAAGAAAGCTCTGAGGGAAGCAGAGGAAAAGCAAAAGAAAGATGAGGAGGTACAGGGTGATGGAGTACAAGATATGGATATAGACACATCCATCACCAGTTCTGATATCCCGCTTACTGGGGGGCATTTCCCTCTCGGGGAACTTGGCATCACCGCATATACTCCCACCCAAGAAATTGTTTTGGCTAAGATAAGCTCTGATTTCTTTGATTCCATGAAGAAGTAGATCATGCAAAGAACACAAAAGAAGTTCAAGTTCACCACCCAACCTAAGATAGTCATCACTCGGGAATTCCTTGTGTTCGAACAAACTGACAAAGCACCCAAAGTCATGGCATCCATCAATGTAGCTACTGCTATGGCAAATGAAGATAAAATTCAAAAGCTGACAAAAGAGTTGAAGAAAGCCAAACAAAAAATCAATATGTTAGAAGACCATCTCCTAGAAGCTAGGAAAGAAGGTGTTGAGTAGAGACATGACTATGATGCCCTTCATGTGGAAAATATAACTTTAGAGATCCTGGACCAAGAGCTACAAACAGATAAGGACGTGTTAGCCACCCAAATCAAGGATTTTGAGGCCAACAAGGAAGCCTTGATAGCCTAGATAATTGTTAGACAAAGCAAAAAGGATGTGTTAATTGCCTGGTTCATAGGTTTAGAAGATGAAAAGGAAACCATGGCAGAAGAAATAGAGGACTTGTGGAAGGATAAGAACATACTGGTTGTTGAGGCAGAGGCATCAAAATGGGAAACTCAAAACCTAGCAGAGTTCCACTTGTGCACCATTACATTACAACAGAAGTTGTTCCACGCAGAGGAATTAGTGACTGAACAATCCCATGAGGTTCAAAAAATCTCATCCACACTCAAAGTAGTAAATGAAAGGGCCCAAAACATAATTTCAAGGTATATTATGGCGAAGTAAAAAGACAAACCTCCCACACAGTATACACCATGGCGAAGTAAAAAGACAAACCTCCCACACAGTATATTATTAATGGCAAATTTGCTAACCAAGTTTGAGAAATTGTATATTATGATATTGTTTATCATAACCATAATAACAACATCAACGTCAAATTAACCACACAACTTTATAAGTTCTATCAAAATCAGGATTTAAAGATCCCATGCATCACTCTTTACAAAACTAATATAACTAATGCCCAGAAATTTCCATGGAGATGGAAACGAAAATATTTTTAGCATACGAATGTCTGCAGAGTTTAGAATTATTCACAGTTCTTCAATACCGTAGACATCATATCCGTAATTTTATGCCCAACTTTCATCTTTCATGTTGCTTTGTGTGTTTTAAAGTACACAAATTCATAAATGTTCAAAAACTAATTAAATTTTAATGAACAATGAAAATTAAGATGGAAACCTAATAGTGTTATAAATGCAATCCACGAAGGGTTTAAGTGCCTACCACCTTAATTTGTTGGACTCTCCGTCGTTGATTATGTTGTTTCATAATCCATTCTTAACAATCCACTCCTACCAATGAAACATAGTAATAACAATCCACTTGCGTCCCAAGGGATCATTTGCGTCCTAATCCACTCCTAACAATGAAACATAGTAATAATTCATTGTGTTATGATACTCTAAAGTATTTAATGTATAATGATTTATAATGTGATACTCTCCTCTTGTATTTTTCAATGAAGAAACTTCCATTTGGATAATTTTATGGTTTCAACATGGTTTTTAATCGACAACCACCATACCTTTCTTGCTGCTACATTTCTAATTATAGTTAGAAAAGTTTCACTTTAAAGAAATGTTCAACTTAATGTGGTTGAAGAGTTACTCTCATATAAAATGTTCAACTTAATGTGGTTGAAGAGTTACTCTCATATAAAATGTTGGGGAAAATTGTTGTTTTTAATATGATTTTTCTTGTTATTAAGGAATAGTTTATTTTTATTTAGTTTCAATAGTTAATTATGGATTAAATGTACAAACACAAACACAACTAATGATTATCTTGAAGGTTAAGCCATATTTTTTTAGTTATTTCAAATTTTATTTAAAGTCTTAATTATTAAAGAATTAAAAGGTATTTCATTATAATATAACTACAATAAAAGTAATAGAGCATTATATCTATACATTAAAAATAATATATCAATTAAAATTAAAGAAAAATTGTGATGTGATGAAGAATTTGAGAATAGAGAAAATTGTGGTAGAAAGCTATTTTATTGATAAACCTTTGGTGCTTTGTTGATGTGATGATTTCAAGAATGGCGTGGGGAGTTGATGAGAGCCATTGAAGTCAAGATACAATGTAGTACATCTCATAGTATTCATTGCATAGCTCTATGTGTAACTCTAGATCCCACATGTTAGTGCATAGGAGGTCCCTTCACTGTCCAAGTGGGAGAACAATGGTTGTTATTGAGCTAGGTGAAGTGTAAGCCAAGGCATATCTTAGTCTATATGCAACATAGTTTGTATTTTGATGAGCTCAATAGGCAACTTGATGCTATTTTGATGAGCTCAATAGGCAGCTCGATGCTCGTAAGATCATCTAGTGTGTGCAGTGAAAGAACAATGCTCAAACTTGAAAGCTTGAGGATAGATGATTGCCCATTCGTAGAGAAATTGGTATTGTGCGTTGCGAAGCTACCCAATTTAAAAAAGGTGGACATACGGTCATGTGATGAGTTGTTGGAATTGGACTTTAAGAAAGGGGATTTTCTAGTGTTGGAGAGTTTGGAGCTATACTCTTTAAGCAAGTTAGAGAGTATATCAGGTACATGGCCTAAACTTCAATATTTGCTAATAAGAAGGTGTCCATTATTAAGGAGATTGCCATTAGGAATGGAGAGACGGCCTCACTTGAAAAGAATTACAGGAAAATTAGATTGGTAGCAAAATATCATTGGGGAAGATGATAATATGAAAATTAGTCTTTCTCGATAGGGAAACATAATATGATAATATGAAAATTAGTCTTTCTCAACTTTTTAGGGAAACATAATATTAGTCTTCTCAAGTAACTGGCTTAAGTGAAACATGATAAGAGCTTTTTACACAAACATAATTATTGTGGTTACTGGCTTTAGTGAAACCGCAAATATTGTATAGGCTTGGAAGAAATCTTCGCGATCACACATAGTACTAAATATTTCTCTAGGTAGGAAATATGAATTATCTGTTATAACTACAGCTATTGACAGTATGAATAAAGTTTAGAATTCAATAATCCAGCATTACCCGACGATGTCAAATACTATAGAGTTATAACACGTTTTTTTTATCGATCCAATGCCTCCAATTCGATACCAACTGGCAACTAATTGTCATATTTCCAGTGCATGCGCTTTGAGCTGTCTATCGAATGTGCTCTCCCAAGCAAATTCTGGGTAATTGGAAAGGTAATGTGCTCTCCCAATTTTTGTTAATTTGAGCGGATCAATTTTTGTTAATGAGGTTTGAATCTTCGTTGGCAGCCTTTCTTAAGCTTCAATTTTTCACTTGAATACAGAGTAGCGTTGACGGGCTTGCTAAGAATAGCGATGGACTCGCTACGCCATCTGCTTTAAGATTTAACGGTTATCAGGATTTTTCAAAGATTTTAAAATCCGATCCGATTTTTGGAATTGGATTTTTTTTAGAATCCGCTCCTATGGCGGTGGAGGAGGGACGACAGGCATATATATATGTCTGATTTTCCATTGCTGGGTTTGTTTACCTCCACTCCTATGTCACTAGCACGGTTGAGTCTTTTTTGTTTTCAATTTTCTGTGGGAAGCGCTTCCTGTATGGTCTGTGTGTTGGGTCTGTGTGGTGTTCGGTCTGGGTCTGTGTGTTCGTTCTGTGTGGTGTTTGGTCTGTGTGTGGTGGTCGGTCTGTGTGGTTTGCCTAGCTTGTGACAAAAGAGGAGGTCATATTTTGATTTACAATTTGAATTTCGTATATCAAGGAAGGAGGCGGTGGAGCCAGCGCCATTACATCAAGGATGCGGTGGAGCCAGCGCCATTACATCAAGGAAGCGGTGGAGCCACGACCAGGTAAGTGTTTCTTGTTTTTAGTAGCTTCTGTCTTATTAGCTTATGCTTCTCTGATCTGACCTGACCCGAAGTCTCTATGCTCCTGTCTCTGTCTCATATGAAGTGCCTCTCTATGCATAAATGAATCCTGAAGTCTCTGTGCTCCTGTCTCTGTCTCTGTCTAAATTTTCTTAAAAATATATAGATATACCATTTTGATTATTGAAAGATTTTAACATTTTGAAAATCTTAGTAAACACAACAAAAAAAGGTTGGTTCAAAAAATCCTCGCATGATTCAATTTTGTGTGATTCAATGTTGAATGATGTGATTCAATTTTGTGTGATTCGAGAATGGATTGATGAGTGGCTCATCAGATGAGATGGGTGAATCAGAGAAAACATTGGAAGATCCCATCTACCAGGGATACACTGATACAGGACCATTTTAGATTCTAAAGCTACCGAGTCTTTGGTGGGTTAATGCAATCTTCTAAATCGCTTCAAAATAGTTTAGAAATTTTTTGATGCGATCTTTTCTATATCTCTTCAAATTCGGTGTTGAAATTTTTTGGTCTTTTGAGGATTTTTCCAGGTCGTTTAGTGTTTTCAAGTTTTTCAGGTTTTTTTAATACAGTAGCTGTATAGTGGCCTGGTTTGCCCATGAATTCTTTGGATTTCCAGACTTACAAGTTTTAGATTTAACGATATATATCTTGGCAAAACAGTTTCTATAAACTTGGGTTTATATGCTTCTGTGTGTTGAAGCGATACATGAATTTTAAAATTCAATCTGACATCTGTTTTACATGGATTGAATGTTCACATAGCTGTGGGAAATCTGACCTGAGGACAAGGCATAGGGTATTATGCCCTCTGATCTGACCTGACCTGAAGTCTCTATGCTGCATAAATGAATATGATCTGACCTGAAGTCTCTATGCTGCATAAATGAATCTGATCTATGCTCCTGTCTCTGTCTCATATGAATGCATCTCTATGAATCTCATCTGACCTGAAGTCTTTATGCTGCATAAATGAATCTGATCTATGCTCCCGTCTCTGTCTCATATGAAGTGCATAAACCTCTCTGAATCTGATCTATGCTCCTGTCTCTGTCTCTATGCATAAATCTCTGACGCTTATCTCTTGCATTTGGCTATTGCTCGGACCCAGCCTTTTAGTGTTTGTTCAACCTCTCTGCCCTACTCTCCTTATGCCATTGTCTTGTGGTATTGGCAGTGTTTTTATTTCATTGGTTGGTGGATGTAGATGTTTGACTGCCCCCCTTCTGGTCACTGTAACATCTCTTGGTTGGGGTAGACGTTGAGTTTCCCTTTGGTGAGCTGGTTGCGTTCTGATTGTTGGGTTAGGTACCGCTACTTTTGTCCAGACGGGAAGGCAAATATAATTAAACCACCGTTGTTGGAAGTTGACTGAAACATGATTGGGGATATCATTCTCTTGGGAATAGAGAGGGAGTGCTTGACTGCATGTGAAATCAGTCATTGCGAATGCAATTTGTTTGAGTTTCTGTTACCCTACCTACTCCTGGAGATATCTGGATTTCATTTTGTTTAACGTTGGAAATCTAATTTTTCAGATTTCAAGGCAGTATACCAATAAAAATAAGGATAAAAGTATTAGAGTTGTTTATCCTTTTTTGGCTTCCTGTACATTTATATTATTGCTGTGACATTATTTTCAACCTTCTCACGGTTTTGGAATTTAGTGGAGTAGAAATAGTAGTACATTGCATGCAACATGATCTTTGGATATAAGTAAGCTGCACATTAATTAATGGTATGGTCTCTGATTTCAACCAAGCACTGATTTCCAAGATATGAATTAATGAATCTTCACCCTTCAGGAGTCAAAAGACTCATGCTCCTCTTCCCATAGTTATTAAATATCCAATAGAAAATTCAAAATATAATTTGTCCACCCCAAGATTCAGGATCTGAAGTCGGTCGGTAGCTACTCCTACTGCAATTGGGGGTTTCTTTTAAGCCATCCCACCAAAGAATTCCACAAAGACTCCCCTCTATCACAGAATCCATGAATTCTGGGCACCTGCTGTAGCAGCAGGCATGGGAAAGACAAATAACCAGCCATTGGACTGCCTTCCTCTCCAATCAGTCTCCTTAATTCTAAGGAGATGTAAAGTCTTGGATGAATTCCTAGGGGTCGCACTATAAGACTAAACAGCTTAGCATCCCAGTGAATAACATGATTCAGAGAGAGAACCCCTTCAGAGAAATAAGATCCTTCACCTGGAGTAGTAGATTCGATTGTTTGCAGTGGAATAGATTCAACTCTTGCTTACTATTATTACAAAGAAATATGCCCAGGTTGCTTATTGCTGCTGTTTATGACTTAAGGCCAGAACTGAGAAAGTAATGAATGGTGGTTCTATTTTTAGAAGTGTCTATTTTTTAAGCATTCTATATAGTAAGTGTTGCCACATGTGTTATTTTGGAGAAGAGTATTTAAACTTGAAAGTTGCATCCCCTTAAAATTCATTCCTGCCTGTCCTCCTGCGTCTGTTCCATCGCCTTCCCCTCAAAGTCACGGAACAACTCTATTTGATATAAACTTATGCATATAAACTAAACCAGATGGGTTCATGAGTTAAGGGAACTCGAGCACCTATATAGTTTGGGAGTGCTCTGCTAGGCCAGAAAGAATGTGTAATAGGCTTTCAAAGGTTGCCTAAAGGAACCACTTCTGCTTCTGTATGGCTTGTCAGGGTAAGCTAAGGACACTCTAGTACTACGCTCTTATGTATTATATAGCTTGCATAACCTGGCATTACCTGTCCAATTATGAACCTTATATTGTGAACCTAGTGACCAATACTTTGGTACTTTTAGGCAGGTGAATTCGTCACTGAATCACGTTCATGTAATTGAGAGTATTTGTGTTACACACCCAATGCGCAGGGTTGTCAGATGGTTGATTGAGTAATGGACTGTTTCTTTGCATTTTAATATTTCTCCTGTCTCTGTCTCATATGAAGCACCTCTCTATGCATAAACCTCTGACGCTTTCCTCTTGCATTTGGCTATTGCTCTGACCCAGCCTTTTAGTGTTCATTCAACCCCCCTCTGCCCTACCCTCCTTGATGCCATTGTCTTGTGGTATCAATTTTTGGCGGTGTTTTTATTTCATTGGTTGGTGGATGTAGATGTTTGGTTTAAGTGATTATGGCATTGTGGTGCTCTCCACAGCCATTGACAGGGAAACCCAGCAATTTACCTTATATATTTGCCAAATGGAAGGCATTGGGGAGCTCTCCACAGCCCTCTGCCATTACATAGGGCCCTAGCCATAGGCTGTAAGACTTCCAATGCTTACAAGGATCTTTATGTCTCTTGTCCCACAGTAATACAAGTCTCCTTCTTGGACGTTCTTAGTCATGGCCTTCAAATTAAAACTTCTTTTATCTGCTCAGGTGTTACTCTTTGAACCTGTGGTACACTTGGTCTCTATTTTCTTGCACTTCTACCAGCCAATTTATCCTTCTCTTTATTCTGTCTGGTTTTGCCACTATATCCTGCATAAGTTTCATTACAGGCAGCTCCAACTGAATAGGAAGTACCACTTCCATGCCATACACCAACTGAAAAGGGGCTTTTCATGTAGCTCTCTTTTTGCTGATCCTATCTACCCATAATGCATACCTGAGTGATGGAGGATCTGGGAAAGTATACTCAATTAATGTAAGTAACTTTGACAGCTACAGTTTGGGTTGGGATGGGATCCTCAGAACTGCTTTAGAAATTACAGACCCCTTACATTTGGAAGGCTGGGTGGACAGAACATTGCTATTTAATTTATTAAGCCTACCTTGCCTTCCTACCCTTGACTTATATTTCAGACATAAGCGTGAGCGATTAAACGGGGAAAGCTCTAGAGATATCTAACAAAACAACTATCAAGGGATGTAAATTCAACTATTAACAATACCAATCAACGAAGCGAAGAGGTGTATGGCAACCTATTCTTCATCGAGAGCTAACAACCGGCGGATAGTTAGTTGTGAATCCCTTACCTTTTGGTTATTTGCCAAAGTCTTCTTTATGATCTTCATGAGGAAAAATAGCTCACTCGACGTAGGTTATTTATTGCTCACCCACAGTGGGTGAGGAGGTTTTTGTTTGTTTGAGGATTCAACTTGGCCATTTCCTTATAGATAGTATTTGGAGTAATTCCCTAGGAGATATTGTATCTTTGGCAAAAGGCTACTAACTTAAAAGAACTATAATCTTTAGTATTATCAGGCACAATCTTTTGAGGGCAACCAAATTGGGTTAATATATTTTCCTCAAGGTACGGAGTGCTCGACGAAAGGGAGAGTAATTTTATAATAACTTGGTCAAGTATTATCAGACACAATCTTTTGAGGGCAACCAAATTGGGTTAATATATTTTCCTCAAGGTACGGAGTGCTCGACCAAAGGGAGAGTAATTTTATAATAACTTGGTCAGTGGCCTGTTTGGTGGGGATGGATTAAACCCATTTGGTAAAGTAGTCTGTGGTAGTAAAGATCCATCTATTTTTGCCACTGGAAGGGGCATGTATTTCTCCTATTAAATAAAGGCTCCATTGCTATAAAGGGGCTTATACTCGTACATGCTTTAGGGGTTTAGGGGTAAGGAAGGAATCTTTTGTCTACCAACATAAATTTGGCATCCATGATAGGCTCTAACAAATTTATGGACATTATAAAACAGAGTGGGCTAGTAATATAAAAACCTCAGTATTTTGTGTACTATTGCCCTGGCTATATAATGACCCCCATAGATTCATTGGTGCATGTCCTTGACCAAGCCTTCTACCTCATTTTCCAGCATACATTGGAGCAGTAAGCCATCGGGATCCTTCCAATCTCATTCAGCTTGTACTGTTTAATACTTTTTTGCTGCTTTGAGCTTCAACGACCTCCTTTGTGACTTGTTCATCCCTTGAGAACACTGGATAGTGGTCAGAATGTAGGAAATGTTACTATACCCAGAGGGTTGGTGATAGAAAGTATTGATAGTGGCATTATCTTATCCTTCCAAGACACTTTATGAGCAGCCTTATAATGCATTGACACCTACATCTTTTAAGTTTTTTTGCCATAAGTGTTAGGCCTGACCTTTCCCTTTGATCAGCTTGGTGGGATTGATTAGCATGTTATATTCCTGGATCTTGGTAATACACTTCCCCCCTTTTCAATCAGCATCTGGTTGGCATAGGATATCTTTGACTTAAATGTGAGGCACATAAGCAATTACCTAGGCCTGTAGGACATATTCTCTGAAGGATTTTAGAGCTTTAACCAAAGCATAAGCCCGCTTTTCCTTTATGTTGTGCTTCAGCTCAGCATATATAAGGGAGTTGCAAAAAAAGGCAATGGGTTTTTCATAGCCTTCATCATTATTTTGCAATAAGACAGCAGCTATTGTGTGCTCAGAGTAAAATGGTAAAATCATTCAATTTTTACTGTAATCTGGGCTAGTTAACACAGGAGCTTCTCCCCCCCTTAACGATAGCAATGACTCTTCATTTTTATAGCTGTATCTTCAAGCCACTTGATCTGTCGCCCTATTGTATTACTGCTGGGCACTGCGGTTTAAACCCCGGAAGGTGAACGCAGTGAACGGGTGACAACCCCATCTTACAAATCGATCACTAACCTTCAAGCTTTGCTTATATAACCTTACGTACCTTCCCTTTTTGGTTATTTTTTTAAAAGGAAATAATACAGATTTATACAAACAACTACACAATGGATGTTGACTGAATGCATGGTATTGAAGGCCAATAGAGGGGGGATGCCCCAGGTTGAGGGGGTTGAGGGGCGCGCCCCAAGCTTGTTAGCAAGCGAAATAACGTATATGAAGAATGAAGTTTACACTTGTCTAGAGATTCCTCTCCCTCCCCCCTATCTATTCAAAATCCGGGAAGACCTGCAACATCGAGTTCTCCCGCAAGCCAGAGGGACACACTGGAAGACATCTCTTTTATGGCTAATTACATTAAAAGATTGTACCCGTAGCTACTCCTGCATCTTGGTCTCAAATTGGATTTGGAACGGGTTCTTCAGATGAATCAACCGGATAAACTTATGCTTAATAAACTGCTTAACCGACGGACGGATTAACCAACTGGGTAAACTTCTAGCTCTTCTACTGATGCTTATGGTACTGGTACTAGCTATGCCTTTCCCCTGCCTCCGTAGGTGATATATATATATATATGTATTCTTATCGGTTCAGCAGTTTATTTAGTATATATATATATATATATATTCTTATCGGTTCAGCAGTTTATTTAGTATATTCAGTCTTTGCGGTTGATCCCTAACCAACAGTTTCAGCAGTTCAAGTGCTTAGGAATTCGGGGTAGGAGAGGTTATCAAGGTGATACCTATTGGTTTGGTTGGCCACTTCATGGCGGGTCCTTTTATTCCGATACCATTCCTGAGATACCTTCCTTTTATTACTAAATAAATAAAGTTACATTAAAAGATGTATACTTATCATTTACAAACAAAACATATCTATCATCCATCCACAACAACACTTCTATCTCTCATTTAATATTGCCAAGTTCAATTGGATCTTATCCGGTGCGAAGAGATATGAAGAAAGGAAGGTCCATACTTAGCTTAGCATTGTAGTTGATTCAGCGTGGTTAAAACGAATGTTAAATATATTAAAACTTCTGGGTGGCTCCAACCCCACCAAGAGAGGGTAGGTAGGTTAAATATATTAAAACTTCTGGGTGGCTCCAACCCCACCAAGAGAGGGTAGGTAGGCTCTTTTCCTTTCGCTTGTTCTTTAAGAATAAAACATACATACAGCTGATCTAGGCCAATCTAGATCGTCCAGCCAATCTAGGGCGTCCCAACCAACATTAAATAATGTCCAGTTCCAGCATCTGTTAAGTGATTATGGCATTGTGGTGCCACTGCCCCCGTTTTGGACACTATAACATTGTTCTGACGACCTCGGTAGATTTTGGTTTTTAAATCTACCCAAAATAGTATTGTATTTTTTAATTTGTATAAGCGGCGTTTTTTTGCAATACTTTAATTTGTATAAGCTGCAATTCAAAATATTAGAGCCTTTGGACTTGAAGTTGGATGAAGAAGGAAGAATAGAAAGCTTGCAGAAAATGAAGGACTCTTTATGTGCGGATCATTTGCTCATCCACTTGCTCTCTTTTGCAGCTTTGACAGCATCAATTCTGGCTGCCAAAATATAAGCTGATTTGTATTTTGCATGCATCAACTCGCTGCCTTAACTCGCTGCCTTAACAGGTATAAAGTTAGCAAAAATAATGCCGCTTATGTTTGTATTTTTTAATTTTAATATTTTAAAAAGTAGTTTTGGGATGCTTTAATAATACTTTAGATTTTTTTTACACATATATGTTTATTACATTTTTTAAAATTGGTTGTTGATGAATAGGATTTAGGATTCAGAACATTGCATTTCAACACATGGATTGCATTGAAGAATGAAAGGTAGAGGTAATGTTTAAAAATCTTTTCAACTGGTGTAATTTTTAAGTTTTTTAAAAATTGGTTGATGAACAAGATTCAATATTCACATCAACGTAATGAACATTGCATTTTTCAACATATGGATTGCATCTGAAGAATGAAAGGTAAGGTAATGTTTAAAAATATGTTAAACATTGTTTCAAATTTCAAAATGTAATTTTTAGGAATGTTAATAATATAGATAGGTAATGATCATTATTATGTTTTTTAATAGATATGTCTCCAATTTGATTTGTTATGTTAACTTTTCACAGGATGTGGATTCATAACATGGATTGTATTGGTGTCTTTTTGATTTGTTATGTTAACTTTTCACAGGATGTGGATTCATAACATGGATTGTATTGGTGTCTTCTTTTTAAGAATGTTAATAAAGGTAACAATTTTTTTTTTTTTTTCATGTTTTTATTTAAAGTGATATTTAAATAAGGATGTGTTTCATATTTGTTTTGGTTTGTTATATTTTCAGGTATAAGCATCCTTTAAACATTGATTCAAAGCGTATCATTTGAATCATTGATTCAAAGTTGTTTACAACAATTTATTAATTCAAATTGTTTACAATAGTGTGAATTAAGCATCCTTTGAATATTGATTCAAAGATTCAAAATTGTTGAAATTTTTGTAAGGAGAGATTTACAAATCATACTATTTTTAATGAAAAATTATATTTTTGGGGGATGGATTTAAATCCATCCAAATGCTCTAAGTGGTGGGGCGCCCCACCATCTTTAGAGTAGTCTCTTTTGGTGTTTTAGTATTATGTAGTATGCTTTTTTTCATTTTCATTTCACACTAATTGACTCCACACATTAATTTTATAATTTTTTTAACACATAAATTTCATTTTTCACCTAATGTTTACACACAAACTATTTTCATAATTTTTTTTAACACATAAGTAAACTTATAGCATATATTTAAAATTCTAACCATTTTTATACTTATTTTGTTGTAATATTTTTTAATTTTTTTCTATTTTTTTCTATTTTCTATTGTTTTTGCTTTAATTTTTTCCCGTTTTTGTTTTTATTTCTTTTCATTTTTTTCTATTTTTATATATTTTATACTTACAACTTTATTTATATTATTTATATAGTATTTAAATATTATTAGATTCTTATTATTTTTTTCTATTTTTATATATTTTATACTTACAACTTTATTTATATTATTTATATAGTATTTAAATATTATTAGATTCTTATTATTTAGATTTTATTAATATATTTTTTTTTCTACTTTTATATATTTTATACTTACAGCTTTATCTATATAGTATTTATATTATTTATATATTATTTATATATTATTTATATTATTACATTGTTATTATTTATATTTTAATATATGTATATTTATTTATTTATATTTGTAAGTGATTTTTTGGGTGTGTTTGAGATCTTTATGCATGTATTTTGAATGTAAATATATGTGTTTGATATATGCATGTAACTTTATGTATTTTGTAGCTTTTTGTTTGTTAGATTTATGTTTGTTAGATGAGATGATTTTTAGATTTTTTATATGAAATAATATATTTTTTTATGCAACTTTATGTATTTGTTATATGAAATGATTTGTAGGTGATGAAATAATGTTGTTTTATATGCAACTTTTTATGTTTGTGTTTCCATGTTAGTGTTTGAACTATGTGTACATGTTTTTGTATGTAACTTTATGTTTTTGTTAGATGAGATGATTTGTTAGATTAAATAATTTTTTTTGTATGCAACTCTATGTGTTTGTTATATGAAATGATTTTTAAGTGATGAATATATTTTTTTTTTCTATACAACACTCTATGTTTGTGGTTCTATGTTTGTGTATGTGTTTGTAATATGAAATGATTTCTAGGTGATGAATATATTTTTTTTTCTTCTATACAACACTCTATGTTTGTGGTTCTATGTTTGTGTTTGAAATCTTTGTACATGTCTTTTGTATGCAACTTTATGTATTTTGTAACTCTATGTGTTTGTTAGATGAAATGTTTTTTAGGTTTGTTAGATGAAATAATATTTTTTGTATGCAACTTTATGTATTTGTTATATGAAATTATTTTAGGTGATGAAGTAATGTTGTTTTCTATGCAACTCTCATGTTTGTGTTTGAAATCTTTGTACATGTTTTTTGTATGTAACTTTATGTGTTTGTTAGATGAGATGATTTTTAGATTTGTTATATTAAATAATATTGTTTTGCATGCAACTCGATGTGTTTGTTATATGAAATGATTTTTAGGTGTTGAAATAATGTTTTTTTTTTCTATGCAACTCTCTATGATTGTGTTTGAAATCTTTGTACATGTTTTTTGTATCTAACTTTATGAATAGATAGATGAGATAATTTTTATGTTTATTAGATGGTGTTTATTGTATGCAACTCTATGTGTTTGTTAGATCAAATGGATTTTTTGTTTGTTAGAGAAAATAATTGGTGTTTTTGTATGTTACTTTGTGTTTGTTTTACAAAGCAGCTTTGTGTGTTTGTTAGATGAAATGATTTTTAACATGTTTGTTAGATAATGTATTTTTGTATGGAACTTTGTGTTAAATAAAATGATGTTTTTTTATGTAAATCTATGTTTGTGTTTGTAGATCTTTTTACATGATTTTTGTATGCAACTCTTTGTGTTTGTTAAATTAAATGATTTTTATGTTTGTGTGTTTGTTAGAGGAAATGATTTTTATGTTTGTTAGATAATGTTTCTTTATATGCAACTTTGTGTTAAATAAAATGATGTTTTTTATGTAATTCTATGTCTGTAGATCTTTTTACATGATTTTTGTATGCAACTCTATGTCTTTATATTTTTGTTTGTAGATCTCTGTACATAATTTATTGTATGCAACTATGTGTTTGTGTTTGTGTTTGTGTTTGTAGATCTATATACATATTTTTTATATACAACTTTATATGATTTGATATGTAAATTTTTGTGTCATTTCACATTGACATTTGTTTATATAAACTTGTATGTGTTTTATTATATATGAATTTTGTATTACATAAATAATACATATATATGTTTATTTGTAGTATAATAATAAATAATATAATAACATTGTTTTAATTTTGAAAATTGTTTTATTTTTAATATTGTTTTAATTTTTAAAATTGTTTTATTTTTAATATTATTTTAATTATTTTAATTGTTTTATTTTTTTATTTTTTTATATGTTGTTTTATTTCATTTTTCATTTGTTTTTAATATTAAAATTTATGAACAATTAAAATATAATCCATCATCTTATTTATTTTTTAATAAATTAAATAACATCATAATTATAAACAAATAAAATAACTTAATAAATAAAATATTAAACAAATAAAATAACTTAATAAATAAAATATTAAAAAAATATAATCCATCATTCTATATAAATTTTAATAAAATATTATAATAATTATAATAAAATCAACTTAATAAATACACAAGCAAAATATAAAAAAATTTAAACAACCCGCTTTGTTGTAACAACAACAACAAAGCATAGATCTGCTTTGTTGTAACAACAACAACAAAGCACACAGATTATTAGCTTTGTTTTACAAAGCAGCTTCGTTGTATAACAACGAAGCATCGTTTTTTAAGACCATATGAGCTTTCACCTTCACGTGGTTGGTCTTGTCAGTAGAGATTCTAAAATCTCAAAGCTAAGAAAAGCTCTCAAATATATAATTATTTTTTAATGTAATATAGTTATAGTTATATTAAATTATAATAATAATATTTAATAAAATATTAAAACTATTTTATAAATTTATTTTCATAATTATTAGATTTGTAATATTTAAATAATAAAATTTTAAATTAAATATATTATAAATACGATATTTATAAAATAAAAATATTAAAATTGATTGTAGGAAAAAATAATATTTACTAAAAAACAAAAAATAATGTAATATTTAAATATTTAAATTCAACTTCCATTTATAATAATATATTAAATTTCAATCACTTACAAATTCAAAATTCAACTTCAGTATACTTAATATTTTGTTAAATTTAAAATAATTTAATAAATTTTTAATATTTAAACAATAATGTATTAAATTAATTAAATAATTTCTAATATTTATTAAAGTAACTTTTTAACTTTTATCAATAATCTATTAACTTTCTTTATAAATATTTATTAAATTTGTAATATTTAAACTATTTTTTTAAATTTAATTTTCATTTATAATATAAATTAAAAATAAAATCAATATAAAAAAAAATGAAAATGATAAATTTATAATATTCAACTTCTATTTATAATATAAATTGAAAATAAAAACCATTCAAATTTAAAATTCTTCCATTCATAATATAAATTGAGAATAAAAACAAAAGCAAAAATTAATACTAATAAAAATATCATAAATATAATTAAAATAAAAACTTAATAAATAATAAATAATACTTAAAACATAATTTGCAATCTTGTCATCTTTGTTATCATCTTTGTTAAATTTAAACTAATTTATTAAATATCATAAATATAATTAAAATAAAAACTTAATAAATAATAAATAATACTTCAAACATAATTTGCAATCTTGTCATCTTTGTTAAATTTAAACTAATTTATTAAATTTGTAATATTTAAACAATAATCTATTAAATTAATTAAATGATTTGTAATATTTGTTAAAGTAACTTTTTAACTTTCATCAATAATCTATTAAATTAATTAAATAATTTGTAATATTTGTTTAATAAATAATAAATAATACTTAAAACATAATTTGCAATCTTGTCATCTTTGTTAAATTTAAACTAATTTATTAAATTTGTAATATTTAAACAATAATCTATTAAATTAATTAAATGATTTGTAATATTTGTTAAAGTAAAAAAAATTTATTAAATTTATAATATTACAAATTAATTATTTAAATTATTTAAATAGTTTGTAATATTTATTAAAGTAACTTTTTAAGTTTCATTAATAATCTATTAACTTGTATTTGTAAATATTTATTAAATTTGTAATATTTAAACAATAAATTTTTTAATTTAATTTTCATTTAAAAATAAATTAAAAATAAAACCAATATAAGAAAATAAATGAAAATGATAAATTTGTAATATTCAATTTCCATTTATAATATAAATTGAAACTAAAAATAATTTAAATTTAAAATTCTTCCATTCATAATATAAATTGAGAATAAAAACAAAAGCAAAAATTAATAGTAAAAACAAATTAGTAAAAATATCATAAATATATTTGGAATAAAAACTTTATAAATAAAAATAATACTTTAAACATAATTTGTAATCTGTGTCATCTTTGTTAAATTTAAAATAATTTATTAAATTTGTAATATTTAAACAATAATCTATTAAAATAAGTTATTAAATTCTTCCATTCATAATATAAATTGAGAATAAAAACAACAAAAATTAATAGTAAAAACAAATTAGTAAAAATATCATAAATATAATTAGAATAAAAACTTCATAAATAAAAATAATACTCAAAACATAATTTGTAATCTTTGTCATCTTTGTTAAATTTAAAAGAATTTATTAAATTTGTAATCTTTGTCATCTTTGTTAAATTTAAAATAATTTATTAAATTTGTAATCTTTGTCATCTTTATTAAATTTAAAATAATTTATTAAATTAATTAAATAATTTGTAATTCATTTATAATATAAATTAAAAATAAAACTAATATAAGAAAATAAATGAGTTTCTTGGTATTCCAAAAGACATATTAACTTCTATTTATAATATAATTTTTTTTCAGACGAAAAAAGAGTCTCTTGCTATTCCAGAAAACATATTAACTATTTATGCATGCCACGTAGTGCTCATGGGCCAGTGTCCTACAACCAACCACCGTTCTGTCCATGTTCTTTACATCTAAACAAAAGAACATTTGTATCCATCTTTACTGAATATCATAATACTATTCTATATAATTGCTAAAATATAAAAATATGTACAAGAAAGAAAAGAAAACTGGGAAATCGATAAAGGACAGCTTCCCATTCCTCCCTGGAATAATTCCCCTGAAAAGCTCTTAAATATATAATTATTGTCCACAGAGTGATTTCCCTGAAAAGCTCTTAAATATATAATTATTGTCCACAGAGTGATTCCCCTGAAAAGCTCTTAAATATATAATTATCTGCCCTTTTGTTGAAGACTCGGCTGACATTGTTATAATGCAAATCACCCATGATCTCCATATTGTGTATCCCGAAAGATTTAGCCAAAATTAATAGTCCCCATGAAGCCATTAATTCAGCTCTGGTGTTTGTCCCTGCACCACAACCGAAACTCAACATGTTGATTCGTGTCCAAGATCATAAATTAAAAATAAAAGCAATTTAAATTTAAAATTCGTCCATTCATAAAATTAAAATTAGTAAAAATATCATAAATATAATTGGAATAAAAATTTATAAATAAAAATAATACTTCAAATATAATTTGTAATCTTGTCATCTTTGTTAAATTTAAAATAATTTATTAAATTTGTAATATTTAAACAATAATCTATTAAATTAATTAAATAATTTGTAATATTTATTAAAGTAACTTTTTAACTTTTATCAATATGGTAATATTTATTAAATTTGTAATATTTAAACAATAAGTTTTTTAATTTAATTTTCATTTATAATATAAATTAAAAATAGAACCAATATAAGAAAATAAATGAAAATGATAAATTTGTAATATTTTAAGCAATAAAATTCAAAATTCAACTTTCATTTATAATATAAATTGAAAATAAAAGCAATTTAAATTTAAAATTCTTCCATTCATAATAAAAATTGAGAATAAAAGCAAAAGCAAAATTAATAGTAAAAATAAATTAGTAAAAATATCATAAATATAATTGGACAAAAAACTTTATACATAAAAATAATACTTAAAACATAATTTGTAAACTTGTCATCTTTGTTAAATTTAAAATAATTTATTAAATTTGTAATATTTAAACAATAATCTATTAAATTAATTAAATAATTTGTAATATTTGTGAAAGTAACTTTTTAACTTTCATCAATAATCTATTAACTTGCATTTGTAAATATCTTTGTTAAATTTAATAGATTATTTTAAATTTACTCTATTAACTCTTATTTATAAATATTTATTAAATTTATAATATTTAAAGAATAAATTTTTGAATTTAATTTTCATTTATAATATAAAATAAAAATAAAAACAATATAAGAAAATAAATAAAGAATAAATTTTTGAATTTAATTTTCATTTATAACATAAAATAAAAATAAAAACAATATAAGAAAATAAATGAAAGTAAATTTATTTGCTATATTTTAAAGTAAATTGAATATTGATGATGAGATCATAACTTTTGAATATTGATTAAATAATGGAGAGGGAACCCTCTAATATGAGCATTAATTACATTAAAGAAAGTAGTTATGGGTGTTGGGATCCAATCAACTTTTCTTTTGTAAGAATAACTTTAGGTTTGGCAATATATTTGTTTGACGGTTAGGATTGGGATCAAAAAAGGGAGAGAGTTTTTGAATAATGATATACACATTTCCTTTTTGAGACAGAAAGTTTTTTTTTTAGTCTTTTTGTTTGGGTGGTTCTCAGGTTCAATTATATATTTTTTTGTGGATCTTTGTACATGTATTCTTTATACAACACTATGTATTTGTATATGTATTTTTTATGCAACAAATGTTTGTACATATTTTTTGAATGCAACTTTAAGTGTATGAATTATTGTTGAAATTGTTTGGTTATTTAAAATAAATGTAGTTGTGAACATCTCATTCATGGGTAGAGTAAAAATATTTGTATAATCAAATTTGTAATTATTTGTTATTGTTAGAATTGTTTGGTTATTTGTTATTGTTGAAATTGTTTGGTTATACAACTTTTTTTATAAATTATTATATATTATCTTACACTAATAATAATAAACAATATTCAAGACTAATTATATATTTTATAACCTTTAATACATACTATTTTCTCATATTTATAATCTTTATTATATACTCTTTCATATTATCTTTTTATCTCCTTTTATTTGTATTTACATTTTATGATATATTTTATAATTTATATTAAAGTTTTCCCATTTTATTTTTTATACCACTTTTTATGAATTATTATATAATATATTAAATAATAATAATAAACAATATTTAAATCTTTATTATATACTCTTCTCACATTACCTTTTACTTGTATTTTTGTTGTAACTTGTATTAAATTAAAAATTGACACATTATGTTTTGTATTTTTGTTGTACCTTATATTAAATTAAAAATCGACACGTTATTTTTTATTTGTATTGAAAATTGAACAAAATATAATATATATGTAAACATTTTGCAATTATTTTAAATTTTAACAAGTTTGCATTTTATTATATATTTTATAATCTTTAATATATAATATTTTTTCTTTAATATATAATAATTTTTTCTTTTCTGTAAATTATTATATATTATTTTCTGTAAATTATTATATATTATATTAAACCAAAAAACATTTCAAAGAGAATATTTTGAGAATATTGAAGTGATGGATTTTTATTTCATATTTATGGGGAATATTAAGAAGATAAATTATATGCTCTAAACCAAAATACTAAAAAGAAATTTCAATTTCAATTATTGATATTTACAATTCAATAGCTCTTCTGAATTTTTTTTGTCATATTTTAAACAATTTATAATATATTTGAACCAATGCATTTTAAAATAACATATTCTATACTAAAAAACCAAGCAAATATAAATATTCTCAACAAAACTAAACTAAAATGCTAAAAAAAATGATATAAAATTTGAACTTGAAAAAATTTCAATTATTAATATTTACAATTCAATAACTCTTCTGAATTTTTTTTTGTCATATTTAAAAAAAATTATAACATGTTTGAACCAGTGCATTTTAAAATAACATATTCTATACTGAAAAACCAAGCAAATATAAATATTCTCAACAAAACTTGTCATTTAAAAAAGAACTTAAAACTTATTTGTATTTTTGAAATATAAATATGTGTTTTAGATATTTATATATGTTTTTTAATACAATGTGTTTGTAAATTGTTATTATACCTTACATTAAATTAAAAATTGCCACATTATCTTATCTTTTATTTGTATTGAAAATTGAACAAAGTAAAATATATAGATGTAAACATTTTGCATAAAGTAGAATATATATATGTAAACATTTTGCATAGATTTTAAATTTTAACAAGTTGCATTTTATTATATATTTTATAATTTTTCCTTTTGTGGGAATTATTATATATTATATTAAATTAAAATAAATAAATAATATTTAAATCTTATTATATATTTTATAATCTTTAATATATAGTATTCTATAATCTTTAATCTTTATTATTATATATTATATTAAACTAAAAATAATAAACAATAATATAGAGTATTCTATAATTTTTAATCTTTATTATTATATATTATATTAAAATAAAAATAATAAACAATATTTGTGTGAATTTTGGGGTGCCATCGGCATAGGGAAGTGCACCTCCTCAAAATCAAAATTTAGAGACCAAGATCGAAGTTTTTGAGTTCCAGAGGGAGGTGAGACTAAATCCTTACACAAGAAGAACTCGGTTAAGGCCGAGAGAATCATTGCAGATTCCATTAAGGATCATCTCATCCTTGAAGACACCTAAAGAGATGTTTGATTCCTTGACCAAGTTATTTGAAGGAAAGAATATAAATCGGAAGATGACCTTGCGGAACCAGTTGAAGAATATGAAGATACAAAATGCAAAGACCATACAGTCCTACTTTACAAGGGTCTCTCAAATCAAGGAGCAGCTTGAAGCTGTGGGAGAAAATGTAGAAAATGGAGAAATTGTGATTACCACCTTGAATTGAATGGTCTCCCTAGATCATGGGACTCCTTCATTCAAGGGGTTTGTGCTAGAAGGAAGTTAATCACATTCAATAAGTTGTGGGAGGAATGCTCACAAGAAAAAGCTCGACTTGTAGCTCAAGAAGAGATGGGAGCAAACAACGATCAAGCTCTCACAACACACTCCAGGAGGAATAACAACAAGAGGGACGATCAAGCTCTCACAACACACTCTAGGAGGAATAACAAGAAGAGGGAGCACCACCACAACAAGAAGGAGAGCCACCACCATAGGAACCACCCTAGAAGATTCAAAAGAGATCTATCTACTGTTAGATGTTATAGATGCGATGAGAAGGGACACTACTCCAAAGATTGTCCCAGAAACAAAAGTGGCTCCAACAAGAAGAAGACCAACAAGAAAAGGCACCATGCACACACTACAGAAGATGATGAACCTCCAAGGAAGAGAGCCAGAGAAGAAAGTGACGAAGAGTATGTCCTGATATCAACACTCATGGGCACTGTCACACACGGAAGTAATGATTGGCTTGTAGATAGTGGGGCTTCCTAACATATGACAGGATATAAAGAATCCTTCATGAACTTGTCTAAACATGAGTCACCTCACAAGGTGAAACTTGGGGATGACTACCAATATCCCATAAAAGGAAGTGGAGAAGCTTCATACAAGCTAGACTCTGGCAAGTCTTTGAAGATGAAGGATGTCCTATATGTTCCAGGACTCAAGAAGAACTTTCTCTCCATATCAACATTGGATGCAAAAGGTATGAAGGTTGCATTTGTTGATGGCCAAGTCCTAATGTGGCCAAAGGTTAAAACTATAGATGATGCAGTTGTGATTGGAGAGCAAGAGGGAGGTTTGTACAAATTGAAGGGCCAACCTGAACAAGCCTTGGTCCATGACTCCATGGAGCCAAGTGAACTATGGCATAGAAGGCTTGCACGTGTGCACTATAGAGCACTACCCATTGCAAGCAAAGCGGTTGAAGGACTTCCAGAAATCCAGTCGAAGCATGAAGGCGTCTACAAAGGATGTGCAAAGGAAAAGAACCAGAGAAGAAGAAAGAGATGATTCCTCAAACAATGATCAAGAGGGAGCACACTGTCAGAGACTCCAGTAGTTCCCGCAAAGAAGCAAAGATCAAGAGGGAGTCCACCCAACAACCAAACAAAGATAAGTATTTGAATTGTCATTTCTTGTATATCTAATTATTTAAATGATATTGTTTAGTTGTGTACATACTTATGTTCCTACAAGAGAGATTTGTTTCGAAGAAAAAGCGACGAAGATCAAGAAAACTACCTATTGAAGATATTGAAGAACCTGAAGTTCCCAGGATTCAAGATTCAGTGATGGAAGAAGCAGTTCCAGAAGATCATGAAGACTACGAAATAGAAGAACCACAAGAACGTGGCTTTTTCCAGAAGGAAGGGATAGATTATGGGGAGACATTTGCACCTGTAGCCAGATACACTTCCATCAGATCAGTACTCGCTCTGGCTGCAGTGATGAAATGGAAGGTACACCAAATGGATGTCAAGACAACGTTCCTGAATGGTGTAGTGGAAGAGGAAGTGTATGTGGAGCAGCCACTTGGATTTGAGACACATGACAGGCAAACTCATGTGAGCAAATTGAAGTAAGCCTCATACGGTTTGAAGCAGGCACCCAAGACGTGGTATGGCAGAATAGATAGCTTCGTGACTAGTTTGGGCTTTACCAAGAGTAAAGCGGATTCCAACCTTTACTACAAGGTTGAGGAAGGGAACCCAATGATACTCCTACTCTATGTAGATGACCTGTTTGTGACAGGTGAGGATGGGCTTATTGCAGATACAAA
This sequence comes from Larix kaempferi, assembly GCA_027924585.1. NCBI lineage: Eukaryota > Viridiplantae > Streptophyta > Pinopsida > Pinales > Pinaceae > Larix > Larix kaempferi. Next base: position 7,537,581 of record BSBM01000951.1, on the reverse strand, counting down.
GAGGAATCGTGCCGCAGAGTTCGAGATGAAGGACCTGGGCATGATGCATTATTTAGGTATGGAGGTGTGGCAGAGTGCGAATGGAATCTTCCTTGTACAAGGGAAGTATGCAGTAGAGATCCTGAAGAGGTTCGAGATGATGGACTGCAAATCTTTCTTGGACAAGGGAAGTATGCAGTAGAGATCTTGAAGAGGTTTGAGATGATGGACTACAAGGCCATGGCCACACCTATGGCATCGAACCTAAAGCTATTGAGTGATGCTTCATCAAAATTGGTTGATGCCACAATGTATCGTCAGATGATTGGATCTTTGATGTACTTGACGAATACGAGACCAGATATTTGCTTTGTTGTGAACACATTGAGCCAGTTCCTGACGAATCCGAGACATGTTCACTTGATTGTTGCAAAGCATATTATGAGGTACATGAAGGGTACAGTTGATTATGGGCTCAAGTATGACGCAAATCAAAAGATAAACCTAGAGGGTTATGTTGATTCAGATTGGGCAAGCAGTGTCGCAGATAGGAAGAGCACTTCAAGATGTTGCTTCAGTATGGGATCCGGTATGATCTCTTGGTCTAGCAAGAAGCAGTCCTGCATGGCATTGAGTACAGCCGAAGCAGAGTATGCCGCAACTTGTTCAGCTAGTTGTGAGGCAGTAGGGCTTAGGCAGCTATTGTCTGATTTGTTTGATCTCTAGTTAGAGGCGACTTGTATCTTTTGTGACAACCAGAGTTGTGTGAAGTTGTCTGAGAACCCAGTGTTCCATGACAAGTCGAAGCATATTGAGATCAAGTATCACTATATCAGGGATATGGTGCAGAGATGAGCAATGAAGCTCCAATATGTTGCAACAGACAAGCAGATAGTCGATGTGTTGACCAAGACGCTAGCCGAAGTGAAGTTCGAGTACTTCAGAGAGAAGCTTGGTGTACTTCATATTGAGGTTCCTTCCAAGGGGAAGTGATGAGTCTGGAAGACGCAGATGCACATGAGCCATTCTCACATGGTGGTAGGTGTGTCCTCCCATGGTGCAGATGTAAGGGCTGTAGCCATTCTCACATGGTGGTAGGTGTGTCCTCCCATGGTGCAGATGTAAAGGTCGGGGCCATTCTCACATGGTGGTAGGTGTGTCCTCCCATGGTGCAGATGTAAGGGTCGGGGCCATTCTGACATGGTAGTAGGTTTGTCTTCCCATGGCCGTTGATATAAGTGTCGAGCCATTCCAGCAAGGTAGTAGGTTTGTCTTCCCATGGCCGTTGATATAAGTGTTGAGCCATTCCGGCATGGTAGTAGGTTTGTCTTCCCATGGACGTTGATGTAAGTGATGTGCCATTTCGACGTGGTGGTAGGTTGGTCCTCCCATGGTCGTTGATGTAAGTGTTGTGCCATTCCGACATGGTGGTAGGTTGGTCCTCCCATGGTCGTTGATGTAAGTGTTGTGTGATGTGCATATGGGCTGTGCTCCGTGTGATGATGAGATGATCTGACGACGATGAGGCGACAATAGGATACGCAGGTATTTGCAGAAGCAATGTAATGACTGGTCCTAGGTTGTACCTACTTGATGTCTAGGCCTACATCCAACATGAAAAAGGGTTGGCTATGCAGAACTTCCTATGACGAGTAGAATCGAGAGATATCACCAATTTATGGTCGACATGATGAGGATTGCAGCAACAGCGACGACGATGATCCAGTGTTGATGATGATGTTTCAGCATTGTTGATCCAGCGACAAAGACTTGTGTGTTGATGATTGTGTCAAGAGAATACCTTCCTAGTTAAGAGGGAGTGTTAATGTTATTGTAACTACGAAAGATATTCACTTGTATTTTATATTGTATTTATTATTGTATTTTATTTGTACCTCCGACGAAGATGTTTATTCCTCCGATCAAAGAAGTCATCATTGTATTTGGGTCATGTAAAGTCATTGAGGTAAACCCTCCCATGTAAGTCGAGGCATTAGTTCCCCTAGAGTCATTTGTATTGGGGTTTTCAAGTCCCCTAAAGGAGTCGGCCGAGTCAACTTTAGTTGAGGTCGACTTGTCAAGTGAAAAAGGTAAAGTATAAATAGAGAGCTAGGCTCTATATTTATTCATTCACTCGCACTCACTCAATTCGCATTAGTGAGAGAGAGGAGAAGTTTGCACAAGTGGAGAAGAGAGAAGCTATTGAAGACCATCTCTATTTTTGGGTTTTACTTTTGTGACATTGTATTGGTGATCATTCTATCTCTGAGGAAGTTGCAAGGTTTTCTCCTTTATGGTTTCCCCGAGGAAAATCTCTGTGTCTCGTGTTTATGTTGTGCTTGTTATTCTCTCAGTAGGATCCTAGATAAGTATTGATTAAATTGTGAAAAACTAACACTTGAGGTCTGTTATGGCCTGCCCAGAGCCTTTTCAAGGGTGCCCAAAATTTCCAGGTCTGGTGACTTCCCACAATTTCTTTCCCTGCCCTGCCCGATCTACTCGAATTTGTTTGGTGGCTATCTAGGCGGCTCTCTGTCGGCTACTGCAACAGTGGTCTGCTCCCAAAGGCTAGCGGCTCGTTCTGTTGGTGCAAGCTCATGTCCATTCGTCGTTACCTCCATGCAGATCTTGTTTCCTCCACGCATATCCTCCACTACTATTGCGCTCAGCTCTCCCACAATTGCCTATTGGTTGCTTATATAGTCGACACTCCACACGCATCAACCGATGATCACCCTTTCTTATGTCGACGACTGGATCTACCCACTACTCTTTCTTGCGACGTCCTTTTCTCTCTGCCTATTGACCTCATCCTATTTGGGTGTAGCCTGTAGCCTCCACATTCCACTCTATCGACACTCTATTGCATGTTGACGCCTACCCATTCGCACTACCTTCGCGTGTCGACAACAACGTGTTCAGGCTCGATCACGACCTACGCGTCCACCATTCTGCACGCAATCACCTGCTGCACAAAACGTCCAACGCCAACGGCCCACACTACCCTCGGCTCCATGCAGCCTATGGCCACGAGTTGTAGCTGCTAACTCCTACTACCCGCTGGTCCATTGGTGACTTTGGTATGCCCGACACTTGGCCTATGCATAAGTACATGTCCGAGCTAGAAAAAAACTAACATACAAATGCTTACAAACCTAGAAAGAGCATGGCCTAAAGAAGGGCCTTCTTGTTGTTTAAACTTTACCTAAGAATAGAGTAGATATTGAACAAGATACAAGGCATTCATAAACACTGCAAACATGCAAAGTAGCACATAAATAGCAAAAGGAACATCGTTGCTAGGATTAGCACGGATTATCAAAATCAAATCACGAGTAAAACACCATTTCCAGATTTTGAATTATTGAAGTAGATAACAATGAATTCATTGCACCAACTTTCTTGTGGTGTTAGAAACAAGGATTCTTTACATTAAAACCATATACTAGATGAAGTAGTTCACTGCAATCAGCGTCAAGCCCACACCACTATGAGATCAAAAAAAAAATTGTAATGGAAAAACACAAATCGGCGACAAAAGTGCATTGGTTTGAAGCTGTAGGCAAACCCAACAACTTTCAAAAAACAAATCAGTAGCAAAAGGACAAAATTCATTCGTTGTAAAAGAGGGTTTTGAACCCTAGAAAATTGATTAAGACCCTAGAAAGAATTGCATGGCCTCAAGAAGAGACTTCTTGTTGTTCAAACTTTACCTAAGACTAGAGTAGAGATTAAACAAATACAAGTCATTCATAAAAACTGCAAACATGCAAAGTAGCACATAAATAGCAAAAGGAACATCATTGCTAGGATTAGCACAGATTATCAAAATCAAATCACAAGCAAAACCCCATTTCCAGATTTTGAATTATTAAAGTACGTACCAATGAATTCAATGCACAAGCTTTCTTGTGGTTAGAAACAAGGACTCTTTACATTAAAACCATATAGTAGATGAAGTAGATGAGGTAGTTCACTGTAATCAGGACCAAGCCCACCACACTGAGATAAAAACAATTGTAATGGATAAACACAAATCTGCAACAAAAGGGGAGTGCATTGGTTGTAAAAAAAGGGTTTTAAGCCGAGGCAAACCCAACAAATTTCAAAAAACAAATCAGTAGCAAAAGGGCAGAATTCATTGGTTGTAAAAAAGGGTTTTGAACCCTAGGAAAAATCTTAAAACCCTAGAAAGAAGTACATGGCCTCAGGAAGGGCCTTCTCGTTGTTTAAACTTCACCTAATACTAGAGTAAAGATTGAACAAATACAAATCATTCATAAAAACTACAAACATAAAGTAGCACATAAATAGCAAAAGGAACATTGTTGCTAGGATCAGCACAGATTATCATAATCAAATAACAAGCAAAACACCATTTCCAGATTTTGAATTATCAAAGTACATTCCAATGAATTCATTTCACTAGCTTTCTTGTGGTTAGAAACAAGGACTCTTTACATTAAAACCATATACTAGATGAAGCAGTTCACTGCAATCAGTATCAAGCCCAGCACTATGAGATAAAAAATAATTGTAATGGAAAAATACAAAGGTGCCTTGAATTTTAGCAAGAATGACGGTGAACACAGTTATGAAATAACTTCACTGTTGGCTCCAATTCTAACAATATTTCCTCAAAACAAATAAAATTATAACTACGAAAGAAATTAATGAGAAATGTAACAAGGTACTAGTTGAAGAGAATGACACACCTATATCATCCCTAGATGGTCTAAAATCTCCAATATTAGTTCCAAGTCGGTGTTAAATATCTTGCGCAATCTAACCTTAAGAACAGTTGAGCTTTCGCAAGAAGAACATCAATTCAGACTTCAAACTCTTTATATTCTCTCTAGAAATGATAGCAGACTGCCAGACACGCAGTTAATATAATTACCAAAATGTCAAAGAACCAGCATACAAGTAATTACGGCCAGGAATAGGAAATCTATTCTCTCTCATCTACTTTACTTTCTTGCTATATAAATTCTTTTGCAAAGAAAGGCTTGCTCGGAGAACTCTTAACTAGTCTCAGGTGCCAGGGAGAGGATAGGCCCACTATCAATGCACTTGGTTCTGTGATTCGTAATGAAATAGTTAATGCATTTTCCCCCAAAAAGACTACAAAATCCATATCTAAGTCATATCTTTGAACTCTACATATCTAACGGGAACTCTACATATCTAACGGCTAACCCCTTGTAATTGTAACTCATATAAGTGTTTGCATGAAACATTATTTGCATAGGTATTGAGCTTTCGCATAGAAAAGCTTCATAGAAAGTGTTTGAAACAAGTTTTTGATAAAGGATTTGATAAACAAAAACGTTTGGACAAAAAAAAAATCTCAGTGGGTTGAAACAGAGGGAGAGTTTGGTTAAAATCAATTACTAAATGATAATGAGTCATGGGGTGGATGCACCAACTATAACACCTGGGTTCTTTTTCTTTGGTGAGCTATAAGAAATTAGACAAAAAAAAATTGAAAAAAAATGCTAGCAACAAAATATCAAGTATGGTGAACTTAAAGAACCATTCACAGCAAAGATGGTGGAAAGTTATTTCTAATCATAATATTGCATCATACTCAAATGGCAAGACCACTACTAGAATGGCTTGAAACTAAATCAGACAAAGCTCGTGTATCCAGTGACTATAAAATATTATTAAATAAGTATATAACCTATAGAATGTAATCTGCAACTAGTCAATAGTATTAAGCTACATGCCTCATTAATTGCCCGCAACTTCTATTTATTTAAGCTTATGTCGTGATAACTGACTAATTTTGTGTTATTCTAACAAAGAAAAAATGTCAAAAATGAGGAGGGCTAATATGAGTCCTAGGGGTCATTTGGGATGAGAGGTTAGTTGAATAAACTGACTTTATAAAATAGCATATAAGTTATAAAGGTACCATGTTAAGTTACATTGTCCCACATGCAAAAGGTCATATCCCTTGATGTGGAAAAATGACTTTAGACAGGTCTTCGCCTAATTGTGTGAAAGCTTCCCCCACCTCGCAGTCCTCCTCTTGAAGCTCGCTTCTGATGCAGGGGCATCCTGCTTTCAGTCCAAAGTCTTAAAGTTTGATTAGACCCTGAGGTATTAACATTAACCAAGGAGGGGTTGGATGTAAATTCATGTATATTTGGAATTTTCCTCATAATTAGTAGATTAGAATTAGAAGGTTCTAATAAATGGAGATGTGTCACTCCAAGTGACGAGTCATAAGTTTAGTGATGAGTCATGGAAACTAATCCCCAAATGTGTGGGATGACTCAAGCAGTTAAAAAGATTTAAAAGCTGAGTTCTATAATGTAGGAAGTTGTTTAACGAGTCACTAGACAGGATAGAGTTGAAATTCTATTTATGAAGTTAATCGCAGATTTATAGGATATTAGTTTGATGTGCTGGCAAAATCAATAGCCCATGCATAAATATGTAATCTGAAGAGCATGTAGGGGTTGGCTGCAGTTGAGAGAGAAGAGGCTGGCTCTGACATGTGAAGCCAAGCCTATAATTTATGCAGTAGAGTAGTTTAATTTTATGGACAGCATGTACAGGTTTTCTTTATGGATAAAGGAGAAAATTCCCATACTGTGTGCATGTGTTTTCATGTATTATTGAGCATTCCATATCTCTGTGTGTCGGTATATACATATTGTGATTTGGTGATGGACAATGAAGTTTTCTGTGTGAGCTTATAACTAGCAGAGTTCAAACATCTGTATGTAGCATGAACTGGTTTTAGGATTCTTACCATGAGATAATGAGTTGAATTTATGTCTTAGAGATACACATGACGAGCTGAGACTGTGTGAAGAAGAAACTAATGTGTTTAAAAGAATTACAGAGTGTCTCTGTAATCAGTGTACGAGGGCGATAGGAAAGAGCCTGTGATTGAAATTTAAATCAGTTCATGGAATGAGTTTTGATGAAGAGTGTAGAGGTCGAATACCCGTTGAGGACAGCAAGGTCGAATTGGAGGTTTAATAGGTAGAAGGTTAGGAAATTGCAGAAGGGATCATCGAAGTCCCTAAAGAGTTAGCAGGAGATCCAAACACAGAGAGCAGGCGACGTGAAGGGAGATCAAGTGGTGGAGATCGAAGGTGAAAAGGCGAGTTTAGATCGATGGTCGAGGATTCATTGTGTGTATCATTTGAAGATTTGTATGAGTGAATTGAGGGTGGAGTTGGAGTTGAATTTGTGTGTTCTTTGGAAAGTCGGCCTGGAGTGTGAATGGTGAAGGCCAGGGTCTGCGCTAGAATTAGAGGTTGCTGCGTGGTGAAGGAAGAGCCCATTCCGGACAGAGTAATCTATTTTTATTCTGAAGATTAGACGTTAGTACACAGTGAAGAGGGAGACTAGTGTAGGGCTTGTGTAGCCTTGCATCATTTTTGGTATCAGAGCATGTTCGTTCTTTGGAGGTACAGTGGAAGTGGCAGTAATTCCAGGAGTGATTGAATTGATACTTGGTTGGGTGTTATAAGTATTGCTACAGCAGGTGCAGTGAAATTGCGTAGGGGTGGTTTTGTAGGTCAAAAGAACTCTTGCATGGAGAGTGGAGAGTGGAACAAGATACAGAGATGGTAGGTGAGTTCTTAAAGGAACAAAGAAGTGTTTGTACATGAGAAATGGTGGACAGAGAGTCGACTGTTCAAATAAGTCAGATTGAATAGAGTGTAAAGGTCTAGGACTGTTAGGTTCTGCATATTGGAGGAAATAGGTCAGCAGCAGCTGGAAGAAGATTACAATCTGAAGTTGTAATGAGGAGATAAGGGATATCTCTGTTTAGGGAGTGAGTGGAGGTGACTGCAAGAAGGAAAGCCTGAAGGAGTATTAAATACTCAAGAGGTTCTGAGAGGGAAGAACCAGTGGATACCAAGAGACCAAGCTCAGGAAGGAGTTTTGGTGAGGTATTGGTGGCAAGGTGAAAGAGACTTGTTCACTGCAGAGGCTGATATTGTAGTTGACAAGAAGTTCAAGGAAGCTTAGAGAAGAAAGGGTTCAGAAATTCCAGCATTGCAAAGTTGGAGAGTTGTTTGAGGTTGCTTTTAAGTTGTGTATTTGGCTATACAGTGAATTGCTGGCTGTAGGGTTGATGTGTGATTGAGAAGGACTCTGAAGTATTCCTGGAAAGATTTTCTACCTTGGGAGGAAGGCAGTATAGACTTTGTTGAAGAAATAAACCTCAAAGAGATTGTGTTCTTGGCTGGAAGAAATGATGAGCAAAGTTGAGTGCTGAAGGCATAAAGAAATCTTTAGTGGATAAAGTAGAGTGAAAGGAAGTTTGTGACTAAACCCAGACAACAAAGTAAATTGCTGAAAATGGAAGGAGGATTGTAGTTCTCCAAGAAAAGTGAGCAATTGGAAAAGCAGCAGCCTAGCAGCTTTGGAAGCTGAAGAGTAAGAGTGCTCGAGAGGAGGTTCTGTGTGAGAACCGGGAAGAAGAAGAGCAATGTTACAAAAACCGAACCGGTGGTCGAACCGGCCGGACCCTGTGAACCGGAACCGAACCGGAACCGGACCAAAACCGGAATAAAAACCGGATCATAAAACCGGATTACCAAAAATACATAAAATATTCAAATTTTGCAAAATTATAAATATATTCATGTGCATCCATGTGCATTCAAACCATTATACACAAAATATGAAAAATATCTCATTTATATAGCGAATAAGAGTGCATAGTAGTTAGCAATGAGTGCAATACATGTCTGAATCAAAATACATCATCAAAAAAGGCTCTAAATGGCCTATAAAAAAGACTAGAGTCAAAGACTAGACAATCTAATAATCTGAATCCTCAGGCTCAGAGGCCTCCGACTCGGACTCTGAGTCATCATCTGCATCTTGATCCTCAATCTGTGGAGTCTGGGCTTGGGCAACCTGACTTGACTCCCCTGTTCCAGAAGGCACATGTCCAACATCACCTTCCACATTCTGCTGCTGTGGAAGAGGGTCCAAATCCATCCATGAAAGGTCTTCATTCTCAGTGTCAAATGCTGGTGGCTGCGTCTCCACAACCCAATCTGCTGAGGCATCACTATCATCCAGGAATATGGAAGACGATTCAGGGGTCCTGTTCTGCAATTGGTTGCGCCTCAACCGAAGGTTGTACCTCCAGAACTACATCATCCAAAAGACGAAATAGTAGTTGTGCATCCTTAACTTGATCAGATGCATCCATTGATCTAAGGAACATAGTTCCTTTTGGGCAAGCAACAAGGAAGTTCACAATGGTGCGACCCCTTGTATCAGTCCATCCATCAGACATGATCGTGCACCCTGTTTTACTCCATGAGCTTCTGAACTCTGTTAGGTATTCTTGTACTCTTTCCACTTCATTTTTTAAAAGTGGCCCCCTAATATCCTCATAACCGGGGCCCTTGAAGCCTGGACCACATGAAGCTACGGCATCCAGCATAGGTTGATAATAAACAGATCTTGTAGCATTGAAAGGTATGTCTGCATCATACCACCATCTAGCAATGCATTCCCAAGCAGCCTCCTTTTCCACCTTCTTCCATTTGGCATCAATGGTGGGCTGGGCACCAGGGGTAGTTCGGGGCTGAAAGAAAGACTCAAGGTTGCCACGAGGCCTTTTAAATTGGGATGTACTGCTACCAACACCACCACCAACAACATTTTCTTCCAAAGGTATGGTATAAGGATCATGGGTAGGATTTGGAAAATTGGAGGATTCTTCAAAACTAGGGTTTCTCTCAGATAAATCAGAACTACAACTTCTATCTCTTTTTGGATCCTCCCTTTTCTAACTTTTTCAGCTTGGTAGGATTCAATATGACCAAGCATCTCAGCTCTCAAGTCATCAGACACTTTTGGGCATGGTCTTACATTCCCCCTTGCACCCGCTAAATGTTGTTTCAGCCTATGTATACCTCCCCCACCAACCTCCTTCTGACAATAGTTACACACCATTTTCCCCTCAACTAATTGACAATGAATCCATGCAGGATCCTTTCTATCTTTGGGAGCCATGGAAAGCAATATAAATCTGCAAATAAAAAGCAAAACCCTAGTTTTTTAAAATTTAAATCCTATGAAAAAAATGACTTCAAATTTTTAGAGACTAACCACCACATAACTAAAGGAATACATGGCTGATTTTACATACCTTGAAGAGACGCCTCCAAATCTAGAGAAGAAAATCAGCCACTAGTGGACTCCAAATCTGCTCCAATTTTTCTCCAAATCTGCTGCAATGGTCTCCAGCCCACACACTCCCAAAAAACACTCCTTCAAACCTCCCTTCAAATTTGCCTAACAACCAACTAGAAGACACTCAGCAATCAACACTCGAAGAATCTATGGCAAAAGACCCCAAGCACACACTTAGAAATCGAATATTGGAATCCTTGGAAACACTCCAATGAATAGTGTGAGTGAAAGAGAGGGGGTGGGTGTCTTTTTATAGCTTAGGGGGAGTGTTTAGGTTAGTCTAGGTTCATCCCCCCCCACCCACTTTTCTTTTTTTTTTTTTAAATTTTAAAAAAAACAGTTTTTGGCCGGCCGTACGGCGCCGTACGGGCTGCTGTACGGACCGGCCGGTTCACTTCAAAAAACCGGTTTTCTGCTTTTAAATCCGGTTTTGACCGGTTTGTGCCCTAAACCGGCCGGTTTTGGCCAAAACCGGGCAAATCCGGTTTGCATGACCGGTTTGGACCGGAATGCCTTGTGAACCGGTCTAACCGGCCGGTTTTGGCAAAACCGGTCCGGTTCTGGTAACATTGAAGAAGAGTACCAAGAAGATGAGTTGGTACTGGTGACAAGTAGTAGAGTTGTTACAAAGAGAGAAGAGGCTTGTTGCAGCTCACAAGTGGACCAAGATGATTCCACAGAGGAAAGAAGAAGAGATGGCCATTGATGGTTATCTTAAGGGTTCAAAGAAAAGTTGCAATTAGGAGAAGGAAATTAGCAAAGGTGCCAGTAGAAGTCTAAGCAGGGGAAAGTTTAGTGTGGTATCTGAAGACAAGTTGACAGAGTTAACTTGTGAAGATGGGCTGTTTGCAGCTCATAGTGGGCAAGAAAGAGCTCATGAAGAAAAGAAGACTATGGCTACTGATGGTCACAGTAGAGGTTCAAAAGGAGGCCATAAAAGATCCAATGGGGATGAATTTGATAGAGAGTTAGTTGAGATGAAAGTGCAGCTGGAGGTGATGAGGGATTTCATACAGAAGAATATAGAAGATCAAAGATATGGTTGGATTCTTCAGAAGAAAAGAGTCAAGTGGAGTTTATTACAGGATAGGCTGAGACATAAGATAACTATTCAGCTAAAGGAAGAACTCAGAGGAGTTGAGTTGCAGCATAAGACATGTGCTGGAGAAGGGGATTGCTTAGGTGAACCTGAGCAGAGTTTTATCCTGAGGAATGATGAAGAATATATAGGATCAGTGAATGGTTTCATAGATACTTGGGAGGATGAAAATCAGTTGAGAGCGCTGATGTTTAAAACAACAAAAGAGGCTACAAGGCCTTATGATTTTGAAACTAATGATAGGTGTGTGTTTGCAGGTTATACAAACTCGAAAGATGATAGACAGTCATTTAGAACTGTCACACCAGCAGAAAAGGAGATGACTGATTATGGTCATGTAGGTTACTCAGATATGAGAGGTGAAAGACAGTCTTTTGACACTGTCATGGAATTAGAGAAGAAAGTGACTGCTCATGGTCATATGCGAATCAAGAGAAGAATCACAGTCAAATGAGAGAAAATATCCAATTGAATGGCATCAAGAGTGCAAGTCAAAAGCAGTTTGACAAAGAGTTTACTGAGATCAAGGAAGGAATCAGTAAGATAATGAAGCTGATTCAAGACAGTAATGAAGACCAGTATATTGGATGGACGATGGAAAAGAAGAGAGTGCAATGGTCTGCATTATAGCAGAAGAAAAAACAACAGTCATTGGTTTGGAAGAAGGATAAAGAGCTCAAGAAAGCTGAGCTTGAGAAGAGATTGACAAAGCATGAAGAAATTCGTTCATACGAACATGAATTAGGGAGTTTTCTCAGGAAGACTGAAGAAGTTGATATAAAACTCAAGGAGAATCTTATTGAGTATTCTGGCAATGAAAGTCAACCCGGAGAATTGATGATCGAATCATTCAAAGAGACTTTAGAGTCTCATGGTTTTAATTATAATTATTTCTGTGTGGATACAGGATATGCTGAAGAAGGGCAACTGACTAATGTTGTCACAAAAGAGAAGAAAAACAAAGATTTGGCTTTTCAAGACATGGAAGAAGGAGATATATAGAATTTTGTGAAGGAGGAGGAAGAGCAGTTATTAAATACTGCTGTGGAAGAATTTGTAGGTATTGGACAGTCATAAGAAGAAACTAATGTGTTTAAAAGAATTACAGAGTGTCTATGTAATCAGTGTACGAGGGCGATAGGAAAGAGCCTGTGATTGAAGTTTAAATCAGTTCATGGAATGAGTTTTGATGAAGAGTGTAGAGGTCGAATACTCGTCGAGGATAGCAAGGTCGAATTGGAGGTTTAATAGGTAGAAGGTTAGGAAATTGCAGAAGGGATCATCGAAATCCCTAAAGAGTTAGCAGGAGATCCAAATGCAGAGAGCAGGCAACGTGAAGGGAGATCAAGTGGTGGAGATCGAAGGTGAAAAGGTGAGTTTAGATCGATGGTCGAGGATTCATTGTGTGTATCATTTGAGGATTTGTATGAGTGAACCGAGGGTTTGTGTGTTCTTTGGAAAGTCGGCCTGGAGTGTGAATGGTGAAGACCAGGGTCTGCGCTGGAATTAGAGGTTGCTGCATGGTGAAGGAAGAGCCCATTCCGGACAGAGTAATCTATTTTTATTCTGAAGATTAGATGTTAGTACACAGTGAAGAGGGAGACTAGTGCAGGGCTTGGGTAGCCTTGCATCAACTTCTCCCAGAACAATTCCCATGCCCCCAAAATGATTCCTGTTGCTAATACTCTACGGGAGAAGACATTAGAAATTGCTTGTGGATAAAGCCTTAAAAAGTTTAGTATCTAATATAAGCAAAGTTACAAAAATCGGCCGATTTTTCGCGCTACGGCAATTTTTCGCGATTTTTCTGAGCCGCCGATTTTCTCCCGATTTTTCGCTGCTTTTTCGCCGTCGACTCGCAATTTCCGGGACAGTGCAAAATAAAGTGCGTTTTGGCGTTTTAAAGCCTGCGGGAGCATTCACTCCGGGCTCATTTGCTCGCTACAGCAGTGGAGAGAACAGCCAAGGCGATTAGGGTGGGCGTGATTTTTCCCAAGGAGGAGTTTCCACGTAATTTCGCTCGCCATCAAGCACCAGATTTGAAGATTGGAGCTTTCCATTTGGGGTTTTTTACAGCTGAAGGTATGTAAAACAGTAAAACAAATTGCCCATTTATTTCTCATTTTTCCAAGTAGGTTCATGCTGCTTTGCATTGGCATGATCTCTCCATCCTCATCACTGTTTTCTAGAGGCTCTTAGACAAAAAAAATTTCCATATTAATGTGATTTGCAGCAATTATGTTTGCCAAAAAACATTTTTTTGATTTTTCTTGCCCTAGGTCTTCCTAACAGAAATTTCTAATTTCTATTAGTATTTGTTGTTTTTATTTATTTGTTGTTATTTCAAATTTGTTATTTGTAATTGTAATTTTGTTGTTTTAAAAAAATATATATATTTCAATTTTTCATCAATCACATGCAGCAGCATGCTAATGTTTTTTTTTTGTTGCCCTAGGTTTACTTGAAACTTCATTTCTTCCATATACAAGATGTCAAAAGGTTTGGATGCATTTTGGGAATTTGGCACAGCCGTTGATCCAGAAAATCGACAAACGCTCACTTGCAATTTATGTGGGAAAAGAATGACGGGAGGGATAAGTAGGCTGAAATATCACATCGCACAAATATCGGGGCATGATGTGATTCCTTGCACCGCAGCAAACGAGGATCACATTGACAAGGCCAAAAAAGCAATTGAGGGAACTAAGCAAAAGAAACAATTCAAGGAGGCCGTGAGACATCAAATTGCCTCAAAATCCGGGTTCGGATTCGGAGTGGGGGCTAGTGGGATGAGTCCGGAAACCTTCTCCACACAACAGTCCACAATGCCTTCACCTTCGACTGGACCACTATCACCTTTTTTTGTGTCGAGATGAAAAGATGGTGGACAACCTTTTGTAAGGTCCATGATGAAAGAAAAGGATAAAAAAAAGCAGATAGACTTGTGGGTCGATGCTTGCTATGGAGTGATATTCCATTTAACTTTGCCAACAACCCATTTTATGTGTCCATGTTTGAGGCAGCTGCTATTGTTGGACTGGGGTATAATCCCCCCACTTATGAGGAGTTGAGAGGGACCATCCTCCAAGATGAAAAGGCCGAATGCACTGACAGGTTGGAGGATCTTCGAAAATCATGGGAGTTTTAACAGGATGCACAGTGATGTCAGACGGTTGGACTGATATGAAGGGTAGGACCCTTCTCAACTTCTTGGTTCATTGTCCCAAGGGCATTATGTTTATGAAATCCATGGATGCATCTGCACATGTCAAAGATGTGGGTTTACTATGTAGCTTGTTGGATGAGTTCATCCAAGAGATTGGCCCGCAGCATGTTGTCCAAGTCATAACAGACAACACTGCGAACTATGTGTCTACTGGTAGGATGCTTATGGCCTTATATCCTTCACTATTCTGGACTCCTTGTGCGGCCCATTGCATTGATTTGATGTTAGAGGATTTGGTCTACGTCCACTACAATCTCAAGTTGTGGGTGAAGCAATTTCAGAGAAAAGTTGATGCAAAGGCCATTTCATTAGATGAGATCGACACCACTGCGGCTTGGAGGACTGAGTGTGAGGAGCCTGCTATGGAGGTAGCCCCTGATTGGCTAGCGAAGGAGCATGATAGTGATCATGATGATGTTACAGAGGCTCCATATGAAGGTGATCCAGTTCCAGAGGAGTTTCACACTGATTCTGGGAGTGTGCCACAGTCAGAGCCAGAGCCACAGTCAGGGTTAGAGGGAGATAGACCCGAGAGTAGCACTGGTACTGGTAGAGGGGTAGCTGTAGCAATAGGACTACCTCCTCGAGCTCCTTCTCCTTCTTCTTCAGGATACCAGTTTCGACCACCTTCAATTTCTAGAGGACATCATATTGTAGAGTCTTCTTCTAGAGGACGTCATATACCAGTACGAGGCCGACAAGCCTCGGGGGCACCTAGTCCTAGAGGAAGGGCAAGGGCCGTTTCCACATTGATTACCTTTTCCCGTAAAAGGGGTAGAGGGAATCGATAGTTTATTTACTTTATAGTTTATTTCAGTTTTCACTGTAGATGACTCATGAGTCATGAGTCATGATGATGATCATGAGATACATTTGTTATAACTTATATTTTTGATGATTCAGTATTCACTATTCAGGAGTATGACTAGGACACGATCCATTTTGATGTGTAATGCATCTCTAGACATCTTATATATCGGTTTTCTTTCCATATTCATGTGGCAATGTGTTTATTTGATGTTATTGTTGCTTTAGATGTTTAAAAAATTGAAAAAAAATGAATATTTTTGTGTTTTTTTAAGTTTGCCAATTTTTTGTCGATGTTCTGCCGAGATATTCCGAAACGATATTTCCTGGACCCTTCCGATTTCCGCGTCGCGCCAATATTTGTAAAATTGAATACAAGTATTTATCTAATTCAATTTAGAATCTAGCTTTGAGAACCTAGAATTATGTGTCTTTTCTAAACATTATACAACACTTGAAGTTTGAAGTTTTGAACTATTGATTGTATACTACAACTCCTTGGTCATGATGCCCTTTTTCATTTCATGGTTGATGTTATCTCTTATCGTTTGACGATGGCAAATGTTATCTGTTGAAGATTGAAATTTGAAGGTTGATGCTCTGTTTGATCATTTAATGACAATGCTATAACTGCTAGTTTTTTTATGTTATTTGTGTACTAAATGGCTGATGCTATAATGATGTCATTAATCTACTACAAAGTTCTATGTTTTAATATTTTTTGTGGCTAATTCACAAATTCACATGCTTCTTTGAATATATATGCATCAATATATGTATATATATAAATGTATATTATATATAAAAAACACTCCTAATGCTTTGTTCTCAATGTCTTTTGGAAATTGATGGTTTGCACTCCCACTTCTCGATTTGTGCTCACTTCACTCTTGCTCCCAAGTGCTATGGACCGCCTTCATGCATTGAAGTAGAGGGAATCTTAGGGTTTAGAAAAATCTTGTGTGTTTGTTAAATGTTTCAAGGCTAAGCTTGGAAACCATATCTTGCTCACAGATTGTGAACAAGCTTGGCCACCATACCTTGCTTAGAGATTGTTGGTCCTAAGTAGGAATCGCTGCACTAATATTAACTACTATTAAAATTGTTGCTTTCAAATTACATACTTTTCATAGCACATATTAGTTTTAAGATTTTCGGATGTTGCTATGAGTTTCTACAACATATCATGTCATATTTCTAGTTAGACTTGTAAGAATGAGTTTCTGTAAGTTATCATATCGAATTTTGAGTTAGGGTCATAACAATGGTATTAAAACCACTTTCTTGGGCTTGTTTGAGCGATACCAATGATGATAGATTTCCCTAGATGCAAATAAGTTGTAAAAGAAGAGGTATTGTGTGTATTATATCTTGCTAATAAATATATCTGCTTATTGGAATCTTAAAATAAAGAGATCAAAAGAGATCCTTCCTAGAACTTGAAGATTTTGCAAACTACGCAAAGAGCAAGGATGAGAAGGGTCTGTTGTCTCCCAAAACTGGCATGCATGTGTTGAATCCAAAAATGTGAACACACCAGCTCGATTGACAACTCTCAGGAGAGAGGCCAATGTCACCACACTCCTCTCCTCTCGCTTCAGGTTGGCTCTTCTCCAATTCAAGGCGGGTATCCCTAAGATAGGATCGCTAAGGCAGGTGCAACGGAGGGCAAGGTGAACTGAAGAGGCTGCCTTAGGAAACGATTATAACAAAAAGATAATTTTGACTGGGTGATGCGAAAGTTGGGAGGATCAGTCTTCGAGGAAAGGCCAGTGCCAGTATATCAGAGGGGTGAATGGAGTCAAAAGAGAGATCAAAGGGCCTTGTGTCATATGTGACTGAGGGGGAAAGATCGCATTATTGAGCAAGCCCTGCTCAGTCTAGTGTTTGGCAATCAGAAAGAGTACTTCTTCTTCTCTAACTGCGAGAGGTGCGCTATGCAAACCAAAGATCAATATTACACAATCAAACTAGATTAAATGCAAAGATCAATACCTGTGTATGCACGCTCACAAAGGGAAAAATAAAGCAGATGCCAAGAGTTCTTCGCCAAAGGAAAAAAGAAGGCAGCTGCTAAGAGTTCTTCACCTTCCAACGTGGTGAATTGTCACCCTTCTATGGCCTCTTACACAAAGAAAAGAAGACGCAGAATCTAGATTTACTCACACTCATCTAAAAAATCACAAGATCACGCCACAAAAATACTCAATTTATCCAAAAAGGCCCATAACATTTTTCATTAAGTTCATGGGAAGAAAAGCTCCCAAGGTTTTTCCATCCTTACAATGAAAGAGGCTATCCTATTTATAGGCCAAAAGGCTCTCATAAAACAAAAAGAAATAAAATAATAATAATAAAAGAAAAAGTGGGTAAGATCCACTTTTCTCTCCAACTAATACACCAAGTGTTTATTACTTTTTTAAAAGAGGAACCCCTGTTTTAGCTAGCTTTTCCCACTCAGAAGCGAACAACCAAAAATACGTGGGATGCCCTGGCAGCGGTCACAAATTAGACCCAAATAGCTCGAATCTGATGGACACTCGACTTAACTAACCGACTGCTCTGTTCTCCAACATATGGTGGACTGGGCTTTAATAGCCACGCGTTACAGTAAAAAGACACCCTCAACTGCCAGCGTGAACCTTCAAAACTCCATGTGATAGTGACAAATAGAAAACGTGGCAAGGTAACGTGCTGTAGCTTGGCGTTTAAAATGGTGAATGGGATCCTTGTTCAAACATATTCATCAAAAAATAACCCACGACTGAACCAAGATCCCGTAAAACGAGCTCCCAATCAAGAGATCGTTTGTCGAGCTTGGCTGCTTTTGAAGTACCACTTTCCATAATGCTCTCGAAGTAATATTAATACGGTTAAATATGGAACAGTTCGAGACATTAACTGAAGCCAGAACTGGACAACGCGAGTTTAACCCCATCTTCATTGGCCGCAGTTGGAATTGGTGCGAGTTACCTTCAGTGTCGAGCTCGGGCTTCAGGAAATAATCAAAAAATTAAAACGGCGGTCACTCAGTCGACCACTGACCACGCTCGGACTGTCCTCATTTCAAATCGATAATGGCGAGCATAAAGTTGTAAATGACGTGGAACCCAGCTCGGGCTGTCCCCATTCGAAATGATAAAGGAAGCAATGATGCTTTACTGCACAAAATTCGTGAAATTTTTCTTTTTTGATCATGGAATTCGAGAAGTATTATGCTGCGTGAGCATTCCGTCCGAAACCTGCGCTCTGCATCTAACCCCAGAATTACCTTCCATTTCCTTCGGGATAGGCCGTGAGCGACTAAATCTCTGAGCAATTAATTGATCGTATACTAATTCTTCAACAACACAGTGAAAGAGTGGTGATGCATCGATCAATAGGTCATACAGTGGACCAAATTCATCATCTATGAGAAGCTGATTCCTTAATAACTGCTTCAAGAATCCAATGGCACTAACAACCATCAATATCATCTGCTAGCTAAATCATACGGCTTCCAAATCGTTCTGTGATTGTCATCCACCTCGTACAGATTTTGCAGTGCCAATGTGGAAATTTTCCGGACAGCAGCATTCTTATCATTCAAAGTCCATCCAAGTGCAGATCTTGTAAGAATAGGGATGGATAAGGCAGGATTCATGAACCAAAAGCTCTGATGCAGGTAATCCGAACACTTGTATCTACGTCTTCCTCATTTCCATGATCAAGTGATTTTGAACCAGTGACAACCTTTCGGGATTCAAATAAATTGAATGTATTGTATGCAGATAGTTTAACTATTTCATCAGTTTAGCAACTGTCAAATTTTCCTTTTCTTCTTTTGCATTTTCAATGACAGGGTCTACATTCGACTTACGGTCGTCAATACTGCTCTGTGGTTGCATTGTTTCTTCTGAGTTGCTATCAACTGATGAGAGGTCAGAACCTCTAAACAACTTTTTTTCCAACTTGCTGAATTTTTTTGTAAGACCAGGCATGTCTGAGAACAGAGTTTTACTCTACACAAACTTCGATAGCTGCAGTTGGTAAATCCTTCTAAGATTCACTATCATTAGTACTCATCATCAGATGGCCCATTTTTTATAAGCTAAAGCACAGTAATGAAATTCTGCTCCTGATGTTTGAGTGAATAAAGATCAAGCTTCATATGCGTGATAATTTTCACTATTGATGATACCTTCACCTTGTCTGCTAAATATTTCCTCAACATCAGTGGATAATGCTTCATCATACTCTCTGTCACTTCCATAATCCTGTAGATTTCAACAATAGAACCACCAGAAACTCTTCAAGTGACCACCCATACAAAAATGGGGGGTAACAGGGTCCATTGAAAGGAAAAGATGATGAGGATCCTTACCTTAATGATAGTCCTATTGAAGATTGTAGCTCAAAAACGAACTTCAACACCAGTTTAATGTCAAATGTGCAAGAAGTCGTTCGAGTCAAATCTATTTATAATTCACTTTAGTGATAAAGGGAAAGTCTTTTATTTAGTTCTTGAATCTAATAAAGTGTATTTTTAATACAATAGTGATTTAGAATTTTAAACTAATCTCAACCATACATCCCATTGTGAGATTAGGGTTTTGGTATATTAGGTTTTCAACTCAAGTATAAAGGCAAGTCAAGATAAAGGGTTTAGATCAATGAAGCACAACTCGTTGGAGACTCACGAGTCTTCCTGAGTCAACTCCCAGGATGAGTAAATGTAGAAGACTCGATGGAAACCCGTCGTACGAGTTAAACTCTGCTCCCTCGTCAAACTCGCCCAAACCTATCAATACTCGCCAGTTACTCGCACGAACTCACCAGGACTTGCCAAAAAACACATTCCAGGTAAACGGTGTTCGGTATTCTTCTGTGCCCAAGAATTTGCAGGGACATTTTAAAAATTATGTTGGTGGATCACGGCCAGGAGTAATCGTGGCCAGGAGTATTTTGATAAGTGAAGAATGTGACTGAATTGATCTAGGTTTTACAGTCATCAAGCAAAGTGTCGTCGACACTTTCTCTGGCAATGTTCCGAATCATGGAGGGGTATTCCAATAAATTTGGGATGCAATTGGATTGATAGAGGTTAGCCACTTTCTCTACCAATTTGCCACAGACAATGCCAATTTGCCTGACGCTCTCTTTGCCAATTTCCTCGACGCTTTCTCTGCCAACGTCATTTGTTTTTAAAAGGCTATTGAATAATGTAATTTAATTTGGGAATATAATGTTACGAGGCATATATTTTATTATAGGTTATAGTAAATGTTTTTTTATAAATTACATATTAACTATTAAATATAAATATTATATATTGCATATGTTATTATATTAAACACCAAATGTTGCTTATATATGTAAATGTATTATTGTTATTATTTATACATTATAAAATTATATTTGATAAGTTAATTTATAAAATATTTATATTTTGAAAATATGTATATTGCAGAGCCTAATATCAATTGTCCATTAGATTATTGCATAGATTGTAGTTTTATAACCTATATGGATTGGAAATGCCATTAACCTCTTTTTTACGCTCAAACTTTACCATATTTAAAGGTTTTTTCCTATTTGTTGAGTCTTGTTGAGTCTCTCCCGAGTCTTTCCTGAGTCGACGAGTCACATGCCAACCGAGTCTATGATGAGTCCGAGTCATCCAACATTGGTTTAGATACACTCATTATTCACTCAAAGACAGTTTGTTAGGAGGCGATTTAATTCATCCATATAGCACATTTAGAGTGTCAGAGAGGAGCTAGTACAACAAACAAGTCGAGATTAGCGAGCAGGGACATACAGTCGTACAGATCTGTACAAACAGATCATGCAATCATATGGACAAATCGTACAGCGAGCAACAACCCTTGAGTAGTTTTCTCGATTTTGGGCAGGCAAATTCTTCTCAGTAAGTGTGCAGATTTGTTTCGTTTGGGTGTACCGTACAACAGTTATTTTGATAGCCTATGGAAGTTTCCTTGTAAGCTTTGACATATTAATGACAAGTTGATTTGAAGGAGTAAATTATCTTTGTATTGTATTTTTGCTTCCGTTGTTTATTTTCTAGCTATAGATGTGACTACTGCTATGTGAAGAATTTAATTTCTGCAATTAAATAACAGTTTGTTTAGTTGAGAACATAAGGACATCAATCACCTAGGGTTAGGAAAATTTTCCATGGTATCAAAGTTGCCTTGATTGAGAGGATTTGAAGAGTTTACGACATTACATCAATTGCCAAAAACAACTACCATAACCAACTATAGGGAACCAGGACCAACAGTTAGAGGGTTTCTAAGGTAGTACATATCAATTTGGGGAGTTTGTTTGTAGATCAAAGATGGCATTAACTAGCCTTAGGTTCAAGGACATATTGGAAAGCGCCTCAAATTTCCTATCATGGAATTCAAAGTAACTCTTCTATTAGAAGAGAATAATCTATGGGATATCATCAAGGATGTAGTAACCGCGTCGACAAATACACAGGCTTTGGTAGTTCACAAAAATAAAGACGTGAAAACCAAGTGGATGATCATGGATGCTATAAAGGATCATGTGATCCCTCATATATCCAAGAAGAAGACAAGGAAGGATATGTTCGATGCCTTGTTTAGCCTTTACCAGAGCGAGAACATAAACAAGAAGATGATATTGCATAACAAACTCAGATATGTAGAGATGACCGGATCAGACACAGTCAACAATTACCTAATGAAATTCACAAGGATTCACGATGAACTTGTTGTAATTGGGGAGAATATTGAAAATAAAGAACTAGTGAATCAGGCACTTAATGGGTTTCCATCTCAATGGGAAACGTTTGTTCAAGGTGTTTGTGCTCAAGAGAATCTCCCCTCATGGGAAAGACTATGGGATGATTGTATCCAAGAGTAGATAGTGGCCATGTCCTATTTGGTCAAGCAAAGAAGGGCAGAGGTAAAGGACCCAATAAGTGTAACATAAAGATTGAGGAGTCAACGTCACAACAAGGAAAGAAGGCCTTGAGTAAAATCAAGTTTTCATGTCATAAGCACAACCATTATGCATCATAGTGTCCAGAGAAGAAGAAGGGTAACGTGAAGCAGTAGTAGCAACAAGTAGCAACCTCAACTAAAGCTCGAATGAATGAGTTTGCCTTCAAGTTCGAGAAGGATTTCTTGATGGTATCTTGCCTTTCTTCTAGCATGGTTCTGAAGAAGGCTTAGCATGTGGACAGTGGAGCATCTAGGCATATGACATCAACCTGGAAGCTATTTTCAAGTCTAAAAGAGCATGTCTTAGGAGTTCAAGTCGATTTTGGTGATGATGCCAAGTATCCAATAGCAGGAGTTGGTACCATTCCTTTCCAACTCCAGTGAAATAACTCTTTAGACTTTGATGTATGTTGTTTGTTTTAAGTCTCGGGAAGAATTTGTTTTCAGTTTCGGTCATGGAAGATAAGGGCTTTACAATAGATTTCAAGAACTATCAAGTCCTTATAAGACCGAAGGAGTCTAGCCCGAAATCAGCTCAAGTGATCGGGGTTAGGGAAAGCAATCTATACAGGTTTAAAGGTGAGCTTGTTCAAGCCATAGTGCATAACACAAATAACTTGTGTTAGCTATGGAACAAGAGGATGGGGCACCTGTATCATAGTGCGCTACCTATTTTGAGGGAGATGGTCACAAGGCTTGTAGAGTTCAACATTGAGCAATAAGTTGTATGCAGAGGGTGCATGCTTGGCAAGCATTTCAAGGTTAATTTCCCAAGTAGCGAGCACATGTCTAAAGGGATTCTAGACCTTGTGCATTCGGATGTGTGTGGATTAATGTCAATAGCATCAATCATAGGAAGCACGTACTATGTTTCGTTCATTGATGATCTCTCTCACAAAACTTGGATCTACTTTATAAAGACTAGGAATGAGGTCTTTAGCAAGCTTCAGGAGTTCATCTCTAGTGGAGAAACAAAGAAGGAAGAAGATCAAAGTTTTGAGATCAAACAAAGGGGGTGAGTAGACCTCCAATGATTTTGAGGATTTCTGCAAGGATGAAGCAATCAAGAGGGAGTTCATTGTTCTGTACAACCCATAGCAAAACCAATGTTATCAAAACCGGACTGGAACCAGTAAAACCATCCAATCTGACCAGTTCACAGGTCCAACCAGTCCGATTAGGTGGCTAAACCAAAAAACCTGCAAAACTGATTTGGACCAGTTGTGAACCGATCGGTTCCGTACGGAACTGGCCAAAACCAGCTGAACCAACAGGTTTTGACCGGTTCCATACAGAACCGGACAGTCCGTACTCTGCTTATTTTTTGGAGTTTAGGGGCCACTTAGAGCCTCTTTATTGATGTATTTTGGTTCAGAACTTTAGAGATGTATTGCACTTGGTGCTATTTAGGTTATTTGCACCCGTACTTGCTACATATATGAAAGACTTTGCATATTTGTGTATTAATGGTTTGGATTCAGATGTATGCACATGAATATATATGTTTTTTACAAAATATGAATAGTTTATGTATTTTTTGGTCGACCATATTTTTTCTCGATTTTTTTCCGGTTCCGGTCCAGTTCACATTTTGGGCTTTGTCGGTTTGATCATCGATCTGGTTCTGATAACATTGAGCAAAACAGGATTGCTAAGGCCATGATACATGACCAGGATTTGTCAATGTTTCTCTGCACATAAGCATGCAACACAGTAGTCTACATTCAGAACAGGTGTCCTCATAGGATTTTGGAGAACAAGACACCATAGGAGGCATCCATCGGTGTGAAGACAAAGGTGAGCCATTTATGCATCCTTGGGTTTCCAGATTTTTTCCACTTCTAGTCGAGAAGAGGACCAAGTTGCAACCCTCCAACAGGGAGGGTTTGTTTGTTGGTAACAGTGAGACTTTAAAGGCATATAAGATCTATATTCCATGGGAGAGAAAAACAACTATAAGTGAAGATGCAAAGTCTTAGGAAGACTTTGCATCTAGAAAAAATCATGAGCCTATTCTAGTTACAGAGGATGAGGAGCAAGGAACTCCGAAGGTTGAGCCAGTTTCATCAACGACTTTCAGTTCAAGGTATACCAAACTTGAGGTGAAGAGGAGGAGCAACCAACTCCTACCAGTGTTATCAAGAGACCTCGATGGTTCACTCAAACATTGAGAGATGCTTAAGATCATGTTGAGATTCCTAGGAGCACATTCAAGGAGAGCAGACCTCTGAAGAAGTTTCCAAACTAGATGGCATTCATGAGTAGCATCATAGATTTGGAGCCTTCTAGTTTTCAAGAAACAGTTGACCAACAGGTTTGGAGGGATGCCATGGTGGAGGAGTACACCTCCATCATGAAGAATGGTGTATGGGACATTGTGCCTAAACTGGAGAGGAAATCAGTAGTGACTTCCAGGTGGCTCTACAAGATCAAGCATGTGGTAGATGACAGCATAAAGAAGCACAAAGCAGGGTTTGTGACAAAGTGGACTATGAGGAGACCAATGTTTTAAAACTCAAAGTTGGACTTGAAATCAATCGAGGATCAACTCAGACTCGGCCATGACTTGGACCAATTTGAATTTAATGCTTCAGTTTACTAAATAATACATAAAAAAAAAAAAATATGAAGAACGAGAAGGAGAGAAAGATTAAGCATTAGAGAAAAAATTGAAGAGGAGTGATGGAAGCTATGAACTAGAGTTTGGACGGATGGAGGTGGGAATGGTCTAGCCTGCAGCAGGCGGCAGGGGCGCCATACCCTTGTCATGGTCAGGAGGATTGGACGGGTATCGAGGAGGGTTTACCTAATGGCTTGTGGTTTCGTCTAGGTAAGTAGTATTTACTCCATAAACATTTTTTTATTATTTACCTTGTAACTTTGAAGCTTTCACTGTTTTATGCCGACTATGGAGTTGTTAGATGAAGTTGATTATGGCAGTGATTTTTTAAGGCATGAGGATATTTGGTCGTCGCCACCTGGCAAGTTTAGGGTTGGAAATGGTGTCGGTTCCCTTGTTGGTTGTGGGGATGGGAGCATCTGGCCATCGGATCCCTATCCTTTTCTGGGTTTAGCCGCTGATATTGGGTCAGATACTGCCTCTGCGCTGGGCAGAGCTTCATTTCATCTGCAGACAACTGTCACAGCTGAAGCCCTAGATGGACGAAATAAGGAGGCAAATTT
Organism: Larix kaempferi; assembly: GCA_027924585.1. NCBI lineage: Eukaryota > Viridiplantae > Streptophyta > Pinopsida > Pinales > Pinaceae > Larix > Larix kaempferi. The sequence continues at coordinate 7,512,122 of BSBM01000951.1, read as the reverse complement.
TTGGGGTTTACAGGGTTTAAATCATCCATCCTTTTTGCCTATTGCTTCGCCTTCTGAGTTTGGGAATATTATGGAGTTTCTTGTCTCCTCCAGGGGTTCTTCTTTTGGAACGATTGTAGGAGGCAGTGGTATTTTACCGGCAAAGGTTGCCGAGGAGGGTGGCGACTCTTTGACATCCCCTGTTGGTGGGTTTCTTGCTAGTAATCTGGGTTCTCTTGAACAAAGGGGTTTCCCTAGTCCGAACTTGGCTTCTCCGTCACGGGCGGGCATTCTGGACGAGGGTTTAGTGATCTCGGGGATAAGCTGTGCACGAACAAAAGCGAGAAGGAATGGCTTAAGAACACGGGTAAGGCACCAAACTATTCCTTGGGAGAAGATATTGGTTTCCAACAAATTGCTAGTATGGTTAAATCGATTTTGGTTGGTAGGATTTATGGAAGGTCGGTGGCCCTCAAAAATGTTATTCGATGGGCTTCTGGGGCATGGTCTGGTTACTGTGGGTATGTGCCGAGAGTAGTGGCTCTTGCTGGGGGGTGGTATGCTTTTCACTTCACAACGGATGAACACGCATTGTGGGTTTTAGGTAGGAACTGGAGCTTGGTCAATGTGTCGTTACTACTTAAACCGTGGACTCCTCTTTTTGATGCCAGTCGTGAGCGTATGGATACCATCCCGCTCTGGGTTCGTCTTCCGAGGCTTCCGTTACATTACTGGGCCGAGGAGCATTTCAGGCGTATTGGAAATCTACTTGGGACTTATTTGGATGCTGATTTTTCCTTCATTTCGACTTCGATTCAGAAGGTAGCCCGTATCCTGGTCAGCATAAATGTTAGAGATGGTTTGTTTGATGGTATGGACCTCAATTGGGGCCCTTATACTTTTCCCCAAACCCTGGATTATGAAAATGTACCATTTAGGTGCAGACGATGTCATGAGTATGGTCATCCGGCAGTTGATTGTCTTCTTCCGGTGCGTATGAGATTTGGGTCTTCGTTGAAGAGGAGGCCGTTGGATGAGGAAGGGGGAGTGAAACCGGATGGTGTTAGTGGGGGTAATTCTGAGCCGGTGCATTTGGAGAAGCCTACCGGGTTGATGGAAGATGAGGTCCCTTTGAATAATGATGGGGTTGTGCCGGATGCCGCATCCATTGTGGAGGTAGAAGATAATACACAAACCCCAGTCATGGACGAGATTCCCGAAGTCTTTCAGAATTCGCTTCTACAATCGATGGATTTAGCAGCTGGTACTTCTTCTACTCCCTGTCCAAATCCTTCCTTTAATTTCTTTATAAAGAATATTTCTTTTCCGGGTCTTGATTGGGTGGAAGGACTCAAAAACTTAAATATTTCGTCTCAATTTTTGTCACCGTCCACTGTATTTGGGTGTAGCCCATTGAAGTTCCCCCCTGTTGCGTCCCTGTTACTGGAGACTGCCCCATTGCCTGTCTCTGATGTTTCCTTTGAGAACCAGTCTGCTGTTTTACAGCCTTCTTCCCCCCCGGGTTCTTCAGAGTCTGGATATTTTCTTCGTTCTATAACTAAGGCTGCTGCGGGTGGGATTGCGAAAGACAAACCAAGGGTGGCAAAGGTTAGAGGGCGGAAGTCTTATATCTCTCATGCAAAGTCTCGTGCTTGTTCGGATCTTAGGAATGGTAAACAACTCTCAATTGAAAGGGCACTTAGAGCGGTGAATGCCCATCATGAGGGGTTTCGATGAAAGTCTTGTCCTACAATTGCAGGGGTCTTGCTGGTCCCTCCAAAAGACCAGCTTTGCGTCGGATGTTGGATCTGGAACATCCGGATATTTTGTTGTTACAAGAAACTATGTGTGGAGGAGAGGAGGCGTTGGGAAGGTTGAACTCTTGGTTCCCGCGTTGGTGTTTTGAAGCCTCTGATGCTAGGGGTCGTTTAGGGGGTTTGGCGGTTGGGTGGAAGGAATCGAAGGTATGTGTTTCTTCTCTTTGGGGGATGGAGTTGATTTTGGGGATGTCCTGTCGATCTTTGGAATCTGAAAGGGTTTTTACTATTGCTAATATTTATGGGCCATACTGTGATAGAGTTCCCTTTTGGGATAGGTTATTGTCCTAGGATATACTTAAGGGTGATGCGGTGATCTTGGGAGGGGATCTCAACTTCTCTTTCGGTCAGGCTGAAGTTTGGGGGCCACATGCTCAGGTGGATCCCTAATCGTCATTCTTCATCAGAAAATTGGTTGAAGGAAACATGGTTGATATCGAACCTGTTTGTCTAAAGCCTTCTTGGAGGAACAACAGGGTTGGGGAGGATAAGGTGGCGAAAAGACTGGATCGCTTTTTAATCTCTAAGAAGTTGGTGGATTCTTTTTTCGACATAAGGCAGTGGATTGGATCAGGGGGATGCTCAGATCATGAGCCTATTTTTCTAGAGATGAAGGCTGGTCCAAATAAGGCACCTGCCCCTTTGAAATTCAACAAGACTTGTCTAAAGGATCCTACTTTCTTGAATCTTTTTCACAGTTTATGGATTCCTTTTCAGCCAGGCACTCATAACTCTACAGCTTTTCACTTCGCGGAGAATGTTAAAACTCTCAAGGGTCCGATCAAATTATGGGCTGCTGAGAAGAAAGTTAGAGATGAACGTGATTTAAAGATGATTGAAGAGGAAATAGCTTCCATCTCGTTGGAGCCGGGGGGTGGGTACCTATCACAAGACACAAAGGAAGCTCTAGTTTCTCTGATTGAGCGGAGAAATAGGATATTATTAAACATTGAAGAGACCTGGCGCCTGAGGAGTAGGGCTATTTGGCTGGAAAGCGGGGATGAAAATATGAAATTCTTTCATAAATATGCCAAAGGAAGGAGATCTGCAAATACTATTTGGGGTCTTGCTGATCTGGAGGGGAATACTCATTCCACCTTTGAGGGGATGGCAGGAGTGGGGGTTCATCATTTTCAAGATCTCTTTAAAGCCAGTAATAGAGTGAATATTGAGGAGGTCATCAGGGTTGCACAAATGTTCCCCCGTTTTGTAGAGGGGGATAATCGGATGCTAATGGATAAAGTAATAGTTGAAGAATTAAAGGAGGTGCTCAGTAGTTTTCAGAAAGATAAAAGTCCAAGGCCGAATGGCTGGACCATAGAGTTTTTCATAGCACTCTTTGATATTATTGGTGATGATCTTTTGCAGCTGGTGGAAGACTCTAGGAGGGAAGGCAGAATTCCAGCTAACATCAATTCCACGTTCATCGCCCTTATTCCAAAAGTGGATACTCCCTCTACTCTCAATGATTTTAGGCCTATTTCTCTCTGTAACTGTATATACAAGATTATCACTAAAATGATTGCTCGTCGACTCAAATCCATCCTCTCTACTCATATTTCGGAGGAACAATTCGGTTTTTTGGAAGGTCGTCAGATCCATGAAGCTATTGGGATTGCACAGGAGGGCTTACATAGTATAAAATCCAGGAAGCTGAAAGGGGCTGTCTTGAAAATAGATCTATCCAAAGCATATGATAAAGTCAGCTGGTTATATATCTGACTCTTGCTCACACATTTGGGTTTTGATATTGGGTTTATCCGTTGGGTCATAGCTGTATCTCTACGGTATCTTTCTCGGTCCTAATAAATGGTGCAGCAACCCCTTTTTTCCATTCTGGTCGTGGACTTCGTCAGGGTTGTCCTTTATCCCCACTTCTCTTTCTGTTGGTAGCGGAAAGTCTAAGTCGTGCTATAAAGGAGGCCAAACAGTCTGGTCATTTTGCTGGTATTTCTATAGCTCCTGGCTTAAATATTACCCACCTTCTTTTTGTAGATGATATTCTCATCTTCTGTTCTGGTTCTCGAAGAGAGGCTCTTAAGCTTAAGGAAATGTTAGATCTTTTTTCTCTCTCTACTGGAATGGATATAAATGCTGGAAAATCTACCTTGACTGCTTCGCTTTTATCTAAGGAAGAGCTATAGAAATGTTAGATCTTTTATCTGAGGAAGAGCTGACTACTTATTCGGGACTCTTTCCCTATAATCTCCTTACTCTCTCGGTTGGACTTAAGTATCTGGGCTTTATCTTGAAACCGAATGATTACAAGAATCAGGATTGGTTTTGGCTTTTAGAGAAAGTGGAGAAACGACTAAAAAGTTGGAGCTTCAGGTGGCTATCAAGAGCTGGGAGACTTGTACTAGTAAAGTCTGTTTTGGAAGCTATTCCAATCTACTGGATGTCATTAGCATGGATACCCTGAGGTATTTTGGATCAAATCAGAAAAAATTGTTTCAGGTTTCTTTCGAGTGGAAAGGAGGATGCACAGGTCACTCCTTGGGTACGATGGGATCGTATAGCAGTTCCAAAAGCTTTGGGTGGTTGGGGGCTAAAAAACATTTTTCACTTTTCTAAAGCTCTGGCGGCATAGTGTGGCTGGAGGCTTATCAAATTTGGCGGTTTCTGGGCTCGCATTATGATTCATAAATATATAGAGCCTGAGTCCATTGAAAACTGGATTCATTCTCCAACAAAATCTCATGCGGGGGGCTCCTGTATATGGAAGGCAGTGGTAACATCTTTTCATGTTATAGAACAAAACTTGGTATGGGATGTTGGTAATGGTCAGAGGGTGAGGATTGGGAGTGATCCTTGGGTTGGTTGTGATGATCAACATTTGCTGTCGGAAGGGATGACAGAGGCTTTGGCACACAGAGGAATTCATTTTCTCCACCAGCTAGCTGATCCGGGGAACTTTTGGATGGGCAGGCACACCTGGAGAGAGGCAGAATCCTTTGGCCTTGGGGATCATATGGAGGTGGAGTTAAGTCAGTACATAAGAGCACTCAGATTAGATCATATAATTTTGAGTGAGGAGGAAGACGAGCTGGTTTGGGATGGGGACACATCAGGCATTTATACACCCAAAGGTGGTTACCAATGGATCAGTGAGGGAGAAGTGCAGAGAGAACCGTTGTGGTGGTGGTGTAGATTGTGGAAACTCCAGTGCCCACATAAATCTCGGATATTCATGTGGTGTGTATTGGTCAACAGGGTTCCGACGTGGGATTGTCTTCAGCGAAGATGTCAACAGAGGCCGAGCCGATGTCATCTCTGTTGTCATGAGGAGGAGACTGTTTCACATTTGTTTCTTGAATGCTCATTTATCAAAGCTGTTTGGGCTATTGTTTCAAAGATACTAAAAGTGGCCTTGCAATGGACAGGAGACTCGGTGGATGATGCATGGAGTCGATGGTTTCAAAATCCTATCTTTCGATCATATCGAGCTCTGCCAATAATTGTAATATGGGGGGTGTGGTTATCACGGAACAAAAAACTTTTTTCTGAGATTGAGGGACTTCCTGCATTAACGACCATTAATAGCTGTGGAATCTTTCTGTCATTCAAACACTTGTCACAACCCTCTCCTGCTAGAACTATCTTGCCTGTGGATATTGATCATACTCAGCCTTGGGGGTTTTTCGATGGGGCTTGTCAGAATGAACTGTGTGGGGGAGGGGCACTTCTTTTTTTGTCTACTGTTCATTATTTTGTAATGTCGTTGGGTTTTGGGAGGGGAAGCAACAATTGGGCGGAGATTTTGAGCCTTAGATACTTGATCTCATATGCTATGGAAAGAGGAATCGGGAACATAAATATCTTTGGGGATTCTTTAAATGTGATCAAGTGGGTCTCGGGCACACAACAATGTAACAATCAAAGTATATCAACTGTTCTGGATCAAGTTCAGATTGCTTCTCTTACTTTTGATACTTTTACTTGCAGGCATATATTCCGTGAAAACAACTCAGAAGCGGATAGGGCTTCTAAGGAAGGGTTGCTCATGGGGGTTGGAACATGGAAAATCTGTGAATATCGGGAAGGGATTGAAAGGACTTTCTACCATCGTCCATTCATAGAATGATGAACTGGAATATTTTTTTGAAATTTTGTACTGCTATGTCACTTTTCCGGAAGTAAGGGTGTGCAGTTAATGCAGAAATACAACTATCAGACCTGATGAACTTTTTCTTTTGAAGTTTTTTGGAGACTGTGTACAGCAAAATCAGTCCGAAGCTTTTTTTTTGTATGTAATGATGTTATTACTCACGTGGTGAGAACATCCAGATCTTAGTGATCAGCATTTAAGTTAGAACATATCAGTAATATTTTGAAACTCTTTAAGAGTGATGACGATCAATGTAATTTCGTACTCTAACAGATGAAATGAAATTACGCTTTTTTTTCTGGGGAAAAAAATACATAAAATATTACCGAAAACATAGAAAAAAAATATTTTAAAGATTCCAAACCATTAGAGACAAAATATGCAGAGTATGCTCATGTACATACCATGTAAGGGTGAATATATCAAAATGTCACAGAGTCCAATACATATGTGAAAAAAAATACATAATCAACAAAACTTTGAATGGCCTTTAGAATCTAAATTCAACATGCTAAATGGTACTAGCCTACTACATATAACTGACATGATCAAAAATCAAACCTACCACCACTGTTGTAAATGGAATCCTTGGCATGAGCTACAGAACCATCCTCTAGCATGTTTATTTTTCAGCAGGTCTATATTTCGCAGGTGGCATATAGCCAGAAAGTAGGCTGGCATTTGGTGTCTTTTGATGGTTTAGTGGACTTGTCTTTGGTTCAATACAGTTCGGTTAACTAGAATTCTAAAAACTACTAACTCTGTTGAATTTTGGATGGGATGTGAAGTTCTATTTTCAGCATATGCAACGTTACCGGATTCGGCCATTTACCTCTCGAATCAGTTTCCGAAGATCCGTTTCCGATTTTCCAAGATTCGTTTTTTTTTTGCGGATTCGTTTCCGGTTTGAGGATCCGGTTCCGGTATTGGGGGATCCGGTTTCCGAAAATGGATACGGTTTTGGTGTTGATGGGAATCGGATCCCATTGAAGGATCTGTATCCCGGCCCTCGAGAAACGGATCCTTCAATGGGATCCGATTCCCCTTCTCATTAAAAAAAAAACCTATCATCATTAAAATAAATAAAATGCCCTTTCATTTCATCCATTCGCGGGAGTAACGCGGGAGTTTTACCTTTGGCTTTCATGATTTCATCTGATTCACGAGCTACAGGAGGGCCGAGCATTGGCGTTTGCTAGCATTTGATTTGGAAGTTGGTACTTTTCAGTGTTTCCAGTTTCAGTGTTTATCCTCAACAGAGATCGCCGTCGGGTTTCAGAGGTTCAGGTAAGTTCAATTTAGTCTTTTAGATTTATTTTATTATGTTTTAACTTTTATTTTATGTTTTATTATTTTTTGTTTTCACTTTCAGGCTTCAGCGTTCGCTGCGTATGCATGCTAGCACACCAGCGCTGCTGTGTAGGCTAGCAAGCATACACAGTGAACTGTGTATGCTGTTAGCGCTGCTGCTGCTCTGTGTATGCTAGCAAGCATACATAGTTCACTGTGTATGTTGTTAGCTGCTCTGTGTATCGCTGTTGTGTATGCTTTTAGCGTTGCTGTAGCAGCGCTAAAAGCATACACAGCAACGATACACAGAGCAGTTGCTCTGTGTATGCTGGCAAGCATACATAGTTCACTGTGTATGCTGTTAGCGCTGCTGCATACACAGCAACGATACACAGAGCAGTTGCTCTGTGTATGCTGGCAAGCATACACAGTTCACTGTGTATGCTGTTAGCGCTGCTGCAGCAGGCTAACAGCATACACAGCAGCGCTGGTATGCTAGCATGCATACACAGTTCACTGTGTATGCTTGCTAGCATACACAGCAGTAAAAAAATTTGCATTTTGCTAGCATACTTGAGCTTTAGTAAGTTAGTAACTATTTAGTAATTTACTGAACAGTGAACTGAACACAGTTGAGTTGACAGTTACGAACTTACACCACACCAGCAATGGCCTCACGTCAACTAGGGCAGTCTAGGGGAGGGAGAGGAAGTGGAACTCAATAAAACCAGAATGTGCAACAAGCAGGAACTGCAGGACCATTACCAGCATACCCTGTTGACTCTCCCTTGTGGAAATATGTCACCAAGCTTGGGCCAAAAGAAAAAAACAAAGGTGGTGGCAGTTGCTTGTGGAATTGCAACAGGTGCAAAATTAATTTTACAGGGTCATACATAAGGGTTAAGGCCCATTTTCTTTGGTTGGAAGGTGATCATGGAGTTCACCGTTGCAAAAAAATCACTCGAAAGGATGTGGAGGCATTTCAAGTAGAGCAAGATGCTACTGATAATGCCAAGGCAGAAAGGAGGAGTTTAAGACAGCCTTCCTTCTCAAAAAGGGGAAATGATGTTCCTTTGATTGTTGAAGAAGCCCGCAAGAGACAAAACATTGGACCCTTGACCAAAATGTTTGACATTGGAGGGAGGGATGAGACGGACAGTAGAGTTGCAAGAGCTCTATATGCTTGCGGATTGTCCTTCAATGTAGTGCGGTCTCCATATTGGCAAGACATGATAAGGGCAGTGAATGAAGCCCCTAGGGGTTACATGGGACCAAACTTTGAAAAGGTGCGCACAAGCCTTCTACGGAAGGAGAAATTGCTCGTGGAGAAAATATTGGCACTGGTCCGTTCCTCTTGGAGTGGCAATGGTGTCTCCATTATATCTGATGGTTGGACTGATACGGCCAATAGGCCATTGGTGAACATTATTGTCATGTCTCCTGCAGGCCCATACTTCTTGAGGGCAATAGATGCTTCAGGGGAGGAGAAGACTGTTGAATGGATTGCTGAAAAATTTTAGAATCAATTGAGTATGTGGGGCCTTCAGACATTGTGCAAGTTATAACAGATAATGCACGTTCATGCAAAGCAGCTGGGGTAATTATTGAGGGAAAGTATGGCAATATTTTTTGGACACCATGTGTGGTCCATAGTTTAAATCTTGCTTTCAAATCCATTGTTACTGAAGTTGAATGGATGAAAAAACTATGTGAAGAAGCAAGAGAGATTCAGATTTTTATCACTAACCACCAACATGCACAAGCTATGTACAGGGAATTTGCTAGACTCCAACTTCTTGAGGTTGCAGAAACCATATTTGCATCGCATTATATAATGATCAGGAGGTTAGTAGACATGAGGGATGCTTTGTCCTCTATGGTTGTTAGTCCACGGTGGCAGACATGGAAACAAAGCAATAGTGAAAAAGCAATGCGGGTTAGAGGTACAATTCTTGATGAGGCTTGGTGGGCTCAAGCTGAACTTTTTGTTTCCATACTGGAGCCACTTGTTAATTTGCTGAGACTTTGTGATTCGGATGTGCCTATGCTGGGTGACATCTATGAGGGAACCGACCGTATGTTGGAAAGAGTTCAGGAACTTCTTGAAGAGAATGACCCTCTTTTGCTTGGTTCCATAAAGGACATCATAATTAGTAGATGGAACAAATACAATACCAATCTACATGCTTTAGCCTATGCCTTAAATCCAAAGTACTATGATGAGGCCTACTTGGCTAAATTTGGGGGTAAGAGGAAGGCCCCACACAAAGAAAATGAGGTGGCCAATGGTTTTAGAGCAGCTATTTCAAAGATTTACTATGATCAGTTGGAGCTTGCAGAGCTAAAGAACTAGTTTACTTCATTCATTACAGGGAGTGGTGTATTTGGCAATGTAAATGCACTAGCAGATAGAGGAACTATGACACCTCTTGCATGGTGGGGATATTATGGTGCCCAAGCTCCAGAGTTACAGACCCTTGCATCTAGAGTTCTTTCACAGGTTTGCAGTTCTTCAGCAGCAGAGAGAAACTGGAGCACTTATGGGTTCATCCATTTAGTCAAGAGAAACAGGCTTCAATCAGCAAAGGCAGAAGATCTTGTGTACATTCACTCAAATCTTCGCCTCATCTCTCAATCAAAGACAAATTATAGCGAGGGTCCTTGGAAGTTATGGGATGTGAATCCTGAGGATGCAGATTTGGATACACCTGATTGCTTGATGGCCAACCTCTCTTTGGTTGATTCTACAGATCCTTTTGATGTTGAGGATTTGAGTGAGGCACCCATGCCTAGGACTAGCTCCACTCCTAGGAGTAGCTCGATTGTGCCAGGTTCCTCTTCTTCTGCTGCTGGTGGGCAGAGTGTTAGTCATGTGACATGCTTTTCCCCTGTTGCTTTATATCATCAGTCTAGGGAACTAGGTGTTGTTCCATTGGATGATGTGGATGGAGATGACTATCTTTTCGATTAGTTTATCTCACTGAGTCACTCTTGATTTTCATGTTTCTAGTTTACACTTTACTCAGTTACTGTTTTTCATTTCAGACTTGTGGAGCTCTCTAGATAAGCTCACTTTTTGTTATTTTGAAGAACTATAGACTTGTTTCGTGAATCTTTGATATTTATCATTGTCATTTACCATTGCCATGTTGACATTATATGATATAACATGTGTGACTTGTCATTACTTATGAACTTGATTTCAAATCTGAAAATTACATGTATGAATCTATGATGTTATTGCTCAATGCATTGATGTATGAATCTATGATCATAATGTTTTATGTTACTGATTTACTGTTAATATCAAATATGAAATATGTTATTTTATGAAATTCAATTTGGTTTCAAATCTGAAAATTGCATGTATGGTTCTATGAATCTATGATGTTTCATGTTACGAATTAGAATATGATGTATCAGTATGATCAATAGATCATGTTACAACTTTGAATGTATGATACTATGATCATATGATGTAAATGTTACATCAACATGTATGAATCTGAATCATGATCATTGCCTATAGCCATAGGTTTATATTTTTAATTTTTAAATATATATTATTTATTAATTTATTTTTTATTTTATATATATAATATATATATTAAAATAAAAATATTATAAAAAAATTAGGGTTAGGGTTTTGAAACCCCGATTCCTAATTTTGGAGATTGTCGAATCCCGTATCGGATTCTTTAGCCGATTCCGATCGCACCCACGGTTCGTGTAACCTTGAGCATATGATGTCCAATGAAGTTGGAACCCCTCTCAATCATACTAAATTAATGATAATATGAAAAAATTTAATAAGAGAGTAGAAAAGGAAATATAAAGAAAATGAAAACTTTAGTTTAAGAATTCTATATTATCATACCAAGTTAGCTTGTTTCACTATCAAGCAAGTTGTTTTCAACCTCAAATAGTGCTACTATCTGTAGGAAACTTACAAAGCAATTTCACTTGGGAATGAAGCAGGTTTAGAGTCTTAGTGTTTAGGTCTTTAGGTCAAATTTAAAAAAAATAAAAATTAAGTGTCACATGTGCACACTATCCAATCCCACAATGACTCAGCCTAGTTGGCCAATTTGGTACCAAACCAGTTGAGTCAGACATTAACTCGGTCGATTTGGTACCAAACCGGTCACCCAAACTCGTTTAAGGGCTGAGTTAATATGATCATCGGCCAGCTTGGTCGAGTTTGAGTTCGAGTTGACCAAGTATGAAAACACTGGAGGAAAATTTTGCTCCAATCATCATGTACACTTGCATTAGAGCAGTGATGTTTTTAGTATCCATTATGGGATGGAGGATATATCAGATGGGTGTAAAGACAGCTTTCCTAAATGGAATAATTGAGGAAGAAATGTACATAAAGCAGCCTCGAGGCTTTGAGATCAATGGGAAGGAGTCCCATCTTTGCAAGCTGAAAAAGGCCTTGTATGGACTCAAGTAGGCATCGAGAGCATGGTATTCCGCAATCGATGGAGACCTATTGAGTATGGGCTTCACCAAAAGTGAAGCAGATCTCAACAACTTATATTTCATATTTGTGGAGGTTGATCTACTTATTTTAGTGGTGTATGTAGATGACCCGTTTTTACAGGTACAAACAAGCTCACTCAAGAGTGCAAGGCTGATGCATTACTTCTTGGGATTGGAGGTTTGACAAAGACTAGGAAATATTTTCCTTGGGAAAGATAAGTATGCAGTAGAGATCCTGAAGAGATTTCGGATGGAGGACTGCAAACCCATGGCCACACCTATGATTACTAATCTGAAGAAGGTAATAGCTTCAAATTTAGATTTGTTGGATCCCACATTGTACAACAGCTAATAGGTTTCTTGATGTATTTGGTCAACATTATGACAGAGATATGTTTTACAATGAACACCTTGAGTCTTGTCACGGTGGAGCCGAGGCAGGAGCAATGGGTGTCCACGTGTGATTTTGATCACTCTCAAGGGGATGACATGTTCATGATGAGGTCTTGCTGGTTCATTTTTCAGTGCTTTGATGATGCCCTAACAATGATGTTTGTAGATGGATGTCCGTATAGAGCATATGGACAGATGAATGACATTGCTCAAATAAAAGTACAACCCTTCAAAATTGTAGAGATATCATTTATGGTGCACAGTTCTAAAACATGACAAATATTTAGTTGGTGGCATGAGCAATTCTGTGTAATAGATCAACAGCAAGACCAAGCATGCTTCAGACTTTTATTAGCAGAAAAGAAGGTGTAAGCAGCCTTTTAAATCAAATCTGGGCCGATTTTAGACATGTAATGGGACAGCAAACAACATTAACAAGAATTTTGGGGACTATCTAAGCAGTTTGAGGACTACTCTTTCCACCCCCTGATCAGCAAATGAAGTTAATCCAGGCAATATGGAGGAGGTTCTAGGCACTTTCAGGCCTCTAACTAGCAGTTAAGGGGTTATAAAAAGCCTCATTCATAATCCTGCACAATTCTGTGTGTAAAACCAACAATAGAAAAGGATGGAAAAGTCCTAGAGCAGCAGAAAACAATCCCCATTTGTGAGTTATGGGCATGAAAAAAGACAGATCCTTGGCAAATCAATTATTCTAAGCAGAAATTTCATCATTCCTAGATCCCTGTGGGTAAACAATCAGCATGAGGCAGCAGTAAGTGGTTTAAGATTGAGATCTGGGCGCAACTAGGGCTTTTCTGGGCATATATCAACCCCCAAACAGCCCTCAAATAGCATTTGTGAAAACCCAAAACGATCAAACAGCAATCTTTTCTCAAGTTGGGCAGATTCTGAACACATTTTGGGTTGTTTTCACATAACAGCAGTCAAAATACAGCATTAAAATTCTCTAAAACCTGTGCAAAAGAGCAATAGCAGCCACAACAGCCTTATAACCATGTTTCACTTGGTGAAATTGAGCCACAAAGGGGTGACATCCAGCTCTCTGTGCTTCTTTAGGAGGTCCATCCACCTATTTGAAGGGAATCCTTTCTTGTTTGCAGATTAGAAGAGGACGATCTACCTTCAAGGATACTGTTTTTCTGTTTGAGAGGTTTATGGATGCCTTGGGGTATCGCCCTATATCTTGAAGATGCCTTTCGTTTGGACGTCTAACCTCTAAGGGTTTTATTTCAAACACTTTTATATGGATTGAGTAATGTGGTGAATGGTTGAGTTGCTTTGTAGACGTCTAGTGGAGTGACCCGTCTTTGGAAGTTTGATTTGATTGACATGTGTATGCTAAGGATCCTTTTCATAAGTCAAACTTGGCATTTGTTGGAGTGGCCCCACTTGTAGGGTGATTTTTGGACATAAATTACCTTTGGACGTGTTGAAATGCCCAGGTAATGGAGCAGATAAGCAAGGACAGGCAGGATTAGTCAACCAAATGGAGAGAAACAAAGACAATGAGCAGAGAATATAGTAATATACACATAAATACAATCTGGTGTGACCCTTGGTTTCATGTTCCAAGTGGTCTCTTGGATTCTCGATGACGCTTCATATTCACCTACGACTCTCCATCTGAATAGTAAATATAATACAATTTACCCTTATCACAAGGATTAGGTTTCCAACATTTCCCCCCCTTAATCTGAAGGGGTGTTTGTGAGTCCAAGAATCTTCTGAAAGGGAGCTAAAAATTGGATGTAAACAGCTGCCAAATGTTGAACATCTCTTACTTGACACTGTGGAAATGTGCCAAGTAAGCTAGTAAAAGTTGAAGCCTTCTACTAATAAGTGGTAAAACTGAAGTGCTCTCTAAATCAGTGGTTTTAGGATGACCACAAACTCTGTGGTTTTGGATGACCACAAACCAAAAAAATTAGCAGAAGCAACATAGGCTGATGTCTTCTACTAAATGGTGGTTTTAGGCTGACCACGAACCAAAAAATGTGGTTTTGGATGACTACAAACCAAAAACTAGCAAAAGCAACAAAAGGTGATGTCTCTACTAAATGGTGGTATTAAGCTCACCACAAACCGAAAAGGTACTTTTAGGATAACTACAAACCAAAAGTAGATGGTGGTTTAGGCTTACAAGGTGAGATGCAGGAAGACTTTCTACTGCAAGTTGTGTCAAAACTCGAGACCAAATTCTTCTATATGACTGATATATTTTCTTGGCTATTGATGATTCGCCAAGAATGGATCCACCCATAGTGAATCTTCAATCTTGCAGGTTTCTTCAATTTTGAACATCTATCTGAACAATGAATATGCTTCCCGCAATGCTAACAAGGATAGAGATAGAAACATTGATCCTCTGTCTAGCCACTTCGACGACAATGTTGGCATTGATGCTAAACTGGAACAAGTGAAGATGAATCTTCTTGAAGGAATCCAAAACTATGAAATTGAATTGGTCTACCACAATCCAAAATATGAAAGGTCACTTCCTTATCATATCCGATACATGTTCTATGTTTGTTGTTCTTGAGTTCTTCCCAAGGTTTGATGATGGGCTTGGAAAGATTATGCTAAATACGTTCATGATACGATTCATCTTATGCATCATCACCTAACACTTCTTCCCTTGCTTGATCGAGAAGCCGCCTCATTTTGGGGCTTTATGTATCTCATGTATTGTACATGTGGCTTTGACCACTTTATTTTATTGTAACTTGTTAGAAGTTAGTTGTTAAGTGGGGCTTTTGTGTTATTTTACCCCAACCTAGGCTAGATCTAAGGAAATAATGAATATTTATTGTAAACGAAGTTTGAGCTACTCCTAAATAAAGAAAGCCACTTCCTCATTTGAACTCATGGTTGGATTTTTGGATCTCTCTCACTTTTGGAGCTTAATTGATATATCTTTCTTTGGAGCAAATTTTGTCTAAGGGTTTCTCTCTTGTGAACCTGTGGCATTTATCTTGCTATTGTGCTTATCTATTGAAGATCATATTTTCTAGCATTGCCCATGTTACTTCTCTTGATCCATTGAAAGGGCATGTTTGTAATGTTGGATTGGATCTATGGTAAGGCTTTTTCTAAATTCAATTGATGTTACTACATGGATGAGGCTTTTCTTTGTACTAATCCTCATCAAGATTTAGCAAATCTAACTCATTCTGGCATAGGGTTTCACTCAAGGAAAGAAGTAATAGAGGGTCATGTCCTTCCCCTTGTGATTGCAAATTGAACCCTCCAATGCATCCATAAAGGGTTGGAGGCTTGGAGCAATTATTCTTTCTATATAATCTTTGAAGCAAGGCCCTCTAAGTTAGCAACCTATTGAGTCCATTTTGGCCTAGGTTGGATTGGCACTGGTCCCTTGAAGTGGGATCCCTTTTCCTCCCATCATTCTATTGTATATCTCTATACTACAAACCTTTGCTAGGGAAACCCTTTTGGAATCACCTTGCTCCTCATTGCCATTTGCCTTTGTAAACCTTCACCATAGGGAACACTCCCCCTTGACTTGGAGAAGAGCCAAACTAAAGTGAGAGGGGAGAGGTGTGATGACATTGGCATGTTTCCCTTGGTCCCCTCGGGCTAGTATGAATCATTGGGCCTTTAGGCACACATACTAGTTTGGGATGTAAAAGAGCCCACGTTGTATAGGAGACTGGTAACTTCTTTAATGTATGTCGTCGACACTATGCCAAAAATATATTTTGCAGTGAACACCTTGAGTTAGTTCATGGTTGAGCTAAGGAAAGAGCTATTGGGTAGTAGCAAATGTGCTCAAATACTTCATGGGCACAGGTGGAGTATGGGTCGAGATATCTTGGATATGGCGAGGTGAAGTTGCAAGGATATAGAGACTCAAATTGGGCAGGAAATGCATCAGACAGGAAGAGTACCTCACGATGTTGCTTTAGCTCGAGATCAACGATGATATCTTTGTTTAGTAAGAAGTAGGCTTCCATGGCACTCAGCTCAACAAAGGCAAAGTGTATGGCAGCCAATGTTGCTAGTTGTGAAGCCATCTGTCTTTGCAAGTTGGTTGTAGGATTATTTGATTAACGATTGGATCCCACATTGATTTACTGTGATAATCAGAGTTGTATAAAACTCTCTAAGAATCCATTGTTTCATGACAAGTCCAAGCAAATTGAGATCAAATATCACTTCATTCCAGACAGGATTCAAAAGGAAGCGATAGAGCTCTATAATTTACTCACGAATCAACAAGTTGTTGATATTTTGACCAAGCCCTTAGCAAAAGGGAGGTTTGAAGCATTTAGAGACAAACTTGGATTGGTATAGAATTCCTTCCTAGCTAAGAGGGAGTGTTGAAGTTTGTAGCTCAGATAAGTTTAGTGTCAAACATGCAAACAGTCATTCGAGTCAAATCTATTTTGTAATTCACTTTAGTGATAAAGTGAAAATCTTTTATTTAGTTGTTGAGTACAATAAAGTGTATTATGAATAAATTAATGATTTAGATTGATCTCAACCATATATCTCACTGTGTCAATTCCCGCTAGCCCATAAGTCATGGTTTCTTGGACCAAAGGCCACTCCCGCAAGTCAGGGAGGTTCTAGCAAGCAAACAAAAAAACCCATACATCTCACTGTGAGATTGAGGTTTTGATAGATTAGGTTTTCAACTCAAGTATAAAGGCAGGTCAAGATAGAGGGTTAAGACACATTCATTATTCACTCAAAGGCAATTTTTTAGGAGATGGTTTAATTCATCTATAGAATATATTTAGAGATTCAGCAAGCAGGTTCGCACAAGATAGACTATGTATAGTTGTATAGGTCCGTACAAACAAATATGTGCAGTCGTACAGAAAAGTCCATACAATCGTACAAGGTCGTATAGCGAGCAACAACCTATAAGCAATTTTCTCAATTTTGAGCAAGGAAATTTTGCTCAGCAAGTGTGCATATTTGTTTCGTTTGGGTGTACTGTACAACTTTTAATTTGACATTCTATGGAAGTTTCCTTTTAAGCTTCAAATTATTAATGAAAAGTTGATTTGGATGAGTAAATTATCTATGTATTGTATTTTTCTAAGTAACCATGATACCCGTACCGGGGGATCAAGCACACATGTACTTGTATTTTTGTACCTGGTACGAGAAAGGGTACCTCTAGGAGTACCTGGTACTTCGCTAATGAACTATGGGTACCGATACTCCATAAAATCCCAAGTACCTCAAATTTGGGTACTCTGTGGGTACTTCCACCTTCCATTTTGACCCCCGTGGACTTGAAAATCGATCTTTTTTTGTTTTGAAGTGAGGAGGGGCTAGGGGGATGGTGGGGCCCTCTCCCACATACCTAAAAACACAAACATAAAGATCACTAAGAGCTCAACCCCCTCATTTTGTTTTTTGTCCATGAATTTGCTATGAAGTTTGGAGGTTGTTGCTACCTCATTTGTGACCATTTTAGGCTAATTTTCAATTGTCCACTATCCATTTCAACTCAGTTCATTTGTGAGGAGGGGTGTATAGTTGTCAGAGGTGTCAAAAGAAGGCAATCCAACAGTGTGGGGAGAGGCAAATAGGACACCAGCAGTGAGGGTAAAGAAGACCTATTTGATGCTAATGCTAATGACAGTGATATTGCAGATGGTGCTGACCTAGCTCAGGATCGGGAATCACCTCACCAACTGCACTCGGTTCATCTTTTACCTGTACGAGTCTAGTGAGGTAAGAGGCTACATTCTCACCTCTCACGATCTTTGTGCCATGAAGCTTATCCTTTAAAGCCATTTTACGATTTTCATTCTTGTTCTCATACAAATTTTTCAAAGTATCCCACATCTCCTTGGCAGTATTTTTCTCTGCCAAATGTGGGATGAGGTGATCTCGAACACCATTCAGAAGCAGTCTCTGCATTCTGGCCTCCTCCACCTCATGTATGTCAAGGGCTATAGGATCAGTTGTCAGAGGAACCACTGTGGTATTGACGAAGGTCCATAACTTGTTCTCCTTGAGAACAACTGTCATACGGGCTTTCCACTACAAGTAGTTGGAAATCCCTTCCAACTGATCTTCATACAGGATGCAAGCCATCATTCACTTCTGCTCTTTTTCCAACAATGCACACTCTGCCCTGATGTATGAAAATTACTATCAATCAATCTGCCCTCAACGGGGCTCTGATACCATGTAGAAATATCACTTCTCTAACAGACTTTCAAGTTAACTTAGATTAACAATGTTTAATATACCATCTCATTCAACCATAGACAGCTGAAAATGAAATTTCACTCATAAACACATCTGAACTGGAAGCACAAGAAAAGTTCTACCAAAATACTGAGAACAGAATTAATATAACAGCCATGCACAGAAAATTTCAGACTCAGATATTTTAGCCAAAATGGCCCAAGCAAAACCTCGAAGGGAAAACCTGTGAGAGAAAAGGATTCTTATTATTTTCTTCTGCTAAAATAATATGTACAGCAATAAATTCAAGATTCCAAGTTCAACTTATCTCAAACAGCAGACAAACAAGCTGCCTTGAAAACAGTGCAGAGGCTGCCCAGAATTTATCTTGCACTGAAATTTACTCCCTTCTCAAAAATGTGCCAACAGCAAAACAGAAACAGAATTAAATCTGCCCTCGAAAATCGTGCCCAACCCAGACCTCGATTTGTGTGCCACTGTACGGACTGTACGGGCTTTGCAGACTGTATGGATTTCTGCCTGCCTCGAAATTCGTGCTGCTGCCTGGAAATGCGTGCCACTGTTTTTCTTCTCGAAAAATGTGCCCAGAACTGTTGTATGGTCTTGTCTCACTGTTGTACCAGTGCCTTGGAACTCGTGTCAACAGTCTCCTTCCTCTCCTCACAAACTCGACTTGATCCAACTCTCTTGGAATAATCTCCACTTCTCCAACTCTCTTGGGATGTGTGCAAAATGAAAGAGGGAAAGCCAATTTAATTCAAAATTCTTGTCTCTTGGTTTGCCTCTCAAGGGTAACTGAAGAGTCATCTAATCCAAGGGCCCACATTGGTTTAAATCAATGGATGAGAATAAATGCACATTATTCTCTCCATAAATTAAATTCATTCACCTACCACTTAAATAAACCAAAAGTCACTTTATAATAATAAAGTGAATTAATTGCCCATCTCAAGCAGTTAATACAAGGGTCATGTCCCATTTTCCCTCATTAATTACTTAGGCATAAAATGACTAGGAGAACACTTCCTAGGTACAATTTCAACAAACCCCCTCATTTTGTTTTCTGTCCATGAATTTGCTATGAAGTTTGGAGGTTGTTGCTACCTCATGTGTGACCATTTTAGGCTAATTTTCAGTTGTCCACTATCCATTTCAACTCAGTTCATTTGTGAGGAGGGGTGTATAGTTGTTAGAGGTGTCAAAAGAAGACAGTCCAACAGTGAGGAGAAAGGCAAACAGGACACCAGCAGTGAGGGTAAAGAAGACCTCTTTGATGCTAATGCTGATGACAGTGATATTGCAGATGGTGCTGACCTAGCAGAGATGGTTGGAGGACGCCAAATCAGCTATGACGTTTACTTGTTTTATGTTTAGTATTTTACTATTTTGTATTTCTGATTTCATGTTCGGAAATATGGCAAATGCCATTTGTCAAATTTTGGATGTAGTGTGACAATGGACTCATGGAGTCATGGACATATATCATGCTAATGATTCATTTCCATATCAATATCAACTATGTAATTTGAATTTCAAGCAATGTGCAAACTACAATGCCAATGTGTGTTACTTTTTGAAAACTTAATATATGTATTATTAAAATAATATAAACTTGAATATATATATATATATATTTGGAGGACGCCAAATCCGCTATGACGTTTACTTGTTTTATGTTTAGTATTTTACTATTTTGTATTTCTGATTTCATGTTAGGAAATGTGGCAAATGTCATTTGTCAAATTTTGGATGTAGTGTGACAATGGACTAATGGAGTCATGGACATATATCATGCTAATGATTCATTTCCATATCAATATCAAATATGTAATTTGAATTTCAAGCAATGTGCAAACTGCAATGCCAATGTGTGTTACTTTTTGAAAACTTAATATATGTATTATTAATATAATATAAACTTGAATATATATATATGTGTGTGTGTGTGTGTGTGTGTGTGTGTGTGTGTGTGTCTAAAGTATCCCGACGTATATATATGTGTGTGTGTGTGTGTGTGTGTGTATGTGTGTGTGTGTGTCTAAAGTATCCCGACGTATATATATGTCTAATGGTCTTGAAAAAAAAGGAATAATATTGCACCCATTTGCAAGGGCTTGCCATTGATTCAATGATTTCGATGTCTCTTGTACTAATTGAAATCTTTGTAAAACGGGGCACGACTTGAATGGCATAAGTACTATGAATAGTTCTGAAAATGGATCATTACCATGGTTAATGGAAAACGTGTACACTGCTTTTGGTGCAAAATTACTCATGACACTAGGTAACTCGCCACTATGTGATATAAACATGATCATAGCTTGTCTTAAGAGCTTTTTGAAATTGTAGAATTTATAGGCAACTCAAGAGGGTTACGACTTAATGGTATATAGAATTGGTAAAGAAAGTGGAGTTGCTAGGCAAGTTAATCTTGGAAGGAAAGAGGTAGATGGATCCCAAGGCTTGCTTTTGTTTTGATCTCTTTAGGTAAGATGGTCGATATCTAGCATAGAAACTAGAAACCTAGGATTTTTCATTAAAAATCTACAATCGCTGAGTTTGTTTCTATCATTCATTCTCTCATCACTATAGCCAAACAACGTCAATGATTTGATTGTATTAATGAGGGTAAAATCATGTCGAATGACCCCTCCCAAACACACCATCAAACGGTTTGATCACATTTATTAAGCCAATTAATTGTAGCATTCTCATCCTCTATTGCTAGTGAGCATGCCATGAGATTTATCAACACTAGGCAAGGATGCAACAGACGATGTAGATGAACATAATCTTTTTACTTGTAACGACCAATTTCTCAGGTTGCTAAATGTATTGCAACAGTTCAAGCAACTGAGAAAAAATTAGACTTGCTCCTTCTTGTTAGACTTTCAAATTATTCTAAAAGTGTTCAACCATGTTTGGGGTGCTTCATGAGATTTGGGGTACATAGTGTATGTCCAACCCCTAAATGATCTGAGATGGATTATAGCATGAGATAAAATGAGATAAGATAAGATAAGAAAAGATAATTTTATTAATGTCCAACAAATGCCCACAAAAGTAGGTCAATGAGACTATGCAGTACCCTGATAACAATACAAAATGGGAGCATAAAAGTAGCTCCTATAAAAAGATAAAAGCAAAACTCAAACCAAACCCTAGTCCTATAAATGGAGCGCTGATCTTGGAGAAAAATATATACAAGTGGAGATATGACGAGAGTTTTTCCAAGGAAGGAAAATGTATAAGGGGAGTGGATCCAAGAACTGTGATACAAAAATGGTGATGGTGAAATTGTCATGGGCCACTAAAAGCACTGGAAACATTGTAAGCATTAGGAGTATCTCTCCTACCATCCGAGGCCAATTAAAGGAAGCTCAAAAGAGTATTTTGTCTGGAAGAAGAGCTAGAAGAGGAACTGCAATGAGTAGTGCGTAGATTCCTGGAGGAGGGTGCTTGATGTCGCAACCTGGAAGAAGTCGTATCTCTGTCGCAATGGGGCCGAGACAACCCCTGTCGCTAATGTTGGGCGAAGGTAGAGGTGGGTTGTCGTGTCTTAACTGAGCGATCAAGGTCTATGCCACCATCTATCTATCTCTTTGTGCCCCTAGAGTGTAGCAGTAATCTTGCGGAAGCTTAGAATGTTTAATAACAATCGTAAAGACAATATATAAATGTATATAAATATATATAAAAAGTTTATAAAATGGTGAATATGAATTGATACAACGAGAGTGGCCTAGTGTTTTATAGGGCTTGTGATGACCATTCATCTAAGGTCACATCCTTTCAAGTCTTTATATTTATTATTGTTATTATTTAATAATTAGTATTTACATATAACTTATGTTTGTTACATTGCCCCCTTCTTTAGAGGAGCTTTGTCCTCAAAGATATATCCTCTAACATCTTCCCTACTCAAATTTATGAGCACTTTGAACATTGTCAAAACTTTTACTTCCCGTCGATGATAGTTATAACTCTTTTTAATTTTTTTAATCCTTCTATACATTTCCTCCTTAAGACTTAATAAGAGCTTTTGAGTTGGTAGTTTATTTTTAATTATTGTTTATTTCATTAAAAATCAGGACGACGTTGCGGTTTAATCATTCCAATCAAAAACCAAGTAATGCTCTTGTGAGTCTTCCATTATTCTCATTATGATGATTATCTTTCCAAGCCCATACAATGTCTTGAAAGGCAGGTGTTATGCGTTGGTCACAGAAATTATCATATCTAGGTGTATTCCCGATAGTTTTACTCACATCCACCACGTATAGAGAAGGTGCTACTTCAAAAAACTTTGTATGAATGCCCATTTTCTTACCAAAAAGAACGTTGCCAGCAATGAGACGACACATAATTACACCGCATGCCGATATGTCTGCCTTGGCACCAATGTAATTTACTCTGCTTAACACCTCTGGAGCTATGTAGGAAGCAACCCCACAATGAGTGGGCAACAAGCCATCCTTCCTCACCTGGTCCTGAAGGGCGCTAAGTACAAAATCCGCTATTCAATTCTTCGCACTGATATGGTATGAACATATTCTGGAACCTAAGACACTACGACAGTATCGAGATTCCGGGTAGGGTTTTTTTCTTATCTGACGATAACATCTCACGGAACGTCTCCCCATAGAATTCTTCGAGACTGAAAATTGACCATTTGAGATCTTTGTCCAGAGTTGGTGGTTGGAATAGCTTATGTAAGGAATTTTATCAACACATCCCCTATGATTTAGTTTGTTGATCTCAATAAATGATGGAATAAAAAATACCCAACAATCACGAGACTCTTTATTTTGAACCATCGCGATTCTTCTATTTAGTTGTCTCATCAACAGAACATAGGGCATGAAAAACAACATTGGTTTGTTCACTGTCCATTCCTCCTTTTCATTAACACAAATAAATTTGCAGTTGAAAGCATTGGTATCTTTTTGCTCCAATGGAGATATTAATGGATAGTACACCTCAGTATCATTCACCAATTGAATTTTATCTTTTAATAGTGTTGCTAAATCCAATTGCATGTGACTACTCTCCCCAATTTTAACTATCTCTCGACAATTGTTCTAAGTATCCTCGTTGAGCGACCAAAATTCATTGTCATTTATTATACCCTATTGTCTGTCAACAAAGAAGTGCTCACTCAGAGCCTTAATCATTGTCCATTGACTTTGATCTTTTGGCATTAATCTCTGCTGCAGGATTCTCAATATCCGATCCTATGAAAGCATGGATGATAACAACCACAGGTTTAAAGTTTAGGCATTGAAATTTAGGAAGGAACCGATCAGACTAGTCAATTGCATTTGCAACTTCTATTAGCACGCATTTTTCCTCTGGTAAAAACGACCGTGTCTTGTCGCTGAGATTCTTGGAAAAACTCGTCTTGCGATAAGGGACGTTGACTATCAGAGACTTCACATGGAAGAGAGAGCTGCCATTTCCATTGGGTATTGCCGGAGGAGATAATCCCCATGAGGAATTTCCCTTGTCCGTGATGTCATCCAAGGAAGCTATGAAGGTCGTCGCATAACATATGAATGCAATTTCCTTGCTCTTCTGAGATGCAGGATTCTTAGACATCTGTATTCTTTGATTTCACCAACTACCCTAAAATCTTTCTTAAGATCTGCATTAGCTTCTTCATCAAGGCCACCTACAAATATTTCGAATTCCTTTTGCTTTCCCCTATCTTTTAAGGGAGCAGGAATGTCATTAATTTGATCTTCTTCATCTTCATAAGATTTATCCACGCCCTCAATGTTATGGGCTACTAACTCTATCAGTTCGTTGTCATGGATGGAAGAACTCGCCCTATCTTGATAGGAGTGGTCATCGCCGATAATTTAATGAACGCATCCGTACATCGGCACTTGCAGAGCATTATTCCAAAACCAAACATCAAATATGCCTGGAAGACACCAAAATCCTAGCTAAAGAAAACCACTACTTCAAAAGAAAATTTAGGGAAGCCCTAGAAATAATCAAGCATCCAAACAATTTAAATAGGGATGGAGGCCTCGAGGTCAGCACTAGTTGGCTTCCTTCTATCCTAAACCATAGATCAAGTAGTTAACCTAATAGCCCCTTCTTATACAAAAAGCTAATTTTTTAAACCTTAATATTAACATCTTGTTTGTTGATAATGTTAAAATTTAAAATTAAAATTTTTTAATAACTTTAATATTTAACTACAATAATTAATTAAATTATTAATTCCTAAATAATCTATTGCACCCTATGACATAATACTTTTTAGATTAATATTAAAATTTTGAAAAAAGAAAAAACTAATATAATCTATTATTGAACAATCATTTTTATATAATCATACTAATTTAACCCTCATTGAAATTAATTAATATATTAAAAACATTTAATTAAACCTAAACCTTTGGATTTAAAATATCTTTATACACATATATATTCATATTCTTACTTATATATAAAATTCTTTCTCTAAATATTAATAGCTTAAATTATTAAGCTTAATACTACAAAGATAATACTTTCAATAATTAATAAATAGCTTCTTAATAATGTTTAACTTAGGGTTAATTTTTAATTTTTAGGTTTTTATAGATTAATTAAATTAACCAACCAATTTATAATTTTCAATTAAAAACACCTTCAACCCTAAATCCCCATAGCCGACCTAGAAACTTGCATCTGCATCTCATTACTATTTATCAAGATCTTATGCTCTTCATACAACTCGACTTTTTGTCCTGAGGATGGATCCTGTTTTGGATTCGAAACGTCGACATACGAATATGGATACTGTGGTCTCTCCGATTCTTTGAGCAGATAACATACTTGTTAAGTTTATCCTAATTTAACTAGCAAGATCACTGAAAGAAACACAATCACAAGATAGACAAAGATTTACCGTGGGAAACCCTCATGGGGTAGAAAACCCAGCAAAGCTTTCCTCAATATAGATAATCAACCCAATACAAGATGTAGTCTTCAACAAGAGCTCCTTCTCCTCCTATGCAGACCTCTCTCTCTCCTATGCGCCAATCACAAGTGAGTGAATGAATGAGATAAATGAGGAACACACCTCCTCTATTTATACTCATGTTCTAACTGACTTTTCACCCTAATGGGGCCGACCTCTCCCAGGAGAGTCTAATAACCCCTAAATAGTAAACTCAGGGGCGACCTCACATGGGAGATCTAATAACCCTAGTTACCACACTCTCTCAGAGGAATAAACATCTCCGGATATACAATAGGGTCACCACGGAGGAATGTACCATCTCCGGAATAATAAAATACAAATATAACATTCTTAGAAGTTACAATATTCCAACACTCCCCCTTAACGAGAAGGATATTATAACAACATCTGCAGGAGCAAGGAGTCAACAACTACATGATACATGATACATCTATAAATCATTGGAAGCTTTCTTCATACATCATCATCAGTAACTCAAACAGTTACTAGAACATAATCAATACTGGTACATCAACATCTTCAGTACTGAGTCTTCATCTTCTGCAGCACTCGAATAGCTACAGTAACATCATCATCATCTGGATCACTTGATCAACAGCATCTGGATCATCTCAATCGACATCATCTGGATCATCACGATCTACAGCATCTGGATCATCTCGATCTACAACATCGTCATAGCAGCATACTCTGCAATACACAAGATCCTATTACGGGATGATCAATCCCTCTCACTTTAGGACATAGGTCCAAGGATGATACAATCCTGATCAGATTCCCAGGATGATCAATCCTTATCAATTTAAGACAAGTCCCATGTCTACGGACGATGCAATCCAAATCAAATTCCGAGGATGATCAATCCTTATCAATTTAAGACAAGTCCCATGTCAATGGACGATGCAATCTAGATCAAATTCCTAGGATGATCAATCCTTATCAATTTAAGACAAGTCCCATGTCTATGGACGATGCAATCCAAACACATCATTTTGAACTAAATGTTCAGGGACAATGCAGTCCTATCATCAATTTTCGGAGACAGATGTCTATAGATCAATTCAGGGGACCGAAGTCCAGGGATGATGCAATCCCTCTCATCCACTAGGGACCACTTCTCGGAGACATCTGTCTACGGATCAATTCAGGGGACCGAAGTCCAGGGATGATGCAAACCCTCTCGTCCACTAGGGACCACTTCTCGGAGACATCTGTCTATGGATCAATTCAGGGAACCAAAGTCCATGGATGATGCAATCCCTCTCATCCACTAAGGACCACTTCTCGGAGACCTCTGTCTACGGATCAATTCAGGGGACCGAAGTCCAGGGATGATGCAATCCCTCTCGTCCACTAGGGACCACTTCTCGGAGACATCTGTCAACGGATCAATTCAGGGGACCGAAGTCCAGGGATGATGCAATCCCTCTCGTCCACTAGGGACCACTTCTCGGAGACATCTGTCTACGGATCAATTCAGGGGACCGAAGTCCAAGGATGATGCAATCCCTTTGTCAACTTAGACCCAGTCTAAGAACCATTCATCGACCTCATCGTCGATATCACCAATACAGGTATCCACATCATCGACCTCACTGTCGATGCAGACAATCTCATCATCAGTGACCACATCACTCCCCCTTTCGAGGAGGGTCCTTCTGAACTACACCAAGCTTGTCTCAAAAATACTCAAACTTTACTCGAGACAGAGTTTTGGTCAATATATCAGCAACTTGTTCGTCAGTGCTTACATACTCGAGCTTGATAGCTCCTTTCTGCACCATATCCCATATATAGAAATATCAGATCTCTATGTGCTTTGACTTATCATGGAACACTAGATTCTCTGTCATCTTGATACAACTTTGGTTGTCACACAGGATCACAGTGGGGTCCATCTCTAAGTCAAATAGTCCTGACAACAGTTTCCGAAGCCAGACTGCTTCACAACTAGCAAAGCAAGCAGCTATATATTCCGCTTCAGCTGTACTGAGAGCCACACTAGACTGCTTCCTGCTTAGGATCAGCTTTACTCTTGGTAAAGCCCAAGCTTGTCAAGAAACTGTCAATTCTACCATACCAAGCTCTGGGAGCTTGCTTTCAGCCCATACAAGGCCTTCTTCAGTTTGCACACATGGGTTCTTCCATCTTCCACCTCAAATCCTTGTGGTTGTTCTATGTACACTTCCTCCTCAATCACACCATTCAGCAAGGTTGTCTTTACATCCATCTGGTGTAATTCCCACTTCATCATGGATGCAAGTGCCATGATGGTCCTAATGAAAGTGTACCTTGCCACTAGTGCAAATGTTTCTTCATAGTCAATTCCCTCTTTCTGAGAGAATCCTCTGGCCACAAACCTTGCCTTATATTTTTCAATGTTGCCATCCGCAGCATGCTTTATCTTGTATATCCATTTGGAGGATACCACACTCTTGTCCTTTGGCTTGGGGACTATATCCCAAACATCATTCTTTATTATTGACTGGTATTCCTCCGTCATTGCCTCCACCCACTCTTTCTTATGAAATGCTTCTTCATAACTAGTGGGTTCTTGATCTACAAGGTCACACATCAGGGCCACATAGTTGGAGAATGTCTTTGGTTTCTTGCTCACCCTAGTGGAGCCTTCAGGAGCTCCATACTTTTCTGCTCCTAGAATAATGTCTCTTGCCCATGCTGGTTTTCTCTTCCTTGATATGTCCATGATAGGGGGTTCTTGTGGTTCCATCATGTCATGGTCTTCAGGTGTTGCCTCTTCAAGGGTTGATGCAGCTTCTGTAATTCTGGAAGGTGCATCTTCCTCATATACTTCTTCATACTGGCATTTCCTAGACCTCTTGAGAGCTGCCTCTTCATCAAATGTCACATCCCTACTTATTTCCATATGATGGAATCCTGGGATGTATATTCTGAATGCTTTGGATGCTTCACAATATCCAACAAAAATTCCTTTCTTCCCAGAAGGATCTAGCTTGGTCGTCTTTTCTTTTGGAATGTGAATGTATACTGGGCATCCAAATATCTTGAGGTGGCTTACCTCGGGCTTCTTCCCTGTGAACACTTCTTCTGGGGTTTTGAAATCAAGAACACTATGAGATAGTCTATTCTGCACATAGACTGTTGTCCTGGCTGCTTTAGCCCATAAATACATAGGTAGGTCTTGATCATGTATCATAGTCTTTACAGCTTCCATGATGGTTCTATTCTCTCTTTCCGCAACACCATTTTGTTGAGGATTGTAGGGAGTGGTTAGCTCCCTTTTGATCCCAGCTTCTTTACAAAATACTTCAAAGTCTTTTAAAGTGTATTCTCCACCATTATCTGTCCTGAGTATCTTAATCTTCTTTTCTGAATGGTTTTCTATCAAGGCTTTGAATTCCTTGAATTTTCCAAAGACTTCATCTTTTCCCTTCAAAAAAAATATATCCAAGTCTTCTTTGAGTAGTCATCAATGAATGTAAGGTAGTATTCATATCCACTCGAGGATGTGGATGGCATTGGTACACATACATCTGGATGGATCAATTCTAATGTACTCTTAGTCTTTGTTTCACTCTTTGGAAATGGGTTCTTGATATTCTTTCCTTTTGCACAACCTTTGCAAGTGCCATCATGATCAATCTTTAAGCCTGGTAGTCCTATGACAACCTTGCTCACATGAGGTAGTGTTTTGTAGTTAATGTGAGCAAGTCTTCTATGCCATAGCTCACTTGGGCTAGTGGCTTCATGAACAAGGGCAGCTTCTGGATGGCCCTTGAGCTTGTATAGACCTCCTTCCTCTTCACCAATAACAATTGCATCCTCAATTGATTTTCCTTTGGGCCACATGAGTACTTGACCATCTATGAATGCAACCCTATAGCCTTTCTTATCTAATGTTGAGATAGAAAGTAGGTTCTTCTTCAAGCCTGGTACATATAATATTTCTTTCATCTTCAATGGGGTTCCAGAATCAAGCTTGTAGCTTGCTTCACCAATTCCCTTGATGGGATATTGATAGTCATCTCCTAAAGATACGTTCTGTGGAGAGGTCTTCTCTTCAAGACTTGAGAGAATTTTCTTTTGTCATGTCATGTGCTTTGAAGCACCACTATCAATGAGCCATGTATCTTCTCTAGGTGTCACAGACCCAAAGAGAGCAAAGAATAACACATATTCTTCTGCATCTTCTTTTTCTATTTTAGATCTTTTCTTTTGAGGCCTCTCATCCTCTTCTTCACTATCATCTTCTGCTATATGTGCTTGATGTCTTTTGTAATGAGTGTTCTTCTTCTTCTTCTTTGAAGGACAATTCCTAGCAAGGTGTCCCAATTTGTCACAACAAAAGCACTGGACTGATGAGAGGTCTCTTTCTGAACTTGTTCTTCTTTTCTTTTGAAATTTGTGTGGAGGTTGAGACTCCTTGTGACCATTCTTCTCGGAGTTGAAGTGACTCCTTCTTCTTCTTCTGGTATGAGTAGCCAAAGCTTGGTCATCCTCTTTGAGAAGGGCTTCTCTATTGGCTACCCTAGCTTCTTCTTGAATGCAATCCTCCCATACCACATCAAACTTCATACTTTCTTTCCTAGCACACATAGTTTGGATGAATGACTCCCAAGGTCTAGTGAGACCATTTAGAGCAGTCATGACTAGTTCATCTTCATCAAGGGTATCTCCAATGGCATCTAGTTGTTCCTTGAACTGGGAAACCCTTGAGAAATAGTCTTGAATAGATTCTCCTTTATTCATCTTGGTGCTCTTCAATTGAGCTCTCAGATTCATCTTCCTATTGATGTTCTTTCCCTCATACATTCTGGAAAGGGCATCATACATCCTTTGGGGTCTTCTTGGATGCCACATGGGGAATCAAGTGGTCTTTGATAGAATCAGCAATGATTCTCTTTGCCCTAATCAGGTCCTTCCTATACTTCTTTTGGCTTCATCTTCTTCAAGTTCTGCAACCTCATCTTTAATATATTGGACAAGATCATTCTCTTCAAGAATGAGACCAATTATGTATTTCCATGCTCGGAAATTTTCTATACCCTCTAGCTTGTCTTCAAGCTTAGTGCTTGGAGCCATCTTATCCAGGGGTCAAAGAGATTGAAGTTTCTCAAGAGATAGAATAACACTTACCAGGAGATAAGCTTGATTGAATTGAGAATACTGGTGTGTTCTGCCCCTCATATCCAAGAAATGCATAACGTAGAAGGCCATCTTGGGATGTAACACCCCAGGAGGGTTGATCCAAGTGACTTGCACAATCTGTCTATAAATGTCATCTCTAGTGATTATGTTCACCGCTTGTATAATAGGGTAAGAGGCATCGAAGCGCATTCAAGGAATACCCAAAAGGAGGAAGTCAATCCATCGCAATACCAACTCTAAAGGAGCAAACCAACATATCGAGTGACCCGAAGGGCTAGCTGAGGCAATGACAAATGGCCTCTGAAGAGAGATAGACCTTGTATGGGTACTGATCACGCCCCTTCACCATGTCGACGAAGCTCCAAAGGCGGTGTAAGAGAGTGACAAGACAAAACATAGCCTCAAGCTAAAAAGGTTGAGCACCAAACTCTACGAGCACAGTGAGTTGAGGTGTCGTCTGTTTGCATATGATCATGCGATGAAGGAGAAGGATCTGTACTCTCTCTGTTGAGGCCCAATCACAGTCAAGTAGGCATGGCCCCCACACCTCAAAGCCATAGAGGATTGTGGGTTGAATGAGAGTATCCATGAAAGGCGTCTTGGATGAGATGTCCTGAAAATAGTGCCTAAAGCACTATATCTCTAAAAGGGCTAGGGAGTCGTATCCTTTATTAACTCTAGGTTGAAGAGCATGCACAAGCTGAAACAAGGACCTGTGAACTGAACCCCCAAACAAGTATAGGTACTAGTGATCTCAACCTCTTCCCCTCTGAAGAAGAAATGAAGATCAGTGAGTAGCCTCTTTGATCAGTTGAAGATCACAAACTTAGTTTTACCTAGGTTGATCGTCAATTGATGAAGATCACAAAAAAGGGCCAAGGCATCTAACTATCTCGACAAACCCTCTGGAGATGAGGCCAAGAGGACCACGTCGTCATCAAAGAGCAGGATAGAAATCAAGGCCTGGTGAAGAAAGCACCCATCGTTGTCCTGAATGTGCACACCCCTGTTTAACCCCAATAGTACTCCTGATAAAATCTGAAATCCACTAGGCCATGTAAATACGACCAAGGACTAATTCATATAATCTCGTAATGGCAATCATAAGGGTCCTGAAAATACCAATGTCTCATTGTCTATGGAACAATGCCACTCTGGGTACAGAGTCAAACACCTTTTGGAAGCCTACAAAGCAACAATAGACTTTCGAGGAGCGATGAGGTGCCTCCTCAATGATGGCACGGAGCATAAGAATGTGATCAATGGTCTGGTGTGTTGGTCTGAAGCCCGCCTGTCCTTTGGTTTTGAGTTGTCTCCTCTCAAGCTCCCAGAAAGCTACATATGGAGGACTGTAGCATATAGCTTGGAGAAGGTGTGGCCAACCATGATCGTTTTATAGCTACTGGGATCGATATTAGGGGCCCAATTTATGGATCGGGTGAATAATATGATGTGACCACGATTCAAGGAAGCCAGTACAAACCACGTGGTTAAACAGATCGGCCAAGTGACAATCAAGTGCTCGAAGGCCATGCTTGAAGAGTTCAACCTCGAACCCTTCTTCATCCGCTGCTCTACTAGAACTCATGGCCCAAACAGCCTCCCAGACATCATGGGGTTTGAATAAATAACAAGAGGGGGGCAGAGGTAACATGGATAAGGGGTTGCCCCGAGATGTCATACAGGGAAGTGGTGTGAGAGAACATGGCTTTTGGATCAAGATCATGCAGAAGATGGGAGTGGCAAGCGAAGATGGTACGTCATAAATGTTTAGGGGAATGAATAAGGGAAGTACTCAACTCTCATCGCCTAAGACAGATGAAGAGGCATTTCTTGTGGCGAAGGAGAACATTAGGAAGCTTTGAGAACTGGGTAGGAGGGGTGACCATGGTTGAAGGCATGCCAAAGTTGGGTGTGGAGGTGCTTGCAATTATCATCATACCACTGGTTCATGGGGTAGCATCCAGACTTTTGGGGGAGGAGGGTGGATCGAATTAAGTGGGGATAGGTTTAAAGGGCAATCTCCCAAATGATAGAAGAAAGACACATGTACTTGGCAGAGGCGAACTCGAGGGAAGCAAATCGAGATTCGAGAAGGAGCATCTAGCATGAGCGATGGTTCAGCATTAGATGATCACTGGTTCAGTGTTCTTCCCTAGGACGTTGGATATCTCTTACCTAGATGGTAGATGCCTTGCGTGATGTCCACGTGGAGGATTCACCTAGTGGTAGAATGCCCTATAAGATATGAGGAGCATTGTGTATTGTACAGGAGAGATACAAGCCCTAAATGGCATATGGAAGCTTGACTTCCTATTTGAAAGATTGGAGATGTTTCAAGGATGCCTAGGGATTTAACAATGTTTCTTGCAAGGGGTAGTTTCCCTAGTGGAGTGCTTGGCTTTGGAAGATGGATAGAGTCTATGGAGGCTCGAGATGGAGTGGTGTGGACTTGACTTGCATAGCTTCATCATCTTGGGTCAGCATTGTGCACGATAACATCACTAAAGTTTCACATTTGTACAGCACTTCACTTGTGTCTGGCTTGCTTATGTTTAGTAGGCTTGCTTGTAAGGCTTAGGTCGACATGTGTTATCTTGTTGGACTCCCTTACCTCTCATATAAATAGAGGAAGGAGAAATTCTTTCCAAACAACAAACACATTACGCATTCATTTTTATCTCTTCTTTGGAGTGCTCTCTTAGTGATGTGCTAGGGTTCATGAGTAAACTCTAGTGAAGCATATGAGGAGGTGGGCGATTTCTCTCTCTTGAAATTCTTCTTTATACATTTGATCTCTCTTTTGGGTGCTAGGGTTTCTTGGTCTCTTAGAGCATCTTCAATTCTAGGGTTAGGGTTTCATCCCTTGGAAGCTAGAGATTAGGGTTCAGACCCTTGGATGTATTTGGGGAAGAAGAGGAGGACATCTTGCCTTGAAGATAGTGTCGGAGTGATTCTTGTAGTTGGAGGATCTAGGGTTTGTTAACTAACCCTGGCTAGGGCATCTTGGGTGGTTGCATTTTGTCTAAGAATTGAGAGGAGGCTATCATATGTATGTACTTGATTCATTGAGCATGGCACCTCTGAATGGCACCCATACAATTAATCACCAGACAGATTAGCTGGGATCCAAAATATGTTTAATTTTCCTCAGCCGATGACTCCTCTATTCCAATGAACATGGGTCTAAAGGATGAACATTAAACTCCTTCAAACATGGATCTCTATGCACCATTCAATGTAATAGCTTTCCAGATATTAGGGCCCCATTAGCTGTCCAGAAATCCCCTAAATCACAGTGTGGATGCCGAGCCAGAATTTGAAGATCATTTTCAAACTCCTCACAATAGTGGAGCACTTGCCATCAAAGCTGGAAGAAAGGTGCTAAGTTCTGCCATTTAAAATTTTCCTGTAGCTCCATTGATTGATCGGAGGCTGCCTGGATTTGCTGAGGTTGGAATGGTTGGATTCTACAAGATGAAGATCGTCCACCCAAGAAAATGCTCCTTCAAACCAATTCAAACTAGTGAGTCCGTAAGAGCATGTGATCATATGTCCCAAGACACTCTCTAGTAGCATCATGAGTTCCAAATCAAAAACACTCTCTAGTAGTTCCATGTAATCAGAAACAGGATCAACAACTCCTACGGTAAAATGCCAAACTTAGGAACTCCCAATCTAGACAAATCCACATCTGAAATGTTTGCCATCTTGATTTCTGAAATTGACAGTGTTGCCATATATCTTATCAGTAACAGATTCAGGTGCAGGCTGTCCACTGCTGTAATTATACTTGATATCCCAGCCATTGTCTGGTCCTTCAGGATTGTGCCTTGCACTCATAATAAAACTTCCACCTCCATTGGCTGTATGTTTTGGGATAACCGTCATATCATTAAGAATTAAGGCCTCTTCCTTGATCTTTACTTTTGAGATTCTGCCTGCCATCCTTTAAGATTTCTGGAGCATACGGAATGATTTTGCAGTGGCCAATAAAAGAAACTCCCAGATCCAAGCATCGATGACATCCCAGTAGATAAAGACATCGTCATTCCTTCAAATCCCATGTATGAGTAAAGGTTTCATGAGTAACAATCTCATTACAATTTCTGATATAATAGTATGGACAAGTACAGGAAATAGCAAAACCCTTCCTGTCATACTGCAATCCAGATTTCACTTAGATGCTGCCCAGGTCTGCTTGTTTACTGCTGCTGACACCACTTGACTGCCCAGAATGCACAGGATTGCTGGTTCATGATTACTGATTTGGGACAAGACAGTCCCAGACATACCCAGACCTCCTCATGAAAACCCTAGGTGAACACCCTATGCAAATAGGGGGTAACACAACCAATCATTCTTGATGAGTGATCCATCTCAATTTTCTATTCCCACTGGTTGACATCCCATATTGGAATTAATTTTGCAAGATTGTTTCATACAAAACAATACCTTGTCAAATAGTAGTGCCAAGCACTGTCAACTCGGTATTGGAAACATGGGTTGGGAAAAGTTGTTATATATGCCAAGTGCCTTTCATTATAATTATAGCCCCAGTTGGTTCGTTTGTAACTAAGGAATCAACCAAACTACATGTTTTTGAAGCAATTTTCACCAAGTTGGGAGCATCCAATAAATTGAACATAGTTCAATTATCTTTTATAGGACTTATGTGAAGCATCATCAATCCTCCAAATATCTACACCTCACTCACTTGTAATAATTGATAAATTGAAAACAAGATGGACAGACACAAGATCAGCAGCATGACCATTCTCAGCAAGCAAAAACCCCCAGTTGGTTTGTTTGCAACTAAGGAATCAACCAAACTACATGTTTTTGAAGCAATTTTCACCAAGTTGGGAGCATCTAATAAATTGAAGATGGTTCAATTATCTTTTATAAGACTTATGTGAAGCATCATCAATCCTCCAAATATCTACACCTCACTCACTTGTAATAATTGATAAATTGAAAACAAGATGGACAGACACAAGATCAGCAGCCTGACCATTCTCAGCAAGCAAAAACCCCCACCTCCAAAGAAGATGGATTCAAGGTTGTCTCAAGACGTAAAAAAAGGTTTGTTCAATAAAGGACCAAGAATCAGAGAGCCGGTCAAATCTAATTATAACAAATTTGTAGCCCTGGAATTAGATGAAGGCTGGGACAAAGAGATGACCCGAACAAAAATACACAGATGGCTCCTATTCCAAATTCAGACCCACAAGGAAGCATATCCCAGGTGATAGTGGAAGAAGAAGCCCCATCCCAAGGGCTTGCAGTAGCAGGTAAACCAAAAGAGAAGGAAGGGAATCCTCCAATGCAGTATGGGCCTGCACTTGAAGGAAACTAAGAAGATACAGAAATGACCAAGGAAGAAGAAGAAGAAGAGGAAGATCAAGCAGCTGAAGAAGAAGAAGAAGAAGAAGAGGACTCAGATTTGGTTAAGGAGGTGGTGATAACAAGCCTGTCTCCTTTGCTGATGCTCTCAAAAAAGGACATCAACCATCTCCACTTCTCACAACAGGGCGGCTGTCAAATCGAGAAAAAGGAAGAAAAGATATAGATTGTCCATGCCCCATCAAGGAAGCAATCAACTATAGACTTTCTGCTTAGAGGGTTCTAAATCTAAGTAGGTGGAATGTATTGCCACTGTTTATTCTTATGTAATCAATTTGTCAGGATTTATCATAGTAGACAAGAAAATGCAGGAAACACTTGCATCAGGAAAAGAGGCTGGAACCTCCATCGAAATAGGCTAGTACGAGAAGTTGGACTTTTGGATTTATTTAGCTGCTATTTGGCTGTTTTTTGTACTCTCTCTTTGCGGCTTGGGGAAACCCACAGCCTTTTAATATATAATCCTAACCGTTTCTGTCAAAACAAATTGATAAATTGAGGCGAAGTATGAGAACTAGAAGTTGGACTTTTGGACTAATTTAGCTGCTTTTTGTACTCTCTTTGCTGCTTGGGGAAACCCACAGCCTTTTAATATAAAATCCTAACCATTTCTATCCAAAAAAAAAATTGATAAATTGAGGCAAAGTACTAGCACCCATGACAATATCGCTATTGCATATGCAATGCTACATTTTCTTCTAAAAGAAGGGAGATATTTAACTTTGTTTATCACTCCCTCTGCAAAGATTTTGGAGCTAAAAAATGAATTCCTAGGGGATGTGAATTCAAAATATGCTTCATATTTTACAAATGAATGTTCAACAAATAGAAAATTAACAAGTGAGCTCATGAATGTTTCAACATTCCAAAACATTGTAGTGAAAGAACTTGATGTGGATCAAAGCACCGTAAACAAAGTTTCAAAAAGTATTACATTCCTTTATAAGCTTCCCTCAAAGGTTGCTAATAGAAGCTTGGCCTTCATGTTGTGCATCTTTCACAATGGCTTGATTCTAGTACATGCACATTATTATTACAGTTGCCAAGTTTGAGAAAGACGTGCACATGAGTATTGGATAGATAGGGAGCAACTTCTATACATAATGCGACCATAGAAGACCAGTCTGAAATTGATAAGTTGTTGACCGAAGGAAATTCAATAAAGCATCTACAAAAATGGCTAGATGATCATATCTTTATCTAGATAATTATTGACCTTGTTTGTTCCATAATTTGTTTGGGATATCGTGGATTTGTTTCTAGGCTAAGCTTAGCAAGCATAACCTTGCTTATAGATTGTTGTCTAAGCTCAATAACCATACCTTGTTTGACATTGCACATGGTGCAGACAAAACCAGCTTGGGTTTTCTTACTTTGTCAAAACCTGACTGGGTCTCTCATCCTAAGTTTATTCATCCCATCCCTTGAACCATAAGTCCGACCTCAAAAATTGGACCACTTCCGTCTTTTACCCCTCAAAATGACATGTCAATTTGTGGGACTTTTTCCATCTATTTAGTGACAAGGATGTATCAATCGAGAACTTTTGAGTTTTATGTACTATAGTCACCAAGTAGAATTTGAGGTTTCACCTCCTATGGAAGAGCTGGATTTCACACAGCAACAAGGGGATTTGTCTTCAGGGGGGCAAATCCCTTGGATATCTTGTAATAAAAGGATGCATGAGATTGCTGGATCTTGTTTTGATGCACAGTTTGGAGTAGTCTTACAACCTTAAATAGCAGATGTTGATGATCAGGAAGTGATAGCTTTGGAGTCAGTCCACGTAATGATCAAGAGACAGCATAGATGAATCCAATGCACATCACAGACCTGAAGAAATGAGAGGGAATTCTACAGAAACTTTTGCCAAAGCATGATTACTGGCTGTTGTTAAGTAAGATGGTTAGGAGAAACAGATGTGCTTTTTACAGTCAAAGTCGGAAATTTTATAGACCAATGGCAGCATATAGTGACTCCATAAATTTACAGTAAAAGGTACATTTTACAACAAATTTTTCAGTATGGCTTAGAGGCATTTCCTGTAGCAATATTTTCTTCAGGATGATGGTATTTCAAATTTATCTTAAGCACTCTGTAATGCCCTTTTTGTCCTGTTTTCATTCCTGAGTAATCCTTTGACCAAATCTAGACGTATTCACATATTAGCTTATATCAAAATGATGATATATTATCCTTTCCAGCACTTCCAATTTTGGTCGCAGCTTTTTGGATTGAATGGATACTTCACCCCAATATGACCTACAGTAGTGGAGCAATATGATCGGCCCAATGTGTATTTACAGCAGCTAGACTTAAGTTTTCTGGTGTTGATCCCAGCAAACCTTCCTTATTCAGCTTGGCAGTCATTAGCACTTTATGGAGGCAAATCCATACTTACTTTTGGATAGAAC
The DNA here is from genome assembly GCA_027924585.1 of Larix kaempferi. NCBI lineage: Eukaryota > Viridiplantae > Streptophyta > Pinopsida > Pinales > Pinaceae > Larix > Larix kaempferi. The sequence continues at coordinate 7,473,905 of BSBM01000951.1, read as the reverse complement.
AGACTTGTGAGATACTTTGGAACTTTTCGAGTCACAGGAAATCCATTACATAAGCAATTGCAATAAGGTTGGGAGCATCTTCAGCCAGTCCTTAGCAAAGATCAAAAGTCCCCAACATTGATAAAACTCCTAAATTCAGTTTGGATGATAGTAACCCTAGTGCATCGACAGCACTTGATGCTGAGAGCAATTCCCCAAAATTCTTCTAATAAACTACCAATGGGATTTGGCAACAGAAGGGTCTTACTCAATCCAAAGACACTGTCATTTTGAATAGGGAAGAGGTTCCGTTTTCAACCTGTACTGGCAACTTTTACCCTCATCTCTGACGTGCTGGAATGCCGTTATGCATATTCATGAACTTGGCTGAGATACGAGGCACCCTATCTCACTCCCTTTATGTGACTTTTGGGGGAATTTTAGATGTTTCTACTTGGTACCTCAACCCAGCATCATTGATCAATGAAGACTATATGGATCTGTTCTCAGACAGATCAACAGTGGCAGGAAAGGCACTACTACAGAACAGTTTTAGAGCTACTTTAGCTTTCAATCAGCCAGTAGTTACTAGTTAGGGGAGTTACACTCTATACCTGCATTGCATGAGGAGCATCCTAGCTGTAAAATATCCAAGGCCAATCACAAGTCTTTAACACAATGTCAAAGAGTTTGAAAAGGAAGCATCTAAGGCACTAGAGAGAAAGGGCACTCCATCCGAGAGAGGGGTTTTTGGCATAATCTAGCTCCTGAGTCCTCAATGCATCAAAAAGAGGAAAAGCGTTCCACCTATTGAAGTATCCAAGGTGGAGGTTGAAGCTGATTTAGGAGGAGCATTCCATTATTTTGGCATATTTTAAGGGAAAATGCTTCTTTGGCACATGGTTCAAATACTATCTTGCACATGTATCCATACTGAATGCACCATTTAATGATTTAATTCAACTGACCCCTTGATTTGAGTAATGTCCTAGCAATTAGGGAAAGCATCTAACAGTCAGCTCATGTTGCAGAGCTTGAGGACGTTATTATTTGATTTTGAGGAGGAAATCTTGGTATTATTAACCCATGAGAGCCACTTTACATGGATTTTATTAGCATGAATGGAGGACACCCTATCCTCAATGAAGATGCTTGGCATTGCAAGGAGGGAGGAATGTCCATCTTTCAAAGGTCCTTAATTGTTATGTGTTTCACCTCAGAGCTGCTGCAGCACTCCAGCAGGGCTTAACCTAGAGCGAGGGGTCCAAAATTTTTGTTGTAAAGGCCAAAGTGGGTTACATTGTATGGATATTTGAATCAGGGGCTGTTGTCCCCCTGGATTGGTCATGGCCAGGCTCCTTGGTTTCACTCTTAGAAGTACTTGGCTTGGTGGCACAGCTGACTGCCCCTTCGGTGTGTGGATGTCCCCACCATGCAGGGATTTAAGCCCATGGGTTGGTGTCTGGGGCATTTGGGGGTGACCCACCAAGGCACATGACCACATTGGTTTTGTTATGCAGAGGTGATTGCGTCTTGTAAAGGGTTGTTGTCCCCTATCTAGCACACCTCCTTCACCCACTTGGACCTAATTCTAGCACTCAGAAACCCCTCTTCTAGTGCGTTTCCCTATGACGTCATCCTACCACCATTGAGCCTACAAGCTTGGAAAGTGGGGAGATAGGGATAAGCATCATTTTGGGGTTAGTTGGGGTATGACACCCCCCTTTGGCTCACTATTTCACTAAATGAAGCCTTCTTTTAGTCTATTTTGCTATATTTTGTCCATTTTAGGGCTTATTTCCCAACTTGTGGGGAATTTACCCTAAAAAATAGTATATTTTTAATTTAACTTTATTTTAGACTTGTAGGCTCAAGAATTAAAAAGTAGAGGATGAAAAGTATAAATAGGCATCCTCACATCATTGTAAAATCATAAGACAAGGGTTCAAATATGTTTTATACTCTCTTTCTCCTACTCTATGAGCTATTGATGTGATGCACACTTCTCTTGGGATGCTCTTTCTTGCTTGAAGGTGAATGATGGAATGTTCTAGGGCTTGATCTTGCACATGCTAGAGGTCTAGTTGGAAGAACTCATGCACAAGTGTGACCTAAGGTCTTCTCCTTGCTCACTTCTTGTTAAATGTTGGTAAGTTATGCTCCTATCTGGGTTAAATGGTGCTTTTATGGTGCATTTTTCTGATTGGTTAGGGCTCTTTGTCAACATTTTGTCAACTTTTGTATGAAGAGAACATCCTCCTTAGGAGTTCTCTAATGATTATTAGGGCCTTGGACTTCTCTTCATTTTCCCGAGTTAGGCTCACCTACCGAACCCTAATGTTATCAGAACCGAACCGGTGGTCAAACTAGTCGACTCTAGGGAACCGGAACCGAACTAGAATCAGACAAAAACCAAGAAACAACCCGGATCAAAAACCGATTGCGAAAAAATACATAAAATATTCTTATTTTCAAATATATATATATATATATATTATATAACATATATATTCATGTGAATTCAAACCATTATACAAAAATATGCAAAGTTTCTCAAGTATATAGCAAGTAAGAGTGTATAAAACTTAATAGGAGGAGGCCTTTGGAGATATTATCTATATCAAGGGGGAGTTTTGCTCGACTTTAATTCTCTATATCAAGGGGGAGTTTTGCTCGACTTTAATTCTCTATATCAAGGATTTTGATCTCTTTATAGTATATAAGTGTCCCAATCAATTGTTAGAATGAATCTGAAGTTATTACTTTAGTAATATGACAAGATGATATAGATGTTGAATTAGACCTAAGAGATCCTACTGAAATATCCATCCCTAAGATTTTATCCATCTGTCAAAACATCTTTCCAATATGGGGCATATCATTGGCATGCCCATCAAAACAGTGTAATGCATATCTCTCAACATTGATCATCGATCTTTTCTAGAATCTCCCATGCCCTTGAAAGACAAACAATATTGCGTATAGAATACACAATTCAAATATCACCCAAACACTGATTCCCCTTTCAATTATCCTTCTTAACCGATCTCCAATAGCAGATCGAGGGTCAAATTACCCACTTTCCATTTAAGTTTCACCATTGAAATCTAAATTCTTATATTAGACAAATGAGTTAAAATGCCCAATGCAGCTGATTACTTCCATGCAATTACTATTTAAATTAAGTGCGGAAAGGAGTTACATCTTACATCTCACACGTGGACACTTGTTTTTTATTTTATTAAAAAAATTGCAAATTCGTTGTTTTTTGGAAGTACCTAGCGTTATTGTACGAAACTGCCCAATTCCGTACGGAACCGTTTGGAGAAAATCGATCGGTTTCATACGAAACCGCCCGGTTTTGTACGAAACCGCCCGGTTTTGTACGAAACCGCCCGGTTTCGTACGAAACCGATCGATTTTCTCCAAACGGTTCCGTACGGAATTGGGCAGTTTCGTACAATAACGCTAGGTACTTCCAAAAAACAACGAATTTGCACGAAACCGCCCGGTTTTGTACGAAACCGCCCGGTTTTGTACGAAACCGGCCAAAAATGGTTTGAGTGCATGATTTGACCAGGCGAAACCTATAAACCGATCCAATCGACCGATTTTGTCAAAACCAATTGGGTTCCGATAACATTACCGAACCCTAGAGGTTGCTAGGTGATGCCCTAGCGTGCAAGTGTTGAAAGATATTTCTGTTAAATTTCATACATTCATAGCATAAAACATAAATGCATTACCAAGATCACTAGAAGTAAGACAAAGCACAAAACAACAACACAGAGTTTACCCTGGGAAACCCAAATGGGAGAAAACCCAGCAACCTTCGCAGATAGATGATAATTCTGAGATCATAATACAAATGAAGAGAGAGAAAGAATGTGAAAGTATCTTTCACAAGTAGATGACCCAATAAACCCTTCTTTTTCAAGTGATGCAAAATCTCCTCCTCCAAGTGATGCACACTTCACAAGTGTGAGAATGATCTAATGAGGACCATGAACCTCTTATTTATACAAGTGCAAACTGGAAATTTCCCTTATGGGGCCGACTTCACCTGGGGGCAATAAATAATTTAATATTAATCTTTTTATTAGTTTCTTTTGCACCCCAAGGCTTACATTGATTCTTTCATGTGTTTACATAATTGATTACATAAGGTTCTTCTCCCTTAGGAGGTATAAACAAGTACAATGAAAGTACAATAAAATATAATGAATAATATCTTCCGAAGTTGTACAAAATCCAACAATTTCAAGAGAGAGATGTTGATCATTTATCTCTCAATGCACTAGGGATTGAGACAAAAATCATATCCCCTTGCTTGTCATTTAATTACCTTTTTTATCATTTTACTTGTACATTATTTTGCTACAATTTTATGCATAAAAACCCCAAAACTCTGAAAATTCCTAAAAACCCTAAAAATCTAAAAAATTCATAACTCCAAAAATAGTCGTGAGTTTGTAATTCTTGCCCACCCTACAAATTCGCCCTAGTGGATTTATCCACAAATCTCTAAGGGCATCCTCTTTTACCTTGGTGAAAAACCTAAAAATCATATAGTCAAAAAAACCCTAAAAATTCAAATAAATTCAAAAACCTAAAAAAAAATGCAACTTTGAAATTTTGGTCCTCCTTCCAAAACTTGAACATGACCAAACCCAACAGTTTGAGGAGTTGTACAAGCTTCCAGATTGTTTAGAGACAAATTACAGACCATATTACAAATTTTCCAAATGGCATTGGCATTGAGAAAGTAACTAAACTGACCCTACAGACTAAAACATAGAAGCAAAACTAAGGACCAAACCAAAGAACGACTTAGCATCTTATCCAACCTGCGTCTTCGAGCCAACATCCTTGCTCTCCTACTGCGTGATTGGACCATGCAGAAGAGGCCACGCCAAGAGGACTGCATCCCTCAGAGAGGTCGAGCTCAGCTAGTTGGCCATATTCGGTGCAGCCATGGCCACAACAATAGCATCTAACCTGCGGTGCAATTGGTCCAATTTATCATCCATATGTTGAATGGCCCGACAAGTGTCAAATAACAAGTTCCACTGGGCCTCCGAGAGCCCTCCCATATGCTCCATGTTCTAAGTGCACGCCTCTGCAAAATGTTGAACCAGGGTGGCCGTAATCATCTCCTGATGCCATGACTGGGAATTGTATTCGCGGGAAGGAGCCCGGGCGGGAGAAGGAGGAGACGTGGGCTGGAAACCCAGAGAGTTTCCCTTCTCGTCATACCATTCAACTCTACAACTCCAGCAATTAGACCCCAACCCATCCACCATTGAATTTGCAGAACCAAAAGCCAGATTGAAAGAGAGGGGCGAAGGAATCCATCAAGGGCGATGAGGGGATTGATTCAATTGGAGTGCCAATACGAGCAAGACGAGACCCCATAGCACGACGAGAGCGTCCACGAACTCGCAGGCACATCATGCAGAGGGAAAGGAACAACAATATGACGTCCTTGCTCAGGCATCCGGCGATATAATGCCCCGGAATTTCCACATAAAGGATGGCGTTAACTTCGCACACGAGAGAACTCGTCCAGCCAGGAAAACTGCATACCCGCCATCCCATCTTACCATAACTCCCGCACTGCATCCTAGTACAAACGTAGAATGGAGGCGAATCCACCGTAACCAACTTACAAACCCGAGACCAGAGCATGGGAGGCTACGTCTTCATTGAATGGGGATCAATGCTCTGACCAAAGCAGACAAGGGCGATTAAATAAACCATCCACCACTTGCACAGCAGCCTCCAACACATCGCATGCACTTGAATTGCCAGTTGTCACCCCATCCGGGGTTGATGTGGAAATTGGTAATGGCTCATTTAATCGTATGATTTGTTATTGAAGATGTGACTTGTTGCTTGGGCTGTCCATTCCTTTGAAGGTTGTCTTTCTTGGTCCTTTTCTTTATAATCTCATGTTCTGGGTCTTCTTTCATTATTAGGGCTACACATTATTATTTGACTTAAACACATTAGTTGTGTTGGTGCATCTATTGTCAAGGCTCTTATTCACTCTCATACAACCTATTTGGACTAGTCATGAAACATCAGTGTATGGCTTGACTACATCTTCTCCATATCATTCCAACCCTCTTTGTGTGTATTCTTTGACTCCATAACCCTTGGATTGGCACTGATCTTAGCAACACACCATCCGCTTAAATCTAAAGTATATCAAAAATTTACTTAGGGAAACCCTCCTTTAGCCAGAGAAGAGTCAACCTAAAGTGAGAGGAAGGGTTGTTGTGGTGACAATGGGAAGCCTTCCTAAGTTCCCCTAAGGTTGCACTCGTGTTTTAGGGCTCTACCACTTGATGTGCAGGTTTGGGAGATAACACCTCCCACTAGGTCTTCCTTCCCACGGTTTCTTGAATGAGTTTTCTACATGCCACCTGCTAGAGGAAAAATCTGTTAGAAAAAATCCACTTGCCTTATGCTCTCTCTCTTCCTATGATTTCCATACCAAGTTTTTTGCATGCCACCTTCTAGAGGATAAATCCATTGGGAAATGTCTTCTTGTCTCTCTTTCTTACTAGGTTTTTCATACTGAGTTTTCAAGAAATTTACTTGTAGCTTAAAATCCCAATTCAAAAGGCATGGTTAGCTTCCTTTCTTCCTTGGATCGATGAAACTAACATTTCTTTGACCAGTAATTTGACCTGTCCTTTGCTCAGCACTTGAGCAACCAACTCCTTTTTCAAGTAAAGGCCTCCTTCCTTTGTTGACCAAAGGCTACCCAAAAAGAAAGGCCCCCTTTTTGCTCGATGATGCCATACTTAGCCAAGTCAACACTTTATCCTATCAGTTTAATCCTATGTTCCGTAAGAGATGTAACTTTATCTTCACTGAATGTTTAGAAAGTTATCCCATTAGCACCTTCACCAAGCACTAGATGGGGAGTTCTCGCGTGCAATAGTACATCGCATTACTACTCTTCCCTTTACTCGATGTCGTCTTACCTAAACAAATGTTCCCCCCTTCCACTATTGATCCTTTGCTCACTCATTAAAACGATCATTTGCTCAATGAGGGTTGAGAAATCCATTTGCCTGTTTTTTGAAAAGAACAAAGAAGGCAGTTTTTGCCAAGCATTGAATCCCATGGTCCTTTGCTCAATGAACTACCCCTTTTGCTCAATGAATCACACTTAACCAAATTTGGCCTTTTTTTCCTGGAATATGCAACAACAATAGTGGATACCGTGTGCAGTAAAAACACTCACACTATCCTCTAGCTTGCCCCCAAATTTTTTTATCAAAGTTTACTCTTTTCGACTTTTATTGTCCAATGGTATAACTCTCTTCTCTACAAAAGGCCTTCACAATTTAGATGTGAATGCCCCCCAAATGTTGGCTCTAAAACTATGCTAACCTTATAATCCCTAATATTCAAAACATACACAACCTTAACAAATCAAGGGTTAAACAATCGAAAAGATTAGCCAAACAACCATATCTATTAGATCTACAACCAATAAACAAAATATTGAAAAATAGTGTCCACTACACTATCAGATTATAGCATAGGATCTAACAAAGAAATAAATGTGATAGCATAACATATGCAAAAAAAATGAAAAGATGGCCACAAATCTATCAACTATCAAAATATTCATAAAATTACTAGTTAAGGAACTTGGGGTGACAAAACATAAACCATAAACTCATACCACATCTACAAAACTAGTTTATTCAATAGAATACACAAGACTCTATTACTACTATTGGAACCACAATGAAAATAACTTAACCTTCAACAGTTAACACTAGAAAGAGCAACTATCAAACTTTAGCCACTACTATAATATTAATCATTTACAGTGTGTTTAGTTAAAATAGTAAAATCAACCATCACAAGAAAGACACGGTGTTTATGGGAACTAGAGCACCATGAGAAAACCCATTAAAAGTTAGAATGCTTCGCTCTAAGAGATCCAGTTGTTACAAATGGTTCAAGCCCTAGAATGTCAATAGAAATATCATATCTCAAGATCAAATAGGGTTTTTAGAGAGAATAGCATTGTAACCTAGATCTCTATCTAAGCCCTCTATTTATAGACTTGGATAGGGATTAGCTCATTAACAACCTGATTGTGAGGAGCGAAAATAACTGAAATAAAGTGACATCAGAGGAATATTCTAAGGCATTCTAAGGCCCTATTGTGAGGAGGGAAAATAACTGAAAGAAAGTGTCAAGACATTCTAAGTCCCATCCAAGGACTCTATCCATCCCTCCCTTATTGATAAAAGGGCAATTGAGACATTACAGCCCTATTGTTTTGAAAATACTAAAGCGTATGGAAGATATGACTAAAAGGAGGCAAGAACCTCCTTTTTTCACTGGTCATCCAAAGTTCAAACCCAAAGAAATAACAAGGAATGGAAGTGGCCCAGACCCAAAGAAATCACAAGAAAAGTAATGGAAGAAGTGGCAAATACAAGTGGGATAGGCATACTAAGCATGTTGTTAAAGAAAGACTTCATAAAGTCAGACTTCCATTTCCTATGCAATGTGTTTACATAAGGAATGACAAGGCCCCAACACTTTCATTATAGGAGAGCCTACTTCAAGTGAAGAGTAAGGCCCCCATGGTGATTCTTGAACCAGTCTCTAAAGATGAAGAGAAAGGCTCAACCTACCGCTTCTTCCAACCAATATGTATTTGTTATGCAACCTTAGTTAGCCAATCTTCTTTTCATTGTCCCATATTTCTCTCCTTTCTCTCTCAACTGCCAATCCATAATTGCATTTGCTTGATGATGACCTTATCCTAAACCGCTATAAGAAACATCACTCACCCTACTGACTTATTCGTCCATCTGGGTGGGGGAAGATAAATATAATCAAGTCCCCTAAGTGCAAGAAAAGAGAAATGGAAACACCTTCCTCATCACACTACGTTGCGTTTGTTGCTGAAACAAGCTTTCCAATTGGAAAAGTGTCTAAAGATCATTGTTTTCTCTCCGAAGAGAAAGAAAGTCATTAACAAAAAAATTCGCAAAGCAAGGAAAAGGACTTACATGGGTTGATAGGTGAAATATGGCAACACTGATGAGATTGAGATAAGACATAGTTGCACGGGTACCGCTCCCAGGATTTTGGCAACCCGTACCCGACGTTTCCCCGATCCTGGGAGCATGGGCGCTGGTACAAAACATCCCCTTTTTGTCGAGAGATTCTTTGGGAGCTTGGGAAATTTTGGGGAGCTTTTTGGGAACTTGCTTTAGCCACTCCCTTTTTATTGGGAGCTTGTAGAAGCTCCCTGTCTGTTTAGGAGATTCCAGAAGCTCCTAAATAGACAGGGAGCTTCTACAAGATCCCAACCATGTGGAGCCCAAAATCATAAGAAAAGTGTCAAAAATCAATTGAATGATTGTTGTTTATTGTTCCAAGAAATCACCAATAATAAAAATTCCAATTGAATTTATCAATAACACCATTTTTAAAATTTTCAAGGTTATATAAATTAAGAGGGCTCACACCTCTTAAATGTTTAGATCCATTCACACTCAAAATATAAGCTGCCAGTGTACTTAAGTGAATAAACATGGATCTTTCTACAATACTAAGATATTGAACAACTTTAATTCATGTCTCAAATGTTTATAGACAGCTTACGTTATTCATATTGATTGATATAGCAATTTAGGATCATAAACCACATCAAACTCAAAACACTGAAGACTTTGAAAGTCTGTTACTTGAACTTGAAACAATCAAGTTCATTCACATCAGGCGTAAGTAGCAGTTACCATCAAAAAAACGCAAAGGCACCTAAATACTAAGCACTCTTAGGAGCAATAATAGAGATGGAGTTGAAACAAGGAATTAGAAAAGATTGAATCTTATGATTTATGAAGTTATCTGTGCTTCGTACACACACACACACACACACATATATGCAATTTTCCTTTACAAACTCGTAAACATACCATGGCACTAGAGTCATGCATAGTTAGGGTTTACTTCAAGTCACACAAACCCAATTTTTGTATAATTTGGACCTAGAGGAGTGAGCAAATTTAAAATGAATGAATTTCATGACACTACTAGAGGCTTAAGAGGCTAAAATAGTTTAAGCTATGAAATTAATCAATTATATTTTTTTAACTCTTTAATTTTTTGTAATATATTTTAAAAAATTAATATATATTATTGCCGCTCCCAACCCAACGTTTCCTGCAAATTTGGGCAAAGCTTCTAGCCGTACCGGATACTCATACCCACGTACCCAACGTACCCACATTCCAAAAACTTGTGCAACATAGAGATAAGATATGTAGAAATTGGGTATGTCTAACTAGTTGGGTTGATCACGTCTAGGTTGACCTTTCCCGTAGCTCACCTTACTTCCAAGAGCTCTCTGATCTTCTATCCCTCCCTCAAATTCACTTTTCAAGACCCTAAAAATCCTCTCATTTGCACCAAGAAGGCCCTAAGAGCAACTTGTCTCATTTAGAATAAGTACAGGTGAAGGTCTTAATGAAAAGCAAGTTTATGCATAAGATACTGCTTTAGACGTAATAAGAATGTTATGCTAGTTGTTGTCTTCACTATCCAAACGCAACATCATGGAGGTGATATAATGGGTTGGTCTTCCTTGTATACCAGCGTAGATCCAAATCCTAGGCTCTATCAAGAGCCCAGAGGGATCAAATCTCCCTAGGTGCAAACCTCTCCTTGAATAGCTCCTTGAGTGCAATACCTGAGCCACCTAATCCTAAGCTCTAAAGTCTCTAGTTTAAATCTCATATTTACTTTTTACTTTGTATTACTCTTTTTTGTTTATGACCGACATAATATTTATTACTTTTTACTTTGTATTATTCTTTTTTGTTTATGGCTGACATAATATTTACCACCTAATCCTAAGCTCTAAGTCTCTAGTTTAAGTCCCATATTTACTTTTTACTTTGTATTATTCTTTTTTGTTTATAGCCGACATAATATTTATTACTTTTTACTTTGTATTATTCTTTTTTGTTTACTTTGTATTATTTTGTTACTCGACAAACACACACATGTTAGAAGATCTCCCTCATACTGGGTTGTAGAGCGCCTCTCGACGCAATCATTTTGTAAGCTGACTGATGGCCACTCTGCCTATCCAACCCTCTTCTCAATTCCAAAGACCCACTTTTGGATCACTTGATTCATGGTAGAATGCCCACAAGAAACTGGAATGGTTGGCTTTTTAGCCACTTCTACCCTAGACTCGATTGGTCGATCAAGGCATGTAATTGTGGCCAAAAAGGCCTACAACCCCAAGGGTTGAAGGATAAGAAAGAAAGTTTATCTCATTTCATAGAAGACCAACTAAAGGATTGTTGGCCCATTATCATTGATAATGACTTGCTTGCAGAGGCAATAATAGTTACACCAACTTGATGAGTAAGTATTACAAATATTTCCTTACAACTCTCATTAAGCTAAAGCATAAGACTGTAGGTACAACCCACACCCAAGAAATCTCCAAAAAGAGAGCCTAGGAAATAAGCAAAGGTATTATGTCCTCGTGGCTTACACTACCTCTAGGACAACCCTCTCTATCTATCTGGGAAAATCCTATTCAAAAGCATCAGACAAAGAAGAGCAAACTCGTAATTCCCACCAAAATTGTTGCCAATAATGTATCCAAGGAGAAAGATTAGCTCCCAATGAATAAGATCATCCCATTGGTAGAATTGGACCACTCAAGTTTTTTGGTTTACGTGAGAACATAAAGGTCAATAAGTCAACTAAGTATCAACCAATTTAAATGGATGATAGGTTAGGTCAAGATCAAGTTGTTCATTGGGAATTGAAGAGGGGATCAATTAATTCCTCTTTCTTGTTATCATGGCATCATCAACCCACCCTTGTGATGCGATAAAAAACAACTCATACTATATGACTTGCCATTCTCCATAGTTGCAATTGGAGAAAAAATTATGGTGCCTTATAGCCTAGCTCTGCCTACTTTTGAGGGGAAGAAATCCTTGAAGGACTTCAGTATCACTTTGCTTGGGTTAGTCGACAGCTTTGTCAAGACTCTCCATCCCTACACACCACACCATAAATCCTACTCCACTACTATATGACTTTCAAATCCTACTCCACTACTACTTAAGGCTCACTTAACCAAGTCAACCTAATGACTAGGTCAAGCACCCTACCTTCACTTATTTTAATTAGAATCAAATATATTACCCAAATAAAGGGCTTTATTACATAATAAGGTATATCTATACCCAACAGTAGCAAATGGATTAAGCTTTCTTTAAGAGTTTAATCTCATAAACCATTCACTACAAGTAAAATAAGGGTTTAATTACAATGTCAAACAAGGAAGCGCTACCCTGGATGGGGGGCACATCTTCTCAATTTCCCACAATTTTGGGACAAGAAAACGTAGTGGGGGGCGTTTCCCCATGTCCCCCTTTTGGGAAACTTGAGGAAACATGGGGGGATGCTTCCCTTTTGTGGGGGGCTTTTGGGCATCCCCCCTTTGAAAAAGGGGAACTCCTGAGTGTCATCCCACGATTTTTGCCTAATGGCTCTAGGAGATGTCAATTTTTTTAAACACAAAAATCAAATACCTAAGGCACATGTGAATATTTCATGCTTCCAATGTTCATGTTTGTACCTTGTCATCGCTTCTCGTATATTTTATTTTTTGGGGGGATTTCAAATAGGGCTCGCTAGTAAATATATCATCATGGGCATAGCATGATATAAAAGATCAATTTATGGTCTTGCATTGTTTGGACAAAGAAGAGGTTGTGGAAGTGCTTCAAGTCCCACACTGGCATTTGTAGTAGTCATTTTGGTGGTCAAACTATTCACCAAAATTCTATCGCATGTGCTGTTACAACTCAACTATGTTTCATGATTCTTACTTGTTTGTGCATAAATGCTTCATATGCTCACACACTTGAGACTCATGCATTGGTTGAATTATTGTAGTTAATTCCGTTACCCTGGGTATTCTCTCAATGAACTAATTGTTGCCACTTGACCTCCATCCTTGTAACGAAATACTTCAATATCACTGTGATGGACTATTTCACCAAGCAAGCAAAGGTTGTGGCATTACTCTCCATTAGAAAGGCTACCATTGCCCTCTTCACCTTTAACAAAAACATTTGCATATAATTTTACATTCCATAAGTGGTCATCATTGACCATAGTCTATCCTTCTAAATGATGAAATGTAAGAACTATACCACAACTTCCATATTACCCATAATGACTTCACCCTATTGTTCTTAAGGCAAATGACTAAGTTGTTGATGTTTGTAGCTCAAACATGAACTTTTGAATAGGTTTACTATCAAACGTGCATGAAGTCGTCCAAGTCAAATCTTTTTTGTAATTCACTTTATTAATAAAGTGAAAGTTATATTTTGTTGTGAGTCTAATAAAGTGCATTTCTAATGAATTCGTGATTTAAGCTAACCTCAATCGTAGATCTCACTGTGAGATTAGGGTTTTGGTAAATTAGGTCTTCAATAAAGTATAAAGCAGGTCACGGTAAAGGGTAAATACATTTTCATTCTTTATGAAGACAGTTTTGTTCGAAGACGAAGAAAGAGACCGAGTAAGAGAGAAAAATAGGGCAGCAATGAGATGACCTATTTTGGTGTTGTATGTGGATGACCTATTTCTCACAGGTTCAAAAAAGCTCATTGTAGGGTGCATGGAATATATGGCAACTAAGTTCGAGATGAAGGACATTGGCTTGATGCATTGGCTTCTTAGGGTTGGAGGTTTAGCAAAGACCAGGAGAGAATTTCCTTGGGCAACGTAAGTATGCATTTGAGATCCTGAAGAGATTCACGATGGAGGACTGCAGGCCAATGGTCATGCTTATGATCACTAATATGAAGAATGTCACTACTTCAAATTCAAATCCCATATTGTACAAGCAGCAAATAGGTACTTTGATGTATCTGGTCCACACTAGGCCAGATATATGTTTTGCAATGAACACCTTGAGCCAATTCATGGTGGAGCCAAGGAAGGAGCATTGTGTAGTAGCAAAACATGTGCTCAAATTCTTGAAAGGCATTGTGGAGTATGTACGAGCTATCTTGGAGAAGGTGAAGTGAAGTTGCATAGGTATACAGCCTCTGATTGGGCTGGCAATGCATCAGACAGGAAGAGCACCTTAGGGTGTTGCTTCAACTTGGGATCAACGATGATACCCTAATTCACCAAAAGCAAACTTCCATGGCACTCAGTTCAACCCTCTGGCAGTCGAGCTCCAGCCAAGAGCAAGCAAAAGGAATCTCTTCCGGCCGATTTAAAAACATAACTGGGAAAGAGGATCTTCATCAGTTGCCTTACAAAGGCGGCGGTCTCTACCACCCGAGTTCTGTTTCGTTTTGCAGGCGCGGCAGTCTCTACCACCCGAATTCTATTTCTTTTGCTGTTCTTATTTTAGCCTCTGCTTCACATTTTTTTCTGCCTGAAAGAGCAATAAGGCAGGGTTTTCCTTCTTACCCTATTTTTTTTTTACTAGTGGTTGAGGGATTAAATGAAAGACGAGCGAAAATGAAATAAACTTCTGCCCGAGCGAGAAGGTTGAGAGTTATCAAAGCCGGGCTACGAGGATTGTAAACCAGAATAAAATAAACTTCTGCCCTGAGCCCCTCGCTATCGGTATCGCTAGGCGGTTGAAATAACCAAAATTAAATATCGCTGTGGTTTTAAATATCAATTGCTAGGCCGTTGAAATAACCAAAATACAATTGCTAGGCCGTTGAAGTAACCAAAATAAAATTGCTAGGTTGTGATTTGAAATACAGTTGCTCTGAACAAATGGATAAAATGGACAATTGCTCACCATACCCTCGCCTGAGTGAAGAATTGACGACCTGGAGCCATTAGAAAGCTCTGTCTAGTGCCCTCGCAGCACCCTTTCACGACCCCCTGTGCATTTTGTTTACCAGCACCGCAGTCATACCATGGGCCTAGCCTCGAAACCCTCTGGCAGTCGAGCTCCAGGCAAGAGCAGGCACAAGGAATCTCTTCCAGCCGATTTAAAATCATGACTGGGAAAGAGAATCTTGATCAGTTGCCTTCCAATGGCGGCAGGCACTACCACCCGAGTTCTGTTTCGTTTTGCAGGCGCGGGCTCTACCACCCGAATTCTGTTTCTTTTGCTGTTCTGCCTGAAAGTGCCTGAAAGAGCAATACGGCAGGGTTTTCCTTTCTTACACTATTTGGTTTTACTCGTGGTCGAGGGATTAAATGAAGACGAGCGAAAATGAAATAGACTTCTGTCGTGATCCCCTCGCCATCGCGATGCCGTTGAAATAACCAAAATTAAATATCGTTGTGGTTTTAAATATATTAATATTGATTTGCATGGAAATCTCAATAAAGGATGAGATTTTGAATGTTTAATGTGTAGGGTGATATGTCTAACTTCTTTTTCCAACCGTGTCTCCTTATGGTATAACTTTTCCAAGAGTGTCTCCTTGTGGTATAAGGGAGATAGGGTTTACGGTTTTTTTTTTTTAAGTGTTTTTATGGTTTATGTGTCATGGTGCAAGGAAGGGAGATAGGGTTTAGGGTTTATTCTTGTGTTTTTTAAGTGTTTTTATGATTTATGTCTCATGGTGTAAGGAAGATAGAAGATACGTTATATTTATGTTTTTTTTTATAAAAAATAGTTATTTTATTTATTTTTCTTTGATATTTATTTTTTCTAAATTTTTAGTTATTTTATTTTATTGATATATTGTTTATTCCGAATCTTATTGAATCTATTTATCTAAGTAAAGACACTTCAGTCTTATTATAATCATAAAACTACAAACATGAGGCTTGAGATATTAACAATTAGATGTTAGAGGAGATAGAAAAGAATATCATCTTCCGTCATTCTGTAAAATATGTTTGCAATAGATAGAGGTTGCACATGGAAGTGTAAATTACTCTAAGTCAAGTTGAATCAAGAGAACTACTTATGGATTGGATCCAATGACAAGTGTGACAAATTCAGAGATTTTCGAGTATTCAGCTCTTTTATAATAGTGGAAGGGGATGCAGCACATCAAGGATTCAATCCTAGGGCTATATTTACTATTCATGTCAATGACTTTAATGTTCTATGTGGGCAAGGACACATACAAGAGGGGGATCACATGATTCTGTCAGGAAAAGGCAGTTTTCAATGAAATGGTAGTAAACGGCTCCACTTCACGTATTGTTTTTTCCAAGACAAAGAAGTTGATACCTCTACATGGCCCAACTCTTCCTTTGACACGTGTCTTTAGAAGCCTTTGTTTTATGATTCTTTGTCGAAAGGAGGTGAGGGTTTTATCAGTCAATTCCTAGATCATGCCTGCCATGTTAGTTCTAATGTTTCTCTATCGGCTTGTTTTTAAGGGGATAGGGTTTCATTTAGAATAAGAGGAGTAATGTGGTCAAGATGATGGTGGGAGAGGATTTGAGGCTAGAGAATGCTTTATCCCACATAGGAAAATCTCTTATTTGGCATCTTTTTTAAGTCCAAATTTTAAAGGGCTTCCTACGCAATTGGATCAATAGATTTTAGGAGCCAATTGTTGGATATAGGTCTAGTTTCCATACCATGACTCAAGGGTGGCTCAATTTCACCTTTCCCGCAAAAGAAGACATGGTTCACATCCTTAGTAGTAAGTGGTTATGGGGTTCGGCCCATTTAAACTTTAACTTTTGGCATCCATGCTTTGACCTGAGGTGAGAAACCTCTAAAGCTTTGTCGATATGGGTAAAAGCCTCAGAGTTACCCATTGAATTATGGCATGATAAGTTTATGTGGGATCTAGGTAATTATTTGGGGAAGACCTTATATATTGATCCATCGTACCAACACAACGTTCACCAGTTTATGGCCAAAATTATGGTGAACGTTGAATCGAACAAGGTTTAATTGAAAGCATAAATGTTGAGGCTGGTGATACATTTTTCACTCAAGTTTTGGATTATTGTGATGTTCCCATTCGGTGTGCAACATACCATATATATGCCCATGTTTTTCCAAACTATGACAAGTATTTTACAATCAAAAAAATTGGTAGAAAAATACTTTTGTCTCCCCACAAAAAGAAAGAGAACACTCCTTTGTGTGTTGATTTGACTCCAGTTTCTCGATCTCGTTTGGAAATGGGTAAGGTTACTAACTTGGGGAAAGTAGAGGAATTGGTTCTCTCGGATAAAGAAATATTTTTCGAAGTAGGTGGTAGCTCTTTCTATCCTATAGTAGTTTATGTGCCTCCTATAAATGTCTATGTCTTCGAAGAGACTCAATGTGTTGAGGATGGATTTGTAAAGGTTGCAAACGCATAAGTGGATCCATGATCTATGCATCAAGAAGCTTTAAACAAACTCTCAACTCCAATTCTCCTAGATACATGCGATTAAGGGTTCCAAAGGGCACCAAAATGATAGGACCTTTGAATAATCAAAGTGAGATCCTAGTTGAATGCACAAACCAGGCTCTTCTAATGGATGATATTGGAACCTCAATCCCTCTTCCTCTAGCTATGTCATTAGTCACAACTTCAAGTATGAATACTATTCATAATAAAAAAACTCTACACTGTCATATTCAGGAGGAAATTACAAGGAAAATTGTCCTAGCCCACTTGTAGGTTTAAACAAGTATGTCCCAATGAATTCTAGAAAGGGGAGAAATTTAGCTTCTAAGAGGGGCAAAAGGGAGGGGGGTGTTTCTTCTTCGCCTTCTATAACACCTATATCTACTTCTACTTGGCCTTCCATTATTGAGGAAGGGGTTAGAATTGAGACCTTTTTCTACTTCATCTACTAGGGATTCAAGGGGTGACACCTACAATCTATGTTCTAAAAAGGCTAGAACTAAGATCAATGTTTCTAGATAAGGGGGTTTAGGTTTCAATGTAAAAAATGATGTTTTGCGAGGTTTGTTGGTAGAAAGTCTAAGTCTCACCTATAGCATGCTTATGATAAAGCGTATGTGGAGATTATGCAAGGAAGACAAAAGGCTTGGATTGGGGCTCTTAGAGAACTATAGCCCTCCTTAATTTCAAAATGAAAATTATTTCCCTTATGCGATGGGTTTAGGCATCCCAAACAAGTTACTCTCCCTCTTTGGAATAGTGGAGAAGAAACTACTTGACATACTTATTGTACAAGCGATTATGTGCAAAGCAGAACTCATCATAGGAAATTTAAAATCTCTTTTTAAGAAGTATAAGTTTTTATGTGTGGGTATTGCGGGACTTTCCAAAGGCTTACTTCCTAGTTGGTGGTCCAATCTCATACTAACAAATTGTTTTTCTGTCCCCTTAGGTCTATGCACGAATTTCATGGATTGGAGCTTGGGAATGTAAGTCTTTGTGGTGAACATGTATGGATCTTACAAACACAAGCAAAGATTCTAAGACCATTTTTTCTCTCTGATGTTGTTTAAGGACAAAAACCTTATTCATTGGTGTGGATTTGAATTTTACACTTAGTTGGGCAGAAGTTCGGGGTTCCTTAGCAAAGGTTGACCCACTTGCATATTAATTTTCTTCATATTTTTTATGCAACCGAACTAGTTGATGTTAAACCAACCTATTTGAAACCCACCTTGCATAATAGCAAACAAAAATTGTTGGTATTTCAAAACATTTGGATAGATGTCTCATCGTGAAGCAATTGTTATTAAAATTTGACAAGGTTAGGTCATGTATAGATATTGGTGGTGCTTTGGATCACATCCCAATCTTTTTGTAAGTCGAGATGGATCTTTTTGTAAGTCGAGATGGATATAGAAGCCAGCTAGCCCATTAAAGTTCAATCCATCCTCGAAAGAGGAGCCTTAGTTTTGTGAAATTATTACAAGGGATTGGATTCCCTACAACACAAACATTGGTGTTTGCGCTAGTCACCAATTCGCTTCGACATTGAAATTATTAAAACAAAACGTTGTTGATAGGTCGGCATCAAGATATAAACAGAGAGATTGTATACTAAAGGAGGTCAAGTTGGCCATTTCAAAATTATTCACAAACAACTATAGTGGGTTTTTCTTTGATATAGAAGTACAAAGGCTCGCAGAGTTAGAGACAAAGAGGGCCAAGCTTCTCTATAACTAGGAAGTGGAGTGGAGAATGAAAAGCTATGCATTTTGGTTTGAGCTAGGTCATGAGAATACAAAGCTTTTCCACTGGTATGTGATTTGTTATAGCATGATTTGCCACATCCTATGCAACATGCCTTGATGGCCTACCTTGTCCCTCTGCAGACTCATCCTACCCCTCTTGCTCAGTTAAAACCCCAAAATCCATATTTTTGTTTATGTACTTGGGCCAGCATTACTACAACACGCGTATACGCATCTTGCACCACTACAACCCGGGTACATTGGGTTTCATACTCAAAATTAGAAATATTTTGAGTTTTCCTTGCCAAGTCGTGACTGTTATGATTCTTGGCCTTCCATATATTGTACAACGCTCTAATTTGACCCTCCATCTCCTTTGAGGGCTATATATTGAGCCATTGTGAAGCATTTGAGGGAGAGAAGTTTGAGAGCAAGTAAACTCTGGAGAAATTTTGCCCCATTGCCATGCCTTGAGTATGCATCCACTTGTCCTTATAAGATTAAACCTCTCTTATGTTCATCTCCCAAGCTCTTTCGTATCTTGTGAAGGAGGAACCCAATCACTCCTTGAACTTGTGAGCTTGCCATTGTATGGAATATTGAAGTGGTGGAGTCCTAGGTGGAGGAACTTAGTTTCTTGGTTCCGACGAGTTGCCGGTAGAAGGTTGTCACCATGTACTTATGTTTATTATATTAATATAAATACTCCTTTCTCGTCCAATTCATGTTGCAAATGTTTATATTACTTTCATTGGGCATATTTGCTTAATATGTTCATGGACTATGCTAGATTATGTTCTAACAATTTATATACATTTTATATGCTTGTATCCCTTGGTTGTTGAGGACAAGTTGCAAGTGAAGAGCATTGGATTGAGAGCTCAATGGTGGTCTTCTTCGGACATCCAATTGAGGTAAGGGTCTTATCCTTTTATTATTAGCATTTCATGTTTATATAACATATTTAGGAATTTAGTTAATTTATGGTGTCACTTTGTCTGTTGTGGTTCTACCCCAAGCCATAGGAAGATTTTCTCTATAACATAATTATCAACTCCATTGGGGAGGGTCTCCTTTTTCGGGTTTTTTGGGTGATTTTTCTCTGTTATTGCTCTATATTTGCCTGAGTTTATGTGTCATTGGTAGCTTGACTGTCAGTATTATGGTGTTTTCATGAGTGGTTTGGCTTCATTCTCATTTTTGGGCCATTTTTCTCCCCTTATGCGGGTTGGGTGTGTCCTGCTTGCGTACACACGCGGGCTGACTGTGTTTGACCCATGTACATAGGCTTATATTTGGCTGACAGTAGCATACATCTCATTTTTTAGCTTATTTCTTAAATATGATGCTTACTGGGTGAGTTGTGAGTGTTGATGAGTCTTCTTGTGTCTCTGTGTTGTCTGTTGGTTGCATTTATGGACACTGGAAGCTCTCTTATTTCTTAGTTTTTAGGCAAACTGGTTTCTTTTCATTTTTTTCATTAGTAATCCTTTTTTTTTGTTTGAGTCATGACTTGTTAGTGTCTTGCCTGGTTGTTATTCTTATACATGTTGCAAAATCTAAGAGGTTTATGGTTCAATCTTGCATTTTCATTCCGTCATATTGAAAATACAAAAATATTTGCATTTTGAGTGTTTACTTGAGCATTCACACTTTTGCTTGGAGTTGCATTAGTATAGGCATCATTTGGAAAGATTTCATTTGCATTGAAAGTGAAAGAGACCATACTTGTGCATTTTCAGTTAATAGCATACCAATTTCATTTGAAAAACGAGGCTATTACTTAGCAATGTTTTTATGTATGCTTATTTCTTTGTGTTGAGTCACAAACACAACTAGTTGCACAACCATATTCTTTTGAGTAAGCAACAGCCAATTAAAATTAACACTTAATTTTAAAATTGATTAGAAAGATTTTATTTTTTAGGGTGCACAAACAAGTGTAGGTTTTAGAGTCTTGGAATAGGATTTTGTAAATAAACTTCTCCAAGACTACAAAACTTAACATTAGGCGTATGTTTAGGGAGTGGTGAAATCCATGGTATAATTGGTCTTCTCGGGAAGCTCCTCTTAAACTGGAGTCAAGCATGAGGTAGTGTGAAAGTTGGTTGTGGAGATAGCCCTCCAATACCTTCCTAGCGTCAGAACTATATCCGGGGTCTATTCGTATATGGGGGTTCTTGAAGCACCTAAGTTCTTCTTGAGCTTCGGGATTAGCTACCCTGCCCATACGGTGGACCTGGCCTACAACTGTTCGCTGGAGCATTGGTTATATGTGGTGACTTAGTTGCTTATCCTAGGTATCCACACAGGGTACTTGCATGGGTTATTCTACGAGTGTCTTGAGTCGGATAGGGGTCGGACAACACGCAGACTTGCACTGTGAAGTCTGATGGCCCTTATAACTAATTATGTTACCTTTGTTTGTAGTAGCAGAGTCTCAGGCCCATTCTGGGTGAGGCATACCTTCTATAGTTTGGGAGGCCACTTAGCCATCTCCTTTGTTTGTGTGCATTTGGCTTAGCTTTTATAGGAGTGTTCTTGTTGTTGGTTAGTTGGCCTCAGGGATTGATATTATTCTGCAACTCTTTTGGATTCATCGTGGATCGAGTTTTGACTATCCACCATTCTCGTCGTTTAGCAAGTTTACCACCCAGTGATCCTTTGCAGCCTCTCCATAGAGAGGCATATAGCTAATAAAGGTGGTCCTTATATATCCCATCGAGAGCTTCAAAGACTTCTTACCATGAGCTCTACTTTCGATATGTCAGAGATCCCTTCGACCACTATGTCAACAGTGGTTGGGGGAGTCCATGTGACTCTCTCCTCTGCTACCTCATGGTTCCCAGGGACTCCCGTGTGCACAGATTCTCAAGTTGCTAGTTCATCTTAGCCTATTAGAACAAATCCTTTTGATCGTACTTGGTCATCTGATCATTTGCCCAACTTTTATTTAGGATTATCAGGCACTGATGCTTAGTCGATCCCATTAGCCTGTAATCCCTTTTCTTTTGGCATGTCTAATCCATTATCGAGTATCCCATCCTCCATACCAGTTTGCAATGGTAACCATGGTGTTGGGCCTGGAGGCATACCAACCCCCTTTACTGCATATCAATTCGAGAGCGGTCATATCCCTCCTTCTTCTCCTTGTGTTGGGGGATGGCATCCCCCTTCATCAGCTCCTAATACCAGTGTTATTCCTTTTATGTGTGGGGGTGGGCATGCAGACGGTGGTTCTACCTCTTATGTCCCATCCGTCTTCCCATCATTTACTATGCCAGTTCCCACGAATGCTTTTCTTATGGCGAATCCTCTCTGATTTCAACTGTTCCTTTGGGAGGGAATGCATCTTTTAGTATGGGTCCCCCCTCGTCTGGAGTTCCTTCACCGGGGGGGTATATGCCTCATCCCTTGTCAAGGGGAAATGTATACCATAATATGGGCAATTTTGGTCATATTGTTTTCTCCTCCCAAGGGTTTCCTACCATGCAAATGCCTTTGTACCCTTACATGGATCAATTTGGAGGGGGTTATTATCCTTCTAGTGAGGGTCATGGTCTCTATCAGAACCCATTGTAGCCTATGGTCTCTAATTTGATGCCTACAGGTGATGACCAAGGTTGTCATTGATGACAACACATTAATGACAAAGCAAAAGAAATATTGATGACATGGAAAGCATGACAAAGGTTGATGACATGGCGAGAAGCAAGGGCACGAGCATTTGAAGGACAACAAGGGCACGAGAATTTGAAGGACAACATGGAGCCCTTGCTGGCATTTCATTGGAGCTATGCGGGCACATCTAAGGAGCAGTGCGGGCATGTAAAAGAGCCCCTGCGGGCATCTGTGAGAGCTCTTGCGGGCATCTCTTGGAGGAGCATGCAGGCATATGAAAAGGGCCCTTGCGGGCATCTTCTAAGGGATCTGCGGGCATTATCTTGGAGCCCTTGCGGGCATCCTATAAGAGCCCTCACGGGCATCCCTATGAAGCAGTTGCGGGCATGGAGAAGGAGCACTTGCGGGCATATGATGGAGCAGCCCTTGTGGGCATATGATGGAGCACTGTGGGCATATCAAAAAGGGCTTGAGGAAAAATGACCCCATGCCATAGTTAGATAATGTGGACATGACTTGAACATGAAGATTGGGTCTTGGACCCACACTTGCTAGTTTTTGAATGTGTTGATTGAAGATTTGATGGCATGCTCAATACAAGGAAATATTCCAAATTAGCATGCTAAATAAAATTGATGAACAAGCGTGAAGTCGGCTCCACAAAGTAATCCAAAAAGAAATAATAAAAAAAAGAATAAAAATATTAAATATATTCATCATGTCGACCTCCAGAATTTATGGAAAGGTGCATATAAATAAGAGCCAATGCCTTATTTTGTTGGTGTGATTGGGTGTGTGAATTTCGGGTGAGTGAAGAAAGAGAGATATGATTTTCAGGTTTGAAGAAAGGAGAGGTCTGAGGAAAATTTCGGGGCAGCAGCAGATCAGCAAGAACAACGATGAAGTAATATTTTTATTTTCCCTCTCTAATTTTCGGCCTCAACTGAGGTAGTTTCTAAGGAATTCCAGTTGTGGTGAATTCTATTTTTCTGGAGCAACAGATGACCAAGGTTGATGGCAGTTATATGATGACTATGGACAACTTGATGACATGACTATGGACAACTTGATGACATGACTGTGGATAGATTGAAGACATGTTTGTGGACAGATTTGTGACACGATTGTGTTAACAAGGACAGGTTGATGAAATGTGATGTGACAAGTATTTGTATGTAATTGTAAGATGGGTCTTGCAAACCCCATACTTAGTAGGATCTAAGAAAAGACCAAGCTGTGTCTTGGAATAGAAGTTGGTGCTTCTTAATCAGTTGTAGTTGGTGTAACCTAACGATTGTGGCCGATTGAAAATATCAAATTAAATATATCAAATTTTACAAAGCTTATCTTGTGATGTGATGATGTGTATTGATGAGATGACATGTTTAATTTTATGAATGTTGATGTATATCTTATTGTGAATGCCGAACTCTGCCTAGTGTTGAAGTGAAATTTTTAAATGATATATGTTTAAGTTTTGAATAAGCTGAAATTGGTATTAAGTGTTGGCCCACTGATTCACCCCCCTCTCAGTCTGCCATTGTGTCTAACAACGGGCAGTTATCCGCATAAACAATCTTTCCTGTGGGCATGGTCCCAAACGTCGCAACCAAGGATCTCGTTTCTCGTTACCTTGAATTTTCCAGACCTATCCAGATTAATGAACGATCATGTGTGTCATGATACGGCATGGCCCCCGGTCCCCACCAAGCTTCCCTCTGACATTTCTAAGTTTTAGGGTAAGAAGGGTGAGGATCCAGGTGATCATGTTACAACCTTTCACCTTTGGTGCTTGTCCAATTCCTTGAACCACGATTCTATTCGTTTGAGGTTGTTTCAATGCATCCTCCTCGGGCCTATTGCGAAATGGTATGTCGAGTTACATGGGGGCATGTACCGGACCTTTAATGACCTAGCCTTAGTTTTTCTCAACCACTTCTATTTGTCGGTCCGTTACAACGTAGGCATAGAAATTTTATCGACATTCCATCAAGATAAATCCACTCACATTTTAAATCATATTCAGGAGTGGCGTAGACGAAAGCAGTTGATTGAAGCTAACATTCCACCAGAGTTCTTGTTGGAATGGTTCCTTAAGTCCCTTTTTTCCATATATTGCAAAGGATGTCTCAACATCCAGAGTAACTACTGAGGAACATGCCATATTTAAAGCTCAGAAGTTAGATTTGATCTACGCTCAATCTAGGATTCTTTATGAAATTATTCCCTGACACATCACAATCCAACCATGACCCCAAGCAAAAGCTAGGGCCTCATGCTGATGGCATTGTAGGTGCCACAAGTGCCAAGGCTACAGATCAGGTGACAAATCAGATGCATAGTTTGTCCATTATCTAGTCGGCAGCAGGACAAGCTATGACTTCATCCTCTCCCACCCAGTCATAGGAGGTACATTCCATGCAATCGACGAACCCGAAAGGTAACTAGTAACCTGGAGGGAATAAGAAGAAGGGGAAGAATAATTGTAAGGGTTGGAATAATAATAAGAAAGGAAATCTGAATAATGACGAGAACGATAATAATGTTGGTGGGGACAAGAAACAAAAACAGAAGGTGAAGTTTCCTTGTAAGCTTTGAATACAGGATCACCTTACTCACTTGTGCCCTAGAATGGATGAGGCCTTGAAGCTTATAACATAGAGCCCAGTTGTGTTAATAAACTTGCTTCTTCGTAATCATAATATGGCTTCAAGTGCTTTCAACACCTGAAATGGGTCTGGTGGGAGTCAAAAACCTCTGACCCATGATGGTAGCCATGGATGTGTCAACATGGTCAAGTCTGAGGTTGATGTTGGCACCCTCTCTTGTGACTAAAGTCCTCCATAGCTCTGTATGGGGTAAGATCCTCCGCCTACGGAGATCCCTTTGCAGATCGATAAGCCTGACCCTATGCCTCGCATTCCAAAAGGAGTTATTAAGTGCTCAACCCATAACCCTTATGCTAGAGCCACCCATAATTATTCCATTGTTGAGGATCTGGGCCAAACACCATGTTCCATGTCAGCTTTGGAGGTACTTCAGACGTGTCCCACACAAAGGAATGCCTTGCTATCTTCCTTGGGGGCTCTTGACTTAAGTTTCCCTAGTGTTATTAAGTTTGAGACCGTTGATGTTCAACCTCGCTTACCTTACCATGTGGCTTTCCAAACATGTGGAATGTATTAAAATGACCATCAAATGTACTGTTGTTGACGAAGGTTCTTCAATGTCAATGATGTCCCTATATTGTTGGAAGGCCCTTGCCTCTCCTCAATTATCTCAATCCATGACCATGTTGACTACATCCAATGGATGTTCATTTCGACCACATGGAATTATACCCTCTCTTTAGGTCTAGTTGGGTGGGAAATCTATATGCCGGTTGAGGTTGAGGTGGTTCATGCACCCCTCGACTATAATATTTTACTAGGAAGGAATTGGACTTATGCTATGAAAACAGTCATCTTGTCTGTGTTTCACGTGATATGCTTTCCTCACGAAGGCAAAATCATGACAATCGATTAGTTATCTTTTATTAACCCTAGTTCCTTTGCATCGT
Organism: Larix kaempferi; assembly: GCA_027924585.1. Taxonomy (NCBI): domain Eukaryota; kingdom Viridiplantae; phylum Streptophyta; class Pinopsida; order Pinales; family Pinaceae; genus Larix; species Larix kaempferi. The sequence goes on along the minus strand of BSBM01000951.1, from coordinate 7,447,608 downwards.
CAGGATCTATGGTCCCTATAATTGAAAATTCTTGGAAGGAAAATAAGAATGTTGGTGTTGGTATGTATTCTTCTCTCATGGGAACTTTTAGTTTTCTAGCACCAATCTCGTATATCAATTCCATTTACGATGGTGCTTCATCACCGTTGAGTTTGGTTTCATTTCGTACCTCATATTTTAATGATCCCTACACTCTCCCTTCCCCGACTGAATCATGTGAAAGGCACCCACACATCAGAATGGCCATGCCGCTGTCTGCAACAGAGATTGCTTATCAAGCTTTATAAGAAGTCACTGTAGACCTTGATCTTTCCTCTTTGCAGACGGAGGAGGAAGATCTCGTGCCCCCGCTCGCTTGGGCGGTTAACTCATCATGCTCACATGATTGTCTTCATGGTGCTTTGCCTTCAGATGAAGCTATTGTTGAGGCCATGAATGGTCCTGAAAGGCCTTGGGAGGACCTACATCATAAATCTTATTTCCTTCCAGATCTTGAAAGGATCGAGCACGACGAGTTCTAGTCGACCTTAGGTGAGAAATTTGGTCACCCCGTGGTCCAGTTGGATAAGCATGGCACATATGCTGAAGGGAATATGACGAATATTTCTCTTACCAGCTCGATCAACAGTTCTCGAACTCCTGACAAAGTGGAGAATGTTTATATCGGTGCAGATTGCTCCCCTGAAGCAATTCAGATTTACACTAATCTGTGTTCCGAGATGTTTTTGCTTGGTCCTATGAGGAGATGCCAGGAATAGACCCGAGCATGATCGAGCACAAAATTAAGACTTACCCAAATGTGAAGCCTGTTCGACAACGCCTAAGAGTAGTGAATCCCCGAAAGGCGCCCACCATTAAAGCAGAGGTGGAGAAGCTTCTTAAGGCTGGTTTCATATACCCGGTTCCTTTGACTAAGTGGGTATCCAACTTCGTTCCCGTGGATAAAAAAGAAGGAATCATCTGAGTGTGTACATATTTTTGAGATCTAAATAAAGCTTGTCTGAAGGATAACTTCCCCACACCCTTTATTGATCAGATTATTGACGAATGTGCGGGAAGCAAATTTTTCTCATTTATGGACGGTTTTTCTGGTTATAATCATATGCAAATTAAAACTGAGGATCAACATAAGATGGCGTTCATCTATCCTTGGGGAACCTTTGCATACTAGAAAATGCTTGTTGTCCGTAAAAACTCCATAGCAACTTTTCAACGGGCTATGACCTTTGCATTACATGATCTCAAGCGTATAGTTGAGGATTATCTAGATGACCTTGCTGCTCACTCTTGCAATGGAGTGGATCATCCAACTCACCTTTGACTTTTGTTCGAAATATGCAGGCGTTATAAGATTTGCTTGAACCCTCAGAAATGCATCTTTGGTGTTAGAATAGGCCGCCTATTGGGATTTATCGTTTCAAAGGAGGGAATCATGGTCGACACTTTAAAGGGAGGCAATAATTCAATTACCTCCCCCGCGCTCAATTAGTCAACTTTAGAGTCTTCAGGGAAAAGCCAATTTTCTACATTGTTGTATAACAAACTATGCCAGTGTTACTAAGGGTTTTATGTGTCTTTTGAAGAAGGATGCTCTGTTTGTATGGGATGAGTGAGCCCAGGAGTCCTTTGATGCCCTTAAGAAATACTTGGTATCAACACCTTTACTTTGTCCTCCCAAATATAGTAGATATTTTTTGCTTTATATCGCCGCGTCTCAAAAGATGGTTGGTATGGTCCTAGTTCAAGAGGATGACGAGCTCCATGAGCACGTTATCTATTATCTTAATAGAAATCTCATAGGTTTTGAACTTAAATATTCTCATGTGGAAAAATTGGCCCTTGTGACCATTCATGCAGTCCAGAGGTTGCGTCATTGTATTTTACTTCGCAAGGCTACTGTCATGGCACACAGCAATCCATTTCAATTTGCCTTGGCAAGACACATTATTGGGGGGAAGTATAATAAATGGATTGTGATTTTGCAAGAGTTTGACCTTGATTTTGTATTTGCGAAATCCAAAAATTCTTTAGTCTTTATGGAGTTAATGTCTGATTTTCCTAGGCAAGATGTGGATACGGTTTACAAGGACTCGTTTGTTGATGAGCATATCTTCCTTATCTCATCTTCGAACCCCTAGTATGGAGACATTATTGTTTATCTTTGGACTTTGAAGTTCCCTCCGCATCTTTCGAGGGAGGAATGACGACGTATACGTTATCAAGCCAAAGACTACCTCATCATTGGTGACACTTTGTATTGGTGGGGGCTGGATTCCATTTGTCAATTTTTCGATAATTTCATTAAATATTATCTTGGATCACTAAGAGAATAACATGTACAACATATCAATCATAAACACAAGGGACAATAGACACAGAGCTTCCTCGGGGAAAACCAAGAAGGTGAAAAACCCCGCAACTTCGTCAGAGATAGAATAAGCCACAAACCAAGATCACAATTATCAAACCCAAAGAGATGTCTCTAGTAGATATTCCTCCTCCTCCACTTGTGCGCCACTTTATCTCTTAGCTACGCAAGCTTGAGAAGTGAGTGAATGAATAGAATGAGAGAGGCACACCCTCTATTTATACATTGACTTGACCTGCCAATAAACCAACAGGGCCGACTTCCTAAGGAAGCCTAATAACCTAACCACATGACCTAATTAGGGCCGACCCTTCATTGGTGGTTTAATAACCCATCAATACAAATGATGACACTTACAATGTAACTTGCGACACTTGCAAATACAAATGACGACACTTTCAATCAGAGGAAAAATACATATCTGTTGGATATACAATAAAGTACAAATGTAATACATAGAAGAATATCTTCCGAAGTTACAAATACATCAACACTCCCTCTTAACTAGGAAGGTATTATTTCGACACAGGCCATCGATACATATCGACACAAGTCTTCAATTCTGGAGCTGGATCATCATCACTAGATCACAGAGCATCACCATCATCACTGCTGCTGTACTCAACATCTCGATCACTGGGCTATCTCTGAATTCTTCTCGTCATAGGAAGTTCTGAAGAGCCAACCCTTTTTAATGCTGGATGTAGGCCTAGCCTCCTGTAGGTCTTCATCATCTCTGGCCATATTGTGGATCCCAGGACTAATTACGTGCGTCAACAAAACCTCGAAAGAGCATCCTAGGACTTTTACGAGCACATTGCTCAACCTATCGGATCTCCCAGGATCTTTTACATGTGACCTTCACAAAACCTTTAAAGAGCATGTTGCAACCTGCAAGATCTCTATAGAGCATCCCAGGATATTTTACTAGCACGCAACTTAACCTGTCCGGATCTCCAGGATCTTTTCTATGTGAACTTTCGCAAAACCATTAAAGAGCATCTTGCAACCTGCAAGATATCTATAGAGCATCCCAGGATCTTTTACTAGCACACAGCTTAACCTGTCCAAATCTCTAGGATCTTTTCTATGCGAAACTGTAGCAAAACCTCGAAAGAGCATCCCAGGACTTTTACGAGCACACAGCTCAACCTATCGGATCTCCCAGGATCTTTTCTATGCTACCTGCACAACTTGTCCACGACCACAGAGTATCAACCTGATACTCATGATCATACTGATCATCATACAGTGCACCATCCTGATGCACATCATCTGGAGCATCGACCTAATGCTCATCACACATGATCGTCCTGATCATCATAGAGTACATCATCCCGATGTACATCATCTGGAGCATCGACTTGATGCTCATCACACATGATCAAACTGATCATACCATGCATCCACCTGATACATCAAATATGATCCAACTAATCATACAAAGCATCCAACTGATGCATATCATCATACATGATCCAACTGATCATACAAATCATCCAACTGATGCATATCAACATACATGATCCAACTAATCATACAAAGCATCCAACTGATACATATCAACATACATGATCCAACTGATCATAGTCATAAAGAACATCATCTGGAGCACCGTCCTGATGTTCATCATACAACACTTACATCCACAGCCATCGGAAGGATCCTCCTACCACCATGCTTGGAATGGCTCCTACAAATGTGTCCCATCACTTCTTCCTCAAAGTATCTTCTATCTGAAGAACACCCAGCCTCTCTTTGAAGTACTCAAACTTCACTCTCGCTAGTGGTTTAGTCAACACATCTGCAACCTGCTCATCCGTCACAACATACAGGAGCTTCACTGCTCCTCTCTGCATCATATCCCTGATATAGTGATATTTGATCTCGATGTGCTTAGACTTGTCATGGAACACCGGGTTCTCAGACAACTTCACACAACTCTGGTTGTCAAAGAAGATACAGGTAGCATCCAATGGGAGATCAAATAACTCAGACAGTAGCTTCTTAAGCCATACTGCCTCACAATTGGACGAACAAGTTGCGACATACTTTGCTCCGGATGTACTCAGTGTTATACAGGACTGCTTCCTGCTAAACCAAGAGATCACACCTGATCCCATACTGAAGCAACACCCCTAAGTGCTCTTCCTATCTACAACACTGCCTGCCCAATCTGAATCAACATAACCCTCCAGGTTAAACTTTTGATTCGCATCATACCTGAGCCCATAATCAATTGTACACTTCAGGTACCTCAGAATATCCTTTACAAAAATCAGGTGAACATGTCTAGGATCCGTCAGGAACTGGCTCAATGTGTTCACCACAAAGCAAATATCTGGTCTCGTGTTTGTCAGGTACATAAAGGACCCAATCATCTGACGATACATCGTGGCATCAACGAATTCTGATGAAGCATCACACCGAAGCTTAAGTTCAATGCCATAGGTGTGGCCATGGCCTTGCAGTCCATCATCCCGAACCTCTTCAAGATCTCTACTGCATACTTCCCTTGTCCAAGGAATATTCCATCTGCACTCTGCCACACCTCCATCCCTAGAAAGTAATGCATCATACCCAAGTCCTTCATCTCGAACTCGACAGCAAGCTTCCTCTTCGTGTTGGCAATCAATCTATCATCACCTATCACAAACAGGTCATCAACATAAAATAGGAGTATCAATGGATTGCCTTCCTCAACCTTGTAGTAAAGGTTGGAATCCGCTTTACTCTTGGTAAAGCCCAAGCTGGATAGAAAGCTGTCTATTCTATCATACCAAGTCCTAGGAGCTTGCTTCAAGCCATACAAGGCTTTCTTCAACCTGCACATATATGACTCCCTATCATGTGTCTCAAAACCGAGTGGATGGTCCACATACACTTCCTCTTTGACTACACCATTCAAGAAAGCTGTCTTGACATCCATCTAGTGTAACTTCCACTTCATCACTGCAGCCAGAGCAAGTACTGTTCTGATGGAAGTGTACCTGGCTACAGGAGAAAAAGCCTCTTCATAATCTATTCCCTCTTTCTGGGAGAAGCCACGAGCTACAAACCTCGCCTTGTACTTATATATGCTGCCATCTGCAGCATGCTTGATCTTATAGATCCACTTGGAAGTCACAACAGACGTCCCTTCTGGTCTTGGGACCACATCCCAAACATCATTCTTCATGATCGACTAATATTCCTTGACCATGGCATCCTTCCATTCTTTCTTTTCCGCCGCTTCTTCATAACTGGAAGGTTCTTTGTTCATAATGTCACAGAGCAAGAAAACATAGTTGGTGTGTGACCTTGTCCTTTTCCTTTCTCCGTGTTCCTCTTCTGGAATACCATACCTTTCTGCATCTTGGATGAGCTCTCTAGCCCATGCTGGTTTCCTCTTGTGAGAGTTCTTCTCACAGGGTGGATCTATAGGTTGTTATGGATCTTCTATTTCGCGATCTTCTTCTGGAATTGCTTCATTCATAGTAGTGTTTTGAGTTCTGGTTACCCTTGGTTCTTCATTGTCTTCAACAGGTGTCTTCCTGGATTTGATGTATGCCGAGTCTTCATCAAATGTTACATCCCTGCTGATGTCAATCTTCTTGAACCCTGGAAAGTATATTTTGTAAGCCTTCGAGCTTTCACTGTAACCCACAAATATACCTTTCTTTCCTGAAGGATCTAGCTTTGTCCTCTTTTCCTTTGAAATGTGTGTATATACTGGACAACCAAATATTCTGAGATGGCTAACTTCTGGTTTCTTACTAGAGAAAACTTCTTCGGGTGTCTTGGTGTAAAGTATCTTGTGTGGTGTTCTGTTTTGTACATATACGACTGTCCTTGCTGCTTCTACCCATAGGTGCATAGGCATATGTTGATCATGAAGCATTGCCTGTGCTGCTTCCATGATAGTTCTATTCTTCCTTTCTGCAACTCCATTCTGTTGTGGATTGTAAGGAGTAGTCAACTCCCTCTTAATCCCTGAATCACTGCATAACTTCTTGAAGTCTCCTGAAGTAAATTCTTCGCCATTATCAGAACTGAAGGTCTTGATCTTCTTATCAGTTTGATTTTCTATCAAGGCTTTGAATTCCTTGAACTTGTCAAACACTTCATCTTTATTCTTCAAGAAATAAACCCAAGTCTTCCTAGAGAAATCATCAATGAAGGAAACAAAGTATACATACCCACTCAGAGAATTGGATGACATAGGACCGCATACATCAGAGTGGATAATCTCCAAGATTCCTTTTGCTTTGCTTTCACTGCTTGGAAATGCCTTCTTTGTGTTCTTTCATTTTGGAAAACCTTTGCAAATACCTTCATGCTTTGACTGGATGTCAGGAAGACCTTCTACTTCTTTGCTTGCAATTGGTAGTGCTCTATAGTGCATGTGTGCAAGCCTTCTATGCCAAAGTTCACTTGGTTCCATGGATTCATGTACCATGGCATGTTCAAGTTGTCCCTTCAATTTATACAATCCTCCCTCTCTCTCTCCAATCACTCCTGCATCATCTATGGTCTTACCTTTTGGCCACATGAGTACTTGGCCATCCACAAATGCAACTCTCATTCCTTTTGCATCCAAAGATGATATGGAGAGAAGATTCTTCTTGAGTCCAGGTACATATAGAACATCTGTCATCTTCAAAGACTTCCCAGAGTCTAGCATGTAGGAGGCTTCACCACTTCCTTTTATGGGATATTGATAGTCATCCCCACGTTTCACCTTGTGAGGTGACTCGTGTTCAGAAAGATCCATAAAGGATTCTTTAAACCAAGTCATGTGTTTAGAAGCCCCACTATCAATAAGCCAATCATTACACCCATGTGTAAAAGTACCTGTGAGAGCAGAGATTAAGACATATTCATCTTCACTTGATGAGTCATCACTTTCTGCTCTAGTCTTTTTCTTGGGAGGTTCATCATCCTCAGCAGCATGAGCATGATATCTCTTCTTGTTCTTCTTCTTCTTGAATTCTTTTCTTTTCTTGGGACATTTTGAGGCATAATGTCCTTTCTCATCACAAGAGTAACATCGAACATGAGAGAGATCTTTCTTCTTTTGATGGAAGTGAGGATGTTTCTTGTTATGATATTCCTCCCTCTTGAACTTGCTTCCCTTAGTGTGAGTTGCGAGGGCTTGGTCTTCACTTCCCATATTTTCTTCTTGGGCCACAAGCCTAGCTTCTTCTTGTGAACATTCCTCCCATAGTCTACTAAAAGAGATTAATTTCTTTCTTGCACATATTCCTTGGATGAAGGAGTCCCATGACCTAAGTAGGCCATTTAATGTGGTCATGACAATTTCTCCATTCTCCACCACTTCATCCATAACTTCAAGTTGTTCCTTGATTTGAGAGACCTTAGAAAAGTAGGATTGGATGGTCTCTCCATTCTGGATCTTTACCCCTTTCAATTGGTTTCGCAGAGTCATCTTCCGATTTATGTTCTTTCCTTCAAACAACTTGGTCATAGAGTCAAACATCTCCTTCAGTGTCTTTAGGGAAGACACATGGGGTATGAGATGATCCTTAATAGAATCAACAATGATTCTCTTAGCCTTGACCAGATTCTTCTTGTGTAAGGCCTTAGCCTCATCTCCCTCTCGGACTGGAACCTCTTCACTTATGTAAGTGTCCAACTCATTCTCTTCTAGGATTAACCCAATCCTATACTTCCATGCTCGGGAGTTATCGGCTCCTTCAAGCTTATCTTCAAGCTTGGTGTGGTGAGACATCTTAAAGAGTACTTCAAATGGAAATAGAAAGTTTTAGGTCTTACCACTTGATTTGCTGAAAACTGGATCTGGAGCTGGATTAGGGTTTATCAGAGAAACCCTAAAAATTCAAACTTTGAATTTCAAACTTCCGAAAGAATAGAAAGATGCGCCTTGCTGAGTTGGTCAAGCTGGTATACTCTGATTTTGAGATCTGCAAAATTTGACCCCTCAAAATTGCTTTTGAAACTTCTGAATTCACTAGACAGGACCCTGAACTAGGGTTTGATTTTCCCGGAGCTTCACCTAACCAAAAAGTTCGATCTTGTGCTCTAAACTTCGATTTTTCTTAGGAGTTTCCAATCGTGGTCTCGAATTCCAAAAATTCCATCTTTCTCCAAAACCCTAATTTCCCGCAGTAGTGATGGGCCAAAAACTGAAAGTGCTCAGAATTGAATTCTGTCTCGACAGAAAGATGCGCCCTTCCAAGGAGAGTCAGTCTAGCCTCCCGCCTTTGATGATCTGTGGAGAGAAACCCAAAAATTAAGAATCCCTAGCTTTCATAGTTGCATAATACCTTCTTCTTAGGTCAACTCTGATACCATGTTAATTTTCCGATAATTTCATTCAATATTATCTAGGATCACTAAGAGAATAACATGTACAACATATCAATCATAAACACAAGAGACAATAGACACAGAGTTTCCTCGGGGAAAACCAAGAAGGTGAAAAACCCCGCAACTTCCTCAGAGATAGAAAAGATCACAATGATCAAACCCAAAGAGATGTCTCCAGCAGATACTCCTCCTCCTCCACTTGTGCGCCACTTTCTCTCTTAGCTACGCGAGCTTGAGAAGTGAGTGATGAATAGAATGAGAGAGGCACACCCTCTATTTATACATTGACTTGACTTGCCAATAAACTAACAAGGCCGACTTCCTAAGGAAGCCTAATAACCCAACCACATGACCTAGCTAGGGCTGACCCCTCATTGGTGGTCTAATAACCCATCAATACAAATGACGACACTTTCAATTAGAGGAAAAATACATGTGTTGGATATACAATAAAGTACAAATGTAATACACAGAAGAATATCTTCCGAAGCTACAAATACATCAACACTCCGTCTTAACTAGGAAGGTATTCTTTCGACATAGGTCATAAATACATATCGACGCAAGTATTCAATTCTGGAGCTAGATCATCATCACTGGATCACGGAGCATCACCATCATCACTACTGTTGTACTTGACATCTCGATCACTGGGCTATATCTGAATTCTTCTCGTCATAGGAATTTCTACAGAGCCAACCCCTTTTCATGCTGGATGTAGGCCTAGCCTCTTGTAGGTCTTCATCATCTCTGGCCATAGTGTGTATCCCAGGACTAATTTCGTGCATCAACAAAACCTCGAAAGAGCATCCTAGGACTTTTACGAGCACACTGCTCAACCTATCGGATCTCCCAGGATATTTTACATGTGACCTTCACAAAACCTTTAAAGAGCATCTTGCAACCTACAAGATCTCTATAGAGCATCCCAGGAACTTTTACTAGCACACAGCTTAACCTGTCCAGATCTCCAAGATCTTTTCTATGTGAACTTTCACAAAACCTTTAAAGAGCATCTTGCAACCTGCAAGATCTCTATAGAGCATCCTAGGATCTTTTACTAGCACACCGCTTAACCTGTTCGGATCTCCAGGATCTTTTCTATGCGAAACTGTAGCAAAACCTCGAAAGAGCATCCCATGACTTTTACGAGCACACATCTCAACCTATCGGATCTCCCATGATCTTTTCTATGCTACCTGCACAACTTATCCATGGCCACAGAGTATCAACCTTATACTCATGATCATACTGATCATCATACAATGCACCATCCTGATGCACATCATCTGGAGCATCGACCTGATGCTCATCACACATGATCGTCCTGATCATCATACAATACATCATCATGAAGTACATCATCTAGAGCATCGACCTGATGCTCATCACACATGATCAAATTGATCATACAATGCATCCACCTGATACATATCATCACATATGGTCCAATTGATCATACAAAGCATGCAACTGATTCATATCATCATACATGATCCAACTGATCATACAAATCATCCAACTGATGCATATCAACATACATGATCCAACTGATCATACAAAGCATCCAACTGATGCATATTAACATACATGATCCAACTGATCATAGTCATACAAAACATCATCTGGAGCATCGTCCTCATGTTCATCATACAATTTTTACATCCATAGCCATGGGAAGGATCCTCCTACCACCATGCTTGGAATGGCTCTTGCAAATGTGTCCCATCACTTCTTCCTCAAAGTATCTTCTATCTGAAGAACATCTAGCCTCTCTCTGAAGTATTCAAACTTCACTCTGGCTAGTGGTTTAGTCAACACATCTGCAACCTACTCATCCATCGCAACATACAGGAGCTTCACTGCTCCTCTCTGCACCATGTCCCTGATATAATGATATTTGATCTCAATGTGCTTCGACCTATCATGGAACACCATGTTCTCAGACAACTTCACACAACTCTGGTTGTCAAAGAAGATACAGGTAGCATCCAACGGGAGATCAAATAACTAAGACAATAGCTTCCTAATCCATACCGCCTCACAACTGGACTCTGCTTCAGCTGTACTCAGTGCTACGCAGGACGGCTTCTTGCTGAACCAAGAGATCACACCTGATCCCATACTGAAGCAACACCCCAAAGTGCTCTTCCTATCTGCAGCACTTCCTTCCCATTCTGAATCAACATAACCCTCCAGGTTAAACTTTTGATCGCATCATACATGATCCCATAATCAATTGTACCCTTCAGGTACCTCAGAATATGTTTACAACAATCAGGTGAACATGTCTAGGATCCATCAAGAACTTGCTCAATGTGTTCACCGCAAAGCAAATATCTGGTCTTGTGTTCATCAGGTACATCAAGGACCCAATGATCTGACGATACATCGTGGGATCAACCAACTCTGATGATGCGTCACAAAGAAGCTTTAGGTTCGATGACATAGGTGTGGCCATGGCCTTGCAGTCCATCATCCCGAACCTCTTCAGGATCTCTACTGCATACTTCCCTTGTCCAAGGAAGATTTCATCTGCACTCTGCCATACCTCCATGCCTAGAAATTAATGCATCATACCCAAGTCCTTCATCTCGAACTCGACAACAAGCTTGCTCTTCGTGTCAACAATCAATCTATCATCACCTGTCACAAACAAGTCATCCACATACAATAGGAGTATCACTGGATTGCCTTCCTCAACCTCGTAGTAAAGGTTGGAATTCGCTTTACTCTTGGTAAAGCCCAAACTGGATAGAAAGCTATCTATTCTACCATACCAAGTCCTAGGAGCTTGCTTCAAGCCACACAAGGCTTTCTTCAACTTGCACACATATGACTCCCTGTCATGTGTCTCAAAACCGAGTGGCTGGTCCACATACACTTCCTCTTAGACTACACCATTCAAGAAAGTTGTCTTGACATCCATCTAGTGTATCTTCCACTTCATCATTGCATCCAGAGCAATTACTGTTTTGATGTAAGTGTACCTGGCTACAGGAGCAAAAGTCTCTTCATAATATATTCCCTCTTTCTGGGAGAAGCCACGAGCTACAAACCTTGCCTTGTATTTATCTATGCTGCCATCTGCAGCATGCTTGATCTTATAAATCCACTTGGAAGTCACAATAGACTTACCTTCTGGTCTTGGGACCACATCCCAAACATCATTCTTCATGATCGACTAATATTCCTCGACCATGGAATCCTTCCATTCTTTCTTTTCCACCGCTTCTTCATAACTGGAAGGTTCTTTGTTGATAATGTCATAGAGCAAGGAAACATAGTTGGTGTGTGATCTTGTCCTTTTCCTTTCTCTATGTTCCTCTTTTGGAATACCTCACCTTTTTGCATCTTGGATGAGCTCTCTATCCCATGCTGGTTTCCTTTTGTGAGAGTTCTTCTCACAGGGTGGATCTATAGGTTGTTGTGGATCTTCTATTTCGCGATCTTCTTCTGGAATTGCTTCATTCATAGTAGTGTCTTGAGTTCTGGTTACCCTTGGTTCTTCATTGTCTTCAACAGGTGTCTTCTTGGATTTGATGTATGCTGAGTCTTCATCAAGTGTTACATCCCTGCTGATGTCAATCTTCTTGAACCCTGGAAAGTATATTTTGTAAGCCTTCGAGCTTTCATTGTAACCCACAAAGATGCCTTTCTTTCCTGAAGGATCTAGCTTTCTCCTCTTTTCCTTTGGAATGTGTGTATATACTGGACAACCAAATAGTATGAGATGGCTAACTTCTAGTTTCTTACCAGAGAAAACTTCTTCGGGTGTCTTGGTGTCAAGTATCTTGTGTGGTGTTCTATTTTGTACATATACGACTGTCCTCGTTGCTTCTACCCATAGGTGCATAGGCATATGTTGATCATGAAGCATTGCCTGTGCTGCTTCCATGATAGTTCTATTCTTCCTTTCTGCAACTCCATTCTGTTGTGGATTGTAAGGAGTAGTCAACTCCCTCTTAATCCCTGAATCACTGCATAACTTCTTGAAGTCTCCTGAAGTAAATTCTTCGCCATTATCAAAACTGAAGGTCTTGATCTTCTTATCAGTTTGATTTTCTATCAAGGCTTTGAATTCCTTGAACTTGTCAAACACTTCATCTTTATTCTTCAAGAAATAAACCCAAGTCTTCCTAGAGAAATCATCAATGAAGGAAACATATTATACATACCCACTCAAAGAACTGGATGACATAGGACCGCATACATCAGAGTGGATAATCTCCAAGATTCCTTTTGCTTTGCTTTCACTGCTTGGAAATGCCTTCTTTGAGTTCTTTCCTTTTGCACAACCTTTGCAAATACCTTCATGCTTTGACTGGATTTCAGGAAGACCTTCTCCTTCTCTGCTTGCAATTGGTAGTGCTCTATAGTGCACGTGTGCAATCCTTCTATGCCAAAGTTCACTTGGTTCCATGGATTCATGTACCATGGCATGTTCAAGTTATCCCTTCAATTTATACAATCCTCCCTCTCGCTCTCCAATCACTACTGCATCATCTATGGTCTCACCTTTTGGCCACATGAGTACTTGGCCATCCAAAATGCAACTCTCATTCCCTTTGCATCCAAAGATGATATGGAGAGAAGATTATTCTTGAGTCCAGGTACATATAGAACATCTGTCATCTTCAAAGAATTCCCAGAGTCTAGCATGTAGGAGGCTTCACCACTTTGGTGAGCTCCCAATATGGATGCCTAATGAGGGCAGCTATACTAAGAGCTTACTTTAAATGTCAACCCGGGGGACGTACAAACTTTAGAGGTGTAGGCACTATCTGTGCTCTTATAGGATAATATTTGTCACAGTTGGATGTCGGTATCAATGTTCTAAGGGTTGCCTGCTAAATATGTAAAACTGGTTATGCTACGGAATTAAATACTGGAAAGCAATAAATATTTTTAAAAGAATCAAAGTGCTGAAAGCAGTAAATCTGTTCTAAGAAATAAAGATACCAAAAGCAGTAAATCTATTTTAAATAATTAAAATGCTGAAAGTTAAGGAGATGATCTTATGAGATTACTTAATGCAGAATGGTAAATCTAGAAAATGAAAATGCCATAACAGATCTATTCTAATATTGGAGAAAACAAGGTCTGTAATTACTTTATGCCTAAAACTAGAATTCTGATCTAAACCATTTTAAATCCCAAGACTCAAATTGAAGTGCGATCGTTTCAAGCTATCCATCTATTGCTAAGGAGTCAAAGAAATTAATCACGATGAGAAACAGTCATGAACCTCAGATCTAAACCATGATATTGAAAGCAAAGTTGATACACGTGTAATCGTTGGTTAAAATATGCGTTGGAAGAAAGCAGCTATAGGACTACTGAAACCGTTTTGCTGTACTACAGAACGTATTATAAATTACTACAGAAATAATAAATCATTCAAGCGCTTTCATATGCAATATAACTGTTCATCAATGTAAAACGCATAATTGGAAAAATACCTGCAAATAGAAATCCCTTGACTTACGTGTTGGAGGGGCCCTCTGCAACCCGTACTCAGGAGAGAATGAAACTTATAAACGCTGGCTGGAATTTAAAATCAATCTCTCATTAAAATATATGATCCATGTCAAAACCAAGGTCTGTACTTCGTAGTATCTCAATAGGGCAGAAAATGTTAAAACAATGTTTTGGACAACAGGGGCCTCTCGCTACCCGAGAGGTCCATATTTATATGTTTTAATGATGATCCTAACTAATTGTCTAAATGCCGATTCTCCTTGAACATGAGTGCATTCCCTATAAGTCAGGAATAGGGTGTCGAGCTTGGTGATCCCTCAGTCTTCTACGCGTTCATCCTTTAATGCCCTGAACCTACTCAATCACGCTTGGTTTCCACAGAATTAGTTCATTGAATATGCATTTTAACATACAAGAATAATCATCGAAAACAATTTCATTAAATAATTAAAGTAAAACATTTTTCCCACAATTGAGTGTGTTTCTTCGCCATTGCTTGAGCTTGACTATGGGAAAAAGGGTTATCAAATGCGTGAAAATTGGACTCATCATTCTCTCCCCTACTTGAAGGATTCACCCATCCTTGGGTGACTTATTCAATTCGTCGATGACCTCCCTGATATCCCATGCTACCACCTTAGGTATCCCTTCCTGCCTGTGATATCCAAAATTCTGATCCTCCTTGGCCCATGCCTTCCTCTCTTCCTCTTCATTAATTTGTTCCTTGATGACTGGTGAAAGAAAGAATGGGGGATTCAGCCTCAGTCCGATCCATCTGAGTTGATTTCTTGCCAGGGATTCTTTGTAGAGTGTGGTTTTGAAAAGAGCATCATCAATCCTGAGGGGAGAGTGGAGTTCTCTTCTTTTCAGACCGTTTGCCACCGTGCTCCACCTTTCCTTAATGGACACGTTAACTTCCTTCTGTGTGATTCGGAGTGTAATGTCAAAATGAGTCACAGCCTCCTGTTGTTTTGCAAGGAGAATGGGTATCAGTTCCTCGTCTTGGGTGAGGATCCTGTGGTTATAGATTATCCCTTTAGGGTGAGTTGGCTCTGGTCTGATCATTAATGGGGTTTGCCATTTGGATGCAACATAGAGATGGTAGTCTTGGGCTCGCTCAATTTCGTGGTTCATCCACAAACATAATTCCCTTAACTGGAAATCGCCCACATATGGGTTTGGCGACTAGTTGGGCGAGCCAGAAACTACAAAATTATGCAAGAAGAACTCACTCAATTGGTCTTTCTCCAGCTCTGTGGAGTTCAAAGATGCATCTATAAACTCTTTGGGAGTGCTTACCTCTAGAGGGAGTCCTTTCTTCAACCTCTGGAGCTGGAATTCGCCCCATTTCTCCTGTATATAAAATGCATATATTGTCGACGGTGGTCTGAGGTCCCGCAGTCTATCATATATGCCAATAGTAGTGGCCAAAATGTCCTTTAATTTGGTAATCTCCTGGTCTTTCTTTGCTAATTCATTTGGTGCCTCGGCCAACGTTTCTTGTAGCGCTGAATTCTTCTGCTTAGCCAGCCGCAGCTCTTCTGCATGATGCATCTTCAGGATTTGTGTCTTCTCGGCTGAAAATGGGGGAGGTGTGGGCTGGCTTCCTGACCCAATTCTTAACGTTGCCAACTCATTTCTGAGCCTTTCCAATTCTGCCCGAGCCTCAGCGAGTTGGGTAACGACCTCGGGGTTTTCATTATGTTTTGAAGAATTCCCCTGGAGGTTTCCTTGCTCTTGTAAGCTTTGTTCTTCTTCTTTTTCCATTTCTTCTTCTTCATTCTTTTCCTCTTCTTTTACTTCTTCTTCATCTGTAGTGGGATCCTTCTGGTCTATAAAAGGATCAATGTCATCATCAGACACATTGGTAACCAGGGGACTGGGTTCCCTTTCTTCCTCCTTGGAGACTTGGATTTTAGATACCTGCGTGAATCTCTTGCTGTGCCTCTTCGACCCCTGACTACTGGTAGGAATACCTGGGTTTGATTTGGGGGAGTCCTCTTTTGAGTGTTTTATTTTTACCAAGGTGTCGGCTACACTGCCCAAGTTAATTTTTCTTTTTTCCCCTGATACATAGGTGGTCTTACTTTTTGATTCAGGTGGCAAGGGCGTAGTCCTCATTCTCTAAAAATCCTCAGCTGATACCACGATGAACTCCTCCCAAGAGAGCTATGGAATCTGTGCTTTTAGTTCCTCACCAACTATTATCTTGATCAGCCCATGATGGACCAAAGCATCGTCTTTTCCCTTAGCCACCTTCCTTCTCATCTCTGCTAGGGATTGGAGCAGGTAAAATGGAATGCTAATATTGTTGTTTGATGAAATGTGACTTTTGTGCCCGAGAAGTTCCAAAATACGAAAATGGAAAATGGGAACATAACTTAATCTTCCAATGCATGTAATGTACCTCTGGACAATTATAGCCATTTCATCCCATGGTGCTGGCATGGAGGGTCTTTTGACTCCATTTTTGTCTTCATCATAAACCTATCCTTGCTCAAAGAATGCTACTTTTGCTGTGTGGTTTGCCTCCCGGTCATTGCTGCTCCAATGCAGGCCCATTGGTAGACCAGTGTGTTTGGCAATCATGTCCTCATCTAATTTTATACGTAACCCTTTTACTCGGGTGACATACTGTTCATCTTTGATATGTTTGAGGTTGCTTGCGAACTCCTGAGCTACCCCTGTATCGTATCCTCTCAGTCCAAGGATGAAAGGCATCCATCCTGAATTGCGAATGATTTGCAGGATTCTCGGGCTCTGATAAATGGCGCTGTGATCTTCCAATTCACTTTTCTTGAAACCCTTTGTCATTTTTAGAATCTTCTTTTTAATCAAACGAAGACCAGAACTTTGGAATGTGGTTTATACCTTCAACTGGTCAGGGCTCTGCCTACAGGCTCGAGGATTGCAATGCTGGATGAGTGAGCACATTAGCTTTGGTCTGTTGCTTCTCGGGAATTCTGAGCGGTTCCTTATATGCAAAATCGTGGAATATTATGCAGCCTTACTTACCTTCTTTCCGCACCTATCCTTTCCATCATTCCTATACTTGCCTCTTTTAATCCTCTTTTTTCCATGATCGATCTCTGTATTCCCATGATCGATCTCTGTACTTCATATGGTGAAGGTTGCGATCATGATTTGTTGAGGGTGACGAGACTTAGATAACGATCATGAGTTATTAAGGTGATTTGGGCATGCCGCCGATTTAAAATAGAAGTTGTCCTCAGCTTGACTAGAAACAAATGTATTGTGGGAAAATGTTTTACCTTAAGAATAAAATAAAATCGTTTTAGAGATTACCTTTGTATGTATGCGTATATGCATTGATGATCTAGTGCATTTTTCATGCATGGCGGATTCTGTAGTAGATTTGGCGATGTCTGTAGTTGATTTCTGCATGTCAGTAGTTACGTGTGTGGGTTGCTTTTTCCTTTTTGCGCGTTTGAATTTGCTGAAGTATGTTCTTTTGAAAATTGTGCCAGTTGTTGATACGACTCATTTGATGATGCTTTGTATTTGGCTGATTGCATAGTTGTATGTGACTGGCTCCCTTGAATAACTTGCAGGCTCGCTTGAGTAAGTTGAAAAAGGATGGCATGGTGTGTTTGAAGAATTCCGTAGTAGTTGAATGTAGACATGGCTAGCTCGCTTGAGTGCTGATATGTAATGTATCTGGCTCACTTGAATAAATGACAGCCTCATTTGAATTGAATTTGCAGGCTCTCTTGAATGCATATCCGGCTCGCTTGATTGTGGTTGATATTTTTCTTTGTAACAAAAATGCTGGATTTTTCATAGGGGTATACGTGGCCCTGTAATTTTGATTCTCTTTTTTCATTTTTTTTTTCTTTTTTCATTTTTTTTCTCTTTTTTTTTTCTTTATTGTAAATGATTTGAATTTTACTGACTTGCTGCGTTGTCTATCAGCATCAATTGTTGCTGGTAGAGTACCTGTGTAAATTCTTCTTTTGACTGTGGTTTTTTGTAAAGTTTTAGGCGATGCCCATTCACTATCATGGGGAACTCCTCTTCATCAATTATAATAATTTTCACAGCCCCATTTTCATAAATTTTCTGAATAATGTAAGGTCCAAGCCATCTAGTCGTTAGTTTTCCCTTGAATGTGTGAAATCTGGAGTCGTAAAGTAGTGCCCAATCACCTTCGTGGAACTTTTTATCCTTCAGATGTTGGTCATGCCATTTCTTTCTTTGCTGTTGGATGATTTCAGTATGTGTAAGTGCTTGTTGGCGGTGTTCATCCAGCAGATTTAGCTGTAACATGCGTTCTTTTTTAATTTCTGAGAGGTCCATATGTAAATCTGCTGCAATTCTTAATGTCTTTATTTCAAATTCGATTGGCAACATGACCTTTTTTCCATAGACTAGTTCATAAGGTGTGAATCATGTAGTTGTTTTCCATGTAGTATTGTAAGCCCAGACTACCTCTCTAAGTCTGTCAGCCCAATCCCTTTTGTGAAGTTGGACAGTTTTTGTCAAGATTCTCTCTAATTCCCTGTTGGTTACCTTAGCTTGCCCATTTGCTTGAGGGTGATAGGAGGATGACTGTCTATGCTTCACGTTGTTTCTTTTCATCAAGTCCTCAATTAAATTTGATGTGTTTGTGGGCCCTGAGCATAGAAACAAATCTTCACGTTGTTTCATAAATCTATCTATATGGCCATCTTCATCTATTGCTTTTATTGATATTGCAGCATCAATTGTTAGGATAGGTCGGAGGTTGTGATTTGGTGTGTCCTGGTAATCATCAGTCCAATTTTGATATTCTAACTTTGAAGATTTCATTGTTGGTGGGTAGATTGTGATTTTCTTCCTGGTATGTCCACTGGTGATTGTCATATTTCCTGATCGGCAACCTATGTAAGCGTCCGTAGTTGCTAACCAAGGTCTACCTAGGATAATTGGATAGCCACTAAGTTTGCTTTTGATTTTGATTATTATAAAATCAGCTGGGTATTCCTAAGATTCAATATTGATCATAATGTCTTCTAGCATGCCTTCGGGTTTCACAGTGGACGTGTTTGCTAGTTGGAGTACTGTTGTGGTTGGTTTGACCATTGTTTGGAGTCCCAGGTATAACATGGTTTCCTTCGTCATGACATTGATCGCAGCTCCCAAATCTATTAAGCTTTTATTTATTTGCTTGTTATTTATGGTGACGTTTACTACAGGACTACCAGGATCAAGATATTTAGGGTTTATTATGACACCCAGCATCAAATCGGCCAATTGTCCCACTACATTAATAGTTGGTGGATCACGCTTCTTCCTTCCTGGTTTCTTTAGGCAATTCTCTCTAATGAATTTTTTGCAGATGGGCACATCCCTTATGGCTTGTAAAATCGGAATTTGGATGTTTAAGTGCTTGAATTCGTTTAAAATTTTATTCTCTTCCTCTTCTTTTGTACTTCGGACTAGTTTTTCTGGAAATGGAGGGTTTTTGTTCTGTGGGAGTGGTTGGGTTTCATCCTCAGGAGGTTATGGTTCATCAGGATGCTGAACATAGGGTTCTGATGTTTGGTCTTGAGCTTCAGGTACGGGTTGTTGGATGTTGTGTGGGGATGTATTCTGTAACGTTTTTCCAGATCGTAGGTTTATTTCTATGGCGTCTACAACATAGGTAGGGAATTGTGTGATATCAACATTATAAGCATGTTGCTGTTGTGGGGGTCTGTTATTATTAGGATTTGGAATTGGTTGGGATGGAATGGGTGGAGGTCTGGGGGGTGGTTGATGTTGTGGGGGTGGCATAATAAGTGGCTGCTGTAATGGCGCCCTCCAATTTGATGGATGGGGGTATTGATTTGCATAATTTGTGGTGGATGGAAAAGGTGGGGGGTATTGAGGATAAGACGGTGGATAATACGGTTTTTGATAGGATGGTTGATATGTTTGCTGATTTTGTTGCCATTGGTTTTGATTTGGTTGTGCTTTCCATGGAGTTGGTGCAGAGTTCCAATTTGGTTGTCCTTGATTATAGTAGGCTTGATTGCTCTGTTGATATGGTCTAACAAAATTATTCCTCCTCTGATTTATAAAACAGAGCTGTTCTATTGCTCCTTCAGCTGCTGGGTCTTGAATAGATGCCTTACATGAGGGTAAGAGGGGACATTTATCAGTGGAATGGTCGTCGGTGCAGAGACCACATACTTCTATTGTGTTCAAGGTGCACTACCCCTTCTCATGCTTCTTTCTACAACGAGGACAAAATACTGTCAAGGCTTGGTTAATTTCATCCTGTTTCTTTTTTATTTGAAGAGCATCAAGTTGCATGGCCAGAGATTGCAGTATGTCAGTCTTCATGTCATCCAACAGGTTTCCTAAATCAGATTTTGTAAGTGTTGGTCCTAAGGATGATGATCCACCAGTGGATGTATGTGTATCCCTTGTCCCATTCTTAGTTTTCCTAGATCTTGAGTAGTTTTTGAAGATTTGTAGGATCTGGTCAAAAGATTTTTGGAATATATCTCCATCTCCTAGGAGATTTAAGACTTCAAAATTCTCCTCTTTTACACCTCTAAGAAGGACAAGTTTTAGTGATTCAGGATCCAAGGTGCAATGGCTGGCTCGTTTGTAGCTGAGTTGAAATATTTGGGCATAATATTCTAATGACTTTCTTTCTCCTTGTTGCATCCTAAAGATTTCATCCCTAGTATCTTTGGCCTTGCAGTCCCTATATTTTTCTAAGAATGCTTGTTTCATTTGATCCCAGCTAAAGATACTATTCCCTTCAAGGCTCATGAACCATCGAAGTGATAGGTCTTTCAGTGTGGAAGGAAAAAGCCTTAGCTTTTGTGCATCAGTAGTGTAATCAAATGATCTGCAAACTAACTCAAATTCAAACAGGAATGTGTCAGGATCTTGTGAAGTCAAACCATGAAAGTTTGGCAGATTATTAGGATTGATGTTCTTCA
Organism: Larix kaempferi; assembly: GCA_027924585.1. Taxonomy (NCBI): domain Eukaryota; kingdom Viridiplantae; phylum Streptophyta; class Pinopsida; order Pinales; family Pinaceae; genus Larix; species Larix kaempferi. The sequence continues at coordinate 7,426,491 of BSBM01000951.1, read as the reverse complement.
TTCTGGCATCTCCAAGAGGTATGCTAATGGGAAAGGTGAAAAGCTCCCTAGGTTCCTCCTCTTCGTTTTCCATTGAGGTGTTTGAGCTGGAACTGGTAGTGAAGTTTTCTCTGTTTGGATCGTATGTGGGTTCAGTTTCAGGTTTAGAGTGTACCAATTCAAACTGAGAATGGTCAGAACTGTTATTACCGTTGTTGCTCATGGGGTGTTTGGGCAGAAAGCGGCCAAATCTATCCCTTTGCTGATGAGGCATTCATTGGTAAAACTATTTATGTTTTTGTTTCATGTAATTTTTGTTTTCTTTTTGTGTTGTTTTTAGGTGATGTCTCCTAAAAGATTTAGCACCTCCCCGGCAACGGCGCCAAAAAGTGGTGAGCTCCCAATATGGATGCCTAATGAGGGCAGCTATACTAAGAGCCTACTTTAAATGTCAACCCGGGGGACGTACAAAATTTAGAGGTGCAGGCACTATCTGTGCTCTTATAGGATAATCTTTGTCACAGTTGGATGTCGGTATCGATGTTCTAAGGGTTGCCTACTAAATATGTAAAACTAGTTATGCTACGGAATTAAATACTGGAAAGCAATAAATCTATTTAAAAGAATCAAAGTGCTGAGCAGTAAATCTGTTCTAAGAAATAAAGATACCAAAAGCAGTAAATCTATTTTAAATAATTAAAATGTTGAAAGCGAAGGAGATGATCTTATGAGATTACTTAATGCAGAATGGTAAATCTAGAAAATGAAAATGCCATAACAGATCTATTCTAATATTGGAGAAAACAAGGTCTGTAATTACTTTATGCCTAAAACTAGAATTCTGATCTAAACCATTTGAAATCCCAAGACTCAAATTGAAGTGCAATCGTTTCAAGCTATCCATCTATTACTAAGGAGTCAAAGAAATTAATCACGATGAGAAACAGTCATGAACCTCAGATCTAAACCATGATATTGAAAGCAAAGTTGATACACGTGTAATCATTGGTTAAAATATGCGTTGGAAGAAAGCAGCTACAGGACTACTGAAACCGTTTTGCTGTACTACAGAACGTATTATAAATTACTACAGAAATAATAAATCATTCAAGCACTTCCATATGCAATATAATTGTTCATCAATGTAAAACGCACAATTGGAAAATACCCACAAATAGAAATCTCCTGACTTACGTGTTGGAGGGGACCTCTCCAACCCGTACTCAGGAAAGAATGAAACTTATAAATGTTGGCTGGAATTTAACATCAATCTCTCATTAAAATATATAATCCATGTATAAACAAAGGTCTGTACTTCACAGTATCTCAATAGGGCAGAAAACGTTAAAACAATGTTTTTCCAAAATATCAACAGGGGCCTCTCGCTACTCGAGAGGTCCATATTTATACGATTTAATGCTGATCCTAACTAATTGTCTAAATGCCGATTCTCCTTGAACAAGAGTGAGTTCCCTATAAGTCAGGAACAGGGTGCCGAGCTTGGTGATCCCTCAGTCTTCTACGCTTTCATCCTTTAATGCCCTGAACCTACTCAATCACGGTTGGTTTCCACAGAATTAGTTCATTGAATATGCATTTTAACATACAAGAATAATCATCAAAAACAATTTCATTAAATAATTAAAGTAAAACATTTTTCCCACAATTGAGTGTGTTTCTTCGCCATTGCTTGAGCTTGACTGTGGGAAAAAGGGTTATCAAATACCTGAAAATTGAACTCATCACACTTTCTTTTATGGTATATTGATAGTCATCCCCAAGTTTCACCTTGTGAGGTGACTCATGTTCAGAAAGATCCATAAAGGATTCTTTAAACCCAGTCATGTGTTTAGAAGCCCCACTATTAATAAGCCAATCGTTACACCCATGTGTAACAGTGCCTGTGAGAGAAGAGATTAAGTCATATTCATCTTCACTTGATGAGTCATCACTTTCTGCTCTAGTCTTATTCTTGGGAGGTTCATCATCCTCGGCAGCATGAGCATGATATCTCTTCTTGTTGTTCTTGTTGTTGTTGTTGTTGAAGTCTTTTCTTTTCTTGAGACATTCTGAGACATAATGTCCTTTCTCATCACAAGAGTAACATCGAATATGAGAGAGATCTTTCTTCTTTTGATGGAAGTGAGGATGTTTCTTGTTATGAGATTTTTCCCTCTTGAACTTGCTTCCCTTAGTGTGAGCTGCGAGGGCTTGGTCTTCACTTCCCATCTTTTCTTCTCGGGCCACAAGCCTAGCTTCTTCTTGTGAAAATTCCTCCCATAGTCTACTAAAAGAGAATAATTTCTTTCTTGCACATATTCCTTGGATGAAGGAGTCCCATGACCTAATTAGGCCATTTAATGTGGTCATGACAATTTCTCCATTCTCCACCACTTCATCCACAACTTCAAGTTGTTCCTTGATTTGAGAGACCTTAGAAAAGTAGGATTGGATGGTCTCTCCATTCTGTATCTTTACCCCTTTCAATTGGTTTCGCAGAGTCATGTTCTGATTTATGTTCTTTCCTTCAAACAACTTGGTCAAAGAGTCAAACATATCCTTAGGTGTCTTTAGGGAAGACACACGGGGTATGAGATGATCCTTAATAGAATCAACAATGATTCTCTTAGCCTTGACTAGATTCTTCTTATGTAAGGCCTTTGCCTCATCTCCCTATGGGACCAGAACCTCTTCACTTATGTAAGTGTCCAACTCATTCTCTTCTAGGATTAACCCAATCCTATACTTCCATGCTCGGGAGTTATCAGCTCCTTCAAGCTTATCTTCAAGCTTGGTGTGGTGAGACATCTTAAAGAGTACTTCAAATGGAAACATAAAGTTTTAGGTCTTACCACTTGATTTGCTGAAAACTGGATCTGGAGTTGAATTAGGGTTTGTCAGAGAAACCCTAAAAATTCAAACTTTGAATTTCAAACTTCCGAAAGAATAGAAAGATGCTCCTTGCTGAGTTGGTCCAGCTGGTATACTCTGATTTTGAGATCTACAAAATTTGACCCCTCAAAATTGCTTTTGAAACTTCCGGATTCATTAGACAGGACCCCGAACTAGGGTTTGAATTTCCCGGAGCTTCACCCAACCAAAATGTTTGATCTTGTGCTCTAAACTTCGATTTTTTTTAGGAGTTTCCAACCGTGGTCTTGGATTCCAAAAATTCCATCTTTCTCCGAAACCCTAATTTCCCGCAGTAGTGATGGGCCAAAAACTGAAAGTGCTCAGAATTGAATTATGTCTCGACAGAAATATGCGCCCTTCCAAGGAGAGTCAGTCTAGCCTCCTACCTTTGATTATCTGTCGAGAGAAACCCAAAAATTAAGAATCCCTAGCTTCCGCAGCTGCACAATGCCTTCTTCTTAGGTCAATTCTGATACCATGTTAAGTTTTCGATAATTTCATTCAATATTATCTAGGATCACTAAGAGAATAACATGCACAACATACCAATCATAAACACAAGAGACAATAGACACAGAGTTTCCTCGGGGAAAACGAAGAAGGTGAAAAACTTTGCAACTTCCTCAGAGATAGAATAAGCCACAAACCAAGATCACAATGATCAAACCCAAAGAGATGTCTCTAGGAGATACTCCTCCTCCACTTGTGTGCCACTTTCTCTCTTAACTACATGAGCTTGAGAAGTGAGTGAATGAATAGAATGAGAGAGGCACACCCTCTATTTATACATTGACTTGACTTGCCAATAAACTAACAGGGCCGACTTCCTAAGGAAGTCTAATAACCCAACCACATGACCTAACTAGGGCCAACCCCTCACTGGTGGTCTAATAACCCATCAATACAAATGACGACACTTACAATGTAACTTGCGACACTTGCAAATACAAATGATGATACTTTCAATCAGAGGAATAATACATCTCTGTTGGATATACAATAAAGTACAAATGTAATACATAGAAGAATATCTTCCAAAGTTATAAATACATCAACACTATTCTGCGTCATTGTTTAACCCACAAGGAAGTAGAGGCTCTGGTGAATGACTTCCATAGTGGGGCGTGTGGTGGTCACTTATCCGGGCTTATGACAACTTAGAAAATTTTGCGAGCTAGTTACTATTGGTATCCATCTTTAAAGATTGTGTTAATGTGGTCAAGAGATGTCACCCTTGTCAATTTTTCTCTCACAATATGCGCTCCTATCCTACTGTGTTGTATCTAGTCATCATCGTCAGTCCCTTCATTAAGTGGGAGGTTGATTTCATGAATTGCAACCCAAATTTGGCTTGGGGGCACCACCATATCATCATGGCCATGGACTATTTCACTAAGTGGGTGGAGGCCATGCCGACTATTAAAGTCGATGGTGAGACTGCAGCCCATTTTGTATTCAATCAAATTATAGCTCAGTTTGGGATTCCAAAAGAGATTGTCACAGATCATGGTAGTCACTTTCAAAATAAAATGATGATAGGATTAGCACTAAAAATAGGGTTCAAACAATATCATTCATCCTCTTATTATCCCCAAGTGAATGGCTAAGTGGAGGACGTTAATAAATCTCTCAAGGCCATCTTACAAAGACTGTCAAAACGAGCAAATCTAACTGGCACGTTATACTATATCCTGCTTTGTGGGCATATCGAACCGCAATAAAGACTTCCACTGGTTTTTCATGTTTCCAGTTAGTTCATGGAGTGGAGTTTGTCCTTCCTATTGAATGTGAAATCCCTTATTTGAAGTTAGCCATCGAGCTCCTGCCTGACACATCGGAGTTAAAATGACATTTAGTCCACCTTCAGCAACTTGATGAGAAGCGTCGAGATGTCGATGTGGCTATTGAGGCTAATAAACATTGTTTCAAGGTTCGGTACAATAAGTTTGTTTGTCCCCAACAATACGCTGAGGGTGACTTGGTTCTCTTATATGACCAAGCTAAAGAACCGCTTGGGACAGGTAAGTTTAACCCGATGTGGCATGGTCCTTACATTGTGAGGCGTGTCTTAGAAAAAGGAGATTATGAGTTAGAGGATTATGAAGGGAATGTGTTGAAAGAGCCTCGAAATGTGCTCTATCTTTAAAAGTACTATGCTTGAGCCTCCAACTTAGGTTGGTACCTTGTACATTATTATATATTTCTGTATATATTTTGGTTTTTCCCTTTGGTGTCACCAGTTTGTTGATATGCTTCCACTTGCTTGGAAGATGTCAATAGATTCATCGATGTACTTAGGATTTGCAGATGGTGCTAGTCGTCATACGCAGAACTTAGCTTCCGCTGCTTGGGTCATTTATTCACCTGAGGGTCAACTTGTTTCTTCAGGAGGCATATGTCTAGAGCCATCATCGAATAATGTAGCTAATTATAGTGACGTCATTGAGCTATTACGTGATGCCATTTATAATGGTATTCAATCCTTAGAAGTTTTCCTGGATTCATAGTTGATTGTTTCCCAATTTAATGGTTGGTATCGTGTTAGAAATCCTACGTTACTAAGATGATTCTTACAGGTAAGACTTTTGGAACATCATTTTGATTTTATCGCATGCATTCACATACCTAGAAGTTCTAACCAAGTATCTGATGCATATGCAAATTATGTTTTAGATTGGCATTTGTCTCATAGCTAAGTAAAAGAAGCATTCATTCATACATCCATTCATACACAAATAATAATAAAAACTGGTACCCATAAGTTTTTCCATTTCCATGAGAGTTCAAAATGTGGTATCATAGTACAAAATTGGGCTTGTAGCCCATAAAACACACATGGTCAGTACATAATATAACCATGGAAACTAAGTCTAAAGTTCTGGATGTGTCTCATGACAACATACTATGGCGTTGGCTAGACACCGAAAGAGCCTCACCCACGCCTGGGGTACCCCTACTACATGCCTATGCATGGCCTCCGGTAGGTCCTCAATCCGTACCATCGAAATCCTATGGGTCAATCGGACTCGGTTGCCCTGAAGATTCTACAAAGTTTGCTCGGCATCTCCGCCAACTAGCTCCTCTCCTCAGCCTCAACGTCGGTGTCGTGGGTATCCCTCTGGTCATCGTGGACTGATGTATGTGAAAAATATTTTAATGTTAATATATGATGCCACCCAAAAATATTTTTCGCTTTTATTAAATCAAAAAATCCAAAAAAAAAATGAAATATTTTAAAAACCAAAACGATCCTTACCAATATCTCTGATGGTGGACCCCGGTGGTAATGGCATGTCTTTATCCCCATGAAATTCAATCTCCTCATAGGGATAGTCATCGATGGAAATCACTTGTCATCGCCACCAGTGGAAAAAATTATCCTCATATTGAGAAGGCACTTTGCCACCTCCCATCTGCATCATAACCTCAGTCCAACGTGTCTGGCCTGGATCTTGTAGACTGTGAGGAGGGACTGCTACTCTCGGACTAAGGGCTAGAACCATCACAAAGAAGAAACTGCTGTAAGATGCTGGCAAACCCGAAGTTATTTTCTCTCCCAAGTTTGCATTCGGTCAATTGGATTTTCCCTTACCTAAAAGGAAACACCCCCAGTGTCCTCATCCTGCACGTGTTCCCTTGCATTGAGCATAGGTATGTTCCACTGCATGGAACTAGTTTGCTTGCTTATGACACTCATTTCCTCTAACTATTACCATAAGTGCTCTTTTATTCTTTTTTAGGCTTCTATAATATGAAAAAGACAACAAAATTTGGAAAACATAAAAAGTCAGATGGGAAAATGGTATTGTCTTGTATTGGCAGCGGTTGTGTCGCCTTTGAACAGAGCAGAAATATTTGAGTCTATCCATCAAAGGTTTGGGTTTAGTATGGCCTTAGGAAGCTGAAATCGTTACTCAAAGTTTACTCCTCCGACTAGTTAAGCTTCCAATACCTACGAAGACTCTGTTGATGCCTCCTGTGTCACAAAGTTGTGTCAATGTTCAGTATTGAGTCTATATTGTATGATTTTATCCATCTGCCTCATGCTCTTGTTCAAAGGAAGTCTATAAACCTAAGTCAACCATTCCTCATATTTATTGACTTTGCATGTCGGCCATCCCTTTATAAGTGCATTCCAGAATCACACGAAGCTGTTGTCCTACCTAGCACCCTGGGCCTACTTTCATTAGTGGTAGGTGACCTTGAACTCAACAGATGACACCTCATCATTGGTTGCTGACTGAGTGGTTTCCCTTGTGTTCGAAGGTAATAAATCTATTCACACATTGGGATTTGTGTCGTGTCTTGGATTCCATTAGACTTCATTGGTGGTTTCCTCGCTTTTGTTAGTAGTTTTCATCACTGGCTATTATTCGGAGGGTCTCTTTCTTGTACTACTTGCATTTGGTACACATGAGAGACGCACGTGGTTATTGGGTCGTGTACATCCTATTCATTTGAGTTCTTCCAAATCATTCAGCCTAGCTGCATACCTCGGGTTGGTTGATGGGGGATTCCCTAATGCTCTCCTTCCAGTGGATCTCATTCCATCAACTTCAAATCATCTATTCTGGAATTAGGATCTAGAGTCAAATGAGTACCTTGAGACTTGGAGTCATCAGTGGTAGTTTCTCTCGTCATCAACAATTGGGAATACATCAATGTATCCTAATCGATAGATGTTGCAAGTGTTTGACCTCAACACCTTTATTCACGCTTGTTGGATGTAATTTGTTCCTTGACACCCATTTTCATCATTGGTGGGTCGTCTCGCATATGTTAACGATATACCTTAATGACTAGTAATCAGATGATGTTTCATCATGTTCGAATTCAATACCTATATTCACATGATGGGACATGCACCATCGACGATTCGTGTAGAATACCTCACACTACAATGGCATCATCCTATATGCTACTATCCTTGATCGTGGCAGTACCTATGGGACCTTAATTCTCACGGAAGAGCAGTTTGTACTCCAGTATATACCAGATGTCTTCAGTTGATTTGGAGACTGGACTCCAGTGTGTGGTGTATGTGGCCATGACCACTTCTAACATGTGTCTATTATGTACTGCCTATTCATGGCCATGAACACCTATTGTATGTATATGCATATGAGACTGCTATGCACTTTAGATATGCAGTCATGTATACAAAGTCAATATTGTAATGTTTTGATGAGTGGCTAGTTCTTCCGAGTGGGTCTCCACTACTCCACTTTTGACATTTATAATGCATTTCGACCATCGTGATCACCCCTCTAACCTCATACAATAGGGGGCATTTGTTATAACATGATTTGCCACATCCTATGCAACATGCCTTAATGTCGTACCTAGTCCCTCTGTAGACTTATCCTACCCCTCTTGCTAAGTTAAAACCCCCAAAACCATATTTTTGTTAATGTATGCAGGTGAACAATACTACAACACGCGTATATACATCTTGCACCACTATAGCTCGCGTACATCGGGTTTCATGCTCAAAATTAGAAATATTTTGTGTTTTTCTTGCCAAGTCACGACTATTATGATTCTTGGCCTTCCATATACTGGACAACGTTCTATTTCGATTCTCCATCTCCTTTGGGGGATATATATTGAGCCATTATGAAGCATTCGAGGGAGAGAAGTTTGAGAGCAAGTAAACTCTAGAGAAATTTTTCCCCATTGCCATGCCTTGAGTCTACATCCCTTTGTCCTTGTAAGATTGAAGCTCTCTTATGTTCATCTCCCAAGCTCTTCCCTATGTTGTGAAGGAGGAACCCAATTACTCCTTGAAATTGTGAGCTTTCCATTCTATGGAGGATTTAAGTGGTGGAGGCCTGGGTGGAGGAACTTAGTTTCTCGGTTTCGAAGAGTTGCCGACAAAAGGTTGTCACTATGTACTTATGTTTATTATATTAGTAGAAATACTCTTTCCTCGTCCAATTCATGTTGCAAATGTTTATATTATTTTCATTGGGTATATTTGCTTAATATGTTCATGGACTATGCTAGATTATGTGCTAACAATTTATATACATTTTATATGCTTGTATGCCTTGGTTGTTGAGGACAAGTTGCAGGATAAGAACATTGGATTGAGAGCTCAACGTTGGTCTTCTTCATACATTCGGTTGAGGTAAGGGTATTATCTTTTTATTGTTGGAATTTCATTTTTATATAACATATTTGGGAATTGAGTTGATTTCTGGTGTCACTCTGTCTGTTGTGGTTCTATCCCAAGCCATAGGAAGATTTTATCCATAACATGATTCAAAGGAAGAACCATAACACAATCTATGAATTCAAAAATGGAGAGGGGCAATCTATTATAGGTTTCAAGAATCTAGCAGAGTTGGGGGTCCAAAAAATTTCTAATATCTATAATGTAATGTCCCTTTTAAGAATTTTATTCATGGCAAAATTTTCACTTTTTTTCCCTAATTCGACCTTAGACTAGTTTTGATGTGTAGGTCTCCAAATTTCCCCAAATGCCTCCAAATTGCCCCAAATGCCTCCAAATCTTCAGTGAAGATGTATGAATGATATTAGGAATTGAATATAATGTTCAGGGATGATTTATGATCCTCCAAATACTTCTACAAACTTGTTTAATATTCTGGCCAAGGTAGGAGTCTTCACTAGCAATTTGGGGTTCAAATCCCCCTAGGGTAAATGCTGAAAAGGGATTTCCAAATGCTCCCAAACCCACTCGAATTTATGAACAGGGGTAAAGAGAAATTATTAAGGTCTCATATGCATCATTATTCAATTTATTAAGCTGGTTCTAACCCTCTCCCAAACAACTGCAAAATCTCTAGTTCGACCTTGGGGGAAATAACATTAAGTCTTCTTCAAATGAAATAAAGCTGAGCAAAATGGCTCCAAATGCTTAAGTGCTAAACATGAAACTTGTAATACTCATCAATGGAATTCCACACATCATAGATGTATTAGAGAAACATTCTTCCATTAGAAATCATCATTAATACATTGGCATACATCAATATAGTGGGGTAATGGTCACTATTTGCTCAAGAATCATCAATTTTACATACAACCACTTGATATTTCGACCTGAGACTTTCTAAAGATGAAGAAAAGAGTATATTAATCCTGTTACAACATAAATGTATCATGAGAAACTCTCCCAAAGAGTACAATAGCTCACCCAAAGCGCAATCCCTCCATGAGCAAGAATATGCAATAAAAATTGGAAATGGTTGAGAGAATGTGTTGCACTAGAAGAAACCATGAGATTCCCTGTAGCTTACACCTGAAAATACAAACTCCATTAAAGCTTCATGAAAGGTATGAATGGCCTTTCCAAACACCAACTTGGATGGGAATCTTTCACCCTCGAAATTGGCTAAGGCAAGAAACTAGTCATCCACTAGCTCTCTCTCTTCACAAATGCAAATTCTCAAAATGGTCAAAATCCCTTCTCTTGGTTGATCCCTGTATTTTATAAAAATCCTTATCCTTCCAAGATTACCAATCCATCCCCAGGATGCAGGTGACATAAGTGGACACAGCAACGCTCAAAGAGGTGTGAGTGACACCGGTGGCCACATACCCATCCTAGGTTGCACTACTGAGCTCACCGAAGGCGCCAGAGATAGGGGGGAACTTCATGACCGTGAAGCGACATTGAGTCACTGGAAGCATTAATTTCCTTGACCTTCGACGTCACCTCATGCTGCCTATCCAACACCATCCCATGGCCTTCAGGCGTGTGAAACTCTTCCAACCTGCTAGCTGGCCTCAGTGTCCCTCCTTCAAACTCCTGTCTCGTCCTCCAGCGTCCATCACTTGCACTCTCATTGCTCTGCTCTTGTTCTCTCATCGCTCTACCCTTGAAAATTCCTGCGACTCTCACACCATGGGTAGAACCAAAGGCTCCAAGACTGGTAAGATGAAGGAGACATCTGAAATCAACCATGGCAGAACTGGTTACAAGGACGAAATATCCATCCCTGTCCGTCTCCTAATTGATAATTGGGAAGCTCGTCTCGTCGCAAATACTCTCAGCAGTAGGGACCTGAAGCAGCAATGGGATCCATATTGGCTGGCTAAAAATATGTTGGGGGACTTAATGGAGGATATGCTCTCGAATTGGGACTTTTCCAGGCACGCAACTCAGTCTCTTAGTGCTACCCTACCCAATATGTCAGCTATTCTGAATAATCTGGAAAGCGCATTCGGCTGGGATTCCTACGCTCCTGCTCGCCATCTCCACTGTGATCTCGGTCCTAGAAGCACAACTCATGGTTCCTCTCCATCATCCTCTGCAATCAGACACAATTGTACTTGGCCCATGCCGCCTACCTTTGGCACCCATGCCACCTCCCCTGACACCTCTCATGGCTTTGGTAATTTGGACACCTCTCTTAGCCTGGGCACTCTGGCCAACACGAGGAGCTACAGGGACACCCCACTTGGCAATCTGACCACCTCTCCTGGTAAAGCCACTCAGCATGGTATTCTGGTTTCTACACCTGGTAGTGCTCAGATCACTTCTGCAGGTTTCAACCTAGTTCAGCTTCGAAGCAACACACACAAGGGAAAGGAACCTCTCCGAGTGTCCTTTCCCATCCATTCCAGTCTCGGGCCAATCTTGGCCAAATGCACAAGGAATGAGCCTGATGGGGGAATCTCTGCGGTAAAAAAGATGTCTCCTCTGCCCACCAAGCTTCCTGTTCGCGACATCCGGACTTCTGCAAAGAGTTCCCTCCCTCCAGTGAAAAGAACCCCGCCACCTGCTCGGAAAAAGGACGACGACACCTATTACAACTGACCTATTCTTGAAGAAATTCCTTCCAATGCCGAGACTCCTGGTACTGCTAGTTAACATGGTTCTTCTGTGGTTCTATCTCTGTTTCTGGTTTTTTGCTAATTATCATACTGTTTGCTTATCTTCATCCTTCATGGCTCCGAATCTGCACCTTGTTATCAGGGTTTTTTGATCTTTTTGGGTATGTATGGCCTTAGCAAAGATGTATATGGATTTCAAGGTTGTCATCTGATAAGACCAACTCAGTTTGTATTTTCCTCTGTAACTTTACTACTTTCAGCGTAATATAATTTGAAACCATTACAAAAAAAAAGGTTACCAATCCATCCACAAAATCAATCCAATTTGAATTAGGGTGTGTGCTCAAGATTTACCATGTGTCCTCCCTTCCCTAGCCTTCCATCTTCCCCCAATTCGAGTAGGGATCCATTGAGCTTCCCGAAATCACATGAGCGCCTTCTTGGGTGCTATATTTAGGCCTGACATGTCATAATGGTCAGATGTCAGCCTTCAAGTCCGCAATATGTCATAAATGTCATAGCATCTTCATCATTGGTGTCATAGATGTTAGGGAATCTAGCCCAATTGTCCAAGAAGCTCCCATTTGACTCATCCTCTCCCATGTAAGTTACATTTCCTTCCAAATTTGACCTATGATGCATATGGCCAAGTGTATTAGCCTTCTAACTCATCCAAGAACATTAGGCTTCCCATGGATTCGAAATTGCAAGAGGAGGATGCCCTGTGGCACATAAATTCTAGCTTGTGTGGGCCCCACAATCTCCATGTGTCTCCATGCTCCATTGCCACTTCAATTTTCTCTTGTATTTATTTAATTAGATCCATTATTAAATATTTATTCCATTCTAATGTCTGAACATAATTTATTAGCTCCCTTATTAAAATTCCAATTGTATCCATCCAACCTAGGGAACTAGTAGGATTGATGGAATTGTCCTGCTATGCAATTATTTGAATGGGGACATTATAGTCCTCCCCACCCAAGATTGCTTGTCCTCAAGCAATTTCATATTTGGATGCTGCAAAATCTTCTCCTCTTCCCATGTGGCATCTTCACTTGGTAGATTGTACTAAGTATTCTTTGATAGTTCTGCTTCTCAAACTCCATTCCCTTGTCTTCAAAATATTTTCTGGAACAAGTGTGAGCTGACCTTCATCATCCAAAGGAGGAAGTATTTCTGAAGTAACAATTTGCTGACCAAGAGCTTTCTTGAGACAAGAAACATGAAATACATTATGGATTTTACTCCCTTCCGGAAGTTCTAATTCATATGCTACCTCCCCAATCTTCCGAACTACCTTGTATGGGCCATAATATCTCGGTTTTAGCTTTTCTGCTCCATTCTTTTTTAGAGATGTTTGTTTATATGGATGCAACCTCAAATATACTAAATCATTAACCTGAAAGGTCTTCTTCTCTATGTCTATCTGCATATTGTTTTTGCTGATTTTGAGCAACCTGCAAATTGTCTTTCAAAAGCTTTAAAATTTATTGGCTTTCTTCCACCCAATCTTTAGATTTTGGGGCTCTACTATAGCCAAATATAATTTCAACAAAGGTAAGTGCATCATAACCATATAAATCTTTGAAAGGAGACATCCCTATTGACATATGATAATTGGTGTTGTAGCAAAACTCACCCCAAGTGTAGCCATTTTTCCCATGCTTTTTGTTGCTCTCCCACATAGTTTCTTAGGTACCCTTCCAACCATTGATTCACCCTCTCTGTTTGTCCATAAGTTTGTGGATGATAGCTTGTGCTTGGAGTCAATTGAGTTCCCACGAATCTAAAAATTTCTTGCCAAAAAGCACCCATGAATCTACTATCTCTATCACTTACAATGCTCTTGGGGAGCCCATGCAATTTGAAGATTTCTTTAAAAAAAATATCAGCCACTTGTGCAGCACTAAAAGATGATGTAACAACAAAGAAATGAGCAAATTTTTTCAACCTATCCACTACCACATATATGCAATCCTTACCCAAATATTTGGGCAAACCAGTGATGAAGTCCATTGAGATGCTGTCCCATTTTTGCTCTGGAATGGGCAATGGTTGCAATAAGCCAGTTGGGCATGTAAGTTCTGATTTGTTTTGCTGACATACCTTACATTCATTCACATATTTCTGAACATATTCCTTTAGCCCCTTCCAAAAAAATATTTGCCTTAATTGCCTATAAGTTTTGAAGATCCTCGGATGGCCAGCTAGTGGGGAATCATGTGCTTCTTGCAAAATTTTGTACTTGAGTTTTGAATCTTGAACCAAATAAATTCTGCCCTTATAATATATTAGCCCATTCAAAATATTTTAGTTATCATCCCCTTTTATTCCATCTAACACATCACAAGCAAATTTGTCTTTGGCATATTCAACTAGTAGCATGTTTTTCCAATCCTTGGCAATGTCCATGAGAGAAAAAGAAGGTCTTCGAGATAATGCATCTTCTACAATGTTATTATTCCCTTTAACATATTCAATATCAAAATCATAATCTTGAATCTTGCTTACCCACTTTTGTTGCCTTTCATTTAGATCCTTTTGGGTGAGGAAGTGCCTTAGACTATTGTGGTCAGTTTTCACCACAAACTTGCTTCCTACCAAGTATTGTCAAAACTTGGCCAATGCATGCATGATGGCCATCATTTCTTTGTCATAGATGGAGTAAATATTTTCATGAGGCTACAAATTTATTCTCTCAAAGGCTATAGGGTGTTGGCCTTGCTTTAGGACAACCCCTATTCCACCACTTGAAGCATCATATTCAACAACAAAAGGCTTAGAAAAATCAGGTAATGCAAGTATGGGACAACTACTCATTACCTCTTTCATTTTTTGGAAGGCCTTTTCAGCCCTTTCATCCCACTTGAAAGCATCCTTCTTAGTCAAATCAATGATTGGAGAACCCTTTCACAAACTTTCTATAATAGGTGCATATTCCAATGAAACCCCTTAATTCTGTGATGTTTTTTGGTGATGGCCATTCTAAGATAGCCCTGATTTTTTCCATGTGTGCTTTCACTCCTTGCCCAATAATGTTCCCAATATACAATAGTTCCTTCATCCCAAATTCACATTTAGACATCTTAGCAAACAAAGACTGTTCTTGCAAAGTTTTCAACACAATTTCTAGATGTTGCAAATGCTCTTCCCAAGTCTTACTGTAAATGAGAATGTCATCAAAGAAAACCAAAACAAACCTTCTAAGCTGCTTGCAAAAGATCCTATTCATGCATGCTTGAAATGTTGTTGGAGCATTAGTTAATTCAAAAGGAATAACAAGAAACTCATAGTGGCCATAATGACATCTAAAAGCAGTCTTTTGCACATCTTCTTCCTTCATTCGAATTTGATGATAACTTGATCTAAGGTCAATTTTGGAAAAATGTTTGGCCCCAAATAGCTCATCCATGAGCTCATCAATCCTAGCAATAGGATGCCTATTCTTGATGGTCTTCTTGTTCAAGGCTCTAAATTCTATGCACATCCTTAAGGTTCCATCTTTTTTCTTTACCAACACTACTGAAGAAGCATAAGGGCTAGAGATTGGTCTAATAAGTCCCAACTCTAGGAGTTCTTGGATGGCATTTTCAATTTCATCTTTGATTTTTTTTGGATGTCTATAGGGTGGTATTTGAATGGGTGAAGTACCCTCCTCCAAAACAATGTTGTGCTCAACCCCCCTATCTGGTCGTCTACCATGTGGAAGATCTCTAAAAAAAATTTCATACTTTTGCAAGAGTCTCTCTATCTCCTTTGGGTGGTCAACAACATTTATGTTTGGCTTGGGAGATGTGATATTACATTCAGCATCCCATTCTATATCCCCATGCCTCAATATAGATCTCATACTATTACAAGTCACTACTTGATTTGGGTAAGTGTGCTTCCCTCTTACAACCCTTATTACTCCTTTTGAATCTTGAAATTTCATTTCAGGAATTTGATAATTTACTGTATGCTCCCCTATAGAGTAAAAACATTGCACTCCCAAAACCACATTAGTATCAGCAACATCAACCAATAAAAACTATCAACAAAAGTATAGTTACCTACGGTGACTTGCAGCTTTGGAGCCCATGTTTTGCACTGCATTGTGTTGTGACCGGGAATGACAACTGTGAAGCCATCGAATGGTTCAATATGTATCTTCCTTTTCTCCACCATTTCTGCATCAATGAAATTATGTGTGGCTCCTCCATATCCCAAACTGAAGCTCTTTGTCCTAATACCACACCCTTCCATTGAATAGTGTGATAACGAGGCACTGCTGAAAGTACTGCCATTCTTGCTTTGTCCGGTGAAGGTTGATTTTCTTCTTGTCTTTCTTCTTCAACTACTATCTCATATGCCTCCTCTTGATCCATCCATACCCCCTTCATACTCATCATTATCATAAAATACTTCTTTGTATTGATCTTTTCCCTTAGTACATTTATGCCTCAGTGTCCATGGTTGAAAGCATGTGAAGCACAATTTTTTTCTTCGAAGTTCATCCTTGTCTAGTCCTTCTTTCTTATTCTTTTCAAATGAATCTCTTTTCCAAGGCTTCTTATCAAATGCATCTCTTTTCCAAGGATTCTTATCAAATGCATCTCTTTGCCAAGGTTTCTTTTCAAATTTGAAGTTAGGCTTGGGAGGAAATCTTGTTATAGGAAGCACATTTTGGAGATCTCTAGTTAAGTTCATTGCATCTTTTAATGTAGTGGGCTTGTGGGATTTGACCAAGCCTTTTAAAGGTTCATCCAAACCTTCAGTGAACAACAATACTAACCTTCCCATAGATATATCAACCACCTTGACTGATAATTTTTGAAAGTCCATCATATAATCAGCAGGGCTTCCCACTTGCTTCAATTGAGCTAGTTCTTTGAAAGGCAATTTTGGGTCTTTTTGCTCAAATCTCTCTAGTACCCTGTCAACAAATTCTCCATATGTTTTATACTTCTCATGACCCAAATTTTTCAGACCATGAAACCACCATTCATTGGCATCTCCTTCCAAGTGCAAAATGGCCATTTTTAAGGCACTTTCTTCCACCATTGGATTCAACTGAAAATACACATCTAGTTTTTGCACCCAAGTGTTAGCATAATTTTGAGAAGAACCATCAAAAGTGGGAAGTGACATTTTATCAATAGCACCATTTAATTCTTTGTTCTGGAATAGAGCCCTATTGTCCTCCCTCTTTTTGAGTTTGTTTGCAACAATAAAGTACTGTTCAAATGGTAGACTTTTCTTACAATTTTCATCCAATTTCTCCCAATATTTTGCCAATGTCTCAAGTTCAGATTGAGTGCTAGGATCTTCTTTGGGTATAAGAAATTTAGGTGTAGTAGGCCTTGGTGTGCTTTGAAATTCATCAGGTCTATTGTGGGGTCCTGTGCTTGAGAAAATATGCCCACCCATTGTCTTATTTTCTTCTGATTGTGAACTACTGCTACCTCCTATTAACCCTTTGCCTCCAAGTTGGCTAGCCATTAATTCAAATACTTTCATCATCTGTTTGCTCATGTCTCTCATACCCATTGAAATTTCATCAAAAAAATGGTTTTATGACTCTAACAAACTCCTCCTCATTTTTTGAGGTTTCCTTTCCTTCCTTAGGCATGGTTTCAACAATGTACTCTTCTTCTTCTACTATTTCCTCTTCAACAAAAACCTCTTCAACTTTAGGTTATGAGGGTGGTGGTTTATTTCTTTGGATCCTTATCAAGACCATCAGGTTCCAAGACCATGCTTTGATACCACTTGTAATGTCCCTTTTAAGAATTTTATTAAAATGACAAATTTTTCACTTTTTTTCCCTGACTCGACCTTAGACTAGTTTTGATGTCTAGGTATCCAAATTGCCCCAAATGCCTCCAAATATTAAGTGAAGGTGTCTGAATTATATTATGACTTGAATATAATGTTCAAGGATGATTTATGACCCTCCAAATACTTCTTCAAACTTTTTAAATATTCTGGCCAAGGTAGGAGTCTTCACTAGCAATTTGGGGTTCAAATCCCCCCAAGGTAAATGCTGAAAATGGCTTTCCAAATGCTCCCAAACCCACTCGAATTTCTGAATAGGGGAAGAGGATGTTTAAGGGACATTATTAAGGTCTCATATGCATCATTATTCAATTTATTAAGCTGGTTATAACCCTCTCCCAAACAACTACAAAATTTTTAGTTCGACCTTGGGGGAAATAACATTAAATATTCTTCAAATGAAATAAAAATGAGCAAGATGGCTCCAAATGCTTAAGTGTTGAACATGAAACTTGTAATATTCATAAATGGAAGTCCACACATCATAAATATATTAGAGAAACATTCTTCCATTCGAAATCATCATCAATACATTGGCATACATCAATCTAGTGGGGTAATGGTCACTGTTTGCTCAAGAATCATCAATTTTACATACAACCACTTGATATTTCGACCTGATACTTCCTGAAGATGAATAAAAGAGTATATTAATCCTATTACAATAGAAATGGATCATGAGAATCTCTCCCAAAGAGTACAATAGCTCACCCAAAGTGCATTCACTCCATGAGCAAGAATATGCAATAAAAACTGGAAATGGTTGAGAGAATGTGTTGCACTAAAAGAAACCATGAGCTGCCCTATAGCTTATGTTTGACGGAAAATCCACTCGAGCGGAAGCGAGCAGGATCTCCCTAGCTCAATGCGAGTCTAGAACAAATAGAACCGACTACAAATGGATTTCCTAGATCTACTTAAGGATCAGGTGTTAGATGCGTTACCTTTTACTTCGCAATCCTCTTTCCTGAATGTTGCTCCACGTCCAACGGTCGTCAAATCTAAGCTACAAGACCTGTCAAGACACAGAAAAAAACATAGGATGAGCAAAGAGCATCTATACAATAAGAGATCTAAGTAAATAGTTAAGTAGGTAAACTACTCAATATCATCACACATTAACAACATTGGTGGAAAGCATTTGTATTACTGTAAATAGAGGGAAATACACAGTAGAGATATAGAACTACAACCAAGGCTTAACGCTGCAGCCCTTCTCCATCCAAGCCATTTTCCATATCCTCCCAAGGAAGTATGAGTCTCTCAATAGGTGAGTAGATATCTCTCAAGGATGATTTCACCAGCATGTAGATACCATAGACTTCCTCCCTTTGGATGGGAGTGATCTTCATTTAAATAGGACTAAGTGGATAGGGTATGGATAGGATAGGTTGAGATATGGTAGGATAGAGATAGGGGATCCTCCCAATAGGTTAGGAACCGAAGGCTAGTTCTCCAAGAGGTTAGGGATAGGGTCCCAAGTCAACCATCTTCGAGAAGGGACTCGAAGAAGCTATTTTTGCCACTTAACTGACTTCGTCGCACCCTGTAATGGATCAAGGTGCGACGTCGCATGTTGCTGATGTGCATCCTGCGATGACCTCTCAAAACCTAGTATTGATGAGTACAATCCTTCCAGGTCAATCACTCAATCAGGGTAACTTCAGGGATGTATACACTGAATCTGATGATGAGGAGATTTTAGGTGTAACAGAATGCCCCCCAAAGCATGAAGCTGTTTAAAGATTGGACATGTGAAATCCTTTGATAGAAGTAATGGCAATGGACTTGTCAGATGAAGGGCACTGTTGCAGTACAACTGACTCTGAATTGACAATCGCATATGATGCACAACATGGCTCTCGACCAATACAATGCAGATCCATGGTAGTAATGACCGACTGAACACAATCATGGATACTAGACACAAGCGTAGATCCATGATGAGATGATAACACAGCCATGACCAATACAAATGTGGATCCGTGTAATATGACTCAATACAAACTCCATCGTAGCCTGGGTAAAACATGACTCCCCAGGGTCTTCAAGCTGAACCCACAATGATACGAATCTATCCATGTGATTACAAATGTCTTGATGTCGAACATGGTAGAAACCACTTGATTACCGGTCATTGATATAAACCATTAACAAGCGTGAGGGAGATCACCATTGATGTTGTTGGGGCCAAGGTCACAGCTATAGTAAAAGCTGCGAATTTTGGGAAAAAGCACGAGTATGGAAGGAAAGTGCTAATTTTGGGACAAGCACTAAGTTTTGGGTAAGAAGGAGACGGTGCGCAGTACGGTGCCAGATGGATGATCTCAGCGCAGATCACGGACCGGAAATTGCGGAGCTCGCGCGCACGTCATCAAAGAATGAAGGTGGCTCAGCTACCATAATAAATAAAGGCGATGGAGTAGAGGGCTCAGCTACCCTCATTTAAAGGCTTAGTACAGAAGTTATGGTTGCTCGGATCAAGGAGGAGCAACGGACCAGAGCATTGAAGGCGAAGGACGATCGCCCATACCCACAATCTGCGCCGGAATTCACGGAGCCTGCAGGAAGCGGCGACGTGACTGCAAGCGGCGCCTACAGTACACCTAGCCATGTGCGTGGTTAGGGTTTTTGGGAATCACTGTTGGGAAAGGCCCACAGTTTTGTAAAGGTGTGACCGTCATGGTTACCTATATAGATGAATCATTGTAATGGGTAGAGGGTTCTTCCTCCCTTCCTTCAGTTCCTTCCTTTTGGAGAGTTAGAGAGTTGGACACTAGACTGTTAGAGAGCCAGTATAAAGGATAGATCATGTGTTGATTATCCTTCACTGTAATTTCTACCCGGTGTGTAGAACTAGAGAGAGGAAATCGGATAGCCGAGGAGCTAATCCCTGAGTTGCCAGACAGTCTGAGTCGACGTCTGTGCCTTTGTAATCTCCATAGAGAGGAGACAAGCTTGAGAGAAGGGCTCCCAGTTGTGTGCGTGGAGTTTCCTGTAAGTTCTAAGGCTGCAGCTGTGTGCGCAGCATATTGTATGACTCTATCATTTTCTGGTTAATATAACGCTCCCGTGGACGTGGTTTTCCTCGAGGGGATGAGCTTCACTTATATCTTCTTGTTATAATGTTTGCGTGAATGATAACTATTTAGAGTTCATTATTTGTGTATGCAAGACTTCTGTCTTATCTTTGTGACTGTTTGAGCAAGTTGGAAAGATCCTTTGATAACTATAAGTGTCTTAAGTACTAAAGAGGTAGTAACGCACGGTCGCTGCGGCGAGAGCAGACTGCGTTACTGCGCTAGATGTGAAGGGCGAGGAAGTGTTTAGCGCGTCGACCCAAGGGATAGTTGCCTGCTGCGTTAGAGAGAAGAAACTGCGCAGTAGACCTGCCAAGGAAGGGACCCACGCAGCTGCGACGAGCGGCCTGCGGGAAGGTCCGACCGCCGATTTCACAGGAACCATTCAAGGAAGAGCCATCTCCGCGTCACCCCGGTTAAGGAAACCTGATTCCTTAACCCCCCCATAGCCACTTCGGGTGAGACCTCGAGCTGCCGCGCAGCTCGTTGCCGAGAGGGCCAGTGCGCCAAGGGGTTTTGTTGCTGCGCTTCATTAAAACCCGGGTCTGCCCAGAAAAGCAGCCAACAAATGGTTCCGTTGCCGCGCGAATGAGACTTGTTATTTTGGCAACGCGCGAGATAGAGGACCCAACAAATGGTTCCGTTGCCGCGCGAATGAGACTTGTTATTTTGGCAACGCGCGAGATAGAGGACCCAACAAATGGTTCCGTTGCCGCGCGAATGAGACTTGTTATTTTGGCGACGCGCGAGATAGAAGAGTCAACAAATGGTTCCGTTGCCTAGTGACCAACAAATGGTTCTGTTGCCTTATGACTTTTTGATCACATTACTTCCATGGCTTTGAACCCTGTTGATTGAGCCAACAAATGATTCCTTTGCCTTGCGACTTGTTGCTGTAAGACTTACTAGTCACGCGACATCTGAGACTGTTGCTGAAGACAACATAAGGTTCTGTTACACTGAGACTTGCTCAGCTAACAAATGTGTTACTGGAATCCTACAGCTAAGGAAATTGGAGATTGGTTTGATTTAAAGGCTAAAGAGTTTGCTGAACAAGAAAATAGAAGCCCTACGCTTCAAACAGAAGATTGGTTACAGAAGTATATTTATGCTGACCTTTACGAAATTTTCTTTGTTACGTTTGCATTGGAGTTACACGCTTGGATAGCCAAGTTAGCAGATTCTAGACCTACGCTGCATGTTGATCGACCCGTCACGTGGACACCTGAGCTAGTCAGTATTGTGAAGCAGATAGACAATTCTGTTTCCCGCGCAGTAGACTTTTGGTTGAATAGTCTACTGGAAGGTTTCATTACCGAATTTGCAGTCGATACAAGAAAGAGTTTCAGTGAAGCTGAGAGGATTTTCTTCCAAGTACACAGAGGTAAGTTCTTAAATTCTCTGAACTTATGGATTAAAATGCTTCTGTATGAAAAAGGAAAGCTATGTATTGCTTCTGATGAATAGCATAGTCAAGTAATGTCCGTAGATTCTGATAGTGATCCTGAAGTTATTGGTTGCACTCGTAGTGGAAAACGATATAAAGTAGGCCTTGACCAATATCCTTTTGAGTCTAGCCCAAACGATAGCCAAGTCCCTAGAGCAAGCCATATAGAAAGACAAGGGAGTGCTCATATCCCGTATTACCCCTTTACACCGCAAAAACCAGACGGAGCTCAGTATAATCCTACAGTAACACCTTCTAGTAGCCCACACGCTACTTCTAGTACCTCTGTACCACCTTTGTTTAACCATCCCGGAGGCACTGCTACAGTACCTCCACCTCAAACCCGTGCAAGAAGGATGGGTGATGACATGAAACTACCAACTTTTAGAGGAACAGGGATAGAGGACCCTGAGCAGCACTGGTTCTTATGTGAAGCCATTTGGACAATTAAGCAAATTAATGATGATGCTGTTAAACTGGTTCAGTTAGCAACCACACTAAGAGAAAGAGCCTTGACTTGGTTCATGAAATACTCAGCAGCACAGAATAGGACGCTTGCTGAGGTAAGAAATGCCATGATTAGAGAATTCAAGAAACCTAAGTCAGAATCACAGTGTATAACAGAGCTCAAAGACATCAAACAGTTACCTATAGAATCAGTATGGGACTTTGACCAGAAGTTCAAAGCTTTGATAGATCAAGTAAGCTTCGAGTTTGCACCACAGCAACATAAAGAATGGTTCATTGCTGCGCTGCTCCCACACATTAGACTTCCTCTTATGCAACAGAATCTCAATACTCAGGAACAAGCTCTAGAAATGGCTATGAAACTAGAAGCTTCGCCAATTGCAGGAACAAGCAACGATGTTGCGCATTTACAGAACCAATTAGCAAACTTAACCTTGCAAGTACATGATATTAAGAAAGGCAAGGAGATTAAGGAAGAAATTTGGTGTACAAAATGTAAAGCCCAAGGTCATTCAAAGGACCATTGTCCTGTTTTCATAGACTATATTGCAACTGGAGCACCTAATCCTTTACCACAGGCACAAGGGCCTTGGTGTGAAATCTGCAGAACTAGAGGTCATAGACCACAAGAATGCCACTTACTTCAGAAATATGTACAAACTCCAAAGAATCTATATTGTAATTTCTGTAAATCAGTAGGTCATGATGAGAACAATTGTAGAGCATATGATCTTATGATAGAAAGAAAGCATGATGTTTATAGGGTACAAGCAGAGACACAAGGACCCACAGCAGGTCCACCTTATGACCAACCTCGGGACGCCCGAGCAGCAAATTACAGAGGACGCGGACGCACAACAAACTTTGGTCGTGGAAGAGGACAGATCACTTGTTATAATTGCGGAGAACAAGGTCATTTTGCTAGGGATTGCCAAAATCCTACAACCCTCTGCAGATATTGTAAATCTTCTGACCATATCATTGAAGAATGCCCTCAGTTACAGGCTAAGATGCAAGCAAAGACACCACAGGTCAATCAGAATATCCAGTTGATTGGAGCAGAAAAAAGAGAACCAGACCCTACAGTTAATATAGTGACACGCAGTGGAGCTACCACTGGTGCGCAAGAGATGGGAACGGGAAAGCAAGCGACGCAATGGGTGCGCCGCGCTAACATTAAACCAGCCCCACTTAACCTACAGAAGCAAAAAGAAGCATTTAAGCAAGCTCAAGAGTATTTCTCAGATCCGAGAGCTTCAAGTTCTGCCGCAATTCCGCAGAACAATAGTAGATCGCAAGTGCTAAGACAAGACAACCTGGTACAAGAACAGGCCACTACAGCTAGAAGACCTGATGACGATAAGGAGCATGCACTAGGCAGTGTTCATGCGTTCCTGCGACAATGTTTAAAATTGTTGCGCAATGAACAAGCAACTCTAGAACTCCAACACCTGTTGGATCAGTGCCAACACTCTGCTTCGATGAACACACCACAGCGTGCTGTTCACCAGATTAGGAGTCACATTAGAACTGGAAAAGAGATGAGGCTTACAGCGCAGATTGGAGCATTTGAAATGGACGAAGTCATGTTAGATTTGGGCTCAGAAGCCAATGTTCTCACTATGCAGACATGGGAACAGATTTGAAAGGAGTTGTTTAATTTTTTAATGAGCTTGACACAAGATTAGAACTCTGCTCAGCGGAAACCTATTTCATTTTTTAACGAGCTTGACACAGAACGGTGTAGCTAGGGTTTTCACCCCAACTTATGCAAATGAGCACCTACTAAGGAGAATGGACTCCTTAGTAGCAGTTCAGAAAAAAAACATTAAATGAAAGACAATACAGTAAAATGGTAATTATTCTAAACATGTGCATAAAATAGAAAAGACAAGATAATAAAAAGGGTTTTTGTATTAATTATACCTCCAATGTGAAGGTTGGTGGAGCTCTTGCAGTAGTCCAGGAGGGTTGCTTCCAAGCTTCCAGCTTTGCTCCTTCTCTTTCTCCAAAGGGTTGGAAATGGGCCAAAAGGGGCACTCAAGGGTGAAAGTAGCTCAAGGGTGAGCTAGGGTTTCAAGAGTGATTTTGGCAGAGTAAGGGTGTATTTGACTGTGGATATGAAATGAGGGGCCTCCATCACCTATTTATAGGTTTTTAGTGGTGGAGTGCTGGCCCATGGTTTTGGGCACCATATGGTTTAGGTCAGTTGTATAGGGTTTTTGTTTCCTTTTTCCCTCTTTTTCCTCTTTTTTGTATTTTTTATTCTCTTTTTAGAGGGTTTTTGCTATTTTGGATTATTTTGGGGGAAAAAGGGATTTTTTTGGCCTTTTGGAGGCTTTTTTAATGGGATTTTAAGATTTTGAGGTAAATATGGTAGGAAATATGGACAAATGAGTCATGTAATGGGGTAGATGAGGTAGTGAGTACTTTTTGGGTGTTAACAGATTGCCCCCTGATGTGTGAGGGCAGGAGCTCATCGTATGGCCGATAGACATCATAAGTCTTTTATGGTTTTTCTGGGGTGTGGAGAAGAGAAGAAACGAACTAGAGCCCGGAACAACGGTCCCGAACAAACTATAAAAACTGAAAGTACATGACCTCAATAATGGATGAGGAATAATCTGATCATATGGACGAGGCGGGCATTCCCATGCTCGTATCAAGATATAGAAAAAAGAACAGTGAGTCCCAAAAAAGGGGGACCTGTAGGATACATAGAGAACCACTGTGTACATCATAAGGGTCCAGAGGGGACACAAATCTGGGACATACTGCTGGGCGGACCATGTCTGAGCTGAAGAACTGATACACTGGAATAACAATAGTGCTGCTGAGTGGGGTACCAAAGGAAATGATGAGCTGCTGGAGCATAGTGACGGGTAGTCATATCCTCAATGGTACACTGGACTGGAACTGAACTGGGTACTCAAGGAAGCATATAACTGGATGGCTTCCGAATACAATCGCCAACGCAACCCGGACATCCATGGGAACATATAACTGGGCGTTCCGAAGTGACTCACCAATGTGTTAGAGTCAGGGGAAATCCGGGGTCTTCGACCAATAACTGAAGTGATATAAACCCTGTGCGATTCTCGACGATGCGATCAAGGTGTTGAAGTCAAGCATGTGAGAAACGACCACTCGGAGAGGCAATGATGACTCCTCTCAAAATGGTCCGTAGGCACTCACCACAGATGGTGATGGGTCCAAGGCGCAGGGACCTCTGGGTCTATCCTTTAGAATAGAGGGGCTGTCGTCGACAGAGGGAGACCTGCAACTATGAAGGCAATGATGTTTCCTTGACAGGAGCGCGAGGTGGAGAACTGAAGTGTGAGAGTACTAATGGTAGGACTGACATACTGTGGGGGATAACTGGGCAAGTAGAGTGGGTGGACTCAAACTTCCTTTGTTCACAGTATGATGGCGGGGATGATCGGGCAGCATATGAAACTGACTGGTGGGAAAGGGATCATAGCTGTACTGGATCGAGGATAGTGACTGGGATGAGGGATACTCAAGCTGGTGTAGAATGGCAGGAGACTGTAGACTACTCTGAACAAAGGCGACCTGATTGGGGGTGCCACCGAGATGATTGATCATAGTGCCAAGAGGCACGGGGGGACTTCTTCACGGGTTAAGGAACGAGAAGAAGTGTGTGTAAAATGGTACTGTCGTGTGGATTTATACGAGCCCAGGACAGTTCATGCTCATGATTGCTTTAAATTTTAAGGAGTCTGAAAGCGATAAGAAGACTCTAAAATAATGGAATGGTACTGTCGTGTGGATTTGTACGAGCCCAGGATAGTTCATGCTCGTGGTTGCTTTCAATTTTAAGGAGTCTAAAAGCGATAAGAAGACTCTGAAATAATGGAAGGGTACTGTCGTGTGGATTTGTACGAGCCCAGGACAGTTCATGCTCGTGGTTGCTTTCAATTTTAAGGAGTCTGAAAGCGATAAGAAGACTCTGAAATAATGGAATGGTACTGTCGTGTGGATTTGTACGAGCCCAGGACAGTTCATGCTCGTGGTTGCTTTCAATTTTAGAGAGTCTGAAAGCGATAAGAAGACTCCAGGGGGTTGCTTTTTCGTGTGTTAGTCTCCAAGGCCCGAAGAAGCATAAAAGGATGCAATGAAGAACTCTTCTAGCCGGTGTGACTAGAGTATTCCTTTTTCGTAATTAGTCTACCAGGTCCGGAAAAGGGTTAAACTTATACGAGATAGACGCCCTTTCAGGTACTTTAACGAGCATGAAAGGAAGCAAGATTGCTCGACGATCTTTTCATTGGTTTAGGAGTCAGAAAAGAGCTTAACAGAAACTCCCTAAGTGCCTTTTTCGTAAAGGACTTGTCCAGCCCGAAAAAGGGATAAAATTATACCGAACAAAAGGAATGGCCAGGCAAGGAGGAAGTGCTGAATCAAGTAACATTTATGATGACCAAGAATGAGGGTAAGGGGGAACACTGGTGGTCCTCCTTGCGGGATAATGAATGGTGGCAAAATAATGAAATAATTGCAGTATGACAGGAGTGAATGGCTCATGTAAAAATGTGGAACAATCCGATGGCGGCCGATGTGGTGCGCAAACCGAGGCAGCAAGGTGTCAGGACACAATGTTGAAACTGTACCAAGTGAGAGCGAGAAATGATCTCAAGCATCATCACGAGCTCATAAAAATGAATCCGGCGATATAAAAAGTGTCAAAAATGGATAACGGCCGATGTGGCACGTAAACCGAGGCGACGGGGGGTGTTTTGGAAAAAATACTCAAAATATCTGGGGGTGAGAGCGAGAAATGATCTCAAGCATCATCACGGGCTCAGAAAAATGAATCCGATGATATAAAATATATAAAAAATGGAGAGCAGCCGAAGTGGCACGCAAATCGAGGCGACCAGTGGTGTCTAAAAAATGCTCAAAAAATGATGTGGAAAAAATAAGAGAACAAGTTGACCATCATGACGGTCTCGTCGTGCTGATTCCAGTGGTGAAAACAGTTTGAAAAATGGACTTCGTATGGGTTCAGAATGGCCAAAACAAGAAAAAGTCAACGGACTATAAATAGTGAGTGGGTCCAACATGACGGGTGTCATTTGGACTTGTTGACTTTGACTAGTGATCAGAGTGGACTAGAGCTGAGTTGGTGTGTCTGGATGATCCGACCGGCCATTTTCAGATCTGGGAGTTACAAGTATTTTGACAAATTCATACCTGCATTTTCATTGGGTTCAGGGGCGGGGGGGGGGGGGACTGGTGGGTCCCAGGGGATTTGTTGTACGGTCCACATGGGTGGACCGCGGGTTTGTGGGGTGGAACCGCGGTCGGGGACCGCGGGTGCCAAGGTGGATCACGCGTTTGGGGACCGTGAGGTTCGAGTCGGAATATGCAGTCGGGTACTGCGCTTTCCGAGGCTGGACACGCGGTTTAGGACCGTGAGTTCGGCTCCTACAGGTGCGGTTTTGGGACGCGATTGTAGCCCTGATAGCCGCGATCGGAAACTGCAGCAAGGGGCCCTAAGTGCTTTCCTTTGTCTTGCATTTGACTGGAAACGTTTGTGAAATCCTTCTTTCCATAGCTTAGATGTGTCTTTTTCAAGTGTAAAAAGATAGGAAATGAGTTATAATTATTGGATTTGGTAGATATGGAGCCTTTCTTGAGTGTCTTTGAGTTGTTTTGGTGCTTGCCCTTTTTTTTTGGAATTTCTTAATGATTAGAGTGCTGTATATATTCTCTCATTTTTTGTATATAGATATGAAAAGCGTTTGGATATCAAATTCCATTTTTGATACATGCATTTGAAAATTGAAAGTGCTTCATTATTTTGTCTTGTACATTGTTAAGTTTAGTTGCATCTTTCATTTTCTTTGCACTTTTTAGCTGATTATTGCAGAAAGTTAGAGTTATTGCACTCTAGGAAGGAATTCTTCTTTTCGCTACTACTTAAGTACTTTTGGTTTGAAAGAAAGAAAATCTCTCCTTACCTTAAGTAGTTTTCATTGAAAAGGAAAAGAAAATGTGCATTATCGTGTAGTTGAGGATTGCATTATGTTTACATTTATGTACTCACCTCATGCATCCACCTAACCGTACAAGATAAAAATTAACGCTATCTTAGGTTAAAATCATTTAGTAACTGTGTGTAAGTTAGAGATGTGTTCCGACGTCTTTAAGCGTGGCAACTATCATTATTTTCCAGCACTGTATTCTGGGGGTATTGTAGTCTTCCACGTACTTATAGGTATATCGAGCTCCTTCACGTACCCAACAAGTACCATAATTCGTACTTGGCGTATATCGAAGGGTGTATCACATACTCGGTAGTATATCGGAAGGTCTCTTGCTGAACGGTTGTGCATTAGACAACACCACTACAGATTTGACCTCCCACGTACCTTGCGTATATCGGGAGACACCACTAGGATTCCTGAAACCAACTGAGTTAACCATTTGGCCATCTTGGCAAAGAAATACACCGAGAACAACACTCGAGGAGATTAACACGCATGTACTATCCAGGTAATCGGGTATGTAGGCAAGGGTACGGTCCCAATCCTCCTTGTCGCGTCATATTGTTGGACCCTACTGTATATAGCGGTTTGCGATGCCTTGATAATCTCGTGAGGTTCTAGACTTTGAATCCACTCCTATTCACACAGTTTGCTTGTTTCTTTTAGACTTGAGTAGTGTTTGATTTGTGTGGTACTTTAGAGACTCTTAGGAAGTTTAGATATGGAAGACTCTTCTGGGACTACCAACCAAGAGACCCCTTTCCAGGGTATGCCTTTTGTTATCCCCCCTTGTGGAACTGTTGGTCCTCCCTTTATGGATATGTTGAGTCTTCCTGGATTGACGATAGGATTACTGGTATGGTTATTCTCCAATCCAGTTACACCATGTGCACCAATCGTGTCAAACCTAGGTCCACCACATGAGCATCAATCTCATGGTGACCCTTCTCCTTCTCCGTCGAAAGTTGAATCGGCTTCCGTCTCTTCCTTTTCTCCTACTGAAAACTCTGATGTTAGTAAGAAGGCATAGAAGAAGAAGAAGAAGAAAAGGAAGATTAAGAAGAAGAAGGATAAGAAAGAGACCAAGTGTCAACCATCTGCCTCTGATGGCACTCATTCCATGAGAACACCTCGTAAGCCCAAGTTCCCTTGCAAACTTTGCAAGGGTGATCACCTTCTCAAGGATTGTCCCAGTCTTTCCTGTGTATCAGAAGTGTGGTCTAAAAACCCCAAACCGCTTGTATCATCAACCTCTGACCATCATGTTGATGATACTCCCTCGACCAGTGACCCATTGGTGAAGGGTCGAAAGAGTAGAGCTGCAGACCCTTGCTGGCTATGCAAGGGCATGCATCGTACTTACCTTTGTCCAAGCATGGATGAAGCTTCACGGTGGTTGGAAGATATTACTAGTTCTCAACAGGTGCTTCCAACAAGCGATAGTAAGTTGTCCCTCGACCCCCCGCTGGTTGACCAAGTGATCAACTCAGTTTCATCTGTAAATGATCCCACTCTTCCTTCCGAGAGTGAAGTGATCGAGTCGATGCCATCTCCACTCGATCTCACTCTTTCATTGGAGAAAGTTTAGACTGAAGCAGTCACCATGACACAATCTTCGTCTCATTCTTATCTTCCAAGTGAGAGTGAATTAGAAACTGCTGATGTTTTCCTAGTCAGTTCATAACGTCCTAGGCCAGGGGACACCCTGTCCATTCCTACAGGACCCCCCCCCCAAGTACTGAGGTCATTTCCTTTGATTGGAATGGTCTAACAGAATCTCGTCTTCCTTCGAGTATTCCTTTTCAAATATAAGTAGGAGTTTTCGATAAAGAAATATTTCATACGATAGTTGATGAGGGAGCTTCTGTTAGTATTTTATCCTCAACTGCTTGGAAAGCTATAGGTTCCCCTCAGCTTGTGCCAGTAACTGACCAGATTTTGGCCTTTAATCGAAGGCCAACCGGACCTTTAGGGATTCTCCTGCAGTTACCTATCATGTTGAGAGATAAAACTGTCTATGTTGATGTCATGGTTGTCCAAGGTCCTTTAGATTTAAATCTGCTCCTTCGGCGTGATTATGTCTATGCCATGAAAGCTGTAGTGTCCACGCTCTTTCGAGTGATGTATTTTCCTCATCATGAGAATATTGTGACTATTGATCAGCTTTCCTTCGAGACACCCACTCATCATATGAGTCCTAGTCATCCTACTTACCTGAATGTTCCGCATGTTTTAGTGGTTTCTTCCCCCTAAGGATGGGGGTAATGAGCATAGTTATTGTTTGTTTTAAGCTCGTTAAAAAATGAAACCGACCACTCTAACATGGTTTACCTTTGGTTTCAAGCTTGCACAAAAATGAAACCATCCACTCGAGCATAGTTTTATTTCATTTCAAGCTTGTTAAAAAATAAGATGCCCCCCCTCAAGCATAGTTATTGTCTATTTCAAGCTTGTGTAAAAATGAAATAGATCTCCCTCCCATCATCTCGAGTCTCTCGCTAGAGTTAGAACTTGAACCTTCATTTCCTCTGATTCTCGTTTTCCCCCTCTTGGTGAACATTTTCATATTAGTAGCCACGTTGGTAGTTGGGTTAGCAAGCAACATTTTTCAGACGAAATGAAGCTTGGAGGGCATGCCCATTGTCGTACTATCAACAATCATGTTGAGGGAACACTACCATGTTAAGCCGCTAGCAATCATGCTGGGGGAATTTACCAACCTTTGGGCATCATGTTGGGAAGGAACCCGTCAATGGGCCTTAACCGTGAGCAAAGTCTACCTTTGGCTTCAAGCTCGTTAAAAAATGAAACCAATAGTGTGAGCATAGTTCCCGTTTGTTAACACCCAAAAAGTGCTCACTACCTCATCTACCCCATTACATGAGCAGGGGAAACCCTAAAAGTGCACAGGGTTTATATCCCTTCAGTTACACCAAGTACGGATTATGGTACTTGGTGGGTACGTGAAGGAGCTCGATATACCTATAAGTACGTGGAAGACTACAATACCCCCATAATACAGTGCTGGAAAATAACGATAGCTGCCACGCTTAAAGACGCCGAAACACGTCTCTAACTTACACACAGTTACTAAATGATTTTAACCTAAGCTAGCGTTAATTTTATCTTGTACGGTTAGGTGGATGCATGAGGTGAGTACATAAATGTAAACATAATGCAATCCTCAACTACATGATAATGCACATTTTCTTTTCCTTTTCAATGAAAACTACTTAAGGTAAGGAGAGATTTTCTTTCTTTCAAACCAAAAGTACTTTTTTTTTAACAAGAACAGGGGAAATAGATATATTTATAAAGGCTGTGCACATCCATTCATTACAAGTTTTCACAAAAATTTGACAGAGTAACAAGTGTTTGGGAATTTATAACTGAAGTTTCTATCTGTCTACCTGCATGAGTTCTAAACAAAACCTGACTAAATCTGTTCAAAGTAGAGCAGGGATAAACCCTGACGAACTGCTGATTTAGGAATATACAGAAAAACATAGAGTCTTAAACATCAAAAAAGAGGAACCTGAACTGAAACTGCAAACTATCCATATTTTTTGAGGTAGACAGAAGCCGCATCCGGCTTTTCCTGCTTAATCTCCTGGTTAACCGTCAGACTGCCATGGACGCAGCTTCCCTGCGATTTCCCGGTGAGCACTGCAATATCTTCCTGCATATTATCCACCTTGCCCATCAATTCGAACAGGTTTCTCTCCAGGTCATCAATTCTGGAGTCCTGGCAAGCGAGCTGGTTCACAGTGTAGCTCAAATCCTTGGCCATTTCCTCGTTTTGATTTACGCTTGTGCAAACTTCGTTGTAGGTGTTACGCACAGACAGCTTAATGTCGACCATGGTGCGACTCAACGCGGCAATGGCCGCCATAATGTTCTGCATATTGCCCGCCCTGTGGTGGAATAACAGTCCGGGACGGGAGGATGGAGAGCCCAATTCGCCGAGGGAAAGCCTGTTCATCGCACTGGAGAGAGGTCGAGCCATTACGTTATACAGCAAGGGAGGGGCAGTTGGCCCATTTAAGTGCAGTTCGTGGGAGTTGACAACACCACGAGGGCCTAAGTGCCATGCGCTGTGGAGAGGAGGGCGTGTGGCAGGGGCACGCAAAACGTCGACTACGGAGGAGGACGGGGATGGGGGGAGGGGGACCCTCAATCCACTAAGCCCCTTCAAACCCAAAACCATAATATTTTTAACCATTGAAAAAGATTATGGGATAAATTGAAATCCCAAGGCACCATTTAAGTTCTCCATGTGCCCGATGTCTAGCAGTGTTCCTTTGTTGGCCGCTTCATCTGCTAACTTGTTATTTGCTCGACAGATGTGAAAGAAAGAAGTCTGAGAAAAGTGAGGATTAGATTTTATTCTTTGCATGTACCTGTAAGCTCTAGATCCATGTGGGGCGGCGCCCCTTCTTATTGTTTGAATGACATGTCTGGAGTCCCCATAAACTCTGAGATTATCGATGCCGAGGGAGGATAT
Organism: Larix kaempferi; assembly: GCA_027924585.1. Taxonomy (NCBI): domain Eukaryota; kingdom Viridiplantae; phylum Streptophyta; class Pinopsida; order Pinales; family Pinaceae; genus Larix; species Larix kaempferi. The sequence continues at coordinate 7,393,464 of BSBM01000951.1, read as the reverse complement.
CATATTGAAAGATAAGACGAGGGCAAGCCATTCAGCTTCATTGTTTGTCTTGATTCCTAATCCCCACGAGATAGATTCAATTTTATTTCCTCCGGGATCAAATAAGACCCCACCCGCACCTGCCACCCCGACCAAAAGTACTTAAGTAGTAGTGAAAAGAAGAATTCCTTCCTACAGTGCAATAACTCTAACTTTCTTCAATAATCAGCTAAAAAGTGCAAAGAAAATGAAAGATGCAACTAAACTTAACAATGTATAAGACAAAATAATGAAGCACTTTCAATTTTCAAATGCATGTATCAAAAATGGAATTTGATATCCAAACGCTTTTCATATCTATATACAAAAAATGAGAGAATATATACAGCACTCTAATCATTAAGAAATTCCCCCCAAAAAAGGGCAAGCACCCAAACAACTCAAAGACACTCAAGAAAGGCTCCAGATCTACCAAATGCAATAATTATAACTCATTTCCTATCTTTTTACACTTGAAAAAGACACATCTAAGCTATGGAAAGAAGGATTTCACAAACGTTTCCAGTCAATGCAAGACAAAGGAAAGCACTTAATGATCTTATCTAACTCAAATGCATACAAATCTGAAACGAATCTTTCTTCTTCTTATGAATGTGAGACCAAGAATTTCAAATGATCAAATTAAAGCAAGAATAATACTTATGTTTTCCAATTTCATGAATATAGCAAAAGAGTGACAAAATCAAGCTTTTCTTTGAACTAAAGTGGAGACAAAGAATCAATCTTTTCCAATAACCATTAGATAGCTTAGCATGCAAAGGAAACAAGATGCATAACCCAAGGGAAAGAGGCTAAAAAAGACATGGGTATACCACACTTTTCAAATCTTTAAAACAGGCTAGTCATGCCAAACAAAAAATGATCTCAAAACCTTGAGATGGGTCAAAATGACTAAAGGGTTAAAACGCAAGCAAAACACTAGTTTTGACTCAAAGGGCCAAACATGAATCCAAATCTCAAAAGACCCAAAAACCAATACAAACAAGCCAAACAAAACACTGTTGGACAAAAGGGTTTCTGCCTGAAAGGTACAATGCAGAGGATTTTCCACACAAACCAAAACTCAAATCAGAAATGGAGAAGGGATGCCCATATTCCAATTTGGACAGATTGGCGCACTCTGTGCTTGTACACAGTGCGACGTTGCAGTGCACTAGTGCGGGAAGTGCGACGACGTCGCAATAGACCAATGGAAGGGCTGCGACGAATGACTAACAGGCTAAGAACAGAGATAAAAAATACACAGTGTCGCTCTGGGTGCACTAATCAGGTGTGATAGGCAAGATCTAAGTTAAAAAATGAACCAATTCTCCAGATAATGAGCAATAAACAGGTCCGGGAATGAGATGTGCAAACTCAGAGGAAGGTAATCAGACTCTTCAAAGTGAAGATCTGATGGTGAAACCAACTTAAGAGGCAAATGGAAAATAAAATGGCTTGCAAAATCAATCAACTGAAAATGACATTCAAATTGAAAACTAAAACTATGTTCATTCCCCAGTGGAGTCGCCAGATTTGTTTGATGGATAATCCACTCGAGTGGACACGAGCAGTATCTCCCTAGCTCAATGCGAGTTTAGAACAAATAGAACAAACTACAAATGGATTTCCTAGATCTACTTAAGGATCATGTGTTAGATGCCTTACCTTTTACGTCGCAATCCTCTTTCCTGAATGTTGCTCCACGTCCAACGGTCGTCAGATCTAAGCTGCAAGACCTGTCAAGACACAGACAACAACATAGCACGAGTAAAGAGCATCTATACAATAAGAGATCTAAGTAAACAGTTAAGCAGGTAAACTACTCAATATCATCACACATTAACAACATTGGTGGAAAGCATTTGTATTACTGTAAATAGAGGGAAATACATAGTAGAGATGTATAACTACAACCAAGGCTTAACGTTGTAGCCCTTCTCCATCCAAGCCATTTGCCATATCCTCCCACGGAGGTATGAGTCTCTCAATAGGTGAGTAGAGATCTCTGAAGGATGATTTCACCAGCATGTAGATACCGTAGACTTCCTCCCTTGGGATGGGAGTGAGATTCATTTAAATAGGACTAAGTGGATAGGGTATGGCTAGGATAGGTTGAGACATGGTAGGAGGGAGATAGGGGATCCTCCCAATAGGTTAGGAACCGAAGGCCAATTCTCCAAGAGGTTAGGGATAGGGTCCCAAGTCAGCCATCTTCGAGAAGGGACTCGAAGAAGCTATTTTTGCCACTTAACTGACTTCGTCGCACCCTGTAATGGAGCAAGGTGCGACGTCGCATGTTGCTGATGTGCAGCTTGCGATGACCTCTCAAAACCTAGTACTAATGAGACAAATCCTTCCAGGTCAATCAATCAATCAGGGTAACTTCAGGGATGTATACACTGAATCTGATGACGAGGAGATTTTAGGTGTAACAACTTACACTTGCAAATACAAACTCCATTAAAGTTCCATGAAAGGTCTGAATGTCCTTTCCAAACACCAACTTGGATGAGAATCTTTCACCCTCAAAATTGGCTAAGGCAAGAAACTAGTCATCCACTAGCTCTCTCTCTTCACAAATTCAAATTCTTAAAATGGTCAAAATCTCTTCTCTTGGTTGATCCCTATATTTTATAAACATCCTTAGCCTTCTAAGGTTACCAATCCATCCACAAACTCAAGCCAATTCGAATTAGGGTGTGTGCTCAAGATTTGCCATGTGTCCTCCCTTCCCTAGCCTTCCATCTTCCCCCAATTCGAGTACGGACCCATTGAGCTTCCCCAACTCACATGAGCGCCTTCTTGGATGCTATATTTAGTCCTGACATGTCACAATGGTCAGATGTCAGCCTTCAAGTCTGCAATATGTCATAAATTCCATAGCATATTCGTCATTGGTGTCATAGATGTCATAGATGTTAGGGAATCTAGCCCAAGTGTCCAAGAAGCTCTCATTTGACTCTTCTTCTCCCATGTAAGTTACATTTCCTTCCAAATTCGACCTATGATGCATATGGCCAAGTGTATTAGCCTTCTAAATCATCCACATTAGGCTTCCCATGGATTCAAAATTGCAAGAGGAGGATGTCATGTGGCACATAAATTCTAGCTTGTGTGGGCCCCACAATCTCCATGTGTCTCCATGCTCCATTGCCACTTCAATTTTCTCTTGTATTTATTTAATTAGCTCCATTATTAAATATTTATTCCATTCTAATGTCTGAAGATCATTTATTAGCTCCCTTATTAAAATTCCAAATGTATCCATCCAACCTAGGGAACTAGTAGGATTGATGGAATTGTCTTGCTATGCAATTATTTGAATGGGTACATTACATATAAGGAGATAGAGACCACAAACATTATTAAGTTTGTAAAAGTCTCTTTTTTTCCCATATTCATTACAAAAGAGGCTAATTTGCAGTTATTTAAAGAAATCTAGTTTAAAGATGAACTTTGACATTTTTATCATCATTCAAAGTGATAAGAGCCTTGGTCCATATTGTTGGAAAATATAACTATTCCTTGGGTTTTTTGATATGATGGGAGAGGATCTCCTCGGAGTGGAAGAAGAGGTGGGGATCTCTGTAAGGGTGCCACAAAATTTAATTCCACTTGTATAGCTTTGATCCCTAAGAATGATAAGCCAAAAAGTTTTGATATTCTTAGGCCTACTGCACTCTACAAATGTGTCTATGAGATTATAGCCAAAGTCTTGGCTTTAAGACTAAAAGTGGTTCTTAATTCATTTGTAATCTTCCATGTCAATTTGGATTTCTAGAAGCTGGACATATTAATGTGGTGGTTGTGGCTACATAGGAGGGTCTACAGACCATAAAAGTGAAGAAAAATCCCAACAATGACCATAAAATTGGACCTAGCCAAGGCTTATGACTGGATTTGTTGGTTATATGTCAAAATTTTGCTAATTCATGTTACTTTCTCTCTTAATGTGGTCAATTGGATAAATATTATAAACAAGGTCAAAACCGAATTCCATAAGTGGAAAATCCCATTGGCTCAATCCAATAAACATAAATGTACTCATTAAATTAGTTCTCTCCTCCCTTTCTCTCTATTAGTGTTCAACAATGCTAGCCATGATGGGAGGGGAAGGCAAGGAGGAAAGGTACTAACTAGACAAAATTGGAGGTCTTTAAAAAACCTAAAGTAGAAGGAGGATGGGGCATCAAGAAAATTCATCAATTTGGTACACAACTGGTGGCTAAAAATATATGGAATATGATCAGAAAGGAAATCCCGTGGAAAAATATGATACTCAACAAGTATATTGCTATGGATTCATAGTTGGTATGGGTAAGAAGAGAGGATAAAAAGGTAAAAATCTAGTCAAATAACTGGGCAAAATTTTTTATGACCTTGCTTGTTATGGATGGTAAGAGGAGTTATGAACCAAATGAGTACCCAAAATATAAAATATTTATTTCCAAAAAATACCTATGAAAATTATATCTCTATCACTTACAATAATCTTGGGGATTCCATGTAGTTTTTTAACTATTTCCATGAATGTAATAGCTACCATACTTGCTTTAAAAGGATTACTTGTTTTAAAAGGATTAAATGAGAGCATAGTTGGGCATACTTTGTGAATCGACCATGATGCCATTATTTCCTTCAAACTTTGGTTGAAGCGTGATAAAATCCATTGAGACCTTTTCCCAAAGCTAACTTGGTGTGGCTAGTGGTTTAGTATGGCTAATGGTTGTAGAAGACATGGTGTCTTGATTGTTTCTCCTTTATTCTATTAGCAAACCAAATATTCAACAAAAAAATTTGGACATAAGTTTTAAGACCTTCCCAAAAAGAATTATTCTTCATCCCGTGATAATAATGCCCTCCTATGGGAGAAGTGTGCAATTCAAAAAGGACCTTATCTTTGAGTTGGGAGTACTTACATAAATATAAGCAATCATGATACCATAGATAATGATTCTTCCACACAAAATTATCCAATGCACTAGGGTCCTCTTGTAGTTGTTGAATTATTTTACATGCCTTTTCATCTTAATTCCATTCTATCCATGGTTCTTCCACCCAATCGGATTATGCAATGGGAATAACACAAAGCAAGCCATTTATGTCTTATTCTTTCCTTTAAAGTGCATTTGCCACCACAATTTGTTTTCCATTTTTGTAGATAATTTCAAAGTCGTAACTTAACATCTTTGTAACCCAATTTTGCTGCTCACAATCATTGTTCCAAAAAGACATTAAGGCTGTCATGATTTGTTCTTACCTTGAAGTGTCTTCCTATTACATAAGGGTGTGATTTCTTAATTGCATGCAATATGGCTAACATTTCCTTTTCATAAATTGGTTTAAGGTTTTTTTCTTTTTTTTTTCTTTTAAGTTGGCAACTTTCAAAGGCAAGGGGCCTTCCTTCTTGCATTAAAACTACACCAATGCCATGCCCCGAGGCATCACATTCCACAATAAAGGTTTTTGTGAAGTTAGAAGTGGATAATATAGGATTTGTATACATAGTGTCTTTAAGTTTTTCAAAAACTTTGGTTGCTTCTTGAGTTTAGGAAAATGCTTCCTTTTTCAATAAAACTATTAGAGGTGTTCCTATTTAACCATTAATCTTGACGAATTCCTATTTAACCATTAATCTTGATTAACTTACAGTAATAGCTTGTCAATCCTAAGAACCCCCAAATATTATTTAAGGTTTTTGGAATTGACCAATACAACATAACTTTAGTTTTTTAGGGTCCACTTCGACGCCTTCATGAGATACAATACGACCCAAATATGATACTCTCTGAACCCCAAAGGCACACTTGGAAGGCTTGGCATACAATTGTTCCTCCTTCAATAGTTTTAAGACCATGTCAACATGTTGTACATGATTTTCCCAAGATTTTCTATACATTAGAATATCATCAAAAAACACTGACACAAATTTTATGGGGAAGGGTTTAAAAGTAGGATTCATCAAGATTTGAAATGTGGAAGGTGCATTGGTAGGGCTGAATGACATCACCGAAAATTCACAATGACCTTCATGTGTTATAAATTTTGTTTTCAGAATGTCTTCTTGCCTCATTGTGATTTGATGATATCAAGAATAGAGATACAACTTGGTGAAGAAACCTGCTCCATGTACTTCATCTAATAATTCTTTAATATGGAAAATAACCAATCACGATACAAAATGCAGTTATAATAGGTTTGGTATTTACTTTACAGATGGATTAATGGAAGATAAAATTCATTGTTTCCATTTAATAATTGAACCAACCTTGGTTTGTACTTAGAAATTATTGCCTTCAAACCATAAAAACTTTTGGATGTCCTAGTAGATATATTTTGGATGGTATTTATAGCGTACTTTCTCACTAAAACTCTCGATTAACTTGACAAAAGGTGAGGGGTTGGTCAAATTTGAATGAAACACAATGATTCTGGTTTCCAACTTTCAAAATATGAGCATATGGAATGTTCCCATGTGTCTTTTCTATATCTCCTATTGGATCCTTGGACACAGTGGAAGGTATCAAACCATCAACTTTTGATAGTTGGTCATGAACATAATGGGGCATTGTGACACACCGATGGTTCACCGTAAACCCTTTACATTTCACATAGCCACATACTATTAAGGTGTCATAAAAGAGATCCAATTCATGGTGAAGTACCATTGGCCCAAGATGGCTACTAAAATATGGCATGTTATAGTTGGTAGAATAAAGTGTCTCTCCACATTCATCTACTATCTTCCTATGGTATATTTCTACAAAGAAGACTTGTGACATTTTTGTACTGGTGGATTGTCTTTCTCATTTGAACACGATACTAAATCAAGATCCTACAACATTCAATGGATAAGTGAAGGTGGCATAAATTATGCAAGATAATCAAATATAAATGAAAACTAGACCTACTACACATAACAAGGGATAACTTGGAACGACATGTAATGAAGAGTATTAAGAATCAACCATTTGATATTTTTAAGGTTTTTTCTCTTTCATTTGAGCCAAAAGAACAATCAATATGTGCCTATATTCTTAAAAAGAAACTCTGAGGAGCATGTGACATTCTAACTTCAAACATACTTTTAAAGGTCTTTTTTGTGAAGCTGGTGCGATAAGGTTTAATTTGGTGCACCACGCATTTGTTTATACCAGAAGCATCAATGCACTCACTTTTGATGCACATCGAACACATAACTACACTAAAACCTTCGCAAAGTAATAATTGTAGAGGTTTCTATTTCTATTTTCATGAAGAACTTTTTTTAACACAAACGCATACCTTTTTTTATTTATAAAAAAGAGAGGTCTTGGCTAGACCAGAAGAATCATTGCTACAAAGTTGCTTCATACAAGATGAGCAGAGTAGTTCATATGTCTTTCTAGAGCTATAATCAAATCTATTACAAAAGAGTTACTTTCTTTCAGATTCCACCTATTACTAAAACCTTGACTGGTATATATTCTAATAAAAGAACTAGATAACAAAATGCATTTACACTTCATTGTTCAACATAACAGACGTAAGAGTCTTGTATTTCTAATAGCTTATTATTTTGTCTTTGGTGAGAACTGAGGAGAGAGGACATCCTACACATCATTCTTCTCATCTTAAATCCTCACATCTGAATCTAAACTCACAGTACAAACCAACCCTTTTTCATTCTTTAACTTCCAAGGAGTCAATTCTGTAGCAAGACCTCGCCCAATATTCTTCAAATCTTTGAGTTCTTGTTCAAAAGTCATGAATTTACCTTTCCGAAATTCAATCTCAATTTATGCATTTAACAGTCTCTTTCTCAATTGTGTGACCTGAGCTTCTAGATAATCATGTTGAATATGATCAAACAACTGGTCTCTGACACTCTGTTCCTCCCAAACTTTCTGCCTTTTCACTAAATCTTGCATATCAATATCTCTATTTCATTTCTAACTTTCCTGACTTTTATTGGACAATTGTCCAAACTTATCCTTGTTACCAATTTTTGGATCCATTGCAACAGTAGCTACATCATGATATAGTTGGGAAGTGCTAAAATAAAGGGATTGGTAGCAAATTCCAATGATAAAAATTATGAAAGGCAGCAAACACAAACCAAGAAGATCTCGCAGAGCTTTGTGCAACAGAATCTCAATACACACACTTAAAACAATTCCAATCTTAATGGTGCAAAATTGCAAATAGTATGACCAATTTTGTCCTCTACTTTCCACACAAATTCTACAGTCCTGAATTTGATACTATTGCAGAGAAAGATTACCCAAAAATAAAACTCCAAACAAGACTCGGGAGAATAATGAAAAAAGTCAAACCATATTTCAGAAAGAACGATCCCTAAAGAGTGATCATTGCTACCAACACAATCCTCATCTCTCCAAACATTCTCTACTATATAGGAATAAGGACAAATCTCAAAGGAATTCAACGTCTTACTTGTCTTTAAAACAACTATGTTCTTTTCAAAGGTTAAGAAACAGTTGAAGAACTCAGTTGCAGAGAATTTAAACAAAACCCCTACCTCATATGCTCCAATCCCCAACTTGGAATATCTTTTGCTTGACCAAGAATTTGAAGGGCTACAAGAATTCTCACAAACTCCTCTCCTCGACTTACTACCATGCCATTTCTCTTGCAAATGATAGAGAAAATGACCATTCCAGGCTTGGGTAAACCATAAAATGAAATCACCCAGAAAAAAAAAACAAGTTTAATAGGGATTCTAGGGCCTTCCATGATTTCCTCATCAATCTGTAATTGATTACCTTGTACCGAAGAAATCAAATTGCCTGTACGGAACACGCGAGAGGGATATTTTCCATACCTTATCTCACGCTCGAGCTTTCTATCAAGTTTGTTATCACTGTGATTTATTAATACAAGGTATTGATTATATTTCAATTGCAAATATTACAAGCTAAACTAGCATTTCTATTAGTTAGGAGGTTTAGAATTCGTAAAGCATGAAAGATGTTTACGTCTTCAAACTCTATCATCAAGTGCAAGATTCTCTTTATTATTTGAGACAAAGGGCCATCTATCGAAGCTTTTTTGGTGATTGGATATCGAATGAATATAATAGAGTCTCCCACTATGATCAAATGGCTTATGTGGCTCTGCAATGGTTTCCTGAGGCATTGCCAAAGAGCAAGGGCTTCAGCTTGATTATTTGAAATTTCACTGAATCCCCACAAGTAGTTCTTCTTCGGTTTTCCTTTGGGGTAAAAAATCACTCCCCATCCCTGCACCTGCCACCCTTGGCTTATTCTTTGAAGCCCCATCAGAGAAAAGTGTATGGTATCTCTGATTAGCAATCCAATCATCCAGCTTTGAAAACTTTACTCTCAAAATCCAAGTTTCCTTTTTCTTTTCCCTTGTCTTCACCTCGTGACTAATTTGCTCTGAGTGTGATAAAATATTCTAAAGCCACTGCCTTTCTTCAGTGTCTAAATCTATGTTTATTTGTTTAACTTTCCCTTTAATTTTAATCGCTTATTGCATCATGACCCATGCAGACCCAACAACTTGTCTCAGTTTTTTTCTTTTGGTTTTTAAATATATAGACATTCCTATTTAGCCAAATCTTCCAAATAATGTAGTAAGGGAGAGCTTTCCATACCTACTTTATAAGGGTCTTATTGAAGTTTTTTTTATGCCAAGTTACAAAATCCTCTCGCAAAGTACTTGGAATAGACATGTCTATGTTTAATCTCTCAAAAATATGCCTCTAGACTTCAACAACAAACTCACAATTTAGGAAAAGATGGATCACACTTTCTTCTACTTGCTTGCATAGGGAGCATTGAGAGGGACCTTGAAAGCCTCTACGTCGAATATTTTCATATGTTAATATTTTCCCATGGCATGGGACCTAGTTAAAAAGTTTTATTTTTGGTAGGGAATCACTCTTCCATATGATATTCCATAGAGAATTCCTTGGGGAATCACATCTATCAATATTTTGTTGTAGATACCCTTCCTTGACTATATAATTAAAAAATTTTGGACCCCAAACCCTCCTATCACTGTCAGTATTTTTAGTTGGAGCAATTCCACTTAGATTTTTTTGCATTGTTTCCTATTGCTGTCGTAGGTCCTCCAGAAAGTTAAAGCTTTTCCATTATTTCCATGTTCCTTTAGTATCCCACTCAGAAATGTCTGTTGGACAATGTATCTGGTTAATCATCATTCAATTCTGAAGTGGTTGTAACTCAATATTATTCCAAATTCCTTCTTACCTGGAATTCAGTCCTCCCAATTTTTTATTCTACTACCATTTCCATGCAACCATGGAACCTAATATTTGATAATATTTGTTGAATCCTTACACAAGCTTCAAATTGTTGTGCACTTACTGTTCTTAAACTCTTGATCTATAATTTTGCTACGGTCCGAGGTAGAATACTTTTTGGCTAATGCATTTTTCCACCAAGCTTCGTCTATAGTGGCAATATTAGAATTTTAGCCCCAAGAGTTTTTTTTAGAGTCCAAGTATCCCTAATTACTAGTCCACCTTTGTTGAAGGGAGCCATGACCTGATTCTAATTGACTAAATGAATTTTTTTATTATTCGCTTTACCCCCCTACCACATAAAATCTCTATGCAATCTGTCAATCTGCTTTGTTATACCTACCGACACTAGAAGGATAGAGTTATGATATATATCTAAAGAGGATAAAATTGATAATTTGATCAATACAACTCTACATGCTGGATTTAAGCGTTGAGTGCCCCGTTGCTCCATTCTGTTCTTTATTTTTTCGATAACCACTTTCCAATCCAGAGATTGAGGTCTCCTGATGAAGATGGGTGGGCTTAAGTAAACGAACGAATTCCAATCATTCTTTGATAAAAATCCTAACTTACTGGCTATATTGTTTAGATTCAAGGTTGGCACATTCCAACCGTAAACACAACACTTGTGATTATTAGCTTCACCACTTGTAGCCCCTAAGTATATGTCCATAATGTTTTTAAATCTCTTTTATTTCACTCCTGAAGCACCACCTAACAACATGGCATCATCAACAAATTGGGAATGGTTAAGTTCCTTGACATCTTTGACTATTCTTATTCCAAGAATATTGCCTAAGCTCCTTTCTTGATTGAGCTTTATGCTAAGGGAATCAACCATAACAATATATAACAAAGGGGAGAGGATACCACCTTGTCTTAACCCTCTTCCCCCCTTAAATAAATCAATGGGTTTGACATTAACAATGGGAGCTATCAAGGGGTTTGAGATACAAGCTTTAATCCAATTTATAAACAAATATGAAAAGCCAAATTTATTGAGAATCGAGTAAAGGAAAGAGTGTATCACTCGATCAAATGCGCTATCCATATCCATTATTATCACCATATCTCTCTCTTTCTAGGCCTTACTAGAGTGAATCGCTTCTTGCACAAGGATAATGTTATCAAGAATTTTCCTTTTAGGAACAAATCCTCCTTTATTGTTTGATATTAAATGAGACAAAAGTGGCTTGAATCAGTTTGCTGGAATCATGGGTATAATTTTGTAAGAGGAGTTACACAAAGAAATTGGCCTGGACCTTGAGAAATTTTTAGGATTCTTTTCTTTTGGGATTAGAGCCAAAAATGAAGAGTTTGTGATGCCTCCCAACTTACCTTTCTTTAAAGACCATTTAATCATCTTGCAAAGATCAAATTTTACTAGCCTCTAAATTTTTCTGTAAAATGAAATAGTGAAACTATCTGGTCCCGGAGCTTTATCTGGCTCTAGACCCAGGTTGCTAAGATAACATCCTTTTCCTCTATTTATTTTCCTAACTCTGTCTTCTCCATTTGAGTTACCAAAGTAGGAATGTTGACTAACATATCCTTTGTAATCTCCTCATATATCTCTTCTGGCCTTGCTAAAAGATTTTTGAAATGTTGAAAAGCTTCTACCTTGATATCTTTATAATTCAAAATCTACTTCCTTGTGAGTTAGTAATTTCTTTGACATTATTACTGCTTTTCCTTGACCTTGCTTGCATGTTGAAAAAAGTTGCGTTCCAGTCTACTTTCACTAAAAATATTACCATAGTGCGATTAAGGCAATATAACACAATGGTGTGCTTAAATATGAGAAATACACAACGCACCTAAAAAAAATATTTATAGAAAAACATAACATCTGATTTTATCAATGCACCAAAAAAATGAAAAAAGAGTGAGAATTTCATTTTGTAAGTGACTCAAACAAAAACCGAAACCCTAATCCATTGTTGTGCCAACAATAAGAGGGGAGGCTTGTCCTGTAGGGATTTACTAGATAAGAGATTGGGGTGGACATTTTTTTCTAAAGAGTGGAATTCGTAAGGGATCGCTATGGATTGCATATAAATTCGTGGAGGAGAAATTTTAGATATGTAAATTTATTCTCTACATTTCAACAAAATTCCCTTATTTGATTAGAAAATGTGCCCAAAAATATTATTTATTCTTATTCATATTTATAATCCATTTTAACAAAATAGACTGGTTTCATATCACCTTTAATGCTACAAACCTTAGCTTTGTTGTTGCCTCCCTTTTATATTTTGTTGTTGCAACCCCTAGCTATAGAAGCTTAGTTTCTTTTTCCTACTGACAATCCAATGTGTTTTTTTTTGGAGTTTGGGTATTTCTTAGCATCAATAATTATTTTGATGTAAAGAATATTTTAATAAATTGGGGCCCCTCATTACACTTGATCTCAAAACTTGTCCCTGTAAAGTTTTTTTAAAGAAAATCTATAGTTGCACAATGGACATTGTACAATAAATAACCATTGGCGTGATTATTATTATAGAGTGCGCAACTTTGCCTTACTAGTTTAAAAAAAAATTGGCTTCATGGTGTGCATTGTAAAGCATATAGCATTTATGCATGTATTACTATAGAGCACACCACTAGGTGTGAAAACCTACATATATATCAATGTGCAAGAGCTTTCTGTAGTGTATCGAGCTATGATGTACCCCATACATAAATACACATATCAACATGTATTGCTATATAAGGCACACTAGTGCGTATTTTTGTATAACTTGTCTTAGTTATCCCAAAAATATTTTTAGGTTGAAATTATCTACTTATTTTGAAAACATTATTTCATTGTGCAGATCTTTTATCGATAAAATATGGCTTATAGAAGATTAATGAAAAAAAATTATAGCAACGAGAAAAAGGGAAGCACATTCCAGCAAAAGAACATGCCAAGTTATTTGAAGTTTTAATGTAAAAGTAATATATTTGAATTATCTATACATTAAATGGTGTATACTAGTTAACATGTGGCATGTAGAGATAAATATTAATAATATTGTTTGCAATGTGTGTGGAAAAGAGCATATAAGTTTTGTTGAAATATTGCAAACAATGGAATTAGGTGGATCAAAAGGTGATGGACACAAAATTTAGATTTGATGTTTTGCTAATAATATACCCAACAATAAAAGCTAGCATGTTTCAAACATTTGATTTTGCATATGTTGAATGTTGTGTAGAGACCAACATTGAGGGAATAAAGGGCCCTCGTAAGAAGAAAATGATTATCAAGGATGTAAATGATGAAGTATTGGTGTTGGAAGTCAATGATAAGGGATTTATTTTATTTTATTTGATAAAACTAAGTGATATAGTGGAAAAAATGTGTAGGCATTCTTTTTACTTACATTGCAAACATCAATCCAATGAATCCAAGAATCAAGTTATATTTAAATTACAACAAACATTTCCAGAGCGGTGGTTAATGAGACCTATGATACTCATAGTAGAAAATCGTACAATAACAAAAACAAATCATTGTTATGGTCCAAAATCCTTAAAATAGCATAAGAGACAAGAAGTACACACCATGTACATCAATGTGAGCGTGGATCACAACTCCAATATAGATAAGACAAATAAGTTACTCAATAGCTCTTTAAAGAAGAGGAGATCCTTCTCCAATTACCCCAAGATATTCACTTGTTCTCTACAATGACTACATTACCTCCATATATACCTATTCACTCATTGCACATGTGGTCCTTTCATAGGGCCGACCACTATTACATATACATTTACATCAATATATATACATTTAGCCCCATATAAACCCATATATGCCCCCCCTTTGGGGTCACATCATGTACATTTAATATCATATATGACCCCCTTGGGTCATATCAATCATTTAGAAATAACTATTCCTAAACATGTTTTTATATAATACATATATACTAGTCCAAACATGTAATATCCATAGTTGGATATTCTCAATAAGTTAGGGTTGAACCCATGATTTATGAAATAACCCACATATCCGTAGATATAAAAAATGATATATAAATTGATAAGATAAGATGATGTCTTTACAAGATAGACTTTCTCGTATTTATAATTGTTTAAAGGGTGTCTAATGCAACTCTTCATAAAGAGTTACACCATTTCACTAATTAATTATATTATTATATTATTCTCGTTTGTTGTTATTATGATATATATATATATATATATATATATATATATATATATGTTGATTTTTATTTTATTCATAACATTGCCTCTCTCTTAGAAAGGCTTTGTCCTTAAAGCCTTATAACACTGTTGCACCGTTCCTTGTGACGTTGTAACTGATGAAACATGTCGGTACGAACTTCTAAGTGTAGAACATAACTTCCGATATGTTGATGGATCAATCTAGCCAAAATTGATTTGTTGCCGACTGTTAGGATTCTCTATTGATCCGTTGTGCTTTGAGCACATTAGTACCATTATCTTTCGACAATTCCCACTTTTTAGGATTCTCACTTTTGGTTTGTTGTTAGGGAATAAAACCAAACCCACTTCTCACAAAACCACGTGCACCTTAAAACCATGTGCAGTTTCACTTCTTACTTTTACTTTTTACTTCTACTCACTTCTAAACTTTACTTTTACTTTTTTGTTTTCCTTTTTACTTCTTCTCACTTCTTTTATTTATTTATATATTCTCTTTTCTTCTTTTTTACCTGTCTTTCTTTTTTTCTTTTACTTTTGCCTTTTTCTTTCTTTCTCTTTTTTCTTTTTTACTTCTTTGGGCCAAGGGCCTGGTTTTGGACAAGGTCCTAGATTGGTGGCTACAAGCCTGGCTCTCATACCAATGTAATATCCATAGTTGGATATTCTCAATAAGTTAGGGTTGAACCCATGATTTATGAAATAACCCACATATCCGTAGATATAAAAATGATATATAAATTGATAAGATAAGATGATGTCTTTACAAGATAGACTTTCCCATATTTATAATTGTTTAAAGGGTTTCTAATGCAACTCTTCATAAAGAGTTACACCATTTCACTAATTAATTATATTATTATATTATTCTCGTTTGTTGTTATTATTATTATCTCTCTCTCTCTATATATATGTTGATGTTTATTTTATTATTATTTTATTCATAACAAAAAAATTTTAAAAATATTTTTTATACTATATATGCTTCCATAAAACTATTAGTCTTTTTTTTACTATGTTGTTCATTTTTAAAGAATATTAATAAAACTAAAGCCGATGAACAAGATGATAAATGAAACATGTCAATTGGGATGTCCAAAAAAGTAAACAGGGATATGGTCAAAGAAGAAAGAAAATTAAATCAAAGAAGGATGTATCCCAACAACAACACGCATAAAATATATGTAATCATTGAGTTTTTAATGTGTAATTACATAGTTTAATTATCTTATGTTTCACTTGTCTTATTATTAAAAAAATGAAATAAATGGAATCCAATTAGCATATAGGATAACATGACAATAAAGTAAAGGGTTGACCATAAATTTTGTGAGTACTTGAATTTTCCTTGAGATTTCATATTTGTTGTGATGTTTATATTTTAATTAATTTAAAACATTGATGGATATTTTATACCAGGTGCTAATGTACAAAGAAGATCCATCCAAACATTTGATTGACATTACATCACATATGCATTGTAGTGGCATATAAAATTCGTGGGAAACAAATTATGGAGTGGAGATAAGATAAGATATGTTGAGAGATGGCCTGGAAAATGGCTTCCAAAGACCGTGTTTTGTTTATGAATCACTCATTGTTGTGGTATGATTTTCAATTTACTTAATCATGTATATTATACTATAAATGTAGATATACTTATTACATTTTATTTCCATGTCTGTAGATGGAACATGGAGAAACAAAACAAAATCAAGCTAAAGTAAGAAACCATTGCAAATAACTCAAGTACAATATCCTTTACAAGAGATGTATGAATGTTGATCAATATAATTGAACGTTGCAAGTTTTATATTTTATAATATTTGTCTATAAAAATCAGACAATTTGTTTAATGTGGATGGTCATATTGTCCCAATTGGTATGACGATAAGTTAACAATAGTTCTAACAATTATTTATTGGCATTTTGATTATCATGGACTTTTATGTTGTCACATTTTGTATGACGAAGGGTCCCTTATTTGTATGTAATAAAATGGTTTGTAGTATTGGGTGTTGTAAAATGTTATTTTGTCAGTTATGTGTGTGTGTGTGTGTGATTTACATTATTGCAATGAACAAATGTGTAATCAATTGTCACATATATTTAAAAAATACAATACATTAATGTAAGGATTATATCCCACCTTGATTAAAATATTCAAATCAATATTATTATTAAAAATATATTTGATTTTAAGGGTGAAAGGTGCGTGGGGTGGGGGTCTCGATTGATCAAGAAGGAATTATAGAATACACTTACTCCAAGGGGACTAGAGTCACGACCAACACTATGACATAAGCACACACCCTCCAACAGGAATGATCCTCCTCCAACAAAAGGTAAAGAAAGCAATGATCTTTGGTGATTCCCTATTTGTTATAAAACAAGTATGAAACATGCTAATCAAGGAAGGATCCATGTAGGTAATGAATGGGACAATTTAAAAGGGTTGTTTATATTGTTGTTTTAGTAACAATCAAGGGGTTCGAAGGAATGCACTATGCAATTTATGTGAATTAGGTTATAGCAATCTTAGCAAAGCTCCCGATCGTGTTTAGCGGCCATGGATCCTCCAGATCCAGACCTAGGACAATAGTTAGACGATGCATTTCACCAGCTGGCAGAATTGCAAAAAACTACGGCCACACTACAACTCTCTTTTTTCCAATTCGTCAAGCATGTTTGCACTCCTAAAATCAAGATTACCTCTGTATCAACCAAAAAAAGGCTTTCGGGCTGTCAGAGAGAGGATTGGTGGGAATATTTATGAGGCTATGGCCTTCCCTAAGGGCTATGGATGTTTGCTAAGTAAAAATTGGAGACCATTATTGTTAGATAGGATGCAACATCATTTATGTGGAAGGGGGCACTATGCATTTATTTTTGAAAGCAAAGTAGATAGATACTAGATTTTTAAAAATGGACCTTACTTCATGGGTCCAAGAGGCATGTATTTGAAAGTGAAGAAACATCGTAGAGTCAACATGTATTAAAAAGGCACCTTCACACCCAATATAACTTCCTTTGCTAGAGAAATATCAACTTTCTTCAAAGTCCATGAGACATCACCTTATTTAAAAGACCAATTGGGACTAGCCTCTCCTCTACTTTCTTTTCTTGACCAATGTTTATTTTTAGCATTTGAAGAAGCAATATTTCTCCTAACAACTAATATGTCACTTTTTTTCAATGATGTGTGCCTCCGTAAAGAAGATGAAATATTTTTAAATATATGCCTGGGATCTAATAAGTGAGTAATCAGATGCTTCTGGTATGGAAGCTCATATAATACAAAATTCCTTTTCATCATAATGGGAATTTTCTCAACATAAGTGTTGAAAAATTCAAGATCATCGAACATAGGCTTCCTATTTGAATCAAACAATTTTACAAATTCCTTCTCGTTCCATGTGTCATTTTCCCTAATATAGTAAGGCGGTATCATTATTTTAGGTCATTGGGTTCTCTCTGGCTTACCATTGAAAGTAGTTGTTGTTCTTCTACAAGGGTGGTCTTATGGGAGCAATACACTTGAATAGTCATACACTGGCTTTCATAGGTGGTTAGACCAACCATCTTTTATAGAAGGTCCATAACATTTACATCCATGATACCCTCTTGTTACATGGCCTGCAGTGTTATGTATACATAACATGTTAGCATTACAGAAGGCAATTGCACCGAATTAGCTATGCAAAATAATGGTATGAATTTAAACAAATCAATCAACATGCTTACCAAAGAAAAATCTTAATCTCGAATAATCATATGTGGTGTATGCACATATTCCATACAACATAAAAGACCTCTATGTTGGGATGGGTCTTGACACATCATAGCAAATATAATTTCACATAATTGCTTAAATTCATTGATCAATGGTTGTAGGTAGACATTCATATTCTTAACTTGTCTTCTACTAGTGAATATAAGAGTAAACATAAGGTGTTAATTCTTCACAAACAACCTGGAGGGGATATTGTTATTGATCAAAACTACTGGCCAAACATAATAGCTGGTGTTTTGGAGGGAATATGGGCTAAATCCATCCTTGACTATGCTCAATTGCAGGCTATGTACTCCATCTTTGAATTTATCGAGCCATGCATCCTCTATATGCTTCATGGCTATTAAATGTTCTAGGATTCACATAACTCATGGCTCAGTCCATGTCCACATTCTGGACATATCTCTTTGTCCTCATATTTTCCTCTCTATAGAATACAATAATTTGAACATGCATGATATGATATGTACTCAACACCTAACATTTTCAACATTTGCTTTTCTTCTTCATAGTCATCAGGCAAAATAGTATCACTCAAAAGTGCCTTATCTTTGAGTAAATTGAAATTAGTGGGCAATAGAAATGTACACTATCATTAAGCATGCATAAAATTGAACATTTACAATGTTGATTGTGTGACAATATTCCTCAAAATGTAGGTAACTTAATGGTTAGTTACCTCAAAATCAATGAGAAACATGCATCTGACATACCACACATTTATTTGTAGTTGTATAGTAGCATTGTTGTCCCTAGTTGGGAGGACATTAACCCATGTCCAAAGAGAGGGGCAGTGGAAGCATATTTCATTATTTTGAAGAAGGTATCAATGATATGAGTACCATCCCTACTTCATATTGTTTGAATGCATGTAACAACGTTCCCTCCATGGAGAAATCATCCATACGAACCTCTATTTCATTGCCTTCATTGCCAACGTGTGGAGAATGAGTGTTAGTGTGGACATTCTAAATTGGTGACTTATTCCATAGTGGGAATTGTATAGGTGGTTGATTCAACCATGCTTGGTATGCTTCCTTTTCTAGTTGTGCTTGTTTCATAGCCTTCCGTTAATTTGAAATTGTAGTGAGGTGCAACAAAAAAGATGGTGGGCATGTCGCTCACTGTTAGAATTATGATTGCAAATATATTGAATATCACATCGATGATATTAGTAAACACAATGTATTTAGTATGCTCAAACATTATACCAAAAAAATATTATAAGCATGGAAATTTTCTCCAATAGTACATGTGCAACCAACCAGTTTATAAAACAAATGTCAAATTAAGCAATATGTTTACATTAATTCAATTGAAAAAAAATACAATTACTCAATGATATTTTTCTTATGCCCCAAGGGGATGTCTAAAGGTAGTCACAATGCAAGGAATCTTTGACGAGCAGTGGTTGGTATACAGAATTTATAGTTCATTAGCAATTCATCACTAGTAGACAAAGTACACATTACATGCACAACAACAAATCTAAATGCTTTCCTTTCCATAAATAACTCATTATCATTGGAGTGTTCTTCAAATGAACAATTTGTACTAAATAATGAGCATCATTACGACTATTTATGAACCCCACAATGTTCCCATGAGTACGTGGATGACCATCAATATATAACAGGTTCTTCTTGTTAAAGTTTCCATAAGAATAACCATTTTTGCAGATATTATATATGGAAATGCTATGTTTGTATTTAACAATATTCATGTAATTAGACTAACGATAGAGGACCATAAAATGGCATAAGTGCTACTGTCTCTTTGGGAGGAGTGAATACATGTGAAAGTATAAATAACCCAAGATTTGTAACATCTATTTAAGTCTTGGAAATCATATAATTATTGCCACAACATGAGAATTTGGTCCCAACATCGAGCATAAGAAGAGAAGATGATCAAGCACCATACAAAGCACAGTTGCAACATGTTTGGTATTTACTTATCAAATGGATAGGAAAGGAGAAGTCATTGCTACCATCCAACAACTGAACCAACCTTGATGTGTACTTGGACATTTTTGCTCTTAGCTCGTACAACTTTTTGGATCTCTCGGTAGATATGTTTTGGGTGGTATTGATATCATACTTTGCCTCTCTAGAAATCTTAGTTGACTCAACTAAAGGACATGGGTTGGTCAATTTAGGATGAAACATAGTTATTTTGAATTCCAAAATTTCAAAAAATGAGCATATGGAAGTGTTCCTATGTGTATCTTCTATATCACTTATTGGATTTTTTTACCATAGTGAGAGGTATCAAAACCAACAACATTGGGTAGTCAATCGATAATATAATGCGACAGTGTGACACATCCAGGGTTCTCCTTCAACCCTTTACATTCTGAACAACCACATACTGTTGGAGTGTCATAAAAGAGATTCAATTGACAGTAAGTACCATCAACATGTTAAAATTCAATATGCTAAGACATAAAATAGCAGCATTACATTCCATTTCACAATAATAGCATATACAGGATCACTGAAGAAACAACAAGCACAGCATAAACACAAGAGACGGAGATTTATCCTGGGAAACCCTCATGGGGTAGAAAACCCAGCAAAGCTTCCTCAATATAGATGACCAGCAATATACAAAGATGAAACCCTGAGACATGATCTCCTCCTCCACAATAGCAGACCTCTCCTCCACAAATGCACTATCCTCAAGTGTGTGAGTGTGTCAAATGAGGAACACACCTCCTCTATTTATACACTACTCTGATATGTATTTGACACAAGTACATGTAGGCTCGTATTTAACCATTAGGTTAAATACCCCATTATAACTGACTGGGCCGACCCCCACATGGTGGGTCTAATAACCCTAGTTACCACACCCAACTCGGAGGAATAAACATCTCCGGATTTATAGTATAATCACATCGGAGGTATGGAACATCTCCGGAATAAATAATATACAAATATAATATTCTTTGAAGTTACAATATTTCAACACTCCCCCTTAACGAGAAGGATATTATAACAGTATCTGCACGAGCAAGGAGTCATCAACATCATACATGATACATCTATAAATCATTGGAAGCTTTCTCAACATCATCAGTAACTCAAGCAGTTACTGGAACATCTTCAATACTGGAACATCAACATCGTCAGTACTGAGTCTTTATCTTCTGCAGCACTCGAACAACAACATCAACATCTGGATCCTCACGATCATCAGTATCGTCATCTCACGATCATTAGCATCGTCATCACACGATCATCAGCATCGTCATCTCACGATCATCAGCATCGTCATCACACGATCATCAACATCGTCATCACACGATCATCAGCATCGTCATCTCACGATCATCAGCATCATCATCACACGATCATCAGCATCGTCATCTCACGATCATCAGCATCGTCATCACACGATCGTCAGCATCGTCATCAACACAGGTATCCATAACAATACAAGTATCCACATCATTAGTACAAGTATTCATGCCAATACAAGTATACATATCATCAATACAAGTATCCATACTGATACAAGTAATCATGTCATCAATACATGTATCCTACCGATACAAGTAACGACATCATCAATACAAGTATCCATACCGATACAAGTAACCACGTCATCAATACTAGTATCCTACCGATATAAGTAACCACATCATCAATACAAGTATCCTACCGATACAAGTAACCACATCATCAATACAAGTATCCTACCGATACAAGTAACCACATCATCAATACAAGTATCCTACCGATACAAGTAACCACATCATCAATACAAGTATCCTACCGATACAAGTAACCACATCAAAAATCACTTTCTCGGAGACCATACGCCTACGGATCAATTCAGGGACCGAAGTCCGGGGATGATACAATCCCCACTTCTCGGAGACCATACGTCTACGGATCAATTCAGGGACCGCAGTCCGGGGATGATACAATCCCCACTTCTCGGAGACCTCACGTCTACGGATCAATTCAGGGACCTAAGTCCGGGGATGATACAATCCCCACTTCTCGGAGACCTCACGTCTACGGATCAATTCAGGGACCTAAGTCCGGGGATGATACAATCCCCACTTCTCGGAGACCTCACGTCTACGGATCAATTCAGGGACCTAAGTCCGGGGATGATACAATCCCCACTTCTCGGAGACCTCACGTCTACGGATCAATTCAGGGACCTAAGTCCGGGGATGATACAATCCCCACTTCTCGGAGACCTCACGTCTACGGATCAATTCAGGGACCTAAGTCCGGGGATGATACAATCCCCACTTCTCGGAGACCTCACGTCTACGGATCAATTCAGGGACCTAAGTCCGGGGATGATACAATCCCCACTTTTCGGAGACCATACGTCTACGGCTCTCTTTAGGACTGAAAGTCTAGGGATGATCCAATCCCCTCAACTGTCCACTAAGGACTTCATTCTCGGAGACCTCACGTCTACGGCTCTCTTTAGGACTGAAAGTCCAGGGATGATCCAATCCCCTCAACTGTCCACTAAGGACTTCATTCTCGAAGACCTCACGTCTACGGCTCTCTTTAGGACTGAAAGTCCAGGGATGATCCAATCCCCTCAACTGTCCACTAAGGACTTCATTCTCGGAGACCTCACGTCTACGGCTCTCTTTAGGACTGAAAGTCCAGGGATGATCCAATCCCCTCAACTGTCCACTAAGGACTTCATTTTCGGAGACCATACGTCTACGGATCTATTCAGGGACTGAAGTCCAGGGATGATACAATCCCTACCTGTCCACTAAGGACTTCATTTTCGGAGACCATACGTCTACGGATCTATTCAGGGACCGAAGTCCAGGGATGATACAATCCCTACTTGTCCACTAAGGACTTCATTTTTGGAGACCATACGTCTACGGATCTATTCAGGGACCGAAGTGCAGGGATGATACAATCCCTACCTGTCCACTAAGGACTTCATTTTCGGAGACCATACGTCTACGGATCTATTCAGGGACCGAAGTCCAGGGATGATACAATCCCTACCTGTCCACTAAGGACTTCATTTTCGGAGACCATACGTCTACGACTCATTTTAGAACATGTGTTCAAGGATGATACAATCCCCACATGTATTCTCATCAATACAAGTACAAGTATCCTCAACCATACACGTACATTAATCAATACATGTGTCATCAAAAGTATGTATTCTTACCAATACATCTTATCATCAAAAGCATGTATTCTCACCAATACATCTATCATCAAAAGCATGTATTCTTACTAATACATATAACATCAAAAGCATGTATAAGTAAAACTAAGTATTCTAAGTATACGAGTCCTAAATCTAAATATTTCTAAGTATCTAGGTGTAGAGAACAGGTTACCTCATCATCGACCTTGTTGTTCGATGAGACAATCTCATCATCAGTGACTATACTACTCCCCCTTTCGAGGAGGGTCCTTTTGAGCTACACCAAGCTTGTCTCGAAAGTATTCAAATTTCACTCGAGACAGAGGCTTGGTTAGTATGTTGGAAACTTCTTCACTCGAGGTAGAGGTTTGGTTAGTACATCAGTAACCTGTTACGAATTCAAACTTTATAGTTCCTTTCTGTGTCATATCTTGTTAGAACCCTATGATCTTTGACTTATCATGGAACACTGGATTCTATGTCATCTTGATACAACTCTATTTGTTACATAGGATCACAGTTGGTTCTATCTCTAAGTCAAACAATCCTGAAGCCAAACTTCTTCACAACTAGCAGAGCAAACAGCCATATATTCTACTTGTGCTGAGAGCCACACTAGACTGCTTCCAGCTAAACCACGAGATCATGGCTAATCCTAGACAATAACATCCTCTTGATGTGTTCTTCTTGTCTGATACACTTTCTGCCCAATCAACATCTGAGTAGCCATTTGAAGTCATGATCTCCAAGATAGCACAGATCAAAGTCTATCGTATCCTTTAGGTGCCTCATCACATGCTTTGCAACTATCAGGTGAAAACATCTAGTTTCCACTAGATACTGACTCAAGGTAAACAAAGCATATATCTAGTCTAGTATATGTTAGAAACATCAATGACCCAATAATTTGACTGTACATAGTTATATCCACTAACTCTGATGAGTTATCCCCTAACAGCTTCAAGTTGGAATCCATAAGAGTGGTCATTCCAACACCTCAAGTCATATTTCTCATCATACTTTCCCTGGTTGAGAAATATTCCTTCTGAGCCTTGCCATACTTCCAGACCTAGGAAGTAAAGTGTCAATTTGAGATCTTTCATTTTCATTTCTGCATTGAATGATCTTCTGCATATCTATCTGTGCCATCTCTCGTTAGATGGGTCTACTAATATGAACATTAATATCATTCGAACTCTGTGGTGAGTTCCTTCTTGCATCCATGTCATTTGTGTATAGAAATCATATTCAACCTTGTAGCAAAGGTTGAGATCCACATCACCCATGGTGATCATTAAGCTTATCAATTTATTATCGATCCTAGGTACCTATACAGAACCTGATTCACACTTCTTCTTTAATTACATCATACTTGGAGCAAACATCTTGTCGTGATTCTCTTCCCCTTTCTAAGAGAATCTTCTAGCCATGAGCCTTCTATATTTTGTTTGATTTGTAAATCTTCTTGTTTGAACATCCACCACTTGTACGGTGTCCATCATTCTTCATGACCTTTCCTACAAATCAAAATTAAGTACATGATTAGTAATACTTCATAATCATCAAATCATATTGACATGATAACCTATTATGCATACAGATATCATTTACATAGTGATGCAACTATTTTGACCAATACTTTGGCACAACACTTTCCCATATCCTGTATGCATACAGTGGCTATCTAGATGCCTTCCATCTCTACCAGAACATACTATCGAGAGTGTGCACAACTCTCAGCATGTCAGCAAAGAGGTTTCATTCTAGACAAGCAACAATGGAATGTTTGTCCAACTTACCAATCATATGCATATTAGTAGTATACTGTTCAATGTTCTATGAATATTTACACTCAGCATGATATATTATAGGAATACAAATATGCATACAACCTATTACAGGCAATATCATTACTATTTCAAATAACAACTCAAATACTTATCTTTTATGTTTGTGTGGCTGCCTCCCGCTTGATCTTCTGTATGTCTTTTGAACTTCTATTCATTCTGTACCACTGTGCATGCTCAAGAGTCATCCTCATGATCTCATACACAAACATACACTCATTAGTATATTCTAAATGCTATCAAAACATTATAGTACTAAATAATCTTGAAAATGTATAGTCATGATTATAGTTAATAAACATTAGTATTCAAGATTTCAGGGAAGTCTTCTTTTACTCATGCATATCATTAATCAAGATAAAAGATATAATATGCATAATCCCTTGATTACTAACTTTATGAATAAGCATAACCAATCATTCCAAGTATACTTATATAAGGGATCCTAACACAAGGTAAGATTCATGGGAAACATACCTGGATTAGTATATCTACTTGGTTATGTACAACATACCTAAACAATCTCTTCAATGATTTAGAGATCCTGAGCTAGAACCTGCATGTCTCATAGGTTAAGCATAATATAACAAAGTCATACATACCTCGTAAGTAGAACAAAGATTATGGATGAGTCTTTGTCTTCATGTTTTCATGGTCATCGAGCCTGATTTGTCTTTTGTGATGTACTTGTATCTTGTTAGTAGACAACATCAACCTCACATAACATCATAATGCATTAGTACAATCATAAGTGTCAACACCCTAACCAATGAATATCTTCTATCATGCATTCATAATTTTGTTAAGGTGATACAACAAATCTAAAATCAAGATTGTACTAACCGTAATAACATGAAGACAAACATACCATAAACTTAATCATGAACAAATATCAAAACATACCTCGATGAGTCATACCTGTCGAGATCGCTTGTAATCTCCTTATGTAAAGCCTTAGCCTCATCTCCCTCTGAAACAGTAACTCCTTCACTTATGCAGGTGACCAATCCATCTTCTTCTAGGATTAACCCTATCCACTTGATTTGCAAGAACTGGACCTGGAGCTGGATATGGGTTTGTCAGAGAAACCCCAAAAATTCAAACTTTGAATTTCAAACTTCCGAAAGGGTAGAAATATGCGCCTTGATGAGCTGATCAAACTGATATATTCAGAATTTGAAAACTGCAAAGTTTCACTCCTCAATTTTGCCTTTGAAACTTCCGGATTCACTTGACGTGACCCTGAACTGGGGTTTGGTGAATCCCACTCTTCTGCCCAATCAAAATGTTTGATCCAAAGCTCTAAGCTTCTATTTTTCTGAGGAGCTTCCAGCCATGGTCACAGATTTCAAAAATTCCCATTTTTACAGAAGCCCTAATTTTCCACTTTTCTGATCAAAGTCCCGAACTAGGGTTTGATCAAGCCCGGCCTTCTGCCCAACCAAAAAATCTGATCTTGGTCTCTAAATTTCTATTTTGATGAGTAGCATTCAGCCGTGGTCTCCGTTTACAAAAATTCCAACTTTCTTCAAAGCCCTAAATTCCGGAAGCCATGAATGAAGGTATTCAAAAATAATTATGTTTTGACAGAAATATGTACCTGATTGTTTCTGGTGTAACTCCAAACTTTTCAATCCACAGGGTCTGAACAAGTTTTCTGAGATAGCCTGACCTATTATCTTTCCATCCTGACAGGTCTGACCTCAATTGGATTCTCTGAGAGAGAGTTATGTCAAATGTCGCAACGTGACCTGTTTTGGGATAAAACAAAAGAGCGAACTTGTACGGCGTGCCACGTGTCACTGTTTGAACTTCGGCCTCTGAAAAACTTTTCTAAGGTAGCTCGGCATGTTATCTTTCCATCCTGATAGGTCTGACCTCAATTGGACTCTCTGAGAGAGAGTTATGCCAAGTGTCGCAACATGACCTGTTTATGGGATAATACAGGAGGGCGAACTTGTACGGAGTGCCACGTGTCACTGGTTCAACTTCGGCCTCTGAAAAAGTTTTCTGAGATAGTACAGACTGTGTACTACCTGTCACTTTTTACGAAATTTTATTTGGAGCTTCCTAGCCCAAGATATGACCTTTTTCCCAAGGTCACCTGATTTTGACTCAGATCTGGAAGAGGCAGAAACCCTATATTGTACAGATCATAAATCCCAAAGTACAACGAATTAGAGGTTGTCCTTTGGACACAAGGTACCTGGAAATCTAATCTTCGTCCTGTAACAATTTCAGATCCGAAAACTTCGCCAAAACGGATTTATAGCGAAAGTGCTACGATGACTGGTTTTTGCATGTAAAATCCTAACCTTCAAATTGTCGTAAGTAAAGCAAGTGTCTTTAGTGCCATACCTTGTCTTCCTTCAGGTTAGCTCTGATACCATGTTAAAATTCAATATGCTAAGACATAAAATAGCAGCATTACATTCCATTTCACAATAATAACATATACAGGATCACTGAAGAAACAACAAGCACAGCATAAACACAAGAGACAGAGATTTATCCTGGGAAACCCTCATGGGGTAGAAAACCCAGCAAAGCTTCCTCAATATAGATGACCAGCAATATACAAAGATGAAACCCTGAGACATGATCTCCTCCTCCACAATAGCAGACCTCTCCTCCACAAATGCACTATCCTCAAGTGTGTGAGTGTGTCAAATGAGGAACACACCTCCTCTATTTATACACTACTCTGATATGTATTTTACACAAGTACATGTAGGCTCGTATTTAACCATTAGGTTAAATACCCCATTATAACTGACTGGGCCGACCCCCACATGGTGGGTCTAATAACCCTAGTTACCACACCCAACTCGGAGGAATAAACATCTCCGGATTTATAGTATAATCACAACGGAGGTATGGAACATCTCCGGAATAAATAATATACAAATATAATATTCTTTGAAGTTACAATATTTCAACACAACATAGGATTGTGTTTGAAAGATGACATGTTGCAATTGGCAGGGTAAAGCAACTCTCCATTTTCACCTACCATCTTCTTGCAGTATCTTGCTTATGATAAGAGCTTGCAAAGTTTTTCGACTAGTGGAATAGCTTGTGCATCCAAACTCGATCCTAAATCAGAATCTTGCAAAATTCAATGCATGATTATTCACATGCATGTGCATAAATAACATGAATTCAATTAGAAAATCAAAATATAAATAAAATATGGACTCACTATAAATATCGGGGAGAATTTGATGAACTTTGAACAATATGGAATGAGTTGGAATACAAAGAATTGGTCAATTGATAGTTTAAAATTTTCTCCTTGCATTCAAGCAAATAAATAATCAATACATGTATGCATTCTTAAAGGAAAGTTTGAGAAGCATATAGCAATCTAACTTCAAATAGACCTTTGAAACCATTTTTTAATTGTATGGTGCAAGTTTAAGCAACGTTTGTATCCTATGGAGTATTGTAATTTATGTCTTTGTATTCTCAAAATAAAGTTTGGGATATATGTAGCATTTTAACTTCAAACAAATGTTTGAAAGATATTTTATTGTAATTAGTCCATTTATTACATATTACTACATGGATGCATACACAAACATAAATCATATCGGCGTTCTAAACTATGGTAAGCACCAAAAACAAACATCCATAACAAATTCCGCAAAAGAAAATATCTGCAAAGTTTTAATAGCATATATTTGCATTTGTGTTGCGTTATTTTATATGAAAGTGGTTCTTTTCTACATATAGAGAGCACTGGTGTGTTTTCCTATTTTAGGTGCATTGATATCCAAACAATTTAAAAAATGGCACATGTGTTTTTCATTAATGGACTAAAATATCCAACAAAAAAATGTGCGAGAATTTCATTTTTCAAAAGCGAGTCTATAAAAGAAACCCTAATCAATATTTCATTATTTTTCCAAAGGTTTGAGGGGAGCCTGGTGTAAGAGAGATTTACCAGGGAATACTTTGGAGTGGCCAATTTTTTACAAAGAACCAAATTTGTAAGGAATTGTATGTCACATACAACTCTGTAGAGGAGAAATTTCAAGTATGTAACTTCTTACTATTCATCTCGATTTTTCACCTAATTGTTTCAAAAAAAATTATTATTTTTTGTTTGTTTTGATTAATATTTATAATGATTTATGAAGAAAATAAAAAGTGCTAATTGTTACCTTCAATGCTAAAAACCCTAGCTTTATTATTGTTTCCTTTGCCTTTTATATGGATGCAAACTTTAGCATTAGGATTTTACCTTCTCTACTATTTCACAATGAGACTTTTTCTAGGCATTAAATATTTAATGGATTGGTGCATCTATATATGGTGCATTAGGCATCTATTGCAATGGAACCACTTATTGCATTGGATACTAGAACTTGTCCTTGTCAAATTTTTGAAAAAAGCTTCCGCGGTAATCAATGCATATTGTAAAGTATAACACTGGCCTTGTTTTTTAATATGTGTACCATTTTAAATGTCGTTCATTTAAAAAAAATATCCATGTACCAATGCATATGATTATGTAAGACACACATGTATATATACCTATGCATTATACACATCAATTAACCCAAAAACATTTTTAGATAAAACCATTTACTTTATTTGTAAACACATATTATTGTTTCTCTATTTTATGATGCAAATCATTTATTGATAGAATATGTCTAATAGAAGTTGAAGGAAAAAAGAACTTGTTGCAATGAGGACAACGATAGAACATCCCAAAAGGAAAAGAAGGCAAGTTCTTTGAAATTTTAGTATAAAAATAATATATTTGAATTATATTTATGTTTAAATGATGTGTATTGGTTAATGTTTGTCTTGTAGAGAAAAAACTTGGAAAAACTCAATAAGAATGTTTGCAATATGAGTGTAAAAGAGAATAAAACATTGCAAAGAGATGAATTAGGTGAATTGAAAGGTAACCAACTTGAAGTTTATTTTTGAATTTCCAATATACTGTACTTGTTAAGAATAATTGCAACCATGTTTCAAACACCCTATTTCCTATTCATTGAATGTTGTGCAACTACCAACAATGAAGGGAATTTTGTGATAAGAAGATCAAAATTATGAAGGTTGTAAATGATGATGAATTGGTCCTCAATTCATTTGGAGTGGTGTTGGAAGTTAATAAAATGGGGAAAAGCTTTTATAAAACTTTGAGAGATACAATGGAAAGAACGTATAGACGTAGTTTTCACTTACAGTACAAAAATCAATCTAATGACACAAATAATTAGATTATATATAAACTACAAAAGCCATCTGCAGGGCAATGGTCAATGAGACCTATCAAACTCGCAATAGCAAAAACATATAATAACAAAACTAATAATCTAAAAAGTATGAATCCTAAACATGTTTTTTCTATAATATGTATATACTACTACAAAAAATTATGAAATTAATATTTCAAATATATATATATATATATATATATATATATATATATATATATATATATGGAGTTATGAAGGATGTGATAGTATGAATACTTTTGAAACATTTTGGGACAATCAATGTAGTACTCAACTGATTATATATATATATATTCCAAGGAAAAAAAAATTCATTCTATTAGAATAAACATGAATGGTCCTCTAAGGACATACATCAATAGCTTTCTAAGCTTTACATATGAATTGGTCACCTCAAGAAGTCGAGGGATCCTCTCAAGTTATCCCCTGTCAACTCGTCTCTCGTACAAGCAACTGATCGATTAGACCACAATATTTACAATGCAGGCATCGAACTCCTTCCCAAGCTTTGAAATGATGGAAAAAAAACTCTCCCACCCCTCTTTGAGGTCCAAAATGGCGTACACATGCTCCAAAATCTTCATTTGACTCTCACCTCCTTGGTCATCCCCGTTGTACTCACTAATCCTTCTCTTTTAGTTTACATTGACTCCAATCATACTCATAATCACTTGTCGTAGGTTCATCTCCCCAATGCCCCATTTGAAACTTTACCTTCTTCTCCTCCCCTACAGAGCTCTTCTCCCCTAGTCAGCATTAAACATGATATTCTAAAGGTTTTCCATCTGAAGCTGAAGAGGGTTCGTTGTCGATAACAAAGACACTATCATAGGAGTTGAAGGTTTTGATCAATATGAAGTTCTTAAAAAAAAGGTCCTAGACTATTTAGAATTTTCACTAATCGGTAGATTTCATGCAAGAAGATTCAAGGAGGAAGACTTGAAAATTTGGGTACAATGTACTTGGGTATGACCCCCCAGTTCATCCTGGAGGTAGAGGATACATCAAATTTGTCTTTAATTCAGTTTAAAGTTGCCTAAAAATTGCTCTGGAAGGATCCTGGTTCTGGGGGAATAGTGCTTTAACCCTTTTTTGTTGGCATGTGGGTTTTGACCCCATTTGAGAACGCATCTGTACACTCACAATCTCGGTAAAATTACCTTGCCTTACAATAGAATACTGGGATGATAGAAACTTTGAGTCCATAGGCGATACTCTTGGAACCTTCCTGAAGGTTGCTCGAGAGATAGAACAAAAATCTCAAACCTTTGTTGCCACAATTGTGGAAATGGATATAGAACAAAGTCTCCCAAATTCCATTATGATTGGAGATGGAGAATGCTCATGTATGCAAATATTTTTATTACAAGAACGTGCCTTTTCGATGCACACATTGTTGATATCGTGGTCATTTGAATATTTATTTCCCATTATGAAAGTCATTAGAAGAAATATGCGGGACCCATTTGGTAATCAGTCCCTCTAATTATGGTGAGGAATCCCTTTGCACAAAAAGGGCTCAAATCAATGGGGAAATATGATCCACAAGAAGTGTTACACCAGGAATTCATTAAGGTCAATAAAGAATTCTCTAGAGTTACAAAAAAATTATATGCAAGGATCAACGAGTTGGAATCATTGATTTTGGGTACCCATGGTAGGAAAGTTGATCCATTAGATTCTCCCGTGGAGAAAGGGAATAAAATTGGCAAATATACTTCGTAGGATCGCCCATTGGTTCGCCAGATTTTAGTGATTGATTTATCGGTACCCGAGGAGATTTATTCTTCCCTTTACACCAAAGATACATCATACATCTTTCATACCTTTCCTTCTTCCTCCAGGAGATATGCTACTCACTCACATACAAAGGAGGTGGGAATTCAATCAAGAGGGTTAACATCTCCCCAACAGGTGGTGGTTCCATCTACTAGAGGTCACAAATATTATTTGTATCATGCTAAATCCGATGCTGAAAAAGAAATATGTTCAGGAAGACAATCCATAATCCAAAGGGCCCTTAGCAGAGCAACCCTCCCCTGTGTTAACAAATGAATGTGTTATCTCACAATATGCGAGGTATCGAGATGACCTGAAAAAAAAGGTCCCTTAAAATATTGGTTCAAAACCACCATCCATCGATCCTTTACATTAAATAAACTATGTGCTCTTCAGATTCAACAAACGATATTTTGAAAAAGTGGCTCCCAGAATGGACTTTCACCATTGTTGACGCTACAAGAAAATCTAGTGGATTGGCCCTTGGCTGGCTCGAATCCCTTTTTCTTTATTCTTCAGGATATAACTCTCACTTCATGTCTACTACTTGTTCCTCCAAAATCCTCAATACCTCGGTGGACCTGCTCAATACATATGCCCCATATCATGAACGTAAATATTTATGGGATGGAATTTTTGGTAATGCTATTCTTGCTCGCCCTCACCTCATCTTAGGAGGCAACCTCAATTTTACCTTATACTGTTGCGAATATTGGGGCTTGAGCACCGGGAAAGATACCCTTATTGAATACTTCTCTCACCATATAGATCACCTACAACTTGTTGATGTTGAACCTAATGATCCCGAGCCTATCTGGTCTAACAATAAAACATGAGGACGGGTTAATTTCTAAACGCCTCAACTACTTTCTCCTAAATGAGCATCTCTGTTACACCTAAATCTCGTTATCACGAGTCCCATGTTAACTTAGTGCCTCAATCCCTGAAGTTTCCCATGATCAAGCAAGTCAGTTAGAGCAAGTTGATGCCCTTTGTCCACATTTCTAATTGGGCCGACGCATGTTGTCTTTGATCAAGGAGCGCCGACGCAGGTTTCCTTCATGCAGCTTGCGCCGGAGTTAGTTAAATGGGATAAAGGTAGCTTTCGAGTGAGTTCTAGAAGTTGGATGAGGTGGATCTCTATCCCTAACTCCTAGGTGAGCTGTCCTTCAGTTCCCTAACCTTGAGGGAGGATCCCTTAACCCTCTCACCATGATCCTCAACCTACTCTATCCACTTGGTCCTATAAATACAAGGCCCCTCTCCATTCCAAAGAGAGGAAGTCAATAGCACTTACATGCTGGTGAAATTAGCTTAGGAGATCCCTATCCATTTATTGGGAGACTCTCACTTCCTTTGGAGGCATTGGCTTGGTTTGTTGGAGGAGGATTGCAGCGTTAAGGCTTGGGTTGTTGTCATCTCTCTACTTTGTATTTTCCCTCTTTTATACAGTAATATAAACTCTCTCCACAAATGTTATTGTGTTAGTAATGTTTGTAGTTTATTTCCTTATTTGTTTACTTAGATCAGTTATTGTTTAGACATATTTTACTGCTTGTATTGTTTCCATATGTCTTAACAGGTCTTGCAGCTTAAGATTTGACGACCGTGGGGCTTGGAACAAAAACGAGGAAGAAGATCTACAATCTGAAGGTAAGATGTCTAAGTACTCGATCTCTAACTAGATCTAGGAAAGTAGCTTTGTATTTTGTCTCTATTTGTTCTAGATTCACATTGAACTAGGGAGATCTGGCTCGCGTCCGCTCGAGTAGATTGTCTGATAACAAATTTGATGACCATAGTGGGGATGTTTTACATTGTTTTGATTTCAAGTTTGTGTGTGTTATCCTTTGATTTCGTGATGAGCCATTTCCTTGCCTCTTGAGCTTATTTTCACCATCAAATTCTTTCTTTAAAGAGTTTGCTGACTTTCTCTGGGTTTGTTGAGCCATTTTTCAGTCCATTTCCTTGATCATTCCTTGGAGTTTTTTCCTTGTTTACACTGATATTTTCACCCGACGCACCTGGGTTTTGTACCCTATGCGCCTGTCCATCCAAAGCACATTTTTGCTTTGATCAGACTGCGTCGTTGGCGCTTTTGCCGATTTGACATCTTGCGCCGCCACCGCTTCTCCTCTGTGTGCAGACTGCGCCGGGCTCTCTCTTCCTAATTGTAACCTGCGGTGAGTTTTTAAACTTGATGCTTGGGTTTACTGCTCCAAACTTTTTTATTTTTGGATTGATCAGCAGACATCTCTGAACTGTACTTTCCAGGCAGAGGTATTTTTATTCAGCAGTGTTTCATTTCGTTTGTTTGTATTGGTTTTTGGGTCATTTTGGCCAAGTGAGGGTTTGATTGAAGTGGTGGGAAATTCCAATCCCCCGCGGTCATCCACTCCACCTTGATCCTTCCTGATCACCTCGCTGGATCTATACAGCGTGCTAGATCCATTTCCAAACCTTCTTTGAGTTTAGTCATCATTTGTTGGCTTGCATCTGATTGTTTTTTGAGTGTTTTTTGTCTCTAGGTCATTGGAGTGCTTGTCATTTTTCTTGGAGATTTTCTGAGTGTTTAGAGTGTTGCAAGTAGTCTCTTCTTTTCAGCCAATTACATTTAAAAGCATTATTATTGTCAAGGTATCTTGGCATATAATTGGAAATCGAAAAGTGCTTCATTTTTACCATTTTTCAACTTCAATTGAGAATTGTTGTAAAAGTTGTTTCATGCATTGGAATTCATCATTCAATGATCCTTTGGAAAGTTTGGAAAAAGAAGTTAATTGTTTGTGTTTTTCACGAATTATGAGCCATTCATTTTCTTGAAAAATCCAAGTGAAATCAATTTTTTGCAAAATTGATTCCATGCTTGAAGAAGTTATATGCATTTTTGGTTTTCATGATTTTAGGCTATCATAATGAAAATTGAAGAGTTAGTGTGCTCTAAGTAGAAATTCTCCCTTTTTCATCACTTAGTTCCATTCTAATTGAAAAAGACAAAAAAATGCTTTTATTTGGATTTGATGTGTTGTTGATTTTCATGTTTTGCTTGAAAAATGGAAAATAGTAATTTCATTATCATTTTTGGTAGATTTGGGATTTGTTGAAATTTCTTGTTTTGGTGAAACCATTTGGAAAAATATTTCTCCTTCCCATACATAGATGTCATCGAAAGAAAGAGTGCATTTTTTCATGTAGTTAGGGCTTGCATTATGCTTACGTTTATGTACTCACCTCATGCATTCACCTAACCGTCCAGATAAAATTAACGGTAGAACTAGGTTAAATTTTTTAGTAACTTGTGTGTTAAGTTAGAGACGTGTTCTGACGTCGTAAAACGTGGCAGCTGTCGTTATTTGCCTGCAATGCATTCTGGGGGCATTGTAGTTCTTCCACATACCAATTGGTATATCGAATCTCTTTCACGTACCAACCGGTATATTGAAGGCTCTTTCACGTACCTTAGGGTATATCGAAAGGCACTTCACGTACTCGACGTATATCGAAAGGTGTTTCACGTACTCGGTAGTATATCAGAAGGCTCTTGTTGTATGGTTGTGCATTAGACAACGCCACTACGGATTTGAGCTCCCACGTACCTTGAGTATATCGGGAGACACCCTTAGGATTCCTGAAACCAACTGAGCTAACCATTTGGCCGTCTTGGCAGAGCAATACACCGAGAACAACACTCGGGGAGCTACTATGCATGTACTATCAAGTAGTTGGGTTATATGGTCAGGGGTACGGTCCTAATCCTCCCTGGTTAGTGCTCTGAAATATTGGGTTCAGTATAATTGTTTGACCCTGGATTATATCGCAAGTTGCGGAGCCTTGACAATCTCGTGAGTTTCTAGACTTTTGAATCCACACCTATCACATAAGTTTGCTTGCGGCCTTAGATTGTGTAGATTTTTTTTCTGGACTGCTTTTCTTTTGTTTAGAATACACTTAGGAGAAATTATGGTTCGGTTATTCTGGCTGAATTGCCTTGGAGAAGGTCCCACAGAATTTTAAACTTACCACCCGAATATCCCCTTAATCAGGAGGTAATTTCGAGGGTAAGAATGGACCCACACGTCACGGTCGTGTCACCTGAAGTAGAAAACCCTACTATGGAGTCGGGAGCACACATGTTTCCTCCAGACTCACCAACCTCCAACCCCTCATGGGGTGAAGAGGCGGAACCTTCCACTTCACAAGACGCATCTCTCCCTCGCGTGATGCCCGGAGAGCCTCGATATTTAGAATGGTTAAATTCATCCCAGGACAACCCTATATCCACTGCATTTGGTTTAGCTGCACCCTTTTGGGAAACATCTCTAGGTCAAAAAGTGGCTCATTTTTCCATTTCACCCCCTCCCAGTTGGGCCTCCCCTGATGTGCTTTTGGAACCCTTTTGTAATCGCCTGGACAGATTACGTACCATCGACGACGAACTTTGAAGACAAAGTCTCTTGCGAAGGGCCGAAGACACGGAGGTACCCACATTTCGACACATCCCAATTCGTTCTTTATCCTATGATTCACCGGAACCATCCATTCACAACATGACCACTTATGAACCAGGTCAATCCTCACTTCCTGCAAGTACACCCATTATACAGGAGACCGGTTCTATACCCCAAATGACTCAACCTGTTGAAGGACAACACTCCAACACCCCTCTTACTAGTACGGGAACATTACCCACCCCTCCCCCACCCCAAAACTTGCGAGGATGATACTCCTTACCCCCTAATTTTCTTACGAGTAATGTTAATCTCGTAGTAAGTCCTCAACAACCCATTATGATTCAACCATCGATTAGTGGTCAGCACGTTGTTTCTGTGGGGAAACCGCTGTTTCCTAGCCATAACACAAGTGGAGTATTTCCTATTGGTCATTCCGTTGGAACTTCCTTACCCACTATGGGATCCACCCTGGGATTATCTCATGTTGGGGTGTTATTTTTTGAGCATAAATTCAATATGATCTAGGATATTAACTGAAAGAACAACATATACAACATATCAAGCATAAGAGACAAGAGACAAGAGACACAAAACATTTCACCGGGGAAAACCAAGAAGGTGAAAAACCCTGCAATGTTTGGGTACATAGGGTACTCTCAAAAGACCGAACACCTAGAGCAACCACTTCACACAGACAGATCACAGATCAACACACCGATGTTTTTACGTGGTTTGAACCCTCAAGAGGGAAACACTCCACGGCCCCGGCCAAATAGCTTCTACGGAGCAATTTATTATGCAAAGAAAGAAAGTTACAAATGAGCTTCTCATAATCGATTAACTTTCCAATGACCCTCCATGCTCTTTGAATAGAGATCATGGACCAATCGGGTGTTAAGCCATGGATCAAGGGTAGGTATGATATAATAGAAGTTGAGCCGTCAGATCAGTCTATGTCTAGAACATATCGTGATCGTCGGATTTAAATATTTACAAATTCATACTAATGCATACTAAAGAAACACACTTTACCTAACAGATGTATTACACAAGTTGATCTTAACTAACTCCTAAGTGTCTAAATATCCTAACACGCAACTTCCTTAGAGATAGAATAAGCATCAATACAAGGATCACCATGATCAAACCCAAGAGATATATATCTTCAGCAGCATTCTCCTCCTCCACTTGTGCGCATACTTCTCTTCTCTCACTAATGCGAAGTGAGTGAACAATAGAATGTGTAAAATGAGAGAGTCACACTCTCTATTTATACACTAACTTTCACTTGACCTTTACTTAACTAGGTCGGTCTCAACTTCAACACTTAACATAATGTTGAATGGGCCGACCCCTACTAGGGTGGTCTAATAACCCTTTGACCCACATGACTCATACAAGGCTGACCCCATCAAGGTGGTCTAATAACCCATCGAGTATAAGCTACGATACTTACAATATAACTTGCGACACATGCAAGTACAACTGTCGACACTTCCAATCGGAGGAATAATACATCTCCGTTGGGGATACAATAAAGTACAAATACAATATGCAAGTGAATATCTTCCGAAGTTACAAATACATTAACACTTTCTCTTAACTAGGAAGGTATTCTCTTGACACAAGTCATCAATACATATAGGCACAAGGCTTCAAATCTGGAGCTGGATCATCGTCACTGGATCACGGAGCATCATCGTCACTACTGTTGTACTCGTCATATCGATCACTGGTGCTATATCTCAATTATTCTCGTCATAGGAAGTTCTACAGAGCCAACCCTTTTTCATGCTGGATGTAGGACTAGCCTCCATGTAGGTCTTCATCATCTCTGTGAGTAAGCCATCAAGTAGGTACACCTCAGGACTGATGACACTGCCTCTGTAAAACATGAAAGATCTCCCATGACTGATTACACTGCCTCTGCAAAACCTACAAGAGCATCTTAGGACTGATTATATGCCTCTGCAAAACCTGTGTACCCTACTGTCACATCATCATCTTCAGATCACCTCATAGTCCACGGAGCACAACCCAGATGCACATTACACAACACTTACACTAACTGGCATGGGAAGACACACCTCAACCATTCGTGAAAGGCTCAACACTTCTATCTACGCCATGGGAAGACACACTTCAACCATGCGAGAATGGAATCGCACTTATATCCATAGCCATGGGAAGACACACTTCAAGCATGCTCAAATGGCATAGCACTTATATCGTAGCCATGGGAAGACACACTTCAACCATGCTCGAATGGCACAGCTCTTACATCAACGACCATGGGAAGACACACTTCAACCATGTCGGAATGGCCCCAGCCCTTATATCTGCACCATGGGAGGACACACCTACCACCATGTGAGAATGGCTCATGTGCATCTGTGTCTCCGGACTCATCACTTCCCCTTGGAAGAAATTTTGATTTGAAGTACACCAAGTCTCTCTCTGAAGTACTGAAACTTCACTATGGCTAGCGGCTTGGTCAATACATCGGCTATCTGCTCGTCCGTCGCAACATACAGGAGCTTCACTGCTCCTCTTTGCACCATATCCCTGATATAGTGATACTTGATCTCAATGTTCTTCGACTTGTCATGGAACACTGATTTCTATGACAACTTCACACAACTCTAGTTGTCGCAATATATAGAAGTAACACTCAACTGGAGATCAAACAAATCAGACAGTAGCTTCCTAAGCCATATTGCCTCACAACTAGCCGAAAAAGCTGCAACATACTCTGCTTTAGCTGTACTTAGTGCCACACAGGACTGCTTCCTGCTAAACCAAGAGATCATACCGGATCCCATACCGAAGCAGCATCCCGAAGTTCTCTTTTGATCAATGGCACTGCCTGCCCAATCCGAATCAACATAACCCTCTAGGTTAAACTTCTGATTCGCATCATACTTGAGCCCATAATCAATCGTACCCTTCAGGTACCTTAGAATATTCTTTACAGCAACTAGGTGAACACCTCTGGGATCCGTCAGGAACCGGCTCAATGTGTTCACCGCAAAGCAAATATCTGGTCTCGTGTTTGTCAGGTACATCAAAGACCCAATCATCTGATGATACACAGTGACATCAACCAACTCATTTGAAGCATCACATAGAAGCTTAAGTTTCGATGCCATAGGTGTGGCCATGGCCTTGTAGTGCATCATCCCGAACCTCTTTAGGATCTCTACTGCATACTTCCCTTATCCAAGGAAGATTCCATCTGCACTCTGCCACACCTCCATGCCTAGAAAGTAGTGCATCATCCCCAAGTCCTTCATCTTGAACTCGGTAGCAAGCTTCCTCTTTGTGTTTGCAATCAACCCATCCTCACCTGTCACAAACAGGTCATCCACATACAATAGTAGTATCACTGGATCGCGTTCCTCAACCTTGTAGTAAAGGTTGGAATCCACTTTACTCTTAGTAAAGCCCAAACTAGATAGGAAGTTGTCTATTCTGTCGTACCAGGTCTTGGGTGCCTGTTTCAAACCATACAGGGCTTTCTTCAACCTTGCCTTATATTTCTCTATGCTACCATCTGCAACATGCTTGATCTTATAGATCCACTTGGAAGTCACCACAGACTTCCCTTCTGGTCTTGCGACCGCATCCCAAACATCATTCTTCATGATCAACTGGTATTCCTCGATCATGGCATTCTTCCATTACTGCATCCTGAATCCTGGGAACTTCATATTCTTCAATATCTTCAATAGATAGTTTTCTTTGAATTTCGTTTGCTGGAACAAATGTTGTAGTCCTTCTTTTGTAGGTGATTGTACACGATCTTTCCTACAAGTCAAATTCAATTGCATGATTAGAAACTTCTCATAGTTTTTCAAAAACAAATTCTTACACATAAGAATATATGTCATGCAATTGTTTTTGGCCAATGCTTCAATACAACATTTATCCATATCCCGTAACTTTCTAGATGCCTTCCATCTCTACCAGAACATTGTTAAGAGTGTGCACAACTCCCAACATGTCAGCAAAGAGGTTTCATTCTAGATAAGTAGCAATGGAGTGTTGTACAATACCATAGGCCACTTACCCATTACTATATTAGTAGTATCTTGTTCATTAATGCAAATATCCTAATATGCATAATACACATCCTAAATTTAGGAACATAAGTATGTACATAACTGAACAACATAATTTAAGTAATCATATATATAATAAATGACAATTCAAATACTTATCTTTGTTTAGTTGTTGGGTGGACTGCCTCTTGATCTTTGCTTCCTGGAGTGCTCCCTCTTGATATTTGCTTCTTTGCAGGAACTATTGGAGTGTGCTCCCTCTTGATCTTTGCTTCCTGGATTACCTATCCTTGAACTTATACTCATCCTGGACCACTATGCATGCTCAAGTGTGCACTAGTGTCACCATTGTGTTATCCTCAAGATCTCATACATAACCATACATACATTAGTATAATATCAATACTATCAAAACATTCTGATTCTAAATAATCTTATGTATGGTCATGATCATTTCATACATAGGTAATAAGCGTTAGTATTCAAGGTTTCAGGGACGACTTCTTTTACTCATGCATATTCTTATTTGACCATAGGACTCTTCTAGTTAGTCATATCATCAATCAAAGTAAGAAACATAATATGCATAAACCCTTGATTACTTCTAACTTCAAGAATAATAATTATCATTCATACAAAAGTATAAGATCCTAACACAAGGTAGGATTCTTAACTTGATATAGGAAAAGCATACCTACTTATCATGTTGTCTAGTTATGTCTTACATACCCAAACAATGTCTTTTTGTTCTCTTTAATGACTTGTGCTTAGTAACCTGCATATCTCATAAGTTAACCATTGTAGAACCAAATTATACATACCTCGTAAGTAAATCTTCTATGTGATTCATGACTATGAATGAGTCTTTTGTCTTCATGTCACCATGGTCATATGTTCTTGATCTAGAACTTGATCTGTCTTTCTTGATGTACCTTTCATGTTAGCGGACAACATCAACCTCACACAACACCACAGTGCATTAGTACAATCATAAGTGTCATAACCCTAATCAATGAATGTCTACAAGCATTCATACTTTTACTAAGGTGATAAGACAAATCTAAGATTAATCAAGATTGTACTAATAATATGAAGACAAACATATCATAAACTTAATCATGAACAGATTTCACAAACATAATTGTATCTCTTCAAGTCATACCTATCGGGATTGCTTGCAGACTTCTTGTGTAATGCCTTAGCCTCATCTCCCTCTGGAACTGGAATCAGAATCTCTTCACTTATGTAGGTGTCCAAATCATCATCTTCTATATTAGGAACCCATGTTAACCCTTTTATTTACTTTGTTAGTATATTGTTGTTGGACGCATATGCTTTGTAAGTCGTCCTGTA
This sequence comes from Larix kaempferi, assembly GCA_027924585.1. Classification (NCBI taxonomy): domain Eukaryota; kingdom Viridiplantae; phylum Streptophyta; class Pinopsida; order Pinales; family Pinaceae; genus Larix; species Larix kaempferi. The sequence goes on along the minus strand of BSBM01000951.1, from coordinate 7,351,268 downwards.
GTATTTGTTGATCCATAGTTTGTCTTATTGTTGTTGGATGCATATGCTTTGTAAGTCGTCCTGTAGTAATTGTTGATCCATACTTTGTATTGGCCCATGGTTTGTATTGACACATGGTATTGACCCATGGTATTGGCGCCTAGACTTAGTATATAAGTTTTTGTTGAGACCAATGAAGGTAACATGAAGTTATTTGTATTGAGCTTGCTCAAAGGAGGTTGCCCCCTCGAAGTGGCCTGCAATCAATATAAAAGTGATTCTGAGTTCCAATCTTTCTGCTATCTTGTGTGTTTTCATTAATTTATTATTGCAGGTTCTTCACATCTGGTATCAGAGCACTTTCTTGGGCTTGTTGGGTGGAATTTCTGCCAATTTTTGTTTTCGCATCTGTTGCAAGTTCGGATCTGGAAATAATCTCTATCCACTAAACTGTGGGAAGTACTTGGGCATGAGTCCTAAAACTCATTGTGAGGAGTACCAAAGGAACCCCAAAGTAGCTGGCCCATTGAGAGGACTTGCCAGCGAAAAGGGAAACGACCCCTACCTGATTGACTAGTTCCCACCCGTGAGGTAAACCAAGAGCTATCGTTTGTGGCAAAGCGGTTATCAGTTTTACCTGAGCTGTGGAGTGACCCCAATACGCAAGCCGTCAGACAACATTGGTGGCCGAGTGAAACCCCTGAACTGTTAGGAATCTGAACATACCTGGGGTCCATATCTATTTTAAGCTAAATTATTTTCGATCACTTCCAGCCATTTCAGATCTATTTTGGAAGCCTTTTCAGATCCAACCATTTCAGATCCAGCCGTTTTCGATCCATTCGGTGCCGTTTCAGATCCATCAGTTGCCGATCCCTTCAGCGCCGTTTCAAATCCAATTGTTTTGATCTGCACCTTTGTAGATCCATTTCTGGAAAAAAAATAAAAAAAATTGCCATATCTCCCTTGTTTTAACTCTGTTTCCCTTGAAACTTCCCATACACCCCTGCAATCCCATTCTGCATCTTTCATTCCTGAGGACCCTATCCCAAATTCTACTTCCCAAAACCAGAAATCTCACATTTGTCTATTTTTAGGGTTTGCCATAACTTCTTCAATTTTCACCCACTCGCCTCTAAATTTTTCCACCGTGTTCATTCCTTATTTTTGGTTCTTTGTCCCTCTTTGAAAATTTTTCTCATTCTTTAACCCCGCTTATGAAATCCCCATTTTTTGCTTCCGTGTCCATCAGAAAGTGTCCAAAACGTAGTCAAACCCCAATTACCCATTCAAGTTTTTCCCAAATCCAAATTTCCCTTTACTAAATAAGCTTTTGTTTGTGTTTTTCTATCCATTCCCCAAAAAAACAAAACAAAAAAAACTCCTGGTTATGGTTGTCACCCGTGCATGAGAAAACACCATGGAGGAAGCACTTGCATCCATCCAAACCAAACTCCAAGATTTGGATGAAAAATTTCTCAACCTCCATCTTCAACATTCAGCCATGAACAATAACCAATAGCAAGAATATTCTGCAGCCAATGGGTTCTTTTCTTCCAGCAATTTCCGTGGTCCGAAGCTTGAATTTCCTCGCTTCAATGGTACTGATCCAACTGGATGGAACTATCGTGTAGAACAATATTTCATTCTGCATAATACTTTTGATGTCCAAAAATTTCCACTTGCATCCTTTCATTTGGAACAGGAAGCCCTTCAATGGTACCGTTGGTACATAAAGGCTCATGACGAGCTAAGATGGACAGATTTTTTCCAACTCCTTTTGCAAGGATTTGGTCCTAGTGCTTTTGATGACTTCACCGGAGCACTCACTAAACTTCGTCAAATTGGCATTGTGAGAGAGTATCAGACAGAATTTGAGAAACTAGCCAATCACACAGAAGGATTGTCTGATAAATTCCACAGGAGTTGTTTTATTAGTGGTCTTAAGGATGAAATACGGTCCGAGGTTAAAATGTTCTGTCCCAACACAATGATGGAAGTCCTAGGGTTGGCTAAGTTGGAAGAAGACAAGATTGTAGCCCAACAACACTCAAAACCCACTTTTGTTCCCTTCCAAAATATGGGTTCACAACGACCTCCCATCCCGTCAGCTCCTTGACCAACTCCTATCAAGTATTTGTCTGAAACAGAGATGCATGCATGCAGAGAAAAAGGGCTTTGTTATAATTGTGATGAGAAATTCACTCAGGGACATAGATGTGTTCAACAAAAGCTCTATCTCTTGGATATGGATTCTCCACCTGCCTCTAAAATTGGTGAAGAAGCTCCAGATACAATGGATGATCAGGTCGACATTCAGGAACTACTTATTGACCCCCCATCTCAGGATGAACAACCAAAGATATCTCTCCATGCTTTATCCGACGTCACCACCCCCAAACAATGCGGGTCAAGGGTTACTTCAAGAAGCTTCCTCTTACAATACTCATTGATTTTGGTAGCACTCATAACTTCATTAACCCTCAGATCGCCAAATAGGCTGATTGTTTTGTCCATCCTTGCTCCAACTTTGAAGTCATGGTTGCCAATGGGGGCACCTTACCTTGCAAGGGGAAGTGTCACAATGTGCGTATCTCTCTGGAAGATTATAACCTATGCTTTGACATGTTTTCCTGGTCCCTAGGCGGATGTGATGTGGTTTTGGGCATTCAATGGTTATGCACAGTTGGCCCCATCTTATGGGATTTTGCTAGACTTTGGATGCAGTTTTCAGTCAATGGGAAACACCACAAATTTAAGGGCTTACAACATGGGTCTCTCCGCATCATCAGTTTACATCGCCTGGAAAAGATCCTTAAGAAGAATTCACATGGTGTCATCGCTCAACTCCATTCCATTCAAATGCACCCATCAACAGTCTCCTCTACTTCCTTGGATAGATATGCAGGTGTCTTTGCTGAACCAGTGGGATTGTCGCTGTCAAGAGACCTTTCCGGTAAGAATTTAGCCGCATCTACATCTTAGCCGGAAATGATGGCTATTGTGCGTGCAATACAAAAATGGCAGCCATAGCTATTAGGGAATTATTTCTGCATCGAGCCTGCTCTCCAGAGTTTGGAAAATTTCCTAGAACAATGGGTCTCCTCCCCAGCACACCTGCAATGGGTTATCCAACTCATGGGTTCTGCCTATGCGATCACTTACAAGAAGGGTAAGGACAATATGGTGGCAGATGCTTCTTCTTGCACATTTGATGACCTAGTTTCTCTTACAGCTCTTTCTCTGCTTGTTCCAAATTGGTTGCAATCTGTTCAACAGGGCTATCTCTTCTATGAACTCCATGCTTCTTCATCAGTAGGGCACTCTGGGTTCCTCAAAATGTCTGACCAGAAACAATGTAACTTCTTTTGGCAAGGACTGAAAATGACAATTCAACAGATGGTCGTTTACTGTGATACTTTCCAGGTCAACAAGGGTGAAACGACACTCCTTTCAGGACTGCTAGAACCCTTGCCCCTCCCTACACAGATTTGGACAACTATTTCTATGGATTTCCTAGAAGCGCTCCAGTGGTACAATACCACATCTAAAAGGACACCATATGAAGTAGTCTATGGACAAGCACTGCCATTTCTTCTTCCATACACCCTCAGCAGCTCCCCAGTTCAGGCAATTGACTCAGTTCTTTGAAACCACGATCATATTCTTCTCATTCTGCAGGACAATCTTCACATGGCAAGAATTCGACTAAAACAACAAGTCGATAAGCACCGTTATGAGCGCACTTTTCACGCAGCTGATATGGTTATTCTTCGTCTACAGCCTTCCAAGCAACCCTCCCAGAAATTGAAAAGGCGTCAGTGGCCCGGAATGAACCCCGAGGATGCTACAAGGGAACCACTCCTTTAGATTCTGCATCAATTTCCACATCTAAAGCTTTGAGGACAAAGCTTTTTCTAAGGGAGAGGGGATGTTAGGAACCCATGTCAACCCTTCTATTTACTTTCTTAGTATATTGTTGTTGGACAAATATGCTTTGTAAGTCGTCCTGTAGTATTTGTTGATCCATAGTTTGTCTTATTGTTGTTGGACGCATATGCTTTGTAAGTCGTCTCGTAGTAATTGTTCATCCATACTTTGTATTGGCCCATGGTTTGTATTGACACATGGTATTGACCCATGGTATTGGCGCCTAGACTTAGTATATAAGTTTTTGTTGAGACCAATGAAGGTACCATGAAGTTATTTGTATTGAGCTTGCTCAAAGGAGGTTTCCCCCTCGAAGTGGCCTGCGATCAATATAAAAGTGATTCTGAGTTCTATTATTTCTGCTATCTCGTGTGTTTTCATTAATTAATTATTGCAGGTTCTTCATATTCTAGGATTAACCCAATCCACTTTGATTTGCTGAAGCTGGATTTGGAGCTAGATTAGGGTTTGTCAGAGAAACCCTAAAAATTCAAACTTTGAATTTCAAACTTCTGATTGGATGAAAAGATGCGCCTTGCTGAGCTGATCAAGCTGGTATACTTCAATTTTGAAATCTCCAAAATTGCCTTTGAAACTTCCGGATCTTCTCGACAGGATCCTGAACTAGGGTTTGATAAAGCCTGGTCTTCTGCCCATCCAAAAGGTTTGATCTTGTGTTCTCAAATTCAATTTTTCTGAGGAGCTTCCAGCTATGGTCACATATTTAAAAAATTTCAACTTTTACAGAAGCCCTAATTTTCCACCTTTTCGATCAAAATCCCGAACTAGGGTTTGATCAAGATCGGCCTTCTGCCCAACCAAAAAATTTGATCTTGGTTTCTAAATTTTGATTTTGATGAGGATCATTCAGCCGTGGACTCCAATTCCAAAAATTCCAACTTTCTCCAAAGCCCTAAATTCCCGCAGCAGTGATAAGCCAAAAATGAAGGTCCTTAAAATCCAATTATGTTTTGACAGATATATGCACCTGATTGTTTCTGGTGCATCTTGACAGATATATGCACCTGATTGTTTCTGGTGCATCTCTGAAATTACAAATCCACAGGGTCTAAAAATTCTTCCTGTGGTAGCCTAACCTATCATCTTTCCAACCCCACATGTCTGACCTCAAATGGATTCTCTGAGAGAGAGTTATGCCAAGTTTCGCAACGTGACCTGTTTATGGAATAAAACAGGAGAGCGAACTTGTACGGAGTGCCACGTGTCACTGGTTCAACTTCGGCCTCTAAAAAAATTACCTGAGAAACTAAATTCCGTGATATACCTATCAATTTTTATTAAATTTCATTTGGAGCTTCCTAGTCCGTGTTGTGACCTTTTTTCCTAGGTCACCTGTTTATGACTGAGATTTGGAAGAGGCAGAAACCCTAACTTGTACAGATCATAAATCACAAAGTACAATGAATCAGATGCTATGATTTAGACACAAGGTACATGGGGATGTTATCTACGACCTGTAAAAGTTTCAGAACCTGAACCTTCTCCAAAATGGATTCATAGCGAAAGTTCTACGATGACTGGTTTTTTCTATATCAAGCCCTAGCTTGCAATTTGTCGCAAGTGCAACAAGTCTCATAAATGCCATATCATGCCTTCCTTCAAGCTAGCTCTGATACCATATTAGTTTTTGAGCATAAATTCAATATGATCTAGGATCTTAACTGAAAGAATAACATGTACATCATATCAAGCATAAGAGATGAGAGACACAAAACATTTCACCAGGGAAAACCAAGAAGGTGAAAAACCCCGCAACTTCCTCAGAGATAGAATAAGCATCAATACAAGGATCACCATGATCAAAACCAAGAGATATATATCTTCAGCAGCATGCTCCTCCTCCACTTGTGCGCACCCTTCTCTTCTCTCACTAATGCGAAGTGAGTGAACAATAGAATGTGTAAAATGAGAGAGTCACACTCTCTATTTATACACTAACTTTCACTTGACCTTTACTCAACTAGGTCGGCCTCAACTTAACCACTTAACATAACGCTGACTGGGATGACCCCTACTAGGGTGGTCTAATAACCCTTTGACCCACATGACTCATACAGGGCCAACCCCATCAAGGTGGTCTAATATCCCATCAAGTATAAGTTACGATACTTACAATATAACTTGCGACACATGCAAGTACAATTGACGACACTTCCAATCGAAGGAATAATACATCTCCGTTGGGGATACAATAAAGTACAAATACAATATACAAGTGAATATCTTTCGAAGTTACAAATACATCAACATGGGGGACCATCCAATTCAACTCAACCACCATGGAGTCAAGCGTATCCAGGTTATCTTAACCCTGTGTCGGGACAATTCAATCCCAGAAATACACTCTATGGGATACCTTATCCCGAAAATCCATACACTCTATGGGGGCACCAATTTTTTTACCAAATGGATCCCCACCAACTGTCCCTCAAGTACCACCACCCCTGTTTGGTCCCCCTCCACCTCCCTCTGGAGACGGCGGGCCCCATTATAATTCCGGAGGAGGTGGACCTCTACCTTCCGGCGGAGGCCCACCTCATTATGGAAACAATGGCCCACCCCAATCTAGTGGCGGAGGCGGATGCCCTTCCCCTTTCGGCAGAGGCAGAGGCCCTTTCCCTCCTAGTGGAGGTGGGGGACCACCCACTCCCGGTGGCGGAGAACCCCCACCTTATGGCGGAGGACCAACCTATTCCGGCGGAGGTGGTGGAGGCCCAACCTATTTCGATGGAGATGGTGGAGGAGGCCCCCACCCTTCCGGTGGAGGTGGTGGAGGCCCCCACCCTTCTGACGAAGGAGGTAGAGGACCACCCCCTCCTGGTGGAGGCGGTGGAGGACCATGTTATTCCGGCGGTGGCGAAGGAACTCCACCTTTTGGAGGAGGCCCACCCGCTCCGGGTGATGGTGGTGGACCCCCACCTAATGGTAATGGACCACGCTATTATGGCGGCAGACCTACATATGGTCTACCACCCAACCCAGGAAGCACACCCCCTTACGACCATTTTCCTCTGAGAACACCCTACAACCTGTCGATGCAAGGTCCTACTGGTCCTTATATGCCATATCAGTACTATCAGTACTCGTAGTCGAATCAACAACTGCCATTTTTTGCCACTTTGGACCTACTCGATCTGTCTCACCTGACTAATGATCCCATCTTTCATAGACATAATTGGCCACCGATTCCGGTCAAACTACCCTCTGATATTCCCAAATTTGATGGCAAACCTGGTGAAGATCCAAAAAACCCTGTGATGACATACCATTTATGGTGTTCATCCAACTCCTTGATGGACGACTCGATTCGTCTAAGGTTATTCCAAAGAACTCTCACCGACCCAGTTTCCAAGTGGTATATTGAATTACCACTAAACTCCTTTCCAGATTTCCGTTCTCTTGATATGTTTTTTTTAACACATTTCCAGTTGCCCATTCGCTATGAGACTGGTACAGACTTATTGACCTCTCTTCACCAGAATACCACAACTCATATCTCTGATCATATCCATGAGTGGCGACAAAGATGACGTCTATTTAAGGCTCACATTCCAGACCAAATCTTAGCTGACTGGTTCACGAAGTCTCTTTTTCCCACAGTAGCTCGAGACGTGGCCATGGGAGGGGCCGTCACCGAGGAACAGGCTATCGCCCGTGCCCATTACTTAGACCTGGTCTATGCTCAATCCGAAACATTGTATGAAATTGTTCTTGACGCACCCTGCCCTACATATGACCCTACAAAACCATCCAAGGGACCTCAGGCCAACGAAATTATTGGTTCCCTTAACTCCCAGCCTCCTACTCAAACTGGTGGACCATCGAATCCACAGGGTTCTTCCATATCCCCACCATAGGCTGGAAACAACACCACCAAGTCATCCACTCCTGCCTCCACCGAAGAAGTGAATTCTGTTCAATCAGCTTTGCCTCAGAAATCCGGTGGTAAGAAGAAAAACAAAGTTAACCCAAGAAACCTTCTAACCAGCAGGAGCCCAAGATCGCCCCTGAAGACACCAAAAATAAGAGGAAGCTAAAGTATCCTTATTTATTGTGTGGTGGCGACCATTTCTCCAAGGAATGTCCCCACCGAGACGAAGTGCAGAAGTTTCTCAAGGGAAACCCCACTCCCGCAGTTCTCAATGATCCCTTCCCCACTCATAACCAACAATTGATCACTCAAACCTCTCCTTCACACAGAGAGGCATCTCTACCATGCATGCTCTCATGATGCATAGTGATATGGTCAACCTGAACACACAATCGTGTTCATATGACTTAGTCCCTCTGAAGGAACCCGTTGGAAGTAATACTGAAAAAGCTTCCACTTCTATCCCCAATGTTACCGTACCACAGACTTCTCTCACCATTGAGAAGCCTTCTTTAGAGTCAGTATTGTGTCCGCTTAAGAGCATGATCGAGAAAGCAGTTTTCAATCCTAATGCTTGGGCGGCTCAGAACTATAATATTGTAGAGGACTTGGTGCAATCTCCTTGTGCCATGTTGACGCTAGAGGTCTTGCAGAATTGTCCCAACCAACGCAAGACTCTTCTTGATGCTATTGGTGCGGTAGATCTGGATTCCTCGAACACAATCATGTTTCGACTTGAGTAATTTAAACCAAGGCTTTCCCACCACCTGACATTTCAATTTTCTACGAACATTGCTAGGAAGACAGTCGATCGTACTCTACTAGACGAAGGGGCTTCTACCTCGGTCATGTCGCTATCTTGTTGGAGAGCCATTGGTTCTCTCAAATTGAACCATTCTCCCACCATCCTGAAAGCATTTGACGGTCGTGGCTTTCAACCTCATGGGATATTACATGCCTTAGCAGTCGAGTTGGGGGGTAAGACCGCAACCATTAATGTGGAAGTAGTCGCAACCCCTTTAGATTATAATCTCTTACTTGGTCGTAATTGGTTTTATGCCATGACTGCAGTCGCATCATCTATCTTCCGCATCGTGCAATTCCCCCATCAAGGTCGAATTGTCACTGTCTACCAATTGGACTTCTGTACACCGGACACCGCTACTCATCCTAGAGATAATGTCATGTTACTCAGACAATCTTCGCAGCTATATGAGAGAATGGGGGTCGACCTCATAAAATATTCATCTCTTATGGGCATCTTTCCAACCCCGGATCCGCCTAACCATGTTGCCACGGTGAACATGATCTCCTCTAGGATTCCATCTTTTCCCAGCTTTAACGATCAATGGACTGTACCCGATGAATCCACTATGCATCTGATTGGAGATACCATGCCTCTTTCACCTGCTGAACTCACTTACGAGGCTATCCAGTCAGCAACCAAGGACCACTTAGCTGTGGCCTCTACATCCTGTTCTCTACAATGGACATCATCTTTACTCGATCCTCTGCTCTGGACTTTTCATTCTGATGAGTCCATTATGGAAATTATGAGTGCGGATGACCCTCTATGGGAAGACCTCCACCATTGATCATCTTTCCTTCCCCCATTGGATTCTATAGAGAATAGCATCACCACCCTTTTCACACCAGATGTCTACCCTTGCCCCTAGTCCCTGATACTCACGTGTCATACGAACATTGAGGGAAACCTGGCGAACATTGAACCCACCACTCCGATTGACATCTTGGTTACCCCTGGTGTAGTGGAACATATTCATTTAGGCTAGAAATGTTCCCCTGAAGAGATTACTACTTTCAGAGACTTATTCAAGCATTTTCGAGACGTGTTTTCTTGGACCTATGAGGAAATGCCTGGGATAGACCCTACTATCGTTTCGCATGAAATTAAAACTTATCCAGACGCTAAACCAGTCCGATAAAAGTTATGACCGGTACACCCTAAAAAAACTGCGGCAATCAAAGTAGAAATTGAAAAGCTCTTGAAGGCTGGCTTTATCTACCCTGTTCCATTAACATAATGGGTCTCAAATGTCGTCCCTGTGGCTAAAAAGCAGGGCACCATCCAAGTCTAGGGATCTCAACAAGGCTTGTCCTAAGGAAAATTACCCGACTCCCTTCATCGATCAGATAATTGACAATTGTGCTGGAAGTGTCATATTTTCATTCATGGATGGTTTTTCTGGTTACAACCAAATTGAGATCCACCCCGTCGACCAACACAAGACCGCTTTCATCTGCCCTTGGGGTACGTTTGCATATCGTAAACTCCTTTTGGTCTTAAAAATGATGGTGCTACATTCCAATGGGCCATGTCATATGCTTTTAATGACGTGAAGGACTTTGTGGAACCCTATCTGGATGATCTCCCTGCCCATTCACAGCAGCATGAGTTCCACATCGATCATCTGACGACAGTTTTCCTCAGATGCAGACGGTATAACATTCGTCTGAACCCTCACAAGTGTATTTTCTGTGTCGATTCTGGATGCCTCCTAGGTTTTATCATTTCCAAAGATGGGATCCACATTGATCCCTTGAAGGTGGAATCCATTGTCTCTCTTCCACCTCCTGCTGACGTTGCGAAACTAAAAAGTTTGCAAGGGAAGGCAACTTACCTATGATGTTTTGTCTGTAATTTCGCTCAGAATACACAGGGTTATATGAGACTACTCAAGAAGGATGTCCTGTTCATATGGGACGATCAAGCACAACAATCCTTTGATAGTCTTAAAAACGCTATTACCCACGCCCCTGTGGTCCAACCGCCCAATTACTACAAGGATTACATCCTTTATCTTGTGTTGGGACTGGCCCAAGCAAGGAATTTTTGAGAAGAACAGTTTTGGAGCTGCAAGGATACAGCGCATCGCAGCATCGACAGAGTAAGAAAGTCAACACCGTGAAGGTTACAACGCTGCGAAGAGAGAGCGCTGTGAAGAGCCTCATCTGCGAAGATTCGGCAAGGCAGAGTTTTGGAAGGAAAATGATACAAATTTCGGTGAGACCATCGCCGGTCTATTTTTGGTTAAGATACTCCATGATTCCCAAGAGACGGGTAAGGAGTGATGCGGAAGGAAAGCGACTGATCACATAAGCAAAGGTAGCACTATGTGAACGGGCCGTACAAAGCCGTTAGAGAAGGAACAACGGGGTGAAAGTGACCTGTCGGTATGCGCTCGGCAGGGGGGATGAAAGCGATGTGACCACGCGTAGAAGGATGGCCATGAAGAAGAGTCGCTATCAGAGCCTAAGAGTCCTAGTTAGCGGGGTAACTAGACCAATTTTGGGGAACCTTAGAGTTTTTGAGCCTATGCATTGTAAAGACGTGACCTACAGGAACGATCTATAAAAGGGCACATTTGTAAGGGAAAGGGTTAATCTTCATTATATAATCTTGAATAATTATTGTTTGTGTTTGCTGAATGCTATTGTAAAAGGATCTGCAAGCTACATGTGCAGAGACCTACAGAAGAGATAAAAGAGTCTGTAGCTGAGTGTGCAGTTTAGAACTGTTGTACCCTTCCCAAAGATAATATAACAACAGTTCCTCCATCCTAGGGGTGAACCATGTTAAATTCTATGTTATGTGATTGATTATGTGCTTGAATCTGTGTATTTGCTTATGTGAATGGTTAAGATCTGGTTTATGATCTCATGTGTTTTGCTTTTATATGTATTCGCCACAAGGATAATGCTAGGAATAATATGTTAAGTATCAACAAATGTGTGAATGAATGTTAAATGCATAAGTATTTCTGAGTTAGATGAATGCATAAGTCAATCGGGTAAACACTTCAATCCGTGAAGTCGGTATAGTGCGATCCCCTGAGCACAGCACCGAAAGTGTGCAGTCACGTTGTTAATTGTTATAGTGTATAAGTTCGCAAGGATCACAGTCGATTATGCTTGTTGGATGCGTCTCTTTACACTAAGTAAGGTCTGTTGAAGTGCATACGTGGTGAGAGGAAGTGCAGTCCTATCGACGAAGAACCATCCCACATCCCGCAGTCCTTGGATGCGCGATAGTCTAAGTGTTAGTTGTGAAGAAGTTGAACTTTGCACAACCTGAAGTTCGTAGCACGAGTCCTGTAGCGTGATGCTTGTTAGTCTATTTAAACACTCATCACCTGGTTGTGGAAACCTGATTCCACAGCCTCCCCCTTACTTTTCCTCGGGTGAGACCTCAGTCTGTTCGCAGATTGTTGCCGAAAGGGCCGGTGAAACGGGGTTTTGTTGGTTCCTCGAACCGTGCAGAACCTGGGTCTTTATAGAAAACCTCAAGAACAATTATAAAAGCCAACAAATGGTTTCGTTTCCACGCTAAGAATCGGTGATGAGTTTGTGCACTTGAAATAGTGATGTGCTCGGAACAAATGGTTCTGTTGCCACGCTTGAATTGGTGATGAGTACCGTCACTGAAAATTGGCATCTAGACAAGAAAGAGATTTGGAATTGGTGTGACAAGATAGAAAGAGAATTTGCAAGGAAGGAAAATAGACATCCGTGTCTATCTGGCGAAGAGTGGTTAAATAAATATTTGTGGAAGGATATTCACAAAATTTTCTGGTCATCTTTTGGAAACGAGTTGCACGAGTGGATATCAAGGCTCACAGAGTGAAAGAACTGTTTCCAACCAGAATTACCTACCGAGTGGACTCCAAAGCTCATTGAGCGGCTCAAAGCAATAGATAGTCCACTTTCGAGAGCAGTCGGCTTTTGGGTTGATAGTATACTAGAAGGCTTTGTGACAGAGTTCACTGTGGACCCTCTGAAGTCCTATAGCGCAGCAGAAGCAAAGTTCTTCAAAGGGTTCAGAGGTAAGTACCTAAACAATCTCAATTTATATATTAAAATGATTTTAGCTGAGAAAGGCGTGTTAAGAATGCAGTAAAACTTACAAATATTTTTGAGTCTGTCATGGTCAATAACATATATAGTGACTCTGACGAAGATACACATAGTTTGAGAAGTGGAAAGAGATATAAGTTTAATACCGAGAAGAGTGAACTCCATGTAGAAATTGAGTTCCAAGTTCAGCTTGATAGCCAGACCGCACCTCTATCAGCCACCTATCAACCTATTACTCCATAGAATCCGTCGGTTGTGAATACCGCGCCTCCTATTTCTCAGAATCCGTCAGTTCAGAACCCTCTTGTTGTTAATATTCCTAATCCTCAGAGCGTCAATACCAGTAACATCACAAGAGTGAGTACTCAGACCATTTCGACTCAGACTATTCTGATTCAGAATATCCCAATTCAGAACATACTGCGCAGTAATATCCCTAACACCACTCAGAACACCGCGCCACTAAGAAGGAGGATGACTGACGACATACAACTGCCGATATTTAAGGGAACGGGTCTAGAAGACCCTAAGCAACATTGGTTTCTATGTGAAGCCATGTGGAGTGTCAAGCAAGTTTAGGATGATGTTGTGAAGCAAGCGCAACTCATCACCACATTCAGAGAAAGAGCTTTGAACTGGTTCTTGAATTATTCTCATGGACATAATAGACCCTTAGTGGACATTAAGGCTGCACTATTAGGAGAGTTCAAGAAACCAAAATCTGAATCACAGTGTATAACCGAACTGAAAGAAATTAAGCAAAAAATGACTGAGTCGGTTTGGGAGTTTGACCATGAGTGTAAGACACTGTTAAACCAAGTCAGTTTTGACATAACACCACAACAGCATCAAGAATGGTTTATAGCTGTGCTGTTGCCCCATATCAGACTACCGTTGATGCAACAGGAGGTTGATTCACAGGAAGAATCCCTGGAAATTGCGATGAAATTAGAGGCTTCGCCAATAGGTGAGGCTAGCACTGGAATGTCTCAGATCTAGACCCAACTAGCTACCTTGACATTACAGTTATAGGACATGAAGAAGGGGAAAGAACAAAAACAAGAAATTTGGTGTACAGGATGTAAGGGAGAAGGACACTCCAGAGAGCACTGTCCTTTATTTCAAGAATACCTTAACAGTGGAGCACCAAATCCACTGAACCAAAACCAAGCGCCATGATGTGAGATCTATAGAACTCGAGGGAATCGACTAGAATACTGTTACTTAATTCAGAAGTATGTGCGAACACCTAAGAATTTATACTGCAATTTCTGTAAATCTATTGGACATGATGAATCCAATTGTAGAGCATATGAGCTCATGATGGAAAGAAAGCAAGATATGGAGCATATGCATGGTGGTGGAGTATACAGAGTCCAAGAAGAAACTACGCAGAAACAAGATAACGCGTAGTATGATCAAGGCGCATACAGAGGTCGTGGAGGATACCGCGGAAGAGGAAGAAATACTGGCCCAAGACAAGGAAGAGGAAGAGGCCAGATGATTTGTTATAACTGTGGTAAGCCTGGTCACTTATCTAGAGATTGTACCAATGCCTGTACTACCTGTAATTATTGTAAATATTTTGATCACGTTATTGAGGTATGCCTAGTATTAGCAGCAGAAATGTAGAAGAGAAAACAAGAAGTACCTAACCTGAACATTCAGTTGATTGTAGTAGAGAAAAGGGTTGCGGAGCCAAGTATTAATGCAGTGATGCGAAGTGGCGCTGCCACAGGAAGAGATAGGCAAGCAGAAGCTTCGACTTATGGAGACTTTGAAACCAAGCAGACCCCGGTTGAAATGGTCTGGATCAGAAAATCTAGTGGGAAAGCACCTGCTTTCAACCTGTAGAAAAATAAAGAAGTCTTTGAATAAGAACGGGACATCTTCAAAGAGCTAGCACCTATGTCACCAAGAATCCCGTTCCCAAGTGAAATACCGTAGATGTAGGATATACCACTAACTTATGACAAAATGTGCACCGCAACAGAGGTAGACACCTCTATTGCGCAGTTCCTACGGAGCTGCGTGAAATTATTGAAGAGTGCAGATGCTGTAGTGGAATTGGAAAAGCTACTAAATCAGTATGAACCACACAGTGAGATAGAGACTATCTAGAGCACAGTTCATCACATCAAGATCCATAAAAGAACAGGAAGAGAAATGAGGCTCAGTGTGTAGATGGGAGATTATGAGATGAATGGGATCATCCTTGACCTAGGATCAGAGGTAAATGTCTTAACTAAGTAGATATGACAGCAGATGGGCAGACCAAAGTTGTCATGGTCACCCATACAGTTGAGATTGTCCAACCAGTAGAAACTCATACCTTTTCGGAGGTTAGCCAATATTATTGTTGACATCGATGGAGTGCGAAGTCATGCAGACTTCAAGGTTATTGAAATTGTGGATGATAGTTAGCCTTATCCAACACTATTGGGTATAGACTGGGCGATGGATAACCTCGCGATCATAAACCTGAAAGCAAAGAAGATGATATTTGAAGGGCAGGATATAAGGGTCATCGTTCCATTGGACCCTTCATAGGGATAAAGATACAGTGAGCCGAGTCAGGAAGAATCCAGAGCACAGGACCTTGATCGCATTTACAAGATGACTGCGAATCAAGATGACTACATTAATCCTACAGCGGATGGAACGCTCAGTTGGCAATGTGATAGTTCTTGCATCTCAGACTCCGACGCAAGACTGGAAAATTGGCAAAGTAGAATGCATGAAGTATCTCCCAGAAGATGCGCGCAGATCACAAAGTCACTGCACTGGATTGGAACCGAGGTAAGTCCAATCCCCACCTATGATGGTTTGACTAATGTTTATTCATTTATTCAAGAATATATTGTATCAGTTGCAGCTGAACACCGCATACTAGCATTAGATATAGCATTGCACGAGACACCTGCCATATGGTGGGCTGCGCATAAGAAGACATTGAATACACGGGAACAATGCAGACACATGATGCAGATCAGGTTCGTTGAGAAAGTTGCACTGACATTTGAAAGGTATAATGGACAGACGGATTCAAGGGATCACTTTGAAATCTGTTCACAAGCATGGATAAAGAGACCACAGACAGAATGGGCTCATCTATTTGTACACACATTGGAAGAACAGACTCCAAAGAATTGGTACCTGGATACGGAGTTGTGCAGAGGAACTATAGACTGGTCTATCCTAATTGCGAACTTCCAGAGAAATTTTAGATTTGAAGATGAAAGTCCCAATATAAATGAAGCTCTGCAGATCATCAAAGAAAGGATATTCAGAGTCGAATGCCCAAGTCTAAACGACACATTGGAGGAAATCAAAGAGAAAGTATTTGAGGATGTGAAAGTAACTGTGAACCTACAAATAGAGTGGGGAAGACAGATAGAGCATGCCTTTGAATGTTATAATCTAGCTGAAGATGAAGAAGATAAAGAGGAGAGCGATGAGGAGGATCCACGCAAAATCAATATACTTGAATCATAAGGAGTGCGCGATGTAGAGGAACCTCCACTAGAAATTCCAGATATGAGTGGACCTGTTAAGACAAGAAAATTGAACATTGGCACAAGTGAAGAGCCGAAGTTCACATCTATTGGAAATTACTGGGATGATGCGACGGTCGCCTAGATCGGGGACCTTCTACATGAATATCAGGATCTGTTTCCAACAGAGTTTTCTGAAATGAAAGGTATTTTGGGTGACTTGGGGGTTATGAAGATACCTCTCAAGCCAGGTGCGAATCCCATCGAGGAAAGGCCCTATAGACTGAATCCAAGATATAAAGAAAGAGTCAAGGCAGAACTTGATAAGATGCTCATTGCAGGGATCAGTGAGCCAGCTGAAGAGTCAGAGTGGATAAGCCCGATGGTTATCCAAGATAAAAAGACTAAAGGTGAGATCAAGATCTGCATAGATCTCAGGAAGTTGAATGATGCTTTGCTACATGACCCATTTCCTACTCCTTTTATAGATGAAGTATTAGACAATGTGGGAGGAAATGAGGCATATTCTTTTACTGATGGATTCTCTGGATATCATCAGATCAGGATTGATCCGGAAGACAGACATAAGACCACTTTTTCCACTGAATGGGACTCGTTTCAGTATAAGGTGATGCCCTTTGGTCTGAAGAACGCGCCTGCCATCTTTTCCAGAGTTGTTGTTGCAGCATTTAAAGATTTTATGCATAAATTTTTAGAAGCATATTTTGATGATTGGACTGTCTTTGGTTTGTTGAAAAATCACCGTGAAAACCTCAGAATGATGTTAGCTAAGTGTAGGCAACATCAAATGGCACTCTACTAGGAGACATTGTGTGCATACAAGGTATGATGGTTGATCCTGCGAAGATCGCAGTGATTGTGAATTTACCTGCACCAAACTCAGTAAAGCAGCTTCGCACGACATTGGGACATACGGGTTACTACAAAAAATTCATCAAGGGTTATGCGTAGATAACCATGCCGATGGAGAAACTGCTGAAGAAGGAAGCGTATTTCATATGGAACGCAGAATGGGAGAAGGGACTGGACACGCTGAAAGAGAAAATGGTAACTGCACCTATCCTAGTTTTTCCAGATTGGGATAAACCGTTCCATGTCCATGTTTATGCTTCATGTATAACATTGGGCATTGTGCTTGCTCAACCAGGTGAAGGGGGTATTTATCACCCCATTGCATTTTCGAGTAAGAAGCTCTCATCAGCTGAAAATAACTATACGACCACCGAAAGAGAAGGTCTAGCTATGGTGTACGCACTGCAGATATTCAGGCGCTATTTGCCGGGTGTGCACTTCTCCATGTACATTGACCATTCAATGTTAAAATACTTGGTCAATAAGCCAGTGTTAGGGGGAAGGATCTGCAGATGGTTGTTACTCTTCCAGGAGTATGATTTTGAAATTATGGTTAATCCAGACAAATTGAACTTAGGACCTGACCATCTCTCAAGGATTGAGTTAGGTGAAGAACCCACCAATCTTGAAGACAGTCTTCCTGATGCGCAGTTATTTCCCATACAGATTGCAAATGACTATTATAAAGACATTGTCGATTTTTTTGACTACGGGATTGGCACCGACAAAGTTTACTATGCAGCAGAAGAAGCAACTGGTAGTAAGAAAAGCAGACTTCACCATAATCGCGGGACAGTTATACAAGTTAGGACCGGATGAAGTGCTGCACAGATGTGTGTTAGAGCACGAAAAGCCATTTATATTGACTGATGCACATTCAGGTGTATCGAGAGGTCACTACGCAGGGAAATCCATTGTGCATAATATATTACGCGTAGGGCTATGGTGGCCCACCATCCATAAAGATTGGAAAGAACATTTCCATAGTTATGATGTCTATCAGAGGACAGGAAGGCTGCCACAAAGAGATAAAATACCGTTGAATCCGCAGTTGACACTTCAAGCATTTGAGAAATGGGATATTGATTTTGTGGGACCTATTAACCCATTGGGAAAGAGCACTGGTGCGAGATACATTATCATTACGACTAATTATCTCACCAGATGGGCAGAAGCTAAACCAGTGAAGGACTGTAGCGCAGTTACTGCCGCGTAGTTCATCTTTGAGAACATCCTCAACATATTTGGATGCCCGAAAATTTTGATGAGTAATCAAGGCACTCATTTTTTGAACAGAACTATTGAGGCCCTGACTGAAGAGTTCCACATTTATCATCAGAGGAGTACACCATACCATCCTCAAGAAAATGGAACTATTGAAGCTTTCAACAAGGTACTGGAGAATGCGCTGAGAAAGGTATGCGATGTTAATAGGGATGATTGGGATCTGTGCATTCCGGCTGTGTTATGGGTGTACATGACTACATGCAAGAAGTTGACTGGCCATACACCTTTTAGGTTGGCCTATGGGAAGGACGTTGTCATGCCTATGGAGTATATTGTACCCAGCTTAAGGATAGCTGCATTTACAGATATGGAAGATCAAGAGGAAATAGAGGAAAGGCTTCTACACTTGGTTGGATTGGAGGAAGATTGCTTCATCACAGCATTTCACCAGCAAGTGCAGAAAGACAGAGAAAAAGCATGGCATGATCGCCATATCAAGAACAAGTCCTTTCAGTTAGGTGACCTAGTCCTCCTGTATGATAGCAAGTTTATGAAATTTCCTGGAAAATTTAAAATGCATTGGCTTGGTCCATATACTGTTATGCATGTTACTAATGGTGGCGCAGTTCAGTTAGCCATGTTAGCAGGAGATACCTTACCAGGTTTAGTGAATGGAAGTAGACTAAAACCCTATCGGGATAGTCCTACTTCGTAGAACCCTCAGTGATCGAAAGAAAAGGGAATTTCTAAGTGCCAAGTATAGTTGAAATTGGGCACTAGAAATGCAAAAGAGTCTGTACATAGTTTTGGGCCAATACGCGAAGTTTGATAGAAAGAATGCATGCACTGTGCAACACTAGTCGAGAAGTGAAGCTGCGTGGATCGAAAAAAAAAGAAAAAAAAGAAAAGAAGAACCGCGCAGTATGAAGCTAAAAAAGGTAGCTGCGCAGATCCAATGAAGCAGAGAAGATGCAAAGTTCAGAACTAAGAAGCAAGGCACCGTGAAGTAACCGCGTCGGGAGAAGTGATGACCCACCGCATATTTCGACGCAACGCTCCAAGAAACTATCCGTTACAATGTCGGTCGGAAAACTAGCCATTATACAGTGATTTTGCTAGCAACGGCTTGAGCATCTAACGCAGAAATAACCGTTCTAAAGAAATTAATGAAGGAAAGGACCCGAATCCTTAGTGGATTTGGCCAACTGACATTCCATTTAATGCTTTTCTAGCTGTTGATGGGTACGGCTAAGCCTAACTACGCCTATAAATACCACTGTATTTGGACTTGCGGGCGTTACCAAAACTCTGAAATTTTTCTGCGAGCCATAGCTTGAATTTGTTTAAAGTGAGCGCTAAGTGATCCCGTGATTCTGTTAAGAGATTACTCAGTGAATGTATGAATATTCCACACTACAGCAAGAGTTCACAGTCAAGCAGACTGTGAGGGTGTTTAAACACACAGGGATCGAAGGGTTAATGAGAACCCCCACTAAGAGGGTTGTTACAGAGCAGGGACAAGGTTCACATCGATCGCCACGACATTCTACAATTATGAAAAGCAAGGGAAAGGAACAAACAGTGGAGAACACAAAACCAAAGATGCTGAGATCCACGCTGCCAGAAGTTCCATTCAGTAATAAGGAAATCCCACTAACTTTGAACCCTCAGTATATCTCCCCGCGTGCATAGGATGCATCGGCCGTTAAGCTGTCCAGAAATGCGAAGTATGAGATACCTCTTCCACCAATATCCAAGCATGTGAAACCAGAAAAAAATCTGTTGGGTAAGATCGCAGATTGTAAGTTCGAGGACCACGACTTACTTCAAATAAAAAAGGAGCCGGCCAAGCCAAGGTACCAACAATTTCAGCCAGATAAGTATATGTGTTGGAAGAAGGATGTGAAGGGAAATTTTGTGCTGGTCGCGCAGAGTTGGTTATCTGGAGTAGTGGAATCAGGATTGATAAACCTATTGAGGCTCCCGCACTTCGACTGAAGCCCAAAACTGAATGCAGTGGATCGAAACATTGGCCTGAACATCGACCTGATCCATCATATCACAGGGTTAAGCAAGCGAGGCGAGGACCCTAAGCAATTCTTTCAAGGCAAGCATAGGGACAAGGAAGTTGCCGTGCATATGAAGTCAACACACGGTGTCTCGAAAGGAAAAAGAGGATTTGTCACGGATGATATAGCCGATGATGCTATGTGGTTCGTAACACAACTGCTAGCAAGGAAAATTTTGCGAAAGGAAAGACCTACTGAAGTACCAGCCAAAGCGGTGCTCCTTGGGGTGAAGGCCGTGCCGGGTGGAATATTTAACTGGTGTCAATACATGTTGAATGAATTTCTAGAAGATGTGCGCGACATGCAAATGTACGGAAACAACTTTCACTATAGTTGGTTGATGGTATTGATTGATTTTGCAGGATGGAAAGACCCAAAACACTATGTTGGCCTCATCACTGCCCACAATGACTGTAGAGGACCCAGATATGGGAATCTGTGGGAGAACTTAATACAAGAAAGGCAGCGCATGTCGAATGAAGTTTTCTACACATATTTCGAGCAGCTGTGCAATGTGATTGTTAAAACACCGTGGATATCTAAAGAGGTAACATCTAAATATATTCGCACCTTAAATTTTTGCACTGACATGCATTCCATTTACATTTCAACAAAGGCACAAAAAACAAACCCATAATGGTTCCAAGGGAACTATCACATGGATGGAGCAGATATCGACCTCATTATGAAGGAATGGATAGATGAATGGAAGGTCGAAGGACCTATGATCATCGACAGTGACTACGAAGAAAGTAAACCAATTCTGACAACTATTGTCGAAGAGTCACCATCAGGAAAGAGGAAGGAGCCCGGAAGCTTAGCAAAGGAGAAGCCCTAGAAGAAGAAGCATAAAGCTTCAAAGATCCAATCAGAAGCGAAGCTCCATGATGACGATTATGAGATGATTGCATCCACGGTCACCGCACACATGGAAGATCTGTTCGCCGTAAAAGACACCAAGAATGAGGAAATTAAAGCGAGTTTGGAGCAAAATATCACTGCCTTGCAAGGCATAGTAACAAAGTTTGAGCAAGTCTAGCGCGACTTAGAATGTGGAGATGAGTCAGAAGATAAATCAGTTGGGACATCGTAGCCCAATCAAACACCTTTAGCTCTGACCATGGAACCGAGATCGCGCATCATCAGACTAGATCCGCTAAGTGTCATCTTACCTTGATATGAACTAGCACCAGACGTGCAAGGAGCAGAGCATGTGGACGTCGACATTGTGATGTTGCCACTTGAAGGACGACACAATCTACATCTGCAGGTTGTGGAAGAAATTCATGACCGAGATAGGGTCATTCTCAGCCGCCACCATGAGTTGCAAGAAAATTACAAGCAAATGGAAGAAGAGAGTGTGCAGAAGGCAAAGGAGATCGACAATGCACATGAGCAACGAAAAAGGATAGAGAAAACTATCGCTTTAGTTTGGGCAACAAATCCAGAGTGTGTCGAGCAGCCGTAGCTCGCAGACACTATCCTTAAGATCGACTTGGTAGTCAGTGATCTTAAGGAAGATATCATAGACATGGAGGTGGATTATAAAGCACAGATTGCCACTCTGGAAGTGCAGAATTGTCCAAAGACACCACTTGATCAACAACAACTTAGGGCAGCAGATGTCACGTCCCCATTTTGACCCCCTTTGTGCATTAAATCGTAAATGATGTAAATATTGTTATTTAATCATGGTGAGGAGCTCAAGGTCAAGGCCCCACCATTGATTTAGCGTTTTATGTATCGACAATTAAAAAAATAGATGCCTATGGTTCTTGTGCTAGATAGGCACAATGTAAATTAAGACATCATGTAAATATGAATTTTAATGAAAAACCCACAACTAGCTATGCAATGCAACAAAGAGATGGGGACATGATTCTACAAGGAATAGGGGGGGGATTATTCAAACCCTTGAGCCAATGGTGTTAATCCATGTGTCAATGAGAAAACCCATAAACCCTCAATTACCCATTCTGACTTATGCACCCAATCATTTAATTCTTCCAGAAATTGGTTGAGGCAGTTAATGCCTTGGGAATGAAGAGGCGTGGCAGCCAATTTCGTGCATGGGCAAGCCATAAATGTGGGAAAAATGTACTTTTGCTTCTGGGGCAAGAAAACACCCACGAAATGGTGCCCAAAGCCATTCGGAACCCATAGTCTTTCCTCCCTCACGCAGTCTGAGCTAGCTGGGCTTTCCCCATCACGTTTTTTACCAATTTCCTGCATTTTTCCATAGCTGGGAGCTCGTTTTTGTGTTGCACAGTGGCTGGGAGAAAGGGAGTCACGTTTTGGGGGTTTATAGAGGTCGTTTTTGCCCCTGAAATGCTGAAAAACGTTTTCTGAAAACGAATTTGCTCTCCCAGGGTTTATTCCCCATCTACCAGTTCGTTTTGGTTGCCCACATTTTTCAACACTTGTGTTTTGTTGTAGGGTGCATCCCTGTGTTGGTTGGAAATTATGAGCAAGAATTAGGAGTGGAAGTGGACCAGAATTGGCTTGATAAACCTAGTGAGGAGGTAACCTCTCAAGAGTATCAAAAGGGCTGGTTGCTCTTCTATGCACACCTTGAAGAACACTAGAATGGGAGGTATGGCCTGAGGAACTGTGTATTAGTGAAGGGAATACTTCCTTGTTCCAGGTGTGTAGGTATTGTGGAGACCAAGCTAGATAGATCTTGCAGAGGGTGCCCATATCTATATGGATGATCCCACTAGCTTAGCAATTCTTCCTTCCATTTCCTAACAGCCTGATAAACCCAACTGTAGCTTGGCTTGGCTGATTTGGTGTATCTTTGAGCTATGTGTGAGTTTGCTGTTCCCTGATTCCTTGTAGAGATCATGCCCAGCTCGGGGGTGGCAGTGTGTTGAGATATTGATGATCACAACTGGCCTATGGTTGGGTGGAACGTTGCAGTTGCATAGCCAGTTGCTTGGAACTAATTTGTTATAAGATAAGTATTCTCTTGTGTTAACTTTGCAATTATTTATTTGATGAATATCTTGAATGTATGATGGATGTGTAATTGAAATTACTTCCGTTCTGTTTTCTTATAATTATACATTTCCATATGTCTTTTTATATTATGTGAATGCTTATTTAATAAGTTCATGGGGCTAGATGTCCGGTTTTAGCATCACGATCCTCTCCATCGCACTAGTATGATGGGGGAGGGGACGTGATAGAATGGTATCAGAGCTGCTGGTTGCAGCATTGGACCTCTATGGGCCAAATCCGATTACAGTCACATGGGAAGGTCCCTTCCTAATCACCACAGGTCTCAGCATCGGGCCTAAACTGGCTAAGTTGAATAAAATTACAGAGGTAAGGTTACCTCCTGCTGGGTAGCAGTCATCACAGAAAGAAGAAAAGAAGAATCCGAAATTGTTTTAAGTGTTTTTGAAAATTTTTGTTTAAGTCGGTTTCGGGAAGAACTCGGAAGTCTTCGCCGCAATGGCGGGAGAACTCGCCAAGTTGACCCGAAATAGCGGAAAAATTTTCTAAGTGTTTTTCGGCGTCAAAGGAAAAATTTTCGGAAGGACTCAACGAGTTGGTCCGCAATAGTGGAAGAACTCGCTGAGTTGGCCCGAAACGGCGAAAGTTTTCCAAGTGTTTTTCGGCATCAAAGGAAAATTTTCGGAAGGACTCAGCGAGTTGGTCCACAACAGCGAAAGAACTCGCCGAGTTGGCCTGAAACGACGAAAATTTTCCAAGAGTTTTTCGGTGTCGAAGGGAAAGTTTCAGAAGAACTCCACGAGTTGGCCCGAAATTACGGAAAAACTCGGTAAGTTGTTCCGCAACGCGGCAAAACAAATCAATAAGTTTGGCGGAAAGATGGAGAGAAATTTCGGAAGAACTTGGCGAGTTGCTCCGAAACGACGGTAGAACTCGGCGAGTTGCTCCGAAATGGCAGGAGAACTCGGCGAGTTGCTCCGAAACAGCGGGAGAACTCGGTGAGTTGCTCCTAAACAGCAGGAGAACTCAACAAGATGGTCCGAAACGGCGGAAGGTTTTTCTAAGTATTTTTCGGCGCCCAAGAGAAAATTTTAGAAGAACTCGGCAAGTCACCCCGCAACAGCGGAAGGACTTGGCAAGTTGGTCCACAACGGATCGGAAGGAAAAATTGAGTCTTTGACTGAAATAACTCAACGAGTTGGCCTGAAACAGGTCGGAAGAACTCGCCGAGTTGCTCCGAAACAGGAAATTTTAGCTGTTTTTCAGGGAGATTTTCAGAATCATAGTTACATCAGGGTAGCACTCTAGATAGTACAGTTGGAAAGTTTTGAATCTTGGTTGGGCCAAGAAAATCAACATCATGGATGATGCACAGGATCCCTATGAGCCTGAGACAGATGCCATGGGGGAGAACATACATGTTGAAAATGTTGAAACAGAATCTAATGGGAGAAGAAATCAAGAGACTCCTCCAGGTATTGCAACCACCATGAGAAGCCTAAGGGTGGAGTTGCAAAGCTGTAGAGAAGACAATGAAAGGATGATTAAAGCTCAGGAAGAACAAAATCAATTGAATGTAGCCATGCTGTAGAGTTTGACATACATCCAAAGGCAAATAAACTTTGGGCATCAGACATCAAATCCAGAAAGGGGTGGGAGTAGTTCTAGAAGGAATTTTCGTAAGAGGTCCAGTAGCTCAATAAGAGTTTCTACAGACAGAACATATACTCCAGAAATCTCTTCTAATGAATCATCTGACTCTGAAGAATCCATTGAGGGTTCAAGTTCTTCATCTCACAGGAGTAAGAGGAAGAAGCACTACAAGAACAATTCACATGGGGAATTTAAGAAGGCGAAACCTCCTACATTTGATGGAGAGATAAAGTCTGGTCAAGAAGCTGAAGCTTGGTTTCTTGGGATGAGAAAGTATTTCCAAGTCCAAGACTACTTGGGAAATATGAAGGCAAGGGTAGCCATATTCAAATTGAATGGAAGAGCATCTAGATGGTGGGAACACATCAGGCAAGTGAAGAAGATCAATGAAAGGAAGATTGTGTGGAAGCAGTTCAAGAAATACTTCAAGCAGAAGTACCTCTCTGATAGGTACTATGATGATAAGATCAAAGAGTTCCATGAGCTGAGATTGAGACAATTGACCATGGAAGAATATGCAAATAAGTTCTTGGAGCTGCTGAGGTATGTCAGGTATATTCGAGATGATAAGGTGAAAATTCAGCGTTTCCTGAGTGGACTGCCCCAGTCATATAAAGATAGAATTGAGTTTGATGAACCTTGAACTCTAGAGGAAGCCATAAGAAAGGCCAAGTATTGCTTTGATCAAAACAAAAGCAAACCAGAATTCCATAAGGCATGGAAGGATAAGAAAAACGAAAAGTTTGATCAAAGGAAGAAGGGGTTCAAGCCTCCTCAATTCCGGAATCAGCAAAGGCAACCATCACAGGTTGTGACTAAGCCAACTAGGATGATGGGAGACAAGCCAAGAGATCCAAAGGAGCCAAGAGAACCACTTCAATGTTGGGGTTGTGTAGGAGACCACATGCTTAGGAACTGTCCACATCGGAATGGGAATCCAAATCAAGTTCACAACATCCAAGGAGCTGAAACTGTGGGTCAAGTGGCAAGGACAATCCCTAGAATCTATGCAGCTCTAGATGACCGCTAGGAAGATCATCAGTCAATTGTGGTTGAAGTTGAAGGTAAGATTGCTAAGAAATCTGTTTTTATTTTGATTGATGCTGGATCTACTCACAGTTATGTCACTCCTAGAATTGTTGAGATTTGTGCTTTTAAGAAATTAAAGCATAGTAAATCATGGTTAGTTCAACTAGCCACTGGAACCAAGAGAAAAGCTACTGAAATTGTAGAGAAATGTCCATTAGAGATGGATGGGCTATTCACTTACACAAATTTGAATATTTTAACACTAGGATCCTATGATATTCTCATTGGAATGGATTGGTTAGAAGCACACAGGGTTAAACTTGACTGCTACAATAAGACATTTGAATGCATGGACGAATAAGGAAACCCGAGGGTTGTAAAAGGCATTCCAAAGGTGACTTCTGTTAGACAGGTTTCAGCCATGCAACTGAACAAGTTCTATAGGAAGGGTTGTCAATTGTATGCAGCTCACATTTTAGAGGCAGTAGAGAATGAAACTCTTAAATTGGAGGACTATCATGTATTGCAAGAATTCAGGGATGTTTTTTCTGATGAGATTCCAGGACTCCCTCCAAAGAGAGACATTGAATTTACAATTGAACTTGTGCCAGGAGCGGCACCAGTGTCTAAGACACCCTACAGGATGAGTACACCGGAATTGCTAGAATTGAAAATGCAATTACAAGAGTTGCTGGAAAAGAAATACATTAGGCCAAGCGTGTCCCCGTGGGGAGCACTTGTTCTATTTGTGAAAAAGAAAGATGGAACACTCAGGATATGTATTGACTACAGGCAGTTGAACAAAGTCACTGTGAAGAACAAATACCCATTGCCCCGAATTGATGACCTTTTTGACCAAATGAGAGGAGCAAAGGTATTTTCAAAGATTGACTTGAGGTCTGGTTACCATCAGGTAAGAATCAAAGAATAAGATATTCATAAGACAGCCTTTAGAACAAGGTATGGGCACTATGAGTTTGTAGTGGTACCATTTGGTCTCACAAATGCACCAGCTACATTCATGTGTCTCATGAATAATGTTTTTAGCAAGTATTTGGACAAGTTTGTTCTTGTATTCCTAGACAACATTCTCATCTATTCTAAGAATAAAGAAGAGCATGAAGAACATTTGAGAATGACAATGCAATTACTAAGGGAGCATAAGCTGTATGCAAAGTTGAGCAAATGTGACTTTTATAAAGATAGAATTCATTATTTGGGTCACATCATCTCCGACGAAGGAATATCTGTAGACCCTGAGAAGATTGAAGCCATTATGAATTGGCCAACTCCAAGGAATGTGACTGATGTGAGATCTTTTATGGGCCTTGCTGGTTACTACAAGAGGTTTATCGAAGGATTCTCCAAGGTTGCAAACTCGATCACTTCTTTTCAAGAGAAGGGGATAAGTTTGAATGGTCACCAAGATGTGAGGAAAGTTTTCAACGATTGAAGAATCTTCTTACAAGTGCACCAATTTTGAAAATTGCAAACCCAGAAAAAGACTTTGTGGTGTGTACCGATGCATGCAATCATGGACTTGGATGAGTTCTTATGCAAGACAACCACGTGATATTCTATGAGTCAAGAAAGTTGAAGGAGCATGAGAAGAACTATGCTACTCATGATATAGAACTTACAGCCATAGTACATGCTTTAAAGATGTGGAGGCATTACTTAATGGGAAGAAAATTTGAGTTAAGGATAGACCATTGTGGTCTGAAATACTTGTTTGATCAGCCAACTTTAAATGCTAGGCAAGCTAGATGGTTGGAATTTTTGTGTGAATTTGATTTTGAAATCAAACACATAAAAGGGAAAGAAAACAAGGTGGCTGATGCACTCAGCAGGAAGGTACATGAAATGCATGTGGCAGCACTTAGTACTTGCCAACCAGATTTGAAGCAACAGATTGTTAACCATATTGTTGAGGATGAAGTGTACATGCAGATAAAGGACAAATTGCAGCAGCAAGACCTTGGCAAGAAGTATGAAGGCTATCATTTGGAAGAAGGTGGACTTCTTACTTATACGAATAGAGTCTATATTCCAAATGCGGCATATTTGAGGAGGATTGTTATGGATGAAATCCATAAAGCTCCATACTCTGGTCACCCAGGATATCAGAAAACAATTGCTACAGCAAGAAAATATTATTTCTGGCTAGGCATGAAGAAGGATGTCGCTGAATACATTTCTAAGTGCATGAAATGTCAGCAGGTGAAGGTTGAACACCAACACCCCGCAGGTTTATTGCACCCAGTGCCAATTCCAGAATGGAAATGGAAAATAATTTCCATGGATTTTATTACAGGATTGCCAATGACTATGAGACAACATGATTCCATCATGGTTGTGGTGGACAAGTTAACAAAGGCAGCACATTTCATACCGGTTAAGTCCACACATAAAGCCGATGCCATTGCAAATATTTTCATGAAGGAAATTTTCAGATTACATGGGTTGCCTAAGGAAATAATTTCTGAGAGGGATACCAAGTTCACTTCCAATTTTTGGAAAGGTCTCTTTGCAGATTTGGGTACACAGTTGAACTTTAGCACCGCGTACCATCCTCAAACAGACGGGCAAACAGAAAGAGTAAATCAGGTGCTTGAAGAGATGCTTCGCATGTATGTAATGGACAAGCCATCCAAGTGGGAGGATTATCTACACCTGGTAGAGTTTGCATATAATAATGGGTAGCAAGAATCATTGGGAATGAGTCCATATGAGGCTTTATATGGCAGAAGGTGTAGGAGACCAGTGAATTGGGACAATCCAGTGAACATAATTGTACTTGGGCCAGAATTGCTTAAGGAAATGGAACAAGAGGTTGCAAAGATCCGGAAAAATTTAAAAGCAACCCAAGATAGACACAAAAGCTATGCAGATAAGCATAGGATCCATAGGGAATTCAATGTTGGGGATCATGTGTATCTTAGAGTGAGGCCAAGGAAGGGTTCCTTGAAGCTTGGGAGTTGTGCCAAGCTATCACCTAGATATTGTGGGCCATTTGAAGTGCTTGAAAGAATAGGGCCAGTTGCATATAGACTTGCATTGCCTACTAGAACTAAAGCTCATAATGTTTTTCATGTCTCTTTACTTAAGAAATATGTACATGATCCTAACCATGTGATTCATTGGGATGCGATCCAGGTGGAACCCGAGGGAGAGTTCCAAACCGATCCATCGTGCATCCTAGGCAAGAAGGTAACATTGCTCCGGAACCGAGCCATCGGACAGGTAAAGGTGCAATGGAAGCACTACGGTCCCGATGAGGCTACATGGGAGCTGGAGGATGCCATGAGGGTGTCATATCCATTTTTGTTCAGTTTTGATGAGCACTGAGGACAGTGCTGATGTAAGGGGAGGGGAATGTCACGTCCCCATTTTGACCCCCTTTGTGCATTAAATCATAAATGATGTAAATATTTTTATTTAATCATGGTGAGGAGCTCAAGGCCAAGGCCCCACCATTGATTTAGCGTTTTATGTATCGACAATTAAAAAAATAGATGCCTATGGTTCTTGTGCTAGATAGGCACAATGTAAATTAAGACATCATGTAAATACGAATTTTAATGAAAAACCCACAACTAGCTATGCAATGCAACAAAGAGATGGGGGCATGATTCTACAAGGAATAGGGGGGGATTATTCAAACCCTTGAGCCAATGGTGTTAATCCATGTGTCAATGAGAAAACCCATAAACCCTCAACTACCCATTCTGACTTATGCACCCAATCATTTAATTCTTCCAGAAATTGGTTGAGGCAGTTAATGCCTTGGGAATGAAGAGGCATGGCAGCCAATTTCGTGCATGGGCAAGCCATCAACGTGGGAAAAATGTACTTTTGCTTCTGGGGCAATAAAACACCCACGAAATGGTGCCCAAAGCCATTCGGAACCCATAGTCTTTCCTCCCTCACTTAGTCTGAGCTAGCTGGGCTTTCCCCATCACGTTTTTTACCAATTTCCTACATTTTTCCATAGCTGGGAGCTCATTTTTGTGTTGCACAGTGGCTGGGAGAAAGGGAGTCACGTTTTGGGGGTTTATAGAGGTCGTTTTTGCCCTTGAAATGCAGAAAAACGTTTTCTGAAAATGGATTTGCTCTCCCAGGGTTTATTCCCCATCTATTAGTTCGTTTTGGTTTCACACGTTTTTCAGCACTTGTGTTTTGTTGTAGGGTGCATCCCTGTGTTGGTTGGAAATTATGAGCAAGAATTAGGAGTGGAAGTGGACCATAATTGGCTTGATAAACCTAGTGAGGAGGTAACCTATCAAGAGTATCAAAGGGCTGGTTTCTCTTGTATGCACACCTTGAAGAACACTAGAATGGGAGGTATGGCCTGATGGACTGTGTATTAGTGAAGGGAATACTTCCTTGTGCTAGGTGTGTAGGTATTGTGGAGACCAATCTAGATAGATCTTGCAGAGGGTGCCCATATCTCTATGGATGATCCAACTAGCTTAGCAATTCTTCCTTCCATTGCCTAACAACCTGATAAACCCAACTGTAGCTTGGCTTGGCTGATTTGGTGTATCTTTGAGCTATGTGTGAGTTTGCTGTTCCCTGATTCCTTGTAGAGATCATGCCCAGCTCGGGGGTGGCAGTGTGTTGAGATATTGATGATCACAACTGGCCTATGGTTGGGTGGAACGTTGCAGTTGCATAGCCAGTTTCTTGGGACTACTTTGTTAGAAGATAAGTATTCTCTTGTGTTAACTTTGCAATTATTTATTTGATGAATATCTTGAATGTATGATGGATGTGTAATTGAAATTACTTCCGTTCTGTTTTCTTATAATTATACATTTCCATAAGTCTTTTTATATTATGTGAATGCTTATTTAATAAGTTCATGGGGCTAGATGCCTGGTTTTAGCATCATGATCCTCTCCATCGCACTGGTATGATGGGAGGGGACGTGACAACAGAAGTGCAAGCTACTGCAGATAGCATAGCCAATGAAGTGGCTAAGTGCCAAACCTTGCTAGATGAGGCGATAAAAGTGTTCATTGCGCTACAAGAGGACCCTGAACTGTTGGAGGTCCAAACCACTTTGAAGGAAAAGCAGGCAGCATTATATGCCCTGGACACGGAGGTGAAGGCCCTGCTACCAAAAGATAGAATTCGTAGATTTCCCGAAGTCAGAGAACTGAAAAGAGAACTTCAAGTGTTGAGAGATAGGGAGGCTGAAGCCGAAGATAAATCACAGCCCCTAGAAGAAGAGGCCCATGCAATATCACAAGAGATTGAGGAAAAGCCGAAGAAGCTCTGCGACACACAGGACTAAGTATAAGAGTAAACTGGAGATGACATAACACTTGATGTATTGGAGATCGTTAAGCAAATTGAGCAGGATACGAAGGAGACAGTTGTAAAGTTGAGTGCAACATATCAAGAGTTTGTTGCCAAGTTAGCTCCGTAGGAGGAAGAGAAGCTAGGAGAACTAGAAGTTGAAAGTGGCTTGGGGACGAGCCACATGTAAGTGTTAGGGGCCTGTTGGGCCTAGTAAGGAATTTTTTAGAAGAACAGTTTTGGAGCTACCAGGATACAGCACAATGCAGCATCGATAGAGTAAGAAAGTCAGCGCCGCGAAGGTTACAGTGCTGCGGAGTACCAGTGCTACGAGGAGAGAGTGCTACGAAGAGCCTGATCCACGAAGATCCGGCAAGGCATAGTTTTGGAAGGAAAATGGTACAAATTCCGGTGAGACCATCGACAGTCTATTTTTGGTTAAGATACTCCATGGTTCCCAGGAGACGGGTATGGAGTGATGCCGAAGGAAACCGACTGATCGCACAAGCAAAGGTAGCACTACATGAACCGACCGCACAAAACCGTTAGAGAAGGAACGACGGGGTGAAAGCGACCTGTTGGCATGCACTCGACAGGGGGGATGAAAGCGATGTGACCACGCGCAGAAGGATGGCCATGGCGAAGAGTCATTATCAGAGCCTAAAATTCCTAGTTAGCGGGGTAACCGAACCAGTTTTGGGGAACCTTAGGGTTTTTGAGCCTATGCATTGTAAAGACGTGACCTGTGGGTAGCTGAGTGCACAGCTTATAACTATTGTACCCTTCCCAAAGATAATATAACAACAGTTCCTGTGGACGTAGCTCCCATCCTGGGGGTGAACCATGTTAAATTATGTGTTATGTGATTGCTTATGTGCTTGGATCTATGTATTTGCTTATGTGAATGGTTAAGATCTGGTTTATGAGCTCATGTGTTTTTCTTTTATATGTATTCGCCACAAGGATAATGCTGGGAATAATATGTTAAGTATCAGCACATGTTTGAATGAATGTTAAATGCATAAGTATTTTTGAGTTATATGAATGCACAAGTCAATCAGGTAAACACTTCAATCCGCGAAGTCGGTATAGTGCAATTCCCTAAGCGCAGCACCAGAAGTGCGCAGTCACATTGTTAATTGTTATAACGTATAAGTTCACAAGGATCACAATTGATTATGCTTGTTGGATGCGTCTCTTTACACTAAGTAAGGTATGTTGAAGTGCATACATGGTGAGAGGAAGTGCAGTCCTCTGTGGCGCTGTCCTATCGACGAAGAACCATCCCACATCGCACAGTCCTTGGATGCGCAATAGTCTAAGTGTTAGCCGCGAAGAAGTTGAACTTCGTGCAACCCGAAGTTCACAGCGCGTGAGTCCTGTAACATGTTTCTCATCAGTCTGTTTAAACACTCATCACCTGGTTGTGGAAACCTGATTCTGCAGCCTCCCCATTACTTTGCCTCGGGTGAGACCTCAGTCTGTTCGCAGATTGTTGCCAAAAGGGCCGATGAAAAGGGGTTTTGTTGGTTCCTCGAACATCACAGAACCTGCGTCTTTATAGAAAACCTCAATAACAGTTATACAAGCCAACATCTTGCCGCTTCTGCCACCACGATTGCCATGGTCTTGGTGCAGGAGGACAACAATGCCCAGGAACATGTGATCTACTATTGATGTCCAATTTTTCCATCACTTTTGATCATTAAACATGCTCTATTGGCACTACTTTTGCCATTTTTGGTGTATTAATTCATACTTCTTGCCATTCAAACCACCATTCGAACTCAAGTATGAAATTATTTAAATATCTCATGAATCTTGATTGATTATCATCATTTTATGGTTAATTAACGTTAATCTGACATTTCTAGACTTGCTAGGCACATAGTCTTCATTTTGCAGGCTATGGTTTTCAAACGAACTCTCATCCAGATGCGCATTCACGCTAAATACGTCCATTCGCATTCAGACCTTCGTTCAGCCCTCCGTTCATACCCTCAGATTCGTTGGTTAGAATATTCCAGGGCATTGAAGGAAAAAACCACGACGTGGGTTATGTTGGCAACGTGGCCCTTATAGTTCGTGAGCCCTTGTTCGGGAAGATCCGCGTTCCCACTCACCCAACCTGCCAACACATCAACTGCTCACGTGAAGGGAACCAACACACATAAAATCAGGAAGACGACCTGTGCATTGTAATAGGTCGTTGTTATAGCAGTAAAGACCTCCTATTTTTAGAGAGGTCGACCACTGAAAGGGTCGATTGGATCTCTCTTTGTAAAAACTATATAAAGACGTCTCAGGTTGAGAAACGCAGGAGGATAGCTATAGAGAAAAATGTTGTGTAACTTTGATTCAGTTTAATGGAAAGACTTTGCTTCAGTTGTTGATGATCATTCTCATTTTTTTTAATGGTTGGTGACTTAATAGATTAGGAGATAAACCCCTGTTGCTGGGAAGGGCCCCTCAACAATCAGAGGTTCCATTTGTGTATATTCAACAGTTTCATTTTACATTTGCAGATAAGTTATTTTTTGTTTTTACATGTATATGGTTCGTTTTCCTATAGATAACATTTTGCTTTGTATGAAATACAAATTTTCTGTGCTTTTATGTAATTTATAGCTTCAGAATCCATTCGGCCAGCCATTCGCACCATTAGTTCAGACTGTCTTTCAGACCTCCTTTCAGTCTTTCATTCGAACTTAGACAGAATTTTCCAGAATTTGCATTCATTTCCAGAATTGTCAATATTGAGTTTTATGCATAGATAGTTAGTTAGAGTCTAGGTTGATTTCTAGTACTTTAATATGTTTTGTAGCTAGTTTGAAATTCAAATGTATCTTTAACACTTCCAGCACTCTATATTTAGTTTTGTATTCACATAGAGATTAATTATTTCAAGTTTTATTAGTGATGAAATCCATTTGTATTCAGCATATGTTTCACTGTTTAAATGAGAAGTAGTTCTGGTTTAAGTATAGTAGCATAGTTATCTTTTTGTTTATGGCATAAGTAGTTTATGAAATGTTTCCATTTGCTCGCTGTTAACACCCAAAAAGTGCTCACTAGCTCATTCCCTTATTCACATGACCCATTTGTCCACTTTTCCACCATCTGAGCCTCCGAAGCCAACAAAAGGTCACCAAAAGACCTTGGTACACCCCTTTTTCCCACTCAAAAAGATTATTTTTCCTAAAAAGCATAAAAAACCCTCAAAAAGGGTCCAAAATTCCCAAAATATTAAAAAGGGAATAAAAATATTAATTTTATTCAAAAAAGGAAAAAGGAGGGAAAAGTACCTAAACCATGTTGGTCAATACCATTTGGTTTCCACAAAACCACAAATGGTATTCCCCACCACCAAAACCTATAAAAAGGTGGTAGGGGCTCCTCATTTGACATCCATCCATATTCCTATCCTCATGCTGCCAAAATATCCCTTGAGTATTTGGCCATTGTAGCAACCTTGGAGAAAGGACCCATTGGAGATTGGAGCTGCTCACCATTGGAGCCATTCAAACAACCTTCATCACTTGGAGGTATTGTTCTTGCAAGCATTTGCTTGCCCCATTGCCAATACAAAAATTATTTTTTATCTTTCTTGTTCTTGTTCTTTAATTCAAAATGCACATGCTAGTTTAGTTTAGTTTAGATTTAGTTTATTGTTATTTATTTCTATTGAAACTGCTGCTACTAGTTAGCAGGTGCCCATAGCACTAAGCTTGGTTGCAAAACCAAGCCAACAATTTTTGGTGACTCCGCTGTTTTTTTTTTGAATCTTTAGATCTCACTTTTGCTTTAAATCTTACTTTTTGATAGTATTTGGTAGTTTAATTCATAGATCTGCCACCCTAGACAGCAGATCCATTGCTGTTTTAGGTCTTGGCCCATTTTTTAGCCATTAACAGCCCGAAATTCTCAATTTTCGGCGTCGTTTTTAGGCATCCGCGTACGGCTTTCGCCTCGCGGCTTTTCGCCCAATAGTCGCGCGGCTCATCGCGACTGCGTGACTTTTTTCCGCGCGGTTCACCGCGGCTTCGCGGCCATTTAGTGCGCTGCACATCGCGGCTTCGCGGACCTTTTTCGCGCTGCACATCGAGACTGTGTGACGAAATCCCGCGCTGCACATCGCGGCTTCGCGGTCAAAACCCGCGCTGCACATCGCGGCTTCACGGTCAAAACCCGCGCTGCCCATCGCGACTGTGCGACAGAAACCCGCGCGGTCCATCGCGGCTTTTCATTCAGAACCCGCGATGCTAATTTTTTCATTCGGCCGAATCGTTTAAAATATTAATTTCTTACTGTATTTTCTGCCCACATAGTACATTTTCCAGTATTAGAAATTCTGCATATTTTACAGCCATAGAAAATTTTACTATTTAGAATGCACATATTGAAAAAAGTCTTTTTAAATATTTTCAGAACTTGAAAGAATGACTTGATTGCATTTTATCTAGATTAAAATTTTCGCTGTTTGCTTCTTTAATATTTTGCCCATAGCAATTATTGAAAACGAAATCCATTTATTTCGAAAAGAAGTTATATTATTTGCTTTCCTGTTTGAAAGATCCTTTGTTTTTTGAATAGTCCTTGGAAAGCATTTAATTTCCATTTATTGAAAAAGTCATAATATTTGCTTTTTATTTCAAAAGATCCCTTGTTTTTTGAATACTTAGCATTTACTTTTTCAATTTCAGTTTAAAATATCACACGTGCACCCACTCAAACACTAATTTTAAACTGAGCCTTAAAACTTACCCTAATTTCAACCCACTTTTAACCCCACTTGGGGAACACTAAAAGAACTTTGTAGCTAGGTAGTATTGAGGGGATAGGTGTTCCAATAACACCCCTCAGTTATTACATCTGAGACATAGTTGTTGTCCTTTAGGGAGCTAAAATCTCTTAGTATTTATTGGCACGGTCACAACCGGTTTATGGGAAGGCCTCTCCCCTAGGAGGGTTGAAGTCGCAAGGATGGTTCCGGAAGCCTGAGTGGAATACCGAAATCCATTCAGTAACCGAAGTGCTACCATTTGCAGTTCTCGGGATATCCCTGTATAGGGGTATTGCGATCAAAGACCAAACGACAGATTTACCTTTTGTCGACGTGTCATGAACGGAGTATCCTAGTAGCCATTATTTAGGATTGATTACCCGGTGTCCCTCCCGGTAGGGGGATATCTAGCCGTGGACTCAACACTCAATATTGTCTGATTTGGATTTCATCACCTTGCAGAGAATATAGTTTGTTGATTCACAATACTTTTAGTTAGGTGTTTGCATGATTCAACCCACCTTTGGTCTAGTTACACCTATTTTTTCTAGAAGCTGTTTGCATGTTGGTACTCTGACCATTTGTTGCATCCCTCCACTTATTGTAGCACAGCTGCTAGAATAAGTGCCTTTTTTGAGGTTGATTTTTTGGCCTGAGAGCCTTCATTTTCACTCCCCTTCTTGCACCCTTGGTTGCATTAGGGTTTTGAGTTTTTTATACATTACCATTTTACACATACAGATTTTTACACAAAAACTTATTTTCTCACCATTGAGAATTTTAGACGCTCTCGTCGTCTTCAGGGTGAACACCCAGAGTTCAGTCTACTTGGCTCGCCACGTCACAGACACCGAGCCTTATCCCTTGACTCGACACATCGTCGGTCAACTAGACAGTCATCCGATTCTGACACGCCTCACTTCACTTCTGATTCTGAGGCAGAATCCGAAAACCCCACTGCGTTATTCCCAACCAACCTTATGGCTGGAACTCCATTTGACCCACTTTTTACCAGCACCATAGGAGAGAGGTCTACTGACCCTGCTACTGTGGTGCCATCCATGGCAACACCTACCCCCCTAGGTATTCCTAATATGGCGGACACTCCACATTTAGGAATGCCCAACACAGGGCCACCTCCTGTTATAGGAATCCCCAACACAGGGCCACCACATGTTATGGGTATACCCAACACATGGGTCACACCCCCTCTGATTCCCACAACCAAGATTCCAGGAATCGCCACTACTATTCCTAACCCAAGTGTAACCCATGTTGCACTTGGAGGCACTCGCCCATACCAGACCACACCTATTGCAGGACACATACCTGCAATACCTAGCATACCTTTAGGCGCTACTGGACCCCTACATCATACCACAATGACTAGGCACGTCCCAGTCCCCGTCACTACATCTGCTAGCTTACCGTACATGGCGAGTCTGAACTTACCAGACTTAGCCAGACTCACCAATGAACCTATCAGACACGATCCTGCGTGGCCTCACATGCCCACCAAACTCCCCTCCGACATCCCTAAGTTTGAGGGCAAGGCAGGTGAGGACCCCCAGAACCATATCATGTCCTTCCATCTATGGTGTTCCTCCAACTCCATAGTGGATGACTCTGTCCGCCTCCGTCTATTACAGCGCACCTTCACTGGCTCTGCAGCCAAGTGGTATATCGAGCACCCCCATGGGACGCATGCCACCTTTACCTCTCTTGCCTCGACCTTTCTGCAGTTCTTTCAGTTACCTGTCCTCTATGATGCGGGCGTCGAGATCCTACTGTCTTGCAGACAGAACACGACCACCCACATCACTGACCACATTCATGAGTGGCGTCGACGCCGAAGCCTCTACAAAATCAAGTTAGACGACTGTATCTTCCTAGATTGGTTTCTAAAATCCCTTCTCCCTCTCATTGTGAAGGATGTGGCATCCGAAAGACCCCAGTCTGAAAAAGAGGCCATCCTCAAAGCCCAACAGTTTGATCTCATTTACGCCTAATCGGGTTATCTGTATACCATTATTCCAGATGCCCCTCGGGGCGAGTCATCCCAACATGATGTGCCGGGGGCATCCCATGCCGCTGATGGCATTATTGCTCGTATGGCCTCGCATCCCCAACCCTTTTCCATTGCACATCCTAGCCATGGTCCCGACCTTTCGCGGGCTACATCTCAGTCTGGAGCAACCAGTTCATATGCTCCCATGGCACATCACCACCATACCCATGGACCTTCATGTCCACCTCAGTGTTTTGTTCATGCACCATCTGCATACGCCACCCCAGCTGCACCTTAACCAATGTAATATCCACAGCAAGCTGTGGTAGCTAACCCAACACCTACAATAGCTCAGGGTTACCAACAACCCCAGCAGGTCACTGGACCACCTCCAGCCCCACAGGCTTATTATCCACCACAACCTGCTCCTGCACCTGCGACGAACCAAAATCCTCCCACTGCTCAAGGGCAAGTGTACACACAACACAACCAGCCCCAGCACCAGAAAAACCAGCGCAACCAAGGTGCGCAACAGAACCGTGGTAGAGGTCGTAACCGCGGTAATAACCAACAACATCAGCAAGGTCCTCCACCTCCAAATCCTCCGCAGAATAACAATGCTGCTCCTCCCAACCGCAATCCGGATCGAAATCCCAAACAGCCTAGAAATAATAACCTCAGAACAAACCACCCTTGTTCTATCTGCGGGGTCTATGGTCATTACACGCATTCTTGCCCACATTTGGAGCGAGCTCGGCAACTCTGGACCGACGATGCCCATCGTCAAGGGAAAGCGGCTCCTCAGCCGCCACCCAACCCTCCACCACCTCAACATCAACCCTTGGTGCTGCAAAACCCCTTTCCAAACCAGGGTGTAGTGAACACTCAGCCGTTAGCCCCCCCCTCAGGGCAACGTGCCACCACAACAGATCACTTATGCAGCCCTTGATCAACCCATGTTCGATTCAGGTACTCACCATTTGTTGATGATGTCAACTGCCGATTCCAACCTCCAAACTCGTCGGAACCAATATGGCTCCAGGTTTGAAGCCCCTCCCGCCGATAAGAACACTAACGTTAATCCCACAGATCAAACGTTACGTATACCTCCGGCTCCACTTGATGGCGCTTCCAAAGCACCTCGCTTCCCACTTCGTCTCATCAACTGTAATCCCAATGCTTGCGCTGCGTCGAATTACAACATTGTCGACGACTTATCCCAGTCTCCTGCAGCCATGTCTGCTTTAGAAGTTTTGAAAAACTATCCTTCACAGCGCAAGACTTTACTCTCTGCCGTTGGTGCCATTGACCCCCATGATTCACAGCTGATCGCATTCGATTCAGACCAGTCTGAACCACGCCTGCCTTCCTCTTTTGGCATTCCAAGTTTTCGTTTCTGTTTGGAATCTTGTCATCCATCGGTGCATAATCGATGAAGGGGCCTCTACATGCGTCATGTCCACATTCGTTTGGCAGAAGTTGGGCTCCCCTACTCTCCAGCAGTCCACCACTGCGTTGCGAGCCTATGACGGCCGTTCGGCACAACCCCAGGGTCTATTAGCTAATGTCCCCATCCAGCTGGCGGGTAAAACCATCCTCATTGACATTGAGGTCATCAATGCCCAACTAGACTATAACCTTTTACTTGGTCGCAGCTACATGTATGCCATGCGGGCTGTTGCCTCATCCGTATTTCGCACCATGCAGTTCCCCCATGAGGGACGCGTGGTCAAGGTCGACTAGCTCACCTATTACGATCCCAAGGCCCCTGCCACACCTGAAAATGTTCTCCCCATGGTTGAACAACCTGTTTGTGGTGCAAATACCTCATTCATTTCCTCAGTAGGACCCGGACTTTACTCCGAGGCGCCGATGACCTCTACATTCCAGTCCATTCCACCACCGTCACCAGAGACCCACGTTGCGAACCTTTGCACCCTTTCACAAACAACCGGTAATCAACCCTCATTGTTACCCAAACCACCATTGGTCCCTAGTCACATTGGAGTTACACCCATCCACACAATCCCCTTTCTATTTCCTCCTTCGGGTGTAGTAAGTGCCCCGGTTATGGCTACCCTTAGTCTCCCTGGGTTAACATTGGGATTACCCGTGTGGTATATTACGCCTCCCGTTCCACCACCGACACCAAATGTCATCCTGCAACCGGTGCAACCCATTGTTACTTCTACCCAACCACCTCCCGGTATCAATACTCCTTCGTCATCTACGAATCCCCCTCCTATCATCAGGCCCACTGGGGGCAGAGGCCCACAACCATACACTGCGGTACCCCCACCCAAGGCAGTTAAACCTCCCCCCGTATTCCGTGCTCCTCCAAAATGCTCGCTGTGTGATGAGTTAGGCCATCCAACCCATCAGTGTCCACAGTTACCTGCATTGCAGGAACACATGCAAATGTTGGACGACGACCCCAACATCCCGGTGGTCAAACTCGATCCGAACCCCATGCCTCGAGATAAATAACTGCGTACCAACCACCCATGTGCGATATGCGGTATTTACGGCCACTCCTCACATCACTGTCCTGACATCCCAGATTACAGAGCAGCTCTCTACGAGATGAATAATTTGGACCTTGAGACGGCACCCCCTACTATCGAGGAGATCTACCCTCCCCCATCATCCTCATCCGGAGAGATTAACACCATCTACATGATCTCTTCGACTACCACTACCTCATCACTTGATTTGACCACTCAAAGCTCCCGTAATGATGAAGAGGTTATCGAGACTCCTACTGCCCTTGATTATCCCGGGGAAGACATGCACCATCGTCCATACTTCCTCCCGGAAGAGACTTCATCCACCACCGCTACCCAATCCGCGGTTGAATCCAAAGATTTCCTTCCTACTAAAGTCGACTGGTTAATGGATCCCATAGCCGATATTTCTCCCGTCATCCACATTGAAATCTCTGACCCACTTGGTGCCCTTCATACCATTACATTAGGAGCTTCCCACAGTGAACATGAGATCGGAGAATACCACCAACTGTTCCAAGAATTCATTGACGTCTTTAATTGGCCAGATACCGAAATTCTTGGCCTTGACCCCACCATTTATACGATCTCCACTGGATACCACTCTGTCTGGTCGGCCCCTTCCATTGATCCCGTTCACACACATGTTCCACTCTGCTACGTCGGTTTTGCCGATGGTGCAAGCCGTTGGTCCCCCAATCTGGCTTCCGCAGCTTGGGTAATATATTCCCCTTCACATGAGTTAATCCACATCGACGGAATGTGTTTGGGTGCCGCTAC
Source organism: Larix kaempferi (assembly GCA_027924585.1). Classification (NCBI taxonomy): domain Eukaryota; kingdom Viridiplantae; phylum Streptophyta; class Pinopsida; order Pinales; family Pinaceae; genus Larix; species Larix kaempferi. The sequence goes on along the minus strand of BSBM01000951.1, from coordinate 7,309,910 downwards.
CAACAACCAGGCTGAATATGATGCCGTGACTGGTCTCTTGGCCACAGCTCTCCAAATGAGCATACGTCACCTTAACGTTTTCTTGGACTCACAACTCCTAGTTTCCCAACTCAACAATGATTACCAAGTACGCGATCCTTGTCTGTTCAGAAAATTTTTGCGCACTAAACAAATGATTCGACAGTTTGAATCCATTTCATTCACACATGTCCGAAGAAACCTCAATAGTGTAGCAGACCAAATGGCCAACAATGTACTTGACTGGCACACCAATCGCATCATACCATAAACAAATGTGCATCCACGTGCATAACATGTGCCTCCACGGGCATATACCAAAACAAAATGTGCATCCACATGCATAACATGTGCCTCCATGGGCATATACAAAAAACCAAATGTGCATCCACGTGCATAACATGTGCCTCCACGGGCATACAGAAACTCAAACATGCCTCCACGGGCAAACATAAAGACAACAAATGCATCCACGTGCATACACGACTATATACCATCATCAAATATATACATATATATACATCATCGTATAGTCAGAACATGCCATAGGTGCCCTCAGCACCCAATATACAAAAAATACATCAGCCGTACAAAATAGTGCTTCCCCATATGCTCATCAGCATTTGGGGGCAAATACATATCATCTAGTCATGAGGGTCCCTGGGCTCCTCTGGCGCCTCCTCCGCTAGCCACGCCGGATCATGGCGAACCCAAACTCTCCACTCTGCTGGCCCTGCCGGATCATCACGTAGACGGATCCTCCTCTCAGGCGGCCCTGCCGGGTCATCCCGAGCACCATCCCTGTGCTCAGCCACAAAAACCGCTGTCCTCAACAGGAGCGACCGCCACTCAGGCGGCGCACCGAAGCAATGCTCCACGACGTCCCGGTCCAGGTCTCTTCATCCATCCTCGGGGAGTCCAGCTAGAATCATGTCGAATGTCTGTCTGACACCCTCTATAGCATCGTCTCGAGGGCCAACCCCTCGCCCACGAGCCGCAAATCCTCCACCATGTGGAGGTGGTACTACTACAAGTGGATGAGCGACCACCATCGCCCGCCCCCGACGAGCCACGTAGTCGGCCGGTGGTACAGGCCCAACATCTGCACAATGCAAATAAACCATCATACACACATCTAACTATAATCATAAACAAATCACATGATATAGTATAAAACAAACCACAAAACATACCGTCTAAACCCCAGGCCTGTCCCTGGGCTCGAGGCATCTCTGGGTCCCCTCGATAGTCCATGCCAGCATACGGGTAGTCCTAAATCACCAGGGGCATCTGCTCCCAATGCTCATATACCTCCTCCGTAAAGAACCCGCGCACACCACCACTGCCTCGAGGCATCATCTGCCCCCACCGCACCATGCGCGGCTCACTCACCAGACCATCACAAACGGGCACCCGTGGTCGCAATGTCGGCACCCGCTCGAAGAAAAAACAACATAGAAAGGAGGCATAACAGAACTCTCCTCCCGCTCGACTGCACTCGTCCAGATCTCTCCAGACACCAGCTAGAAACATCTGAGCCCATGCATAATACGTCCCCCGAAGCACAGAGTCCACCATCATCGTTTGTCCCCCGGACAAACGATGTGGCGCCGCAACACCCAGCGTTACCTGAAACTCGCAGAATCGAAAACCAACGGTCAAATCTCCCAGAAATCGAGAAAGAGCTCTGACTGCTCTGCCAAACTCGCATGTAACAATGACACGTCATATGGGCCCCACGCCCTATTTATAGAGATTCCACAATTTTTCCAACAACCATTCCTGTCTCATACGACGTCCGTTTCTCAAACCGTTGGTACCATTGGAATCAACACAACAAGAACTTCATGACAGTTCTTTCCTTTTCCAGTTTTCACCAGCTCCATTTTTTGACCATTTTTTCACGCCCTTGTTGCCTCGGTTTGCGTGCCACATCGGCCGTCGTCCATTTTTGGCATGCCTTATATCGCCGGATTCAGTTTTTCGCGCTCGTGATGATGCTTGAGATCATTTCTCGCTCTCACCTCCAGATTTTTCGGGCACTTTTTCCATGCCCCCTTGTTGCCTCGGTTTACGTGCCACATCGACCGTCGTCCATTTTTGACGAGTCTTACATCGCCAGATTCAGTTTTCCACGCTCGTGATGATGCTTGAGATCATTTCTCGCTCTCACGCCTAGATTTTTCGGGTATTTTTTCCATGCCCCCTCGTCACCTCGGTTTGCGTGCCACATCTGCCATTCTCCGTTTTTGACAATCTTTATATCGCCGGATTCAGTTTTCCGCACTCGTGATGATGCTTGAGATCATTTCTCGCTCTCACGCCTAGATTTTTCGAGCATTTTTTCCATGCCCCCTCGTCGCCTCGGTTCACGTGCCACATCGGCCATCGTCCGTTTTTGACAAGTTTTATATCGCCGGATTCAGTTTTCCGCGCTCGTGATGATGCTTGAGATCATTTCTCGCTCTCACGCCCAGATTTTTAGGGCATTTTTCCATGCCCCCCTGGTCACCTCGGTTTGCGTGCCACATCCACCGTTCTCCGTTTTTGACAATCTTTATATCGTCGGATTCAGTTTTCCGCGCTCATGATGATGCTTGAGATCATTTCTCGCTCTCACCCCCAGATTTTTCGGGCATTTTACCATGCCCCCTCGTTGCCTCAGTTTGCGTGCCACATCCGCCGTTCTCCATGGTTGACCATCTTTATATCGCCGGATTCAGTTTTCCGCGCTCGTGATGATGCTTGAGATCATTTCTCGCTCTCACCCCCAGATTTTTCGGGCATTTTTTCCATGCCCCCTCGTCGCCTCGGCTTGCATGCCACATCCACCGTTCTCCGTGGTTGACCATCTTTATATCGCCGGATTCAGTTTCCCGTGCTTGTGATGATGCTTGAGATCATTTCTCGCCCTCACTCCCATACTTTTCGGCCATTTTTTCAAAATGCCCTCTCATTGCCTCGGTTTGCGTGCCACAACGGCTGTAGCCCCCTTTTGACAATCTTTATGTCACCGGATCCAGTATCCCACACACATGATGACGCTTGAGACCTTTTCTCGCTCCCATTTATCCATTTTTGTTCGGTATAATTTTATCCCTTTTTCGGGCCGAGCAATCCCTTTTTACGAAAAAGACACTTAGGGAGTTTCTGTTAAGCTCTTTTCTGACTCCTAAAACAATGAAAAGATCGCCGAGCAATCTTGCTTCCTTTCATGCTCGCTAAACGTATCTGAAAGGGCACCTACCTGGTATAAGTTTACCCCTTTTCCGGACCTCATAGACTAATTACGAAAAAGGTATACTCTAGTCACATCGGCTAGAAGAGTTCTCCATCTGCATCATTTTATGCTTTTTCGGGCCTTGGAGACTAAACTTAAAAAGAACACCAATGGAGTCCCCTTACCGCTTTCAGACTCTCTAAAAATGAAAGCGACCATGAGCAATCACCATCCTGGACTGATAAAACCAACATGACTGTTAGAACTGTAATCCACACTTAGTACCATAATCCATAAATTTTTATTGCTCATGTGCTTAATTGAACCATAGTTTGGACTAGGTGACTATAGTTGGTCAAAAACCCACTTTTGAGAGTGTTCACACCCACTTCCAAGCAAACCAGTTCACCCAGCCTCCTGTTTTGTCCACAAGTGCACCCTCATTAATTGCTGGTGCGCCCTCTCTCCTTGTTTTGGGGAATTTTATTTGACCAAGGGCGCTAGGGTGGATTTTTGCCCATTTTTGGCTAGATTTGGAGCATTTAATGCTCCCTTGGGCCCCCCAACCTCCTCTACTTGCTCACCCACGCCTGACTTGAGCTCATTATTGACCCAGCATGCTTCAGCCACCTCCACACCAGAATTCGTGGCTGTTTGGGGTGATTGGGATTGAGTTGGACCCACCTAGGGGGGATTGAGGCCAATTTGGCATTGATGACTTGTACACTCAGCTTGAGCCACCTAATGCTCTCGAATTTCTCATGGATGTAATAAAAACCTGTTACTAACATTTTCACATTTTAGACAGTCAGTTAATCAAAGGTTTTCAGCATACATTGTGTGTAAAATTATCTCCTTTTTCAAGTTTTTCCACTGTTTTTGCAAACTAATTCGATTTTGTGAGGTTCTCCATAGCTCCTAGATATTCTGTGATCAAAATACTCACAATGACAGTAGTCATAACCATTGTAGAGTCTTCTTATCGTTTTCAGACTCCTTAAAAATGAAAGCACCAATGAGCACGAACAATCCTGGGCTCACAAAATCCACAGGACAGTACAATTTCAGAGCACACTTTTATCCCTTCTTGGAGCTCATTAAAACTACGAAGAAGGACCCAACGGTGCTTCTCGGTGCCACGATAGATCACGTCTACTCATATGGAAGCTTCCCCATTTTGGTCACCTTTGTTCAGAGTATTCTGCAGTATGTCACCCTGAGAACCCCTCGACAGCACCCATCAGCTTGATTCCCCACCAGAGTCATACATACCCTTCAATCCTTAAAAGCAATGATTCCCACACCTACAAGTCAGTTCCCTATGCTACCAGGTCAACCATGTCATCATGCTCTGAACAAAGGAAGTTTGAGTCTACCCACTATATGACCCCAGTTACTTCCCATCCCCACAAGTATGTCAGTCCTACCATCAGTACTACCACACTTCAGTTTTACACCTCGCGCTCCTATCAAGGAAACATCATTTCCTTGTTAGTTGCTGGTCTCCCTCTGTCGACGACAACCAAACTTATTCCATAGGATAGACCTAGAGGTCCCTGTGTCTTGGACTCATCACCATTTATGATGAGTGCCTACGAATCATCTCGAGAAGAGTCCTCAGTGCTTCTCCAAATGGTTGTTTCTCACATGCTCGACTTCAACACCTTGATCGCATCGTTGAGACTCGCACAGGGTATCGGTCCTTTCAGTTATAGTCGAAGACCCCGGATACCTCCCGACTCCTCCACATTTGAGAGTCTACCTATGGATACAACCAGTTACACTTTTTCTATAGATATCCGGGTTGCGCATGGCGACAGTATTCAGATGTACACCAGTTTTATACTCCCTTGAGTATACAGATACAGTTACAGATACTTCCCAGAGATGGCTCACAGTCATTACGTCCCTACAGATGTTGGACACCTTCAGTTCCAACAGTTCATCAGTTATTCCAGTGTATAAGTTATTGAGATCAGCCATGTCATGATCATGAGTACATCCCAAAATAATGTACCCTCTGGACCATTATGATGTACCAGTATATTTTTTATGTATTAGATCCCCCTTCTTGGGACTAATTGTTATGTTTATGTCTTGATATGAGCATGGGTATGCCCGCCTCGTCCATTATCAGATATTATCCCTCATTCATATTGAGTCCATGTAATATTTGTTTATTTTTTGCAGCTTCCATGGGACGCGGATCCAGTCTCCAATCGATCTTTTCTCCTCCCCAAAACCCCAGAAAAAAGACAAAAGAACTATGATGTCTATCGGCCATACGATGAGCTCCTTTCCTCACACATCAGGGGGCAATCTGTTAACACCCAAAAAGTGCTCACTAGCTCATTCCCTTATTCACATGACCCATTTGTCCACTTTTCCACCATTTGAGCCTCTGAAGCCAACAAAAGGTCACCAAAAGACCTTGGTACACCCCTTTTTCCCACTCAAAAAGATTATTTTTCCTAAAAAGCATAAAAAACCCTCAAAAAGGGTCCAAAATTCCCAAAATATTAAAAAGGGAATAAAAATATTAATTTTATTCAAAAAAGAAAAAAGGAGGGAAAAGTACCTAAACCATGTTGGTCAATACCATTTGGTTTCCACAAAACCACAAATGGTATTCCCCACCACCAAAACCTATAAAAAGGTGGTAGGGGCTCCTCATTTGACATCCATCCATATTCCTATCCTCATGCTGCCAAAATCTCCCTTGAGTATTTGGCCATTGTAGCAACCTTGGAGAAAGGACCCATTGGAGATTGGAGTTGCTCACCATTGGAGCCATTCAAACAACCTTCATCACTTGGAGGTATTGTTCTTGCAAGCATTTGCTTGCCCCATTGTCAATACAAAAATTATTTTTTTATCTTTCTTGTTCTTGTTCTTTAATTCAAAATGCACATGCTAGTTTAGTTTATTGTTATTTATTTCTATTGAAACTGCTGCTACTAGTTAGCAGGTGCCCATAGCACTAAGCTTGGTTGCAAAACCAAGCCAACACTCGCATATCTAGAACCTAGATTAGTATAAACTTGTTTACAATGCTCTCATAGACTTTATTAAAGCTCAGTTTGCCTTATTTCTGAAATTAGTTTAGTGTTTCATTTCAAGTTCTTCGTCCAAGCTTCTAATTAATCTTTTACTTTTATTTACATAGTGTTTTGTTGTTCAGACTTGGTTTAGTTTCATTATTTCAAGTTATTTCATTTCTGTAAGTAGAATAGACTAGGAACTAGTTCCAATCCAAGTTTAATAAGCTCATTTGTATTAGATGCATTAGTTTTCAGAGTTTGATGATTACAAGTTCACATAGTTTAGTCAGAGTATAGGTTCACTTTCCAAGTTATAGATAAGTTTTGTTTCACTTTCATATTTGTCTTAAATCATAGTTTGATTTACAGTAGGGATAGCGTAGGAGTACTTTTGTTTGTTCTGTAGGTATTTGATATTGATAGGCATGTGCATGAGTTAGATAAGCATCTCAGAAGAATTCATAGAGATCAAGTAACCTAGACTTAGTATTTCTCAAGCAGAGCTAGAATTTTCCAAATAGTGTTTCATTTCAAATACCATAGTTAGTTTGTCGTTTGCTTATGGATCAATAGTAAGTTACAATGTTTAATATTTCTTGTAATTGGTCTATCTTTAGTTTTCACATCTTTGTAGAAGTCAAATTAGATTTATTTCCATTTTGCATTTCTTTAGCTTTCGTAAGTCATTTAGATGCAGTAGTTCTTCAAGATGATTGGAACTAGGTAGTTTGCTTATCATTCATTGCTAATAATGCATGCATAAATCTTAGATCAACATTTCTTCTTGCTTCATAGTGAAGTTGAATTTCATAGGTTGTTTAATTAGTTTGTTTTCCTTAGATAGTAAAGTTTCTTGCTTTTACATAGTTAGTTGGCAAACTGAATTGTTTTATAGATTAGGACTTTGATGGTCTTTGCTTTTATAGACTAGCTTGGTTTTGTTTAAGTCTTGTTTTTAGATTAGTATTGTCTTTGTAGTTTCAATTATTGTCCATAGAGTAGACTCGTATAGATTGATACTATTCTGATTTGTTGGTTAAGTCTAATTAGCTTAGTAGTTTTATTTTTAAGTTTGACTCAGTTTTTCGTTTTGAAAGATCCTTAGATCTTTTCATTATTAAATATTTCTAAGGTCTGCCGAGCCGATATCTTAGGTACCCTTCTACCTTAGCATATATTTTGTGACATCTCTAAGCTTACCAACCCCAGTCAATAATTAAATATTTGGTGAATTCATTTAGACAATAAAACACCCAACATTTTGGCGCCATTGCCGAGGAGTTGTAGATAGGTAGAATTTCTTTATAAAACTTCAGTAATAGGTAGAATATTCCTTTTGAAACTTAGTGATAGGCTAGTGGCAGGTGAGCGGTAAGACGAGAGGTAAGAACTTGCGCATCTGTTATAACAAGCATCCCCAAAACCCATCAGTAGTAGTAATGCAATTAGGTTTTGCTTTAGTTGTAGTTTTGTTTTCATGAATAGGTCTAGAGATTCAAAAGGTAGATACATTAAAAATACCCTTCCTACTAAAATTCCCACTAACATCGGGGGGCGTGCCACCCCAACTACTAACTCAACAGAAAGGTATCAGAAAACAAACAAAGGGGATAGTCCTACTTGCAAAGCCAAAGAAATTCTTTATGGGGACCATTCAGGGGGAACCATAGAGACATCAGAGAAGTCAGACCATAAATAAACACCACTAGAAGAACCTCAAGTTCATATTGAGACTGAACTTAGACAAGAGGAAGCTCAAAAAGATAAATCATCAAAACCTCTTAATCCTCCATTAGCTTCAAAACCCAAAGACACTACCTTCTCAATAGTAGGTGGTCCAAATATAGTAGACTTTGTTGATCCTGCACAAGTCGACACTCTTTTTGACAACAATTGTAGGACCTTCAAAACTGGACTCCCACGTAGCTGGTAATTCCTCTCCTAAAAAGAGGAATACTATCCCTGAAACAGAACGTTGGTACATCCCATATTCACTAAGAAAAGAAAAACATAGGTATTCTCTCTTTGGAAATCAAGTCTACATGGAGAATGAAGATAATGATGAGGTGAGACACAATGAAGAAGAGGGAGAAATTTGAACTGAAGGAACTTTTGGATTTCCTATTTTAGATATTGCAAAGGATGTGACCATGAAAAACATGCCTCCTTAATCATTACCTTCCTTTTATGGGAAAAGTAGTGAGGATCTGAATACATTCTTATTTGAATTCGACATTTTGTGTAGGAGCTATAACTACCTACAAGATGGCCAAAAGCTAAAACTTTTCCCTGCCACATTAAAACATTCCGCTCTTCGATGGTTCATGGTGTTAGGAGAATCTAGTATTAGTGATCCGGATTTTGGGAGCTGAGAACCGGAAGGATTGAATGCCGAGAGAGGAGGAGATTAAGCATGCAAATCTGTCATAAAATTCACATGAAAACCCTAATATTGCATAAGAATAAGCATGAAAAAAAACACATGAAGTGAATGGGAGGTGAGGCTCAAAGAGGAGCCCCACCTCTAAAACTAATTACCAATAACTCACTCAGATCTAAATAATCTCACAATGAACAATAGAAAATAGGAGAGAAACCAAATGAGTAACTTGATATCATGAGAAGGCTTGCTAGGCCTTTATGTAGCATTATTACAATGTGTTTTGAGGCTATACCATGGGCCAAAACTATGTGCTACTAAATACCATGGATGAGAGAGGGTGGCCTCTCTATTTAATACTTTTATGGCTTATACATCCGAATTTAGACCATATGCCCCCTAAAATTCAGATCATTCCTCCCCCCTTAGAAAATGATGGTCCCCATCATTTCATGCTAAAAAAAGACCCATGATTACAATGTTCTAGCTACCAATGAAGAGAAGGGTTTTGTGTGGTTGACCGATAACCGTGGGTTTTGTGAGGTTGACCCATAACCGTGGGTTTTGCAAGGGTGACCCATAACCATGATGGAAATGACAAGCTTGATTCCAATGAAAAGAAGAGTTTTGTGTGGTTGACTCAAAACCATGGGTTTTGTGTGGTTGACCCATAACCGTGGGTTTTATGTGGTTGACCCATAACCATGGTGGCAATGACAAGCTTGTTTCCACTGAAGAGAAGGGTTTTGTGTGGTTAACCCATAACCGTGGGTTTTGTGTGGTTGACCCACAACCATGATTACAATACATAACTATGGGTTTTGTGTGGTTGACCCATAACCATAGGTTTTGTGTGGTTAACCCATAACCATGGGTTTTGTGTGGTTGACCTATAACCATGATTACATTAAGATTTTTAAAAAATCGAAAATTCATGATCTTTGGTGCAGTTGACGTCTTGCTGCAAATCCATTCATAGCTTCTGATGCATGTACTGAAATTGAATTCCATTGAAGACACATTTGAGATCTCGAAGAGACCTTTCCATCCATATAACATACTTGCTCTGGGGTGGCCCAGAGATTGAGAAAATGTTTGTTGAAGCTCAAGAGACGCGCGCACACTATTTTGCAGACATCTGTTGCTTTAATCAATGATATCTCTCAAACCAGAAAGCCAAATAAAAAACCATGAAATACCCATTTTAGCTGACAGAAAGAGATTTCCAATGAGCTATGGTAGATCCTCTGAAACATTATATGGAGTCTGTAGCACTTGTTTAAAGTGTTTGTACGTCCGGCCGCATTGTGTACAAACATGTGTTACTTCAAACAAGCATATCTCACAAACCAACAAACGAAATGAAATTCCGTGAAATGCCCATTTTAGCGAACGGAAAGAGCTTTCTAATGAGATATGGTAGAGTCTTTGAGACATTCTATGGAGTTAGTAGTACTTGTTTAAAGTTGTTGTATGTCCGGCCGCATTATGCACAAACATATGCTACTTCAAACAAGCATATCTCACAAACCGGGAAACAAAATGAAATTCCGTGAAATACCCATTTGAGCTGACAGAAATACCTTTCCGATGAGTTATGGTAGAGCCTATGAAACCTCCTATGTAGTCCATGGAACCTGTTCAAAGTTTTCTGAATGTGAGAGTGTTGAATATAGAGATGCCAAGGGTTTGTAGAGAAGCATGGGTTGTTGTAGAGGTTGTGGAACCTCCGTTGAACCCGCATAATCCTTCAAAATATTGTCCCAATGGAGAGCATACCCACTCTGATACCACTGATCCAGATTTTGGGAGCTGAGAACCAGAAGGCTTGAATGCCGAGAGAGGAGGAGATTAAGCATGCAAATCTGTCATAAATTCACATGAAAACCCTAATATTGCATAAGAATAAGCATGAACAAAAACACATGAAGTGAATGGGAGGTGACACTCAAAGAGGAGCCCCACCTCTAAAACTAATTACCAATAACTCACTCAGATCTAAATAATCTCATAATGAACAATAGAAAATAGGAGAGAAACCAAATGAGTAACTTGATATCATGAGAAGGCTTGCTAGGCCTTTATATAGCATTATTACAATGTGTTTTGAGGCTATACCATGGGCCAAAACTATGTGCTACTAAATACCATGGATGAGAGAGGGTGGCCTCTCTATTTAATACTTTTATGGCTTATACATCCGAATTTAGACCATATGCCCCCTAAAATTCGGATCAATTAGAACTTGGGAAGACATGAAGACTGCATTTTTACGAAAATATCAAGATTAATGTAAACCTAAGGACTCTCGGAATGACATTTTCAAAATACAACAACTTGAAGACGAGAGCCTAGAAGAATATCTCGAAAGATTTAACTATGTATTGCATAAATCAAAATATAGTGACCTTCAAGAAGATGTAGTAAGGACACTCTTCCTTAAGGGAATCTTAGAAGAATTCTTAGAAAACCTTAACCTCATGGCAATAGGAGACATCTCTCACAAGTCTTTCACACAGATTTGTGAGATGTGTAGGAATTACTCTAGAAGTAGAGGGAAAAGTGGGAGACACTTTCGGGAATCTTATACTAGAAACCTAACAGGAAATACCTCTAGTCCTGGTGGAGTTACAAGGGTAGAGTTGGGAAACCTATTAGAAAACTTCAAAACAAATATTGTAGGAGCTATGGGTTCTCAACTAGATGCACTACAAGATAAGAAGAGACAAGATGAAGAGCGTGCCACAATGAGTATTTTATGTCCCAGGTGCAGAACTAAACATCCCCAACAGGAATGTCCATTAAATAATGTTTTAGTATGTCACCTTTGTACATAAGAACATCCAACTGATAACTGTCCATCGTTGCCTAGGTTGCAAGCCGTATATAAGAGTGGAAATTTTGGTGAGACATCTAGGAGGCCTTGGAAACCTAGAGATCAACCATCATATTAGGATCAATCATTACAATTTCCACCTTATTACCATCCTTATCAACCACCTCAACAATGGAACACTTCAAAATTGGAAAAATTGGTCACCTCAGTATCCTCCTTAGAATGCTCAACAACAACAATGGGCACATGGATGGAGAGGACAAGCATATGCTCAACCACCTCCTCCTATGCCTAACTATCCTTACCCACCTAATATCCAGTAACTCTTTCCTGTATTTGTACCTCCTTCACTACCCCCTATCACAAATCAACCTCATCATTTTCAAAAAATGATTCCCCCAAGACCCACAATATTACCTGCACAACCAATACCAAACCCTAACAATAAACCAACTCAAGCTCTTAACGGCATTGGGTTACAACCTCTTCCATCTTATGTCATATCAACCACACCATTGCATGAAATTCAATTGTGGTCTGGAAGAGTTTTGCAAGATCAACCCAAATCATCAGCTGTCATCTGAGAAGAGAATGAAGAAGAAGATTTACCTAGTGAAATTCTGAATGATTCCATTCTCAAAGATGTGGTTATTCCAAAAAATTCAACACACAACCATCCTCATAAAGAAGTAACTCCAGGAGAAAAAGCACCCCCATATCCGAAGCGTCTAGTAATAGAGAAACCTACAACTTATCCAGAGTATGATATCATTAATGAACTTAAAAATATTTGTATCAGAATCCCTTTATTACAAGCTATTAAAGACATACCAATTTATAGTAAGGTGATAAAGGAACTCTGTATTAAAAGACCAGGTAAGAAACATAAAGACCCTTCGACAATTCATGTCATAGGTGAAATATCAGATTACATAGCAGATCAACCTAGAATTCCAAAGTATACAAACCCAGGAAATCCCGTGGTAACTGTTATCATCAATAATATCGCTATAGATAACACACTTATCGATCTAGGGGCTGCTATTAACCTGATGACTACCACAGTTTTGGAAGCTCTCCATTTGGGATAGTTTCTCCATCCTACCCCAACAATGCTGGAATTAGCAGACCGCACTATGGTACAGCCTGTTGGAGTCCTAGATGATATTATTGTATCAGTGGCTTCATGGGAATATCCTGTGGACTTTATGGTCATACAATCAAAGGATACTTCCAAAGGACACCCTATTATTTTGGGAAGACCTTGGCTAGCCACTGCTAAGGCATTTATAGGATGTAGGGATGGAGAGATGATTATCTCTGATGGGTTATCTATAAGGAAACTTACTCTATACCCACCAGCACAACTAGTAACCGAAAATATATTTTTGTTAGATTGTCCTTTTGGGGATGAAAACTTGGAAGAACTTTCACTTGTTAGTGATTACTCCTGGGCACTTCAAGAACAAACTACCGAAAATGTGTTGAATCAATTTGTCTCTTCCAAAAAATGTATAGGCTTTCCCCAGTCCTTTTCCCAACTTGATTGAATTTTTGGAGATGAATTCCAATAAAACATGAGCCTCTCAACATTTACAAATAATCCTTGTGTCTTTGCAATCGAAGAACATATAGGATACTATACCATACCTTGTGAGGTCAGTCCTGAAAAGTTTCTACACATAAATGCAGGATTAGATGAAAATCAACAAAAGCAGTTATTAAATGTTCTTAAAAGTCAAACTGGATCATTTGCATGGGAATACACTGATATGAAGGGTATACAACCAGATACTTGTATTCACCACATTTACACAGACACAAACATACCTCCTGTAAGGCAGCCTCAAAGAAGGATGAATCCATCCCTAAAGGATATAGTCAAAGAGGAGTTACAAAAACTTCTCAATGCTAGTTTCATCTACCCAATTTCTAATAGTAAATGGGTATCTCCTCTGGTAGTAGTTCCAAAGAAAGTTATAGGGAAATGGCGTATCTATGTTGACTTTTGAGAATTAAATAAGGCCACTCTGAAGGATTACTTCCCTTTACCTTTCATTGATCAGGTTCTATATACCTTGTCAGGGAAACAATATTTTTCCTTCCTCGATGGGTATAGTGGATACAATCAGATCTTGATAGCACCTGAGGATCAAGACAATACCACCTTTACTTGTTATTGGGGAACATATGCTTATAGGGTTTTACCATTTGTCCTATGTAATGCACCTGCCACTTTCCAGCGTGCAGTCCTAGGAATTTTTGCTGACCTTATACATGATTGTGTAGGAGTATACATGGATGATTTTACAGTATACGGCAATACCTTTCAAGAAGCCCTTGATAACCTTGAAACAGTTCTTATTTGGTGCCAAGAAACAAACTTAGCCCTTAGTCATGAAAAATGCAAGATGTTATTAACCGAAGGTATAGTTTTGGGACATCATGTCTCCCTTCAAGGAATCAAGGTGGATCCTGCCAAGATAGAAATAATTGTTAATTTCCCTCCAAAAATTCAGAAGGAGGTGAGAAGCTTCCTTGGCCATGCAGGCTATTAGAGTCGTTTCATTGAAAATTTCACCAAAATAGCTGCACCTATGTTCAAATTACTGATGAAAGATACACACTTTCAATGGACTGAACCTTGTCAACATGCTTTTGAAACTTTAAAGGCAAAGCTATCAGTGGCACCAATACTTAGGGGCCCCAATTGGTCCCTTCCCTTTCATATATCCATTGATGCTTCCAACATGGCCATAGGAGGAGTCTTAGGTCAAAAGGAAGGACAAGCATCATATGCCATTTACTTTGCTTGCAAGAATTTGACTCCTGCAGAATCAAAATACACTATTATTGAAAAAGAGTTTCTGTTAGTAGTCTATGCTATTAATAAATTTTGTCACTACATCACATGCTATGAAGTATTTGTACACACAGACCACTCTACCGTTAGATTTCTAATGAACAAACCAATCACCAATGGCAGGGTGAATCGGTGGCTTCTTTTACTACAAGAATTTAACATCACTGTTGTTGATTGTCTCGGTCGAGAGAATCTGGTATCAGATTTCCTCTCTCGTATTCAAATTGACGATAGTGCTAGTCCCGTTGATGATAGCTTTCCTGATGAACATCTGTTCGCTATGTCTGTTCGAACCCCTTGGTTTGTAGACATAGCCAATTATTTGGCAACAGGGAAGTTACCAAACCATCTCTCCCCACCTGAGAAAAGTAGAATCATAGTTCAAAGTTCTAATTACTCTTGGGTTGAGAATGAACTTTTTCATACTGGTATTAATCTTATTATCAGACGATGTGTACGAGAGTATGAGATGGCAGAGATCCTCCATGCATGTCATGGTGGACCATGTGGTGGGCACTTTTCTGATAAGAGAACAACTTACAAAGTGTTGCACTTTGGATATTATTGGCTAATCATTTTCAAAGATGCTTCCAAATATGTCAAGGGATGTGACAGTTGTCAAAGAATGGGTAGACCTATGTCATCTGATGAGATTCCCTTGCAGCTTCATGTTATGATCGAGCCTTTTGAAAAATGGGCTCTGGATTTTGTATGACCAATTTCCCCTATGTCTCACAAAAAGAAGTATATCCTAGTTTGTATAGACTATGTCACTAAATGGGTGGAAGCTAAAGCCTTATTCCGAGCCACATAAAAATATGTGTTTTTATATGAAGAGATATTTACCTGATTTGGTGTACCTAGGGAAATTGTCACGAATCAAGGATCTCAGTTTACCTCCATTTTAATGAAAGAACTTATTGAAAAATATGGTATTAGACATTGCAAATATTCACCATATCACCCACAAGCTAATGGTCAGGTGGAAAGCACAAATAAGGTATTAGAGGCCATCATGACCAAGACTATCCAGTTACACCATAAAGACTAGGCAGATAGGCTTCCAGAAGCCTTGTGGGATTATAGAATAACTTGGAGAAATACCACTGGCCACACACCGTATGAACTTGTTTATGGTAAACAAGTTCTTCTACCTATTGAGTTTCAAGTAAAAACATTTCGTATGGCTGCACAGTTAGGGATGATTATGGAAGAAGCACAGAGACAACGAATCCTGCAAATAAATGAATTAGATGAAATTAGACAAGATGGCATTCAACGCACAATTCTAATACAAAATAAACGCAAAAAGTGTTATGATAAATATATTAAACAAAAGCAATTCAAAACTAGAGACTGGGCATTACTATTTGAATCGAGGTATAAAAACTTTAAAGGTAAATTGACTACTCGTTGGATGGGTCCATACGAAATTGTTACAACTTTGATAATGGATATGTTGAAATTAAAACTATTGATGATTTGCAAATTTCTTTTGTTGTAAACGGACATAGACTAAGACTTTATCATCAACCAATATCTAAACAGGATTTTGTGCAGAATGTCTCACAATAGAAGGAGATGGAGCTGGTTGAAGGGGAAGTTCCTCCTTCTCCTAGTTCTTGAACTTATTTTTGGGTTATATTTATTTGTACAATTGTAAATATATCTTTGTTTCTTTAAATAAACAAGAGTCATTTCTGACAGCTGGTTGCATTTTCACAGGGATTTTACTCTTTGTACATATGTTTTTGCTTTGGATAAATTTGGATCATTAATTGACAAGTGGTTTGCAGTATGGAACTTTATCTCTATAACCAGCTCATGAAGATCATTATCCGAAGAGGGAAGTGCTCTGTAAACTCATAACACATATCAATTCCTTCTCTTCTGGTTATTTTTAAGAATTGGAAATTTATAGTGAAAAGTTAAAGTTTTCTTTATATCATTTCTAACCACTTCTCTTTTATGATTGTTAGTTTTATTTTTATGCTTTTATATGTTGTATTTGAAACATACATGCACATTCCTGATCTATCATTAGAACAGTTGCTCAAGACCTACTTTAATCATCATGAATTTCAAAGATCTATTCAACACCTATGGACTACTAGTTCATCCCATACTCATTATCAAAACTTGTCTCTTAAGCATTTAAAAAAAAAAGGTAGCCTGGGAGTAAGTGATATTTCTATTTATGGGGAACATTACTGATATTTTTATGATGAAGATAGACCGAGAGGTCAAGGAACAACTTTAGGTTATTCTCTTTTGGCATGCTTTATAATCCAGACTATTACAAATAAAGTTACTCATAAGGTTAGATCTAAAAATTTGAGTTATGTGCTTAACAAGCTTAATACACTCTAGTGCTAACTGGATTCCATATACTAAAATCATTATACAAGGTAAACCCATCGGGGTACTGAACAAGATCGCTGGCAGCGGGTCCATGCTAAGTAAAATTTTAAACAAGGAAGCTCGGTAAATGCAAGTAAACCCGCTGGGGTACTGAACAGGCTCGCTGGTAGCGGGGCTCTGCTTGCATGGTACCAAGGTAAACCCACTGGGGTACTGAACAGGCCTGCTGGAAGCGGGGAAATACCGGGTAAAAGAGAAATGGTTAATACATTTCTATACACATGACTCATCTAAAACAAACAACTTGAGTATACGAATACATATTTAGGCCAATTATTTATACTGTCATTAGAGAATGGCTGTAAGTTAGACTTGGACCCTGTCATCTAATTCAAACAATACCTAGGATGTTGTTATCCTAGAAGTGGGATCCATAACCATAGGAATCTAACGAACTCCAGAGTAACCTTTATTTGTATTCTTTGGATGACAAGAGATATTTCAAAATGAGTCATGCATGACTGGTTTTCCTATGGAATTTTCGCATCGCCTGCACTATCATGATTCAGGTGGTCTTCCTGAGCACTATTATTTTTTGATGAATTTGCATATATGAATCATCTCCATTATTAGTTAGTATTTATTTTTCTTACAAAAAAAAATAATAACAACTTTTCGAGTTATATGCTGATTTTCATTTAGAAATATTTGAATATCGATCAGTTTTTATTTTTGATGGCTTGAGGACACGCCATATTTTTGGTTTGGGGGAGGATCAAAATTGTCTTTATTTTCTGATTATTTAAAAAAAAAAGTTCATTTATCTTTGATAAAGTGATATGTGTTTCAGGAATAATGCAAGTAGTAGAAGAAAGATTCTACTGATCCATGATAAATAAAGAAGAGCGCGACTGAAGATTTAGAAAAGCAAGTTTACGTCATCCTTTTGTGTGCTGGCAGCCTCAAAAAAATATCTGCATAATCAGTAGCAGTCAGATCTAGCAAAGCACATCTTGTACAGATAAAAGGTCTGTATGAAGGGTCGAATGATGATCCAAATGAAGTGACGAATGAGGCAAATGAATGAGATGTCGAATGAAGCATTGAATGACGATCCAAATGAAACCATAGCTTCTAACATCATGATTAAGTGTGCTAAGATATCTAATTTTTGAATTTTGACTATAAATCTAATTGACTAACCACATCAGGGACTATCAAATGTCATATCTGCACACCATCTCATTCTTCAACTCATCTCGACTCTACCAAATGAATCAAATTTATCTTTGATAAAGTGATATGTGTTTCAGGAATAATGCAAGTAGCAGAAGAAAGATTCTACTGATCCATGATAAATAAAGAAGAGCGCGACTGAAGATTTAGAAAAACAAGTTTACGTCGTCCTTTTGTGTGCTGGAAGCCTCAAAAAAATATCTGCATAATCAATATCAGTCAGATCCAGCAAAGCACATCTTGTACAGATAAAAGGTCTGTATGAAGGGTCGAATGATGATCCAAATGAAGTGACGAATGAGGCAAATGAATGAGATGTCGAATGAAGCGTTGAATGATGATCCAAATGAAACCATAGCTTCTAACATCATGATTAAGTGTGCTAAGGTATCTAATTTTTGAATTTTGACTATAAATCTAATTGACTAACCACATCAGGGACTATCAAATGTCATATTTGCACACCATCTCATTCTTCAACTCATTTCGACTCTACCAAACGAATCGATTAATCATGCATTCATGAGATTGTTAGAATTATTATCTGACTATTATATGGTTTTAACTCTTCATTAAGTTATATGCAAAAATCATCAAGCAAGCTGTCATTCTATTAATCAAAAGTCATCATGATTTTTAATGCATCCTATGATTATAATTCCATGATGAAAATTTCATTCAACCTGTCCAAAGTTTACTTTGGACATGGTTGAATATTTCACAACCATACAAATCCATTAACACATGCATCTTTATTATGGCACATGATTCAAAGTTCTGAATGATGGCGTGATCGTTTAACCGTGCCAAATTTCCATCTCACAATCACTCAAACGTTTAAATGGACCACGATTTAAACCAATGCCTGCATGATTTTTACCTTCATTCTGCTCACCCTCATCCTCTCCGAGTCCATCGAGCCAAATTTCTTGCAATTTCTTGCATCCCCTGTACCTCTTGCATCCATCTACCTCTGTTTAACCATGCCTATCCTCAATGAGCCTGAGAGCTACCAGGATTTGCTCAGTATCCTTGAATTCAAAGCATGTCGTGAGATTTTTCTCCAAGCAGGTTGGGGCCCGTTACTCCATCTTCTCCAGGGCCACGATCATGAGATATCACTACTATTTTCCAAGGGGTTTGATGGAAAAACATCTAGGGTTGTCCACCTTACCTTTCTTGTGACTGAGGAGTCTATTGCGTTGGACACAAAGCTTCCAAGGGAGGGTTCTCATTGGCACAAGCACCTCTTCCTCCCGTGGACGCCTCATGAATTTTCTCTCAAGGATGAATACCAATACATTGCAAGCACGAAGGGATTCCACTAGGAGTGGATCAGGCCAAAGTATCTTGAGCCCTTGACTGTCATCGTCCGCTTGATAACCTGTGAAGGTAAGTTTACCGGTCTTCAAGGCCTGCCACCTCAGATTATTAGCTCATTTTGTTAATAATCAAGCCCTAAATTTTCCATTTTATTTTCTGAAGAGCCTTGAGAAAATGTCGAGCCAGGTTAGGAAAAATACAGCTAACCCCACTGGTAGTTTATACCACCATTACCTCATAAAAATATTGATTATTCACCAGTTGAGGGAGAAAGGGAAAACGTGGGAACATTTTGTGTTTGAAGTGCTGAACCCCCATTTGGTTGAGAAGCCCATTGCTAAAGCTTCTGCTTCTCAGAAGTGTCATCGTTTTCAAACTCATGCTGATGAGCCTGCCCAAACCTCTGCCCGGGAAAAAAGAGACACTAAGCCTGTACAGTTTGTGTTACGGAGAAAACTTCCTATGGATTGGGGTAGACCACAACAGACAACTGACTGCCAGAAAATGACTCAATTCCCAATGCAAAGCTATATAAATGACAATGCTAAGATAATGGAGAAAAGAGCAACCTTCAACCGGATGTTCGAAGTAGATCCTTGTTGAGCTCTCAACTTGTGCCCTTGAACTTGCAAATTAGTCTCAACAACCAATACAACACAAGTGCATATAATATGTGAAAGACATTAGCATAATCAATAACAATGATCCATGATATCATAAGGAAATATAACCCAATGTAATTTAACAATATTCACAATATCAATTGGACGAGAAAATGAGTATTTCCATTAATGAATAACAAGAAGTACAATATACAACCTCTTGACGGCAACCAATATGAACCAAGAACTGGGTCTCTCCACTTGTGCCTCCACCACTTCAATCCTCCATACTATGGAAAACTCAAACTATGAAAAGGAGTTAGGGAGGTGAACATAAGAAGTTCACAACAATAAGGATCAATGAGTGTAGACTCAAATCACGAAAAAAATCCACTAGAGTTATCTTGCTTTCTCTTTCTCCTCCATTCCACATGCCATAAGAGCTCAATATGTAGCCTCCCAAAGGTAAGTGAAAGGACACATTGTGTTGGAGAAAACTCACTATGGCTTGGGAGACCACAACAAATAGCTGACTACCAGAAATTAACTCAATTCTCAAAACTATGCTATTATAAATGACAATGCTAAGATAATGGAGAATGTAACCAACCTCGATCCAAACATTTGATGTAGATCCCTGTTGGAGCTTTTCCAATCCATGCACTTGAATTTGCAAATTAGTCTTGACAGCCAATATACAACAAGTACATAATATATATAAACGACATTAACATCATCAATAGCAATGGTCCATGATATAACAAGTAAATGCAACCCAATGTAAGATAAACAACATTTACAACATTAATGGACGAGAATATGAGTATTTCTATTAATAAACAAGAAGAAGTACAATGTGATACGACCTCTTGCCGGCAACCAATCTGAACCAAGATCTGGATCAATCCACTTGTGCCTCCACCACTTCAATCCTCCATGAATGGCAAACTCAAACTATGGTAGGAGTTTGGAAGGTGAACATAAAGGGGTTCACAACTACAAGGATCAATGAGTGTAGACTCAAGATAGGGCAAAAATCCACTAGAGTTCTCTTGCTCTTCTTTCTCCTCCCATCCATAATCCATATGTGCTCAATATATAGTCCTCCCAAAGGTAGGTGAAAGGACACATCGAGGCATTACTTGGGCAGATGGAGGGTCAAAGGTCACCCAATAACTGCTTTTTGGGAGTAAAAAGTAATAAACTAGTGATTTTACCATTTTACATGCTACCCGCGGGCTATAGTGATGCAACTCGCGGGTACGCTTGCTATAGTGATGCAACAAGCGGATAAGAGGAAAAATGAGGAAATAGTATGTCTGAAGGATATAAAGTGGATTTGAGTCAGTGAAATGGATCCTACAGGCCAAAGAATGCTGATGCTCACAAGGTGGACAATTATGTTGTAATAGATGCCCCCTAATGTGTGAGGTTAGAGACTGATGCTACGATGGCCAAAATACATTATAAAACTCAGAAGTGAAGTGATGGAAACGCAAGTGGAAAGAGTAGCTCACTTGTCATAGTACAATAGTATCTCTGAATACATGTCAGTATAGTACAACAATCTGATACAATGTCCATGAATAGGCAGTACATAATGGATATATGTCATAAGTGATCATAGCCATGATCCCTCTATAGTAAGATATGGTCTCCTGCTGAAAAGGAAACAACTGGTGCTAACTGGAGGTACAAACTGCTGATATCTGAGAGGTGATATCTCAGATGTAAAGTCAAAGTCATAGGTAGCATACTGAATGCCACCATCGCCTAGGGTGTTCTACACAAGTATTCGACGGTGCAAGTCCCATCAAGTGAATAAAGGAGTTGAAGTCGAACCTGATGTGACATCGTCTGATTACCGGTCAATGATGTATACCGTTAACAGACGCGAGATGACCCACCAATAATGAAAATGGGCATCAAGGCATAGAGCACAATCATCGGAGTGTGAATAAATGAGTTGAAGTCGAACATGGGGATGAATCCATTGATCAGGGGACATTGATGTATTCCCAAAACTGTCGATGGTGAGAGAACTTGCCACTAATGACTGCAAGCCTCAAGGTACTCAACCAAAATCTAAGCCTGAAGTCCCAGAATAAATGGGTTGAAGTCGACAGAACAAGACTCGCTGGAAGGAGGGCATTAATGCATCCCCCATCAACCAGCACAAGGTACCAGCTACACTGAAAGATTTGGAAGAACTTAGGTGAAATGGACTGACTCAATAAGGATGGACGACATGCAATAGTCAAGAGATTTGAGGAGTGTCCGACACTGGTTTTAGGACTTCCTTTGAACAAGAGCATGAGCAAATGGATAGACTCATGCAGCATAGACTCGATATAAGCTGTGCGATGCAGGAGGCATCACAAAGGGTTCCATAATGATTGGAAGCTTAACCAATCGTTGGAGAAATAAGTACATCTCCTAAGGTCCAACTATAGTCCCGAATCATAGTGTATGGAGTGGAATGAATGCTTTGTTCAAAGGCGACACAACAGCTGCCAATAAGAAGTAGTAACCATAATCCCGTCCGGATTTTGGAATATTTGATTTTTTTTGGTCTTTTTCATATTTGGGGAAAGCTTGAAAAAGAATAAAATTGCTTATAGTACAACAAGTGAGGGAATGAGTGTCAAATAGCGAGCAGCCTGGTCCCAAGCAGTGGAACATACCTATGATCAATTCAAGGAAGTGCATGCAGGATGTGGACACTTGGGGGTGTGTTCCCTCAGGGTCAAAAGGGTGATCAAATTGTGAAGGACAAATGGAAGCTCTGCAAGGTTCAACAGGGCAAAGTGTTCAGGCACCAGGCTAACAACGGAGTAAGCGGGAGCCATTAGAAGGCTCAAGCGGCAAGCAGGATGATGCAATGCAATCACAACATGATATAACTAAGGGGAGTCCTTAAGGGAGATGGCCAACATAAGATAAAGTAGAGTATGAGTCTTTATCGTAACGTCATGGCGTAACTATAAAGGACTCCCAATCCTAAGGACAAACAACGGCATGGGCACCAGAATGCACAAAGGGGTTCTAACTAGGGTACCCATGTTTGGAAAAGCCCTACCGCCACATAACGACACTTCTATAGCAGTGTGATGGTTCCGTGTCGATTATGAAGCAGGGTCGCACCTAGGGTTTATGAAAATGGTCAATAGGTCAAATGCATAATGCACATGGAAATGGCATCTAACTTATATGACGGGTGTGAAACATACCTGCCGTAGGTGTGAAATGGTCCAAAGCAACTTTCACCGAAGAAATCTGATTAAAAGATACTACTCTAAGACATTATATTAGTCCATAACGGCATAAAACGATAAAAACTAGAGACAAGTGGGTCCTGAAAATTATAAATTGTAATAAAAAATTACAATTTACAATTCATTTTTACTATTCACCCATTTGGAGCTTTGTGGTTAGTTTTCACCTGAAAGTTCAGCTGCCGATTCTGGGAGCTACAAGCGACCGTTCATTGAACCATCTGGAGCAAGTTGGTAGTCTCATCCATACCTTTCATTTCAATGCTTTCATTTTAGTTTTCAGCGGTGGGATTTTTAGTTTGGCTAAGCCCTAAATGGCTTCGGTGCTACCCGTAGGCTATAGCTATGCGAGTCACGCGTAGGGCACGATACGCGTAGTTAATGAATAGGCTGACCGCGGGTACCCGCACCTGTATATAAAGTAGCCCGCGGGTACGGCCGTGAAGATGATTTTGCAAATGAAATTGACCAAAATATTTGTTGTTTCTCACTCCAGGATGGTTCTAGAGTGGAGGGAGAGGGATCATGACCAAGTAGATGAGGCTGTGCGCAACAATGTGCAAGCACAGTAGGCATTGCAAGCATGTGGGTTATATAAATTCTGGAGTATAGGGGGTTTGAGGGCCCAAAACCTACTACTCCGCCGCTTGATCGAATATTGGGATGTTGATGCACAGAACTTTAGTCTCAGCGGGAAAATCCTCACACTGGAAGTGGAAGAAATCTAATTTATAACAGGTTTGTCCCGTCAAGGTGAGATGGCCAGTCTTCGGTCTCGTACTGTGGGTGGTGGGATCACTATGCAGGATTACATAGCATGGTATTGTCTTGCAAACACACGAGCGGTGGGAAGTCAGGTGCCCATCAATGCCATAGTAGATCTGAGCATGAAGATCATTGTGGCTACCTTAGTGCGGATCACTGGATCCAAAGCTATGCATCAGGCATCCAGGCCGGTGATGTTCTATGCATCACAATGCATGTAGCCTATAGTGTTTGATTGGTGTACCACACTACTGGTGTCTATGAAGACAAAACTGACAGAATGCAAAGAAGGGAAGGAAAAAAACTTTGGGTATGGTAGTATTCTATGCAGCTTCTTCTTTGAGAGAGTCCCGAGACTTAGTCCGAGGGTGGATGTCCCTCCTCATAGTCTCTATGATCCAGCCATGACCCGGTGGGATGAGATCTTGACACGACAGGGTGGTGGCCGTCTGGCGTCACCATATCCTGAGGAGTTCTTCCGCTGGTGGGACCGACAGGTCATTGCCATAGAGGACTACCCCTATGCAAGGATAGATTTCCGCCAGGATCGGGACATGCCACTCCCACCAGACGCAGCGTCCAGAGACATTGGTGAGTACTCTTTTTAGGTTTTGTGTTATTAAATTTTTATGGATTTTTGATTATAGATGAAATGCAAAAATCTTTTTGGTGGTAGTATCATATGCTAATGGTTGACTGTTTGCTCATAGACAAAGGCCCAGTGAGACCCGATGGCTTCCTGAGACATGGTCGTCGGGGTAGGGGTGATGAGGCAGGTGATGCTGCAGCAGGGCGCATTCTATAGACCTTGCAGCGCAACCTATCATGGATGGCTTCCAGGGTTCCACAGATAGAGGTGGCGCGACTACCTGAGGCCATGCAGCGCCAAGTAGTGGGGGTTCCGGGTGACTGGGTGCAGTTATTGCAGTGGGTAGCCAATGCAGTTCACTATTTCTATGAGACACATCCTATCGGGGTGGCAGCTAGGCCTCCTCGGAGGGAGTAGATATCCCAGGATCTCATTTTTGTATCAATATGTATATTTTTGAGGGCTACGGGCTCCAGTTTTGTATGACACTACCATTTTTGGACATTATATATATAAAAAACTTTGGTTCTCTGGTTCTACTATATGTGTGTATGTATAGATGTATGAATGTCTCTTTCATTTGTATGCTTCATGGTGAATGTGACAAATGCTAATCTAATACATAGTTAGCGTATGCATAAGATATATGATTAACACTTCTCGGAACATGTATATATGTAATTGAAACAAAATGTCGTTCCAAGAGTCTTACCCTTAGGAATTTTTGAAGTAATGTAGGATCTCGCACACGGTACTGCCCATTCAACTAAGACACATCTAGTTGTGAATCCAGGCGGAATTCTAAAGAATGGATACCATGAGAGAAAAATCCTCCATCATCTTATTTTGAAAGTGACTACCATGGTCCGTGACAATCTCTTTCGGGATACCGAATCAAGTGATAATCTGATTGAACATGAAATGGCCTGCAGTAGCACCATCGGATTTTATGCTAGGCATGGCCTCAGCCAATTTGGAAAAATAATCCACGGCCACTATGATATGGTGATGCCCCCCAGCCGAAGCTAGTTTGCAATCCATGAAATCCACCCTCCACTTAGTGAAGGGACCGACGGTGACGACCGGATGAAGGGGTGCTGGATGCGAGCGCACGTTCCGAGAAAACACCTGGCAAGGGTGACATCTCTTCACAATGTTAACACAATATTTAAAGATGGAAGGCCAAAAATAACCAGCTCGCATAATACATTGGGCTGTAGCAAGCCCGGATAAGTGACCGCCACACGCCCCAGCATGGAAATCATTAAGCACCCGCTCCGCTTCTTCGTGAGTTAAGCAACGACGGAGAATGGAATCCTTTCCTCTACGATACAAAGTGTCACCGACGATAGTATAATCTTTAGCGTGATGTTTCACACGCCGTCGCTCATCTCGTGAATAATACGGAGGAAACTTCAAAGTTTGGAGATATACAATGACATCCCCATACCAAGGGTCCTCGGATGAGATAAGAAATAAGTGCTCATCCACAAAGGAATCTTCATGAATGACATCCTCATCAAGTCTCAGAAGGTCCGACATAAGCTCAACAAACACCAACGATTTCACCGATTTCGCCGAAGCAAAATCGAGATCGAACTCCTGAAGGATCACAATCCATTTATTATACTTACCCCCTATAAGGCATCGTGATAACATGAACTAAAATGGATTGATGTGAGCTACTACTGTGGTTGTTCTAAGCAAAATGTAATGTCGTAACTGCTGGATTGCATGGGCAGTCGCAAGCGCCAACTTTTCTACGTGAGTATATCTTAGCTCAGCGTCTACTAGATTTCGACTGAGGTAATAGATAACATGCTCGATGAGCGCGTCATCAACCTGAACCAAGACCATTCCAATTGTCTCTTGAGACGTGGCCACATAAAGGATAAAATATCGTGCGAAGTTTGGTGGACTAAGCACCAGGGCCGATACCAAAGCCTTCTTAAGGGTGTCGAAAGACTGATGGGATCACTCATCCCAGATAAAAGGTGTGTCTTTCTTCAATAAGCTCGTGAAACCTTTGGTAATATTAGCATAATTGACTACAAATCGACGCAAAAAAGTAGCTCTCCCTTGGAGGATATGAAGTTGTAACAAATTACACGGAGGAGGCAATTGAAGTATTGCCTCAACTTTTAGAGGATTGAATCTACTACCCTCTTTGGAAACTATGAATCCTAGAAGGAAACCAGTCCTTACAACGAAGATGCATTTATTGGGATTCAATTGAATTTTGTAGTGTATACATCGTTCGAGAATCATACGGAGGTGCTCGGGGTGGTCCACTCTCTTGCGAGGATGGCTAGCAAGATCATCCAAGAAAACCTCCATAATATTCTTAAGATCGTGAAAGGCGTAGGTCATGGCTCGCTGAAACGTGGCTCCAACGTTTTTAAGGCCGAAGGGCATTTTTCGATATGCAAACGTTCCCCATGGACAAATGAATGCCATCTTATGTTGGTCCATTAGTTTGATCTGAATCTGATTATAACTTGAGAAGCCATCCATGAACGAAAAAACCTCACTTCCCACACAAGCATCCAAGATCTGATCAATGAATGGCATGGGGAAGTTGTCTTTCAGACATGCACGGTTCAAATCTCTAAAATGGGTGCATACACGGATTGTTCTCTGCTTCTTATCCACAGGAATGGGGTTTGACACCCATTCAGTAAGGGGAATGAGGTAGATGAAACCAGCTTTGAGCATTTTCTCCACCTCTGCCTTGATAGCAGCTGCCTTCCTAGGGTTCACAACACGTAAGCGTTGTCGAACCGGTTTAGCATTAGGATACGTTCTAATCTCATGTTCAACAATGCGAGGGTCTATTCCTGGCATCTCCTCATATGACCAGGCGAAAGCTTCCCGGAGTTCCGTAAATAAATCAGTGTAAATAGCAATCTCCTCAGGAGTGTAATCGACACCGATGTAGACATTCTCCACCTTTCCAGGAGTATGAGAGATGTTGATCGACATGGTTGGGGAAATATTGGCCATATTCCTCTCCGCAAAAACATCATGCCACTCCAAAAGAGCCACAAGGTGACTAACCATCTCTGCTAGAGTCATCCTAAACTCTTCTTGCTCAACGAGCTAGAGGTTGGGAAGGAAATAAGAGCGATGATGCATATCCTCCCAAGGCCTCTCACTACCACACATGGCCTCCATAATAGCTTCATCAGATGGCAAAGTATCATCAAGGCAGTCACGTGAATAAGATGAGTTGGCTTCCAAAACTGGCAGCGTAACGGGATCTTCTTCGACTGTCTGGGAAGAAGAGAGATCCGGTTCTGTAGTGGCTTGTTGAATATGCTCGTAAGAAAGCTTAGCTACAGACAAGGGCACATACATCCCGATGTGCTTAATGTCTCCAGATGTAGGACTCGTGGATGGTAAAGTCCATGGATCAGTACAATAGGAAGTTCGGAATGGCATATTATGCAAAGGAGGAGGCGCATCATCGGAGATGGTTCTGATAAAGTTCACAGGTGTAGAAAGAGTATAGGTTCCCATCAATGAAGGATACATACCAACACCTATGTTCCCAGTTTCCGGTTGAGAATCAGTAACTTGCGGGACTATGGATCCCATGAATGCTGTGGAAGGAGTGTTAACGAAATCCAGCTGATCGATGGTCACAATTTTTCCTTCATGGGGAAAGCAGATAACTCTGAATACAGTGGACGTGACAGCCTTCATAGTGTACATCCAATTCTGACCCAGTAAAAGGTTGTAGTCGATGGGTGCATCAACCACCTCGACTTCAATAGGCACAGAATTACCTCCTAAGGAGACAACAAGTGAAGGGATAATTCCATGTGGCTTAAAAGATCGACCGTCGAATGTAGTGAGCGTGGTTCTAGATGCGAGGAGAGGAGGAGAGCCAAGAGCTTTCCAACAAGTTAACAACATTACTGACGCGAAAGCACCTTCATCAACCATAGTACGTTTGAAAAAACTCTAAAGGTGCACCACCTGGATTTGAAAAGCCACGCGGTAAGGTAAGTGAGGTTGTACATCGGTAGTATCGAACTTGATAACACTAGGATTTCCCCCATCCTAAACTCCTAATGCACTCAAAAGGGCATGCTTCTGAGAAGGACAGGCCTGCAAAACTTCAAGAGCCGACATGGCACACGGAGTTTGGCCCAAATCTTCTATAATGGAGTAGTTTTGGGCAGCTCGAGCATTAGTATTATGCGTAGAGCGCTTGAGAACACCTTTTGGTATCTGCGGCATATTAGAGGGCTTCTAGATATGCAAGGAATTGTCAGGAGGAGGGGGAGGCTCACTCCCCAGATTAGGTTGTGGTGCACCATAATTGCGTTGACGAGTAGCAACACAAACCTCTGATTGAACCATGTTCACACATCCATAACCACTAGTATTGGAAGAAGCCATTGCCGTTTCATTAGGTCCATAACCAGTGGTGGGAGCATGTGAAGCCATGTTTTGATGATGAGGAAGGGGATCCTTCAACACAGCTGGGATCTGTGCCAAATGCTTCGATGCTTCTTCAATTCGAGGACATAAGTGAGTAAGATGATCTTTCCCACAGATCTTGCAAGGGAATTTCAACTTACGCCTAGGTTTACGATCCTCACTAGCATTTCCGCCTTCCCAAGGTGGGTTGGAATTCTCTTTACGAGGAGTATTGCGATTGTTATTATCGTTACTTCCATTGTTTCCACCCCTACGATTGTTTCTCCCATTTTTCTTTCCAGCAGGTTGCTGGTTACCTGACGGTTTCATTGATTGCACATTGTGTACATCAGACGACGGAGTGGAAGTGGACAAGGTGTGAACCTATCTGGGAGTAGACTGGTTTAGTGACAAATTTTGCATTTGATTAACTACCAAGTCTATAGGGAGAGCGCTTGCGAATCCCACGACGCCATCGACATGTGGTCTAGGAACTAACATAGGCTCATGTCGTGTTCTCGGTGTGTCAGGAATAATTTCATATAAAATGCAAGACTGAGAGTATAGTAGGTATAACTGCTGGAATTTCAAGATGGCTTGTTCCTTAGTCACAATGCCGGACATCGAAACATCCTTAGCAATGTATGGGAGTAGAGAATTAAGGAACCATTCCAACAACGCCACTCTTGAACGTGGTCAGAAATATGTGTGGCCTTATTCTGACGGAAAGTAGACAACAATTCAGTACCAGTATCATAACGAATCGACAACTGGAAATGGTCCAAGAAAACCAAAGCAATCTCTTTGAATCCCCTATAGGTGTTCCCAGGAAACTCCACATACCAATTCGCAGCTGCCCTTATGAGGGTGCATTGAAATAGTCGTAATCTAACGGAATCATGATTCAATGAGTTGGAGGAGCACCAAAGGTGAAACGTTGTGACATGATCACCCGGATCCTCACAACCTTTTCCTTCAAACTTAGGAATGTCCGAAGGGATCTTGGTAGGGACCGGGGGCCAACTAGGGTCGTGACACACTGGATCATTCGTGAGCTTTGAAAGATCCAGGAGATTCAAACGTGTAAGGAACGGGAGCTGTGGCTGGAAAGCTTGATTATAAGATCCCATAAAAGGTTGGTTAAACAGAACCAGATTATAAGGTGGACCAAAAGCTTGACCATGAGCATTAAATGGATGATAATGAGGACCTGGCAGACCATAAGCTTGACCATGGCCATAAGGTTGATAACCTCCTCCGACTTGACCCGTATGAGAGTAAGCAAGCATATGTGTCTTTGGGGCACCATATTGAGGTGGGTTGAACTGGTGGCCAACACCGACTGGGTTGTAGTAAGGGTTTCCACCATAAGTATGGGGAATATATGTACTATTCGTAGCGGGAACTGAGTTGTAATGACCATAATGGTGAGGTATGTTCCCACCCCCAGCATTAGGATTAGCGTGAGTAGTCGTGTGGTGACCATAAGTATGAGAAGTATTCCCAACCCCAACATTGGTGTTACTAGTAGTAGGAATGGTGGCGTTATGATCATGAGGATAAGATATATTCCCACCTCCTACATTAGCATTACTAGTAGCGGTGGTGGATGCAAAAGTGTGTGGTACTTGTCCACCCCCATAGTTAGGAGGAGCATTAACATTTGCGAAAGTGGTCGCGGTTTGACGGGTAGCGGTATGTGTGTTAGGTGGTGGATGACGAGTCCGGTTTCGAACAGTGTTCCTATTGGGTGGGGCAGTCCTAGGAGGTGGCATTCTTCCAACATTAGCATTGTTAGGAGGATTATGACCAGTCCTCATGTTATGTGCGTGTGTGGACAACATGGTGCTCCCGGAGAGGGTATTTCCCCCAGTGGGTACAATGTTGCTAATACCATGACTAGTGCCAGCATGACTGCCAAAAGTAGTGGGAGGATCAACTGTGCTGAAACCGGGCATACTATATGAGAACGGGTTAACATTGATCACAGGATCTTCGTCTTCATCTTCACGTAAGGTTGGAATCCCATAAAGATAATTATCCGGATTCTAAGGATCAAACGAATCGTTCTCAAGTGGATTCGACCAAATAGAACTAGGTTGAGTCTCAGGTGGATCACCCCCCCAAGCCTCACGAGGTGTGGGGGTATCTGTAGTATGTTCGACTCCACCCGATGGAATCGTGGGGATGTTCTTTGTGTCGGAATGTGCAACTGTCATAATGTTGGCTATGTATGTCTCGTAAGAATCCGAAGACTCAGAGGGAGCCCGCTGGCGTCCCCGAGCATCACGGTGTGAAAACTCGGCCGGTTTTAAACCAGCTAATCGACGGGAACGGAGGAGAGTAGGAATCCATGCCATGATATCTTCAAAGAGAAAATCAAATCACAACGTCTCCTATGACCAACTATCGATAAAAAACAGTAAATCAAAAGCACACACCTAGAGAAACTACAACCAAGAGCAGACAACTAGAGTGGCTAAATGAGCTCCCGACACTAGAGCTGGTATGTATCACCTAGGAGAGGCTTGAGACTCCCAAACTATAGCCGAAGGTAACAGAATCAGTTATAGAGACACCCAGGCTTCACTGTGTGCATAGGGTCAAGTCCACTATACAAACACAACTATGCTGTCCAATCCCTATCTGACTCAGGACACAAACAACATAACCACTGCAAGTACCCTATGCGATACCTAGGTAAGGAAACTATGGTCACCGCAATATAACCAATGCTCAGGGGGATAGTCGCAGGTGGGATCCGTCGTATGGGAAGGGTAACTAATCCCGAAGCACAAGAGGACGAACCTCCGATACCCCCAGATACAAACAAACCCTGGAAATATCTCCCATGTTCAGCCGGTATCAGAGGGATATCCCTTCAACCAACCTCCCGTGACCTCGTGCTTAACTCTGGTTTGAGTAGAGCTTCCTGAGAATACCGATATATACCATGGATTCCTCCACTCCCTGGTCAGACACCTAATGTTTCGTCTAGTAGTCTTGGATTGTTTACTCACAATGATCTATTCCAAGACTCTAAACCTATGCTAGTTGGTGTACCCTATAAATAAAATCGGTCTAATCAATTTTAAGATTAAGTGTTAATTTTAATGGTTGTGGTTACTCAAAGGATATGGTCGTGAAACTAGTGATGTGTAAGACTCAATAGTATGCAAAATCGTCCAATCCTAGACTCATCTATCTAATAAAACAATGTCACTAACATGCACAATCAACCCAATGATTTCGAAATAAAAATGCAATCCTTTTATGTTTTTGATGCACAATCAGAACCTAAATGAAAGCAACAAGCACTCAATGCAGGATGCAGTACATGAAAGTAATTTTTTTTTGTATTTTCTCTTATAAACAAAAGGAAAATGCAAAAACTATATGTATTTTTTTTGTATTTTTCAATATAAAGAAATGAAAAATGCAAGCAAAATCCTACTATTCAGTCACTGAAGTGCCGAGAAGATCACTAAGACAACCCAGCAGATTCCAAACAGTAAGACTCAGCCAAAGGAATGAGCTCAAAGGTAAAAAACCAACAAGGCTAAATCCAAAGATGGGTAAAAAACCAACAAGGCTCAACCAAGAGAAACGAAGAGTTCTGGTCACAACCAAGGCATGGAACAGTCAAGAAACAGGCCAACAAAGATTCAAGATCATCCAAATCCAACCCAGCAACAACCAATAGTCATAAACCAACAAAATCCGAAGTTGTACGCTATTTTCGAAGGAATACCTATGGGTACCCATGAGCAGTAGTGTAAACATAAGCGGGTATACACGGGCAGAGCTAAGCTAGCCCGCGGGTGAGGAAAGGAAAATGGGAAAACAAAGAGTCCAATGGCTCAGAAAAAGCAAGTTTTCTATAGTGTATCTTAACGGCCAATTAGTGATACAGAGCTTCGACAAACAACAATTCTAATTATGGACTAATGCTCAAAAAAATTCCCAAACATGGATGTTTTCCCCAACGGAGTCGCCATTTCTATATTGGAGAAAACTCACTATGGCTTGGGAGACAACAACAGACAGTTGACTACAAGAAATTAACTCAATTCTCAAAACTATACTATTATAAATGACAATGCTAAGATAATGGAGAATGTAACCAACCTCGATCCAAATGTTTGATGTAGATCCCCGTTGGAGCTTTTCCAATCCGTGCACTTGAATCTGCAAATTAGTCTTGATAGCCAATATACAACAAGTACATAATATATATAAATGACATTAACATCATCAATAGCAATGGTCCATGATATAACAAGTAAATGCAACCCAATGTAAGATAAACAACATTTACAACATTAATGGATGAGAATATGAGTATTTCTATTAATAAACAAGAAGAAGTACAATGTGATACAACCTCTTGCCGGCAACCAATCTGAACCAAGATCTGGATCAATCCACTTGTGCCTCCACCACTTCAATCCTCCATGAATGGAAAACTCAAACTATGTTAGGAGTTTGGAAGGTGAACATAAAGGGGTTCACAACTACAAGGATCAATGAGTGTAGACTCAAGATAGGGAAAAAATCCACTAGAGTTCTCTTGCTCTTCTTTCTCCTCCCGTCTGTTAGGATATTCCTATACTCCATACTAGTCCTCCTAGCTTATCTGTCATTTTCATTTTCAGTCATGCATGCAAAATTAGGGTTTGCATGCATTTTGCATGCATCCTAGTCATCAGCACCAGCACCTAGTCCTCAGCAAACTAGCCCCCGGAGCTTCTTTTAGATCAGTTTCAGCTCTCCTAGATCTTAGTGCACCCTCCTTTCACCTACTGCATGAGAAGGGAACCTTTCTTCACTTACCAGTCTAGTTTAGTTCAGTTATCTTCAGTTCTTTCCTTCATTTAAGGATTAACTGACTCCTAACTAACCTTACCACTCCGATGGACCTCCAGTGTGACTAGACAGTCTGTTCTGACTCGAGTTAGCTCTAGCTGCACCCTCCACTGAGCCTCCTTCACTACATTAGTGCTTCCATGTGCCAGTTACACCAACCACACTCAGTTAGACTCAGTTTGACTCCCGATTGACCATTACTTGTGCATTGATGACTTCACTAATGAGAAGGTGGACTCCTAGTTAGGCATTGATGACTCTCCATTGATTATGGATCTGTGCATGAAGGCCAATTCAAATTCAACCTAGTGAATTCGAATCCTCATACTCAACATTGTATATTTACCAATTTATTATTCTGTTTATAGCAACATGTGTAATTATTCTGCCTCAATCAGAGTTTCTTTGGATCTAAGTTCTATTGCTTATCTCTTCTTCTATTATTCCTAAATTATTTCATTGTGAGGTTTACATCATCTCTTTGGATCTTATGTGGGAAATTTCACATGGTATCAGAGCCACTTGAGAGTATATTCCACCTCCATTCTTGAGAGTTTTTTGCAGGTATTTCGAAGTTCCAGCAGTTGCAGCAGCAGATTCAGCAGTTTCTATTTTGCACTTGTTCAAGCAGTCAAGATGAGCAATTCGAATGCTTCTTCTTCTCCTATAATTCTCACTCCCTTCAATTATTTTGAATGGAAGACTAAGATGATAGTACTCTTGCAGTCAAAAGGGTTCTCTAGAATTGTTGAGGAAAGAGATGCCATACCACATCAAGCTGTAGAGAGAATCAAGCATCTAAACAAAATGGATGAAGCCCTTGGATTCATATGCCTTCATATGTCTGATGAGATATTGTTTCATGCTGAAGGATTGAAGTCTCCAAATGAGTTATGAATAAAATTAAAGAGTCTTTTTGGCAAACAAGATGAACTAAGAGGCTACATTCTCGAGAATGAATTGGTTGCCCTTCAACCTAGCAATTTCGAGAGCATCCAAGAATTCTTCTCCAAATTTCAGAATTTGGTTTTACATTGCAAGCAATGTGGCATCTCTAAAAGTGATGAGCAATTGGTACTCTCTATATTG
Source organism: Larix kaempferi (assembly GCA_027924585.1). Lineage (NCBI taxonomy): Eukaryota > Viridiplantae > Streptophyta > Pinopsida > Pinales > Pinaceae > Larix > Larix kaempferi. The sequence continues at coordinate 7,275,018 of BSBM01000951.1, read as the reverse complement.
AGCAAACTTGGATCTCAATTTTCTGTCTTTGTATCTACCTTTCATTCTGTTCAAATGTCAATCCCTGGATGGAAGTTTCCCACTTTAAAAGGCTTTATTGAAGCTCTCATTCAAGAAGAGAACAAATTGATTCAAATGGGTGCCATCAAGGCCTCCAAAGATCTAGCTCTTTTAGCTGGTGAAGCAATTGGAGCGAATGCAAAAGAGAGGCAAAAAGACAAAGGCAAGAAACCTTCAAGATCTATGAATGACAAACAAAAGAGACCAAATTGTACCTACTACAAGAGAGGAAACCATCCTGAGCATGCTTGCATGCACAAGAAGATTGATCTTCTAACCAAGCTTCTTGAAGAAAACCAAATTATTGTTCCAAAAGAAGCAAATATGTCTGATTCTGGAAGTGGATCTGATGATTGTCATGCATTGATGGCTGATTTTTCAAAGACAAAAGCTCTCCTCATAGATTCTGGAGCCTCCAACCACATGATTGCACACGAAGAATCCTTCTCCTCTTTGGATCTCTAAGATGGGCCTACCATTCACATGGGAGACAACTCTTAGATTTATGCCAAAGGTTTGGGTACAATTCATATGGAGCATGGTAAGTTCAAAAATGTCTTATTTGTTCCTTCTCTTACAGCTAATTTGTTGTCAGTATATCAAATGACTCATACAGGATCTCCAAAACAAGTAATTTTTGGTCCAAACATAGTAGAGATTACATAAATCTCCACTGGAAAGGTTATAGTGAATGGGATTGCTAATCATGCCTCAAAGGCATATGAGTTCTCACACTTCATGCCTTTCTCTCCAACTATTCCTTCAGATTCTAATGAAGATCACAGTGACTCCTCTTCTAGTGAAGAAGAAGATTAAGATTTTGATGTTGAGATCATGGTTCAAGAATATTCAGAACCAACACCTATTCTCCGTCCAGATTCAAGGGAAATATGGGCTCACAGAGTCCTTGCTACTACTGAGAACACAGTTGATGATTTATCTGCTCACATAAACACTAGACTTCAACATCATGCCAACCTTGCATTATGCCATCCATCTCTCCATGAGAGATACAACATGATGATGGGGTTCTCTCTTCCATCTCTTGGGAAGACTCCTCATGTTCCATTTGCTCCAGATACAGAAAGAGTTCCAAAAAGACCTGCTTCATCCAACACATTCTCCACACAGTGGGAGGCCTTCCTACAGGAGATAAACTTGTCAAGTCTTTTGCAAAAGTTTTCACTGATGAAAGCTTCTTTCTTTTCTGCATAGTATGATGGTTCTTTCAGTTATTTACTGTTCTTTTGAGGGGGGGTATTTTTCCCATGAGGTTTTCCCTATTTCTTCAGTTTATGGACAGTTCTTTATTTATTTTTATCTTTTCATTTATTGTATGGGTGACCTTTGGTCCTAGTTACCAGGGCCCAGGATGGATTAAGGGGGGGTGTTAGGATATTCCTATACTCCATCCTAGTCCTCCTAGCTTATCTGTCATTTTCATTTTCAGTCATGCATGCAAAATTAGGGTTTGCATGCATTTTGCATGTATCCTAGTCATCAGCACCAGCACCTAGTCCTCAGCAAACTAGCCCCCGGAGTTTCTTTCAGATCAGTTTCAGCTCTCCTAGAGCTTAGTGCGCCCTCCTTTCACCTACTGCATGAGAAGGGAGCCTTTCTTCACCTACCAGTCCAGTTTAGTTCAGTTATCTTCTGTTATTTCCTTGATTTAAGGATTAACTGACTCCTAACTGACCGTACCACTCCGATGGACCTCCAGTGTGACTAGACAGTCTGTTCTGACTCCAGTTAGCTCTATCTGCGCCCTCCACTGAGCCTCCTTCACTGCATTAGTGCTTCCATGTGCCAGTTACACCAACCACACTCAGTTAGACTCAGTTTGACTCCCGGTTGACCATTACTTGTGCATTGATGACTTCACTGATGAGAAGGTGGACTCCTAGTTAGGCATTGATGACTCTCCACTAATTATGGATCTGTGCATGAAGTCCAATTCGAATTCAACCTAGTGAATTTGAATCCTCATACTCAGCATTGTATATTTACCAGTTTATTATTCTATTTATAGCAACATGTGTAATTATTCTTCCTCAATCACAGTTTCTTTGGATCTAAGTTCTATTGCTTGTCTCTTTTTCTATTATTCCTAAATTCTTTCATTGTGAGGTTTACATCATTTCTTTGGATCTTGTCACGTCCCCTCCCATCCAACCAGCTAGATGGAGAGGATCGTGACGGTTAAACCGGGCATCTAGCCCCCATATACATTCATTAAACAAGCATTCAAATTCAAATGAATAAGAATATATACATACACAAATGCATAACAGATGTGAGATTAAACTGGGCGTCTAGCCCTATGAAACATTTAAAAATAAGCATGAACATAATATAACAGAGATAGATGGGACTGTATGGTTTTAAGAAAATCACAGCGGAATATTAAGAATTTCACATCCATCATACATTTAAGGTGTTCATCAAATAAGTAATTGCAATTTAACACAAGAGAATACTTATCTTATACAAAAGTAGTCCCACGCAACTGGCTATGCAACTGCAACGTTCCACCCAACTGTAGGCCAGTGTGCTCCTCAATCTCTCAGCACCACTGCCACCCCCGAGCTGGGCATGATCTCTACAAGGAACCAGGGAACAACAGACTCACACATAGCCAAGCATACACCAAGATGAGCCAAGCCAATCTGCAATTGGGTTTATCAGGCTGCTAGGAGATGGAAGGGAAGAGTTGCTAAGCTAGTGAGCTCCAGCACAGAGCTAGGGATAACCTTGCAAGATCTATCTAGCTTGGCACCCACAATACCTACACACCCAGCACAAGGAAGTATTCTTTTCACTGCTGTACAGTCCCTCAAGCCATACCTTCCCTATCTAGTGCTCTCAGGGTATGCATAGAAGAGTAACCAAAGCCCTCTTGATCTTCTTGAGAGGTTGCCTCCCCCACTAGGTTTATCAAGCCACTTCTATCCACTACCACTCCAAACTTCAATTCACAGGTTCAAACCAAAACGAGGATGCACATAACAGCAGAACCCCACTTGCTGGGCATGAGAAAAACGTTTTCCACAGTGGGATGCATGAGATGGGGTTTCAACTAACCCAGAAAAACGTGGGAACCCACAAAAACGAAATGGGAAAATTGGGAAACAACCCTGTGGAGGCAATCCGTTTTTAGAAAAACGTCCTTGGGCAATTCGGGGCAAAAACGACCTCCATATAGTCCCCAAAAACGTGGCCCTTCTCTCCCAGGCTGCTATATATACAAAAACGAACTTCCAGGCATGGAAAATGCAGGATTTTGCTGAAAAACGTGAAGGGAAAGACCCAGATAGCTCCTACTGCGTGAATGAATGAAGACTGCCCCTTCCCCATGGCTTTGGGCACCATTTCGTGGGTGGTTTCTTGCCCCATAAGCAAAAACACGATTTTCCAAGTTGATGGCTTGCCCATGCACGAAAATGGCTTGCTCATACTCTTTCATTCCCAAGGCATTAACTGCCTTAACCAATTTCTTGGAAAAATTAAATGATTGGGTACATGAGACAAAATGGGTAGTTGGTGGTTTATGGGTTTCCCCATTGACACATGGATTAATACCATTGGCTCAAGGGTTTGAATAGTTTCCCTCCCTTTTCCTTGTAGAATCATGCCCCATCTCTTTTGTTGCATTGCATAGCCGGTTGTGAGTTTTTCATTGAAATTCATAATTACATGATGTTTTATTTACATCGTGCCTATCTCGCACAAGAACCATAGGCATCTATTTTAATTGCCGATACATAAACGCTAAATCAATGGTGGGGCCTTGGCCTTGAGCTCCTCACCATGATTAAGTATCAGTATTTACATCATTTACAAAAGGGGGTCAAAATGGGGACGTGACAGATCTTATGTGGGCAATTTCACACTGTCCATAAGCCATATGTGCTCAATATATAGTCCTCCCAAAGGTAGGTGAAAGGACACATTGAGGCGTTACTTGGGCAGATGGAGGGTCAAAGGTCACCCAATAACCGCTTTTTGGGAGTAAAAAGTAATAAACTAGTGATTTTACCATTTTACATGCTACCCGCGGGCTATAGTGATGCAACTCGCGGGTACGCTTGCTATAGTGATGCAGCAAGCGGATAAGAGGAGAAATGAGGAAATAGTATGTCTGAAGGATATAAAGTGGATCTGAGTCAGTGAAATGGATCCTATAGGCCAAAGAATGCTGATGCTCACAAGGTGGACAATTATGTTGTAACACACATCGAGGCGTTTTGGGGCATATGGAGGGCCAAACGTCACCCTAAGACCGCTTTTTGGGAGTAAAAAGTAATTTTCTAATGATTTTTACCATTTTATTTGGTACCCGCGGGCTATAGTGCAATAACCTACATGTACACGGGCTAAAGTGGAACAATTCGCGTACAGGAACAAAAATAGGGAAAAATGTGTTCCTAAAGGACAAAATGATGAATCTGAGTCAATGAAATGGATCCTAAAGGCCAATCTAGGCTGATGCTCACAAGGTGGAAAATTACACTGTAACATATGCCCCCTAATGTGTGAGGTCAAAGAATGGTGCTATGATGGCCGAAATACATTATAAATCTCAGAAGTGGAGTGATGGAGACACAAATGGAAGGAACAACTCACTCGTCATAATACAATAGTATCTCTGAGTACATGTCAGTACAATACAACAATCTAATACAATGGCCATGAATAGGCAGTACATAGTGTATACATGTCATAAGTGACCATAGCCATAACCATCTACAGTAAGAGACGGTCTCCTGCTGAAAGGAAACAACTGGTGCAAACTAGAGGTACAAACTGTTGATGTCTGAGAGATGATATCTCAAATCTAAAGTCACGAGCATAAGTAGCATACTGAATGCCACTATTTCCTGGGGTCTTCTACACAAACCATCTACGGTGTAAGTCCCATCAAGTGAATAAAGGTGTTGAGGTCGAACCTGATGTGACATCGTCTGATTATCGATCAATGATATATACCGTTAACAGACACGAGATAACCCACCGATAATGAAAATGGGCATCAAGGCACATAGTACATGAGGTAGCAACACTACTGACCGGTTGTTCAACCATGGGGAGAACATTTTCGGGTGCAGCGGGAGCATTTGGATCATAGTAAGTGAGTTGGTCGATCTTAACCACGCGTCCATCATGGGGGAACATCATGGTACGAAAGACAGAGGAAGCGACCGCCCGCATAGCATACATGTAGCTGCGACCGAGTAAGAGGTTGTAATCAAGCTGGGCGTTGATGACCTCGATATCGATGAGGACGGTTTTACCACCTAATTGGACAGGGACATTGGCTAGGAGACCTTGGGGCTGAGCCGAACGACCGTCGTAGGCGCGTAACGCAGTGGTGGACTGCTGGAGGGTAGGGGATCCCAACTTCTGCCATACGAATGTAGACATAACGCATGTGGAGGCACCCTCATCGATGATGCATCGATGGATGACAAGATTCCGAACGGAAACAGAAACTTGGAATGCTAAGGTGGAAGGCAGGCGTGGTTCGGACTGGTCCAAATCAAATGCCATCAAATTCGAATCATTTGGGTCAATAGCCCCAATGGCTAAGAGTAAAGTCTTGCGCTGGGAAGGGCAGTTCTTCAAGACTTCTAACGCAAACATGGCTGCGGGAGATTGGGCTAGGTCGTCTACAATGTTGTAGTTTGACGCAGCGCGCGCATTGGGGTTGTTGTTGATACGGCGAAGTGGGAAACGAGCTGCTTTGGAAGCGCCATCTATCGGAGGGGGAGGGATACGTAACGCTTGATCAGTGGGATGAGCATTAGTGGTTTTATCAGAGGGAGGGGATTCAGAAGTGGAGCCATATTGGTTCCGACGAGTCTGAAGGTTGACATCAGCGGAAGACATCATCAACAAGTGGTGGGTACTTGAGTCAAACATGGGTTGATCAGGAGCGGCGTATGTGATCTGTTGTTGTTGGGGTGGTGCATTGGCTTGGGGGGGTGCCAACGGCTGAGTGTTCACTACGCCTTGGGTTGGTAAGGGGTTTTGTAGCACCAAAGGTGGCTGCTGAGGTTGTGGGGGGTTGGGCTGCGCTTGAGGAGCTGCATGTCCTTGGCGATGGGCATCATCAACCCAAAGTTTTCGAGCTAGCTCCAAATGTGGGAAAGTATGTGTGTAGTGGCCATAGACCCCACAGATAGAACAAGGATGGTTCGTTCGCAAATTAGGGTTTTTAGCCTGCTTGGGCGGGCGATCAGGGTTTTGGTTAGCGGGGGCTGCGTTGTTGTTGTCTGGGGGATTAGCCGGTTGACCACCTTGGTCTGTAGGTTGGTTGTTTCCACGATTACGGCCCTTGCCGCGATTTTGTTGGCCCTGGTTGCGTTGGTTGTTCTGGTTTTGCTGCGGGTTGTTTTGGGCGTAAACTTGGCCTTGAGCAGCAGGTGGGTTTTGAGGTTGTGCAGGTGCGGGAGCAGGCTGCGGTGGGTGATATGTAGGTGGAGGCTGTGCAGGTGCGGTACCTTGAGGAGGCTACTGATATGTCTGCGGAGCATGTTGTGGGTTTGCCGCAGGGGCTTCCTGTGGCGGGTAATAAGCTGGTTGGGCTTGGGAAGGCGTAGGAGCTGGTGCAGCCTGCTGGTGGTAATAAGTGGGTTGGGCCTGAGAAGGCGCAGGAGCTGGTGCAGCCTGCTGGTGGTAATAGGGCTGAGGTGCGACCGGGGGATTGTAAGCAGGGGGCACATGACCGAAGCACTGAGGTTGACAGGTGGGTCCATGGGAGTGATGGTGATGTGTCATAGGAGCATATGAGTTGGTGGCCCCAGACTGTGAGGTGGCCCACGAAAGGTCGGGGCCCGGGGTAGGACATGCTATGGAAAAGGGTTGAGGATGCGAAGAAACACGACCAATGATGCCATCTGTGGCGTGGGATGCCCCCGGTGCATCGTGATGGGAGGACTCGCCGCGAGGGGCGTCATGTATAATGGTATAGAGGTAACCCGACTGGGCGTAAATGAGGTCGAACTGCTGTGCCTTAAGGATGGCCTCTTCTTCAAACTGGGGTATTTCGGAAGCTACATCCTTAGCAATAACAGGAAGAAGGGACTTGAGGAACCAATCTAGGAAGATACGGTCGTCTAATTTGATCTTTCATAAGCTACGGCGTCTACGCCACTCATGAATGTGGTGCGTGATGTGGGTAGCCGTGTTTTGTCTGCAAGATAAGAGGATCTCAACGCCCGCGTCATAGCGGATAGGTAACTGGAAGAACTGCAGGAAGGTCGAGGCAAGGGAAGTAAAGGTGGCATGGGTCCCATGGGGTTGCTCGATATACCACTTGGCTGCAGAGCCAGTGAAGGTGCGCTGTAACAAACGGAGGTGAATAGAGTCATCCACTATGGAGTTGGAGGAACACCATAGATGGAAGGACATGATATGGTTTTGTGGGTCCTCACCCGCCTTGCCCTCGAATTTAGGAATGTCAGAGGGGAGCTTGGTAGGCATGTGAGGCCATGCTGGGTCGTGTCGGATAGGGTCGTTGGTCAATCTGGCTAGGTCAGGTAGGTTGAGGCTAGCCATGAATGGCAGACTGGAAGAAGGATGTGACACAGGAGTGGGTTGGACCAAGTTGGGGCCCATGCCCCCAAGTAGAGGGGAAGGGTTGGGAATGTTGCCCCCAAGTGGGGGAACTAAGGTAGTATAGGATGGGCCTGCACCACCATGGGTAGTGTGAGTCACTGGTGGAGTGGTGGTATGTATGCCAGCTACGGGAATAAGAATGGTGACCGGGATGGTGGATGTGGCCCCCATCGAGGGCATTCCCAGAGCAGGTGTGGTAACTGGTGTAGTGGTGGATGTGCCACCAATGGTCCCTACAACGAAAGGAGTGGAAGTCGCGCCAGCCATGGGGCTAGTAGGGGCAGTGTAAATAGGGTTCTCAGACTCTTCTTCAGAATCGAAGGTAAAGTAAGGGGCGTCAATATCTGGTGACAGAGTCCTATGCCGTTGACGAGTGGAGTCAAGTGACAAGGCTCTAGATCTGTGATAAGTGGTATCAAGTGATGATGATCTGTGGCGATGACGTGTGGTGTCAAGTGAACCGTGCTGTGGGGGATCTCCCCTGAGGCGCCGAGAATGTCTCGGGGACTCAATGGTGACAGATGGTGTCGAATCTCTATGGGTTGAGGTGAGTAAAAAACAACTCAAAAACCCTAATGCAACCGAGTGTGCAAAAGGAGAGCTCAAAAAACAAGGCACTCAGGCCAACAACCAACTCAAAACACCTACTGTAACAGCTGTGCTACAATAGGTGGAGTGTCAACAGAATGGTTAGAATACCAACAAGCAACAGGTTCCTAAAAATAAAAAATGGTGAAATCACTAGATTAAAGGGAGGTAAGGGAGCATGCAAACACCTAACTAAAAGTATTCTGACTCAACTAGACATATCTTTTGCAAGGTGATGAAATCCAAGTCAGACAATATGAATAGGAAAGCCAAGTGGCTAAGATGTCCCCCTACCGGGAGGGACACCAGGTAGTCAATCCTAGAAGAATGGCAACTAAGATACCCCGTTCATGACACGTCCAGAAAGGTGAATCCGTCGTTTGGTCCTTTTACCGCAATACCCCAATACAGGGATATCCCGAGAACTGCGAAAGGTAGCCCTTCGGTTACTGAATGGAGTGCGGTATTCCACTCAGGCCTCCGGAACCAGTCTCGCGACTTCAACCCTCCTAGGGGAGAGGTCCTCTGGTAAACTGGTTGTGACCGTGCCAAAAAGTACTAGGGGATTTTGGTTCCCTATTTGGACAACAACTATGTCTCAAGTGTAAGTAACCGAGGGGTGCTATTGGAAGCCTATCCCCCCGATCCTACCTAACTACAAAGATTCTTTTGTGTTCCCCAAGTGGGGTTAGAATATTGGTTGAGTTAGATAGTTTTTTAAGGCTCACTTGAACTATGTGACAGAGTGTGTGCTCGTGAGATGATGATGAACCCAAGTAGAAAGTGCCACTAGGGAGGGAAACTTTCTATCTAGCAATAACAATACAGAAATGAACTTTTAAAATGCACAATTTTCTTTTTCCAATGTAAAGTGCTGAAAATGTAAAAACGATTCTGTAAATGAAACAGAAATAAAAACTGCAGAAAAATGCTGTAAGGAAGGGTGGCTGCAGGTAGGACAGAGGGCTGTGCTGGTGCAGAAAATAGTGCAAAAAAGTTCTGGGTTCAAAACTGTAAAAAATGCAGAAATCAGACCGCGAGTTTGTGGCGAAACTGAGCAGTCGGACCGCGGGTTTTAGGGAAACAGGCGCGGACAGGACGCAGGTTTTTGGCAGACAAACGCAGTCGGGACGCAGCAAAGGGGCTGAAAAATGCAGGCGAGTTGAGGGAAACTGGCCGAAAGCCGTAGGCGGGACGCAGGAAAGACGCCGGCGGGTTGCAGGAAACTGGCCGAAAGCCGCAGGCGGGACGTAGGAAAGACGCCGACAGGTTGCGGGAAATTGGCTGAAAGCCGCAGGCGAGACGCAGGAAAGACGCCGAAAGGCGCCGGCGGGTTACGGGAAACTGGCCGAAAGCTGCAGGCGGGACGCAGGAAAGACGCCGAAAGGGGCCGGCGGGTTGCGGGAAATTGGCCGAAAGCCGCAGGCGGGACGCAGGAAAGACACCGGCGGGTTGCGGGAAACTGGCCGAAAGTCGCAGGCGGGACGCTGAAAACAGGGAAATAGCTGTAGTTAGACTGGATCAAATAGGCTAATAGCCGTGGCCGAATCACAGGTAACAGACTGAAAGCGTCCGGCAGGTCGCCAAAAACAGTCTGAGAGCCGCGGTTAGGTCGCAGGTAAGTGCCTGAAAGACGCGGTCGGGACGCGACTGTTGGGGGAAAAAACGCGGTATACGGCGGCCGAAAGGGATAGCCGAACAAAAAAAATATTTAAAAATTGTAACCAGAAATTCAAACTTAGGGAAGTCGCCAAAACTGTAGCTAGGGTTTTACCCCTAGCTTGTGCAAATGAGCACCTACTAAGGAGAATGGACTCCTTAGTAGCAGTTCAGTAAATGTAAATTATTAAGCTAAAACAGAAATGTGAACTAGTCTAAAACACATGCATGAAACATAAAGAAAAAAATATAAATAATGGTTTTTGTATTAAGTTTACCTCCAGTGTGAAGGTTGGTGAAGCTCTTGCAATGTCCAAGAGGGTTGCTCCAAGCTCCAACTTGCTCCTTCTCTTTCTCCAATGGTGGGAATGGGCCAAAAGGGGCTCTCAAGGTAAAAGTGGTTCAATGGTGAGCTAGGGTTTCAAGAGAGATTTTGGCAGAGTAAGGGTATACTTGATTGTGGATATGAAATAAGGGGTCTCCATCACCTATTTATAGTTTTTTGGTGGTGGAGTGCTGGCCCATGGTTTTGGGAACCATATGGTTTAGGGCAACTGTATAGGGTTTTTTTCCTCCTTTTCCTCATTATTTTATATTTTTTATTCCCTTTTTAGAGGGATTTTGCTATTTTTGGAGGAAAAGGGGGTTTTTTAGCCTTTTTGAGGCTTTTTTGATGGTTTTGTGGCCTTTTGGACGCATTTTAGGCCTTTTGGAGGCTTTTTAGTGGGATTTTTAGGGTTTTTAAGGGAAATATGGTAGGAAAATGGACAAATGAGCCATGTAATGAGGTAGATGAGGTAGTGAACACTTTTTGGGTGTTAACACTAAGATGAATCCATTGATCAGGGGACATTGATGTATTCCCAAAACTGTCAATGGCAAGAGAACCTACCACTAATGACTGCAAGCCTCATGGTACTCAACCAAACTCTAAGTCTTAAATTTCAGATTAAATGGGTTGAAGTCGACAGAACGAAACTTGCTGGAAGGAGGGAATTAAGGCATTCCCCATCAACCAACATGAGGTACCAGCTACGCTGAAAGATTTGGAAGAACTCAGGTGAAATGAACTGACCCAATAAGGATGGACGACATGCAATAGTCAAAAGATTTGAGGAGTGTCCGACTTTGGTTTTAGGACTTCCTTTGAACAAGAGCATGAGCAAATGGATAGACTCAGGCAGCATAGACTCGACATAACACTGTGCGATGCAAGAGGCATAAAAAAAGGGATCTATAGTGACTGGAAGCTTAACCAGTTAGTGGAGTAAAACTGATAAATGAGTACATCTCCTAAGGTCCTACTATAGTACCGACTCATAACGGATGGAGTGGAATGAATGCTCTGTTCAAAGGCAATACAACAGCTCCCAACAATAAGAAGTAAATATTCTCCCGTCCGACTTTTTGGAATATTTGATTTTTTGGTATTTTTCATATTTGGAAAGCTTGAAAAAGAATAAAATTTCTTATTGTACAACAATTGAGAGAACGAGTGTCAAATAGCGAGCAGACTAGTCCCAAGCAGTGGAACGTACTTATGATCATTGCAAGGAAGCATTTGCAGGATGTAGACACTCGAGGGGTTGTTCCCTCAGGGTCAAGAGGTCATCGAATTGTGAAAGGAAAATGGAAGCTCTACAAGGCTCGACAGGGGAAGTGCTCAGGCACTAGGCTAACAATTGAGTAAGCGGGAGCCGACACAAGGCTCAAGTGGCAAGCAGGATGATGCGATGCAATCACAACTTGATACAAATGGGGGGAGTCCTTATGGGAGGTGGCCATCATAAGAAAAAGTAGAGTATGAGTCTTTATCACAAAGTCATGGCGTAACTACGAAGGACTCCCGATCTTAAGGAAAAATGACGGCATGGGTACCATAAGGAAAACGAGGTTCTAATTAGGGAACCCATGTTCGGAAAGGCCCTACCACCAAATAATGACACTTCTATAACAGTGTGAAGGCTCCGTGTCAGTTAAGAAGCGGGATCGCACCTAGGGTTAATGAAAATGGTCAAAAGGTCAAATGCATAATGCATGTGAAAATGACATCTAACCTATATGCTAGGTGTGAAATATACCTGCCGTAGGGGAAAAACAGTTAAAAATCAACTCTCGTCGAAGAAATCTGCTCAAAATGCTACTCCAAGACATCACATTAGTCCAAAACAGCTTAAAATGACAAAAACTATAGACAAGTGAGTTTCCAAAACTATAAATAGTAATAAAAAATTACAATTTACAATTCATTTTCACTTTTTACCCAATTTGGAGTTTTTGGTTAGTTTTCACCTTGGATTTCAGTCGCTGATTCTGGGAGCTACAGGCATCCGTTCGTTGAGCCGTTTGGAGCAGGTTAGCTATCTCATCCTCCTCTTTCATTTAGTAGTTTTTATTTCATTATGCAGTGGTCAAATTTTTTTATTGGGAAAGCCCTATTTGGTCACAGCGCTGTACGCGGGCTACAAGTATACGGGTCGCGGATAGGGCTTGGTACACGCGGTCAACGCATGCGTTGAACGCAGGTACCTGCCTTTGTTCGCTAAATAGCCCGCGGGTATGGCCGTGAGGTTTTTTTTTAAATGTAAAAGACTAAAATCTTTGTGTTTCTTCCTCCAGGATGGTTCTAGAATGGAGGGAAAGGGAGCATGACCTTGTGGATGAGGCCATCCGCAATGATTTGACTACACAAAAAGCATTACAAGCATGTGGAATTTTCAAATTCTGGAGCATTGGGGGTTTGAGGGCCCAAAACCAATTGCTCCATCGCTTGATAGACTACTGGGACGTAGATTGTTAGCTTAGATAACTGAGCTAGAGGTTTCCAATGTAGACCCAGGTACTTCGCGGTTCAAGGAACCAACAAAACCCCTATTCACTGGCCCTTTCGGCAATAGACTGCGAATAGTCTGAGGTCTCATCCAAGGCGAAGCTGAGGGGGTGGTTGCGGAATCAGGTTTCCACAACCTGGTGATGCAAGTGTTTACATCGACTAACGGATAACGTGATAAGGGACTCTTACTGCCGACAAATGACTGTGCGAAGTCTCTACTTTGTGATGGATACTTCGTCAAACTGTGGTGCTGTGCACCTAGCGCATCCAAGGACTGCGCAATGTTAGAATTTCCTCGCGTTACACTGATAAGCTATTGATAGCTTACCTCGCAGCACTTACTATGGGTCAGTGCATCAACAGGACCGCACATTTACTTCAAGACTCGATCGACTCTATTCAACCTTACTTAACGGTCTTTATTCATTCCTTCAACACTTAGGTTATTATCTTTATGCTATATGTAAATGAATGAAACATGCAATACTGCGCGCTCTAGTGCTGCGCTCAAATTCAGAGTTCAACTATGTGATCATCCAACAGATTCATACATTCAAATACTTAGAATTGTTGAACACTTTACATCCATCCATACATGTATTATCTAACATATTATTCCCACCATTCCTATGGCAAATACATATAAAAGCAATCACATAACATATAATTTGTAGTATTAAACATCTATACTAAGCGAATGAACAGTCATAAAACACAACAACAATCACACTACACAGGATTTAACGTGGTTCACGCCCCGGCTGGAGGCTACGTACACAAGAACTGCTGTTATATTGATCTTTTGGGAAGGGTACAATAGTTCTTAGTCTGCGCACTCAGCTGCAAACTCTCTTCTCTCTCAGATAGGTCTCTGCACACTCAGCTGCAGAGCCTTTACAATGGCTTCAAGCTTAATACGATGCAACAATATTCAAGCTTAAAAAAATTGAAGAGTAACCCTTCCCTTACAAAAATGCCCTTATTTATAGATCATGCCCGTTGTTGGTCACAACACTGTTCTAGAGGTTTTCCAACACAGACCCAGGTACTTCGCGGTACAAGATACCAACAAAAACCCCTATTCACCGACCCTTTCAGTAATAGACTGCAAGCAGTCTGAGGTCTCACCCGAGGTGAAGTTGAGGGGGTGGTTGCAGAAGCAGGTTTCCACAACCTTGTGATGCGAGTGATTCGGCTAATTAATGCACAACGCGGTGACGGACTGCGCAACTGCGTCTAGTGACTGCGCAAAGTCTTCTACTTCGCGTAATCTTTAGGAACAAAGATATTCACACCTTCAGCGCGTCCACAGGCTGCGCAGTGGGTTTTATGATACTTAATCTTGTTCAATAATCCTTAAGCATTTATCATTACATAGATTGATAACATCATGACTTATGCAGATAAGTGAGATACGTAGTGCTATGTGCTTTGATACTGCGATTCAATCCTTAACAATTAAGTGTGGCTATTTCATCGATCCATTCATTCGAGACTTATAGGTGCTTTCCTGCTAACATTCATCCATACCTGAACTATTAACATCTTATTCCATCCCTTCCGTGGTGAATATAGATAAAAATAAACATGTATAAGATAACAGTAACTTATGCAGGCACTGTAAGTAATTTAAATAACAACTAATGACAATCATACACATCAATCACATCACATAGTGGTTTAACGTGGTTCACCCCCTGGATGGGAAGCTACGTCCACAAGAACTGTTGTTTATTTATCTTGGAAAGGGTACAACAATTCTTCATCTGTGCACTCAGCTGCAGACGCTCTTCTCTCTCTTTCTCTCAAAATTAGGTCTCTGTGCACTCATTTGTAGAGCCTTTACAATGCTTCAATCTCACATATCTAACAATATTCAATATTAATCAACAAAACGAAGAGTTAACCGTTTTCCTTAACAAAATTTCCTTATTTATAGATCAAGGCCCGCAGGTCATGTCTTTTACATCTTGAAGGCAGAAACCCTTAGGTTTACAAAACTATCGCGGTTTTCCCAAAACCGGACCACTGATATCTGGCAACGGATTTTTTGTTATATGCGCGCCAACAGGTTGCTTCCACTAAGCTGTTCCTTCTTTTTCAGCCTTAGATGACTGGTTCGAGTAGTAGTAGTCTTCTTCTTGTTGTGATCAGTCACCTACCTCCGATCTGCACCTACCCACTGCTTGGTAGTTATCGACGATTTTTGCCAAAAATAGGTCTTCTGTGACCTAACCAAAATAACTACCTTCATCCGTTAATGCTCTGCTTAGATGGATCTCCATTGACGTGGCACATAGCAGCGCTGTACTCCTCGCAGCACCGACCTCACAGCTCCTTTGATACTATGCTGCGCACAACTTTGCAGCATACCAAAACTTATCCCAAAATTGTTCAAACTTAACTCTGCTTAGCTCCGCAGTTCTCAAAATTCTTCCTATTAAAAAATGCCCCATATGGGCCAGGCCCAACAGGCCCCTAACACTTACATGTGGCTCGCCCCCGAGCCACCTGGAACTCCTTGAAGGTCTTCCGCTGATTGTGGGCTGATATTCGCAGCGAACTCCTTGAATGTGTGAGTCAGCTTTTCTACCGTGGCCTTCGTATCTTGTTCAATTTTCCCAACTGTTTCCACCATCTCAAGTGTTATCTCCTGGCCGATCTGGCCTTCCACCTACTCTTGATTCTAGTTCAGCTCCTTTAGCTTTTCTTTGATCTCCTGCGAGATTCCTGTCGACGTCCTCTAATAATGGCTGCGACTTATCGCCCATTTCTGTCTCCTTTTCTCGCAAATCTTTAACTTCCATCTTTAGGGTGTTGATTTCTCTGTACTTTTGGAGTTTCTCCCTTGCTGGTAAAACCTTAGCTTCCTCACTCATCTTTTCTAGTGCTTCTTGTTTTTCTTTCACTTCCTTCTTTACTTCGAGCAATTGTTGGTCTTCTTCAAGGGCATTAAATGCCTTCAATGCTGCTTCCAGTAGACTTTGGCACTTAGTCACTTCGATAGCAATATTTTGTGTTGTGGCCTTCACTACTCCCTGTCTCAACTGCTATTCATCTGGTGGCGTCTGTGGATTGATATGCGCTTTTAGGGAAGCAATTTCAGATTCATGGAGAATCTCCATGTCTTCCTTGTCAGTCTTTAGGCTATTGACCAAATCGCCAATCTTGACAATAGTATCTGCTGGTTTTGTTTGTATCCCAAATTCATTTATATTATATGCAACAGTAGTGCTCGTGTTCTCCAATCTCAGTCAATGATCTCTTTCATCTTGCAATTGCATAGTACTCCATTAGCTCTCTTCCTCGAGTTGCCTTTGCAACTCTTCATGTCCTTTCAGCACATCTATGGTTCTATCATGCATTTCTTCACCGACTTGCGTCTGTAAGTAATGTATTCCTGGAAATGGTATGCTTGCAAGATCAAGCTCCACGCGCGCTACATTCTTTGTATCTAGCATTGCTTGATCTTATAAGGGCAACCTGATAGATAGTGGCTGCAAATGTACAATACGGGACCTCATGGGAATCATTATTTGCTACTGCGAAGTCCCCGCAGTCCCTTTTTCTGCTACTGACTCATGGTGCAAGGGTAATCTTCTGCTAACTTCATCAAATTTTTGGGATATCCCTTGCAGTGTAGTCAGGTTCTGCTTTAAGCTGTCTTGAATTGCCTTTTCCTTCTTCTCTTTGTCTGTCGAAAGTTCCTCCATTTGTTTAGTTACCCTTGCGGCAATCATTAAATAATCATCTTCGCGAAGCACTATGTCTAATTGGTCTTTATTTGATTTCTGCTTCTTCCTTTTTTCCTTGTGCCCCGAAGGACTCCTAGTGTCCTTCCTTTTGCTTGACTCTTTATCTTCTACTATGGAATATGGGATAGGGTTATCCTCGCCAGAGTCACTTTCGATATCCATGAACTCAACTCGAAATTTAGCTGGCCACTCCTTCATGATATTCTCAATATCTTCCTCGTACATATGGTAATTTCCCAGGTACCAATCAACATTCTTTTCCTGCGCTTTGGATGAAATGGAGATGCATTTCATTGCAGCATAAAAATTTACAATGCGGATATATTTGATTGTTACTTGCTTTGGTATGCGAGGTGTAAGCATGATGGCCCCGCACAACTAGTCGTAATATGTGTAAAAGACCAGCGCTGTCTCATGCTGTCTTTATGGATTTAAGTTCACCCATAGATTTTGAAATCGAGCACCTCTGCAGTCCAAAGTGACCACTCCAACATAGTGCTTCGGTTCTCTCCACCCTAGGAAGCTGATTAATATGATGAGCCAGGTGAAACGGAAGTTTCCACCATTGATTTGCATATCATTCAGTTCTTCAAGGAACTCATTTAATAGATACTAGCACCAATTGAATTCTTTTCCTTCGACAGCTGCAGCGCCAACTAGTATTGCGCCTGTGTTTACTTCTAATGGTCTGCACTTTCTTAAGATTTTGCTCACTAACAGCTGCATGACAAACCTTATTGCATCGTCTTTTATGTCATCCATCTGGAATCCCCGCTTCCCTTTGATCACAGATTGTGTTTGCTTCATCAATGCTGCTACCTCTTTATCCTTTGTCTTTCCTTGGAAGAACTTCCTTGGGTCGTCTCCCCTTTTGCTTAATCCAGTTATACGGTGGATTAAGTCAATTGTCAGGTCGATATTCTGGTCTAGCCATAAATATCCCTGGTGGATGCAAGACATAAGAGTTCGCACCACCGTGTTGAGCTCCGGTGATCTGTCGAAATGTGGGAGTCTTAGCAGGTTGAGTAGCCTCGACTTGGCCACTCCAGACAACCAGCTCTCGACGACCAAGGTGAGATCGCCCTTTGCATTCTTCTTCCAGCACATGTATTTGTTGGGCTGGAACTGTGGGAACTTTGGTTCAGTTGGCCTCTCCTTCTACATTGCTAGCAGATCATAGTCCTCCCATTTGCATTCTGGAATCTTTCCTAAGAGATTTTTGTCCACCTCAACATGCTTCGATATTGGTGAGAGTGGTATCTCATACTTTGGACTCTTCAAGAGTCTAATGGCCAACGCATCTACTGATTTGTTTCTTCTTTCAGTGTTGCATTTTGAATGTCGCAACAGCGCATTAGTATAATTTTTTTATTTTTTTTTCTCGCGTAGATTCAAGAATGCTGCGTGGTACATAGATCTATCTTTACAAGTTTTGTGTACAGATTGTTCAGCAGTTTCTAGTGCCCAATTCCAACTGTACTTGGTGCTTAGAAAATTTTCCTTTCTTCTGATCATCTTGGATGCTGCGAAGCAAGACTATCACGGTAAAGCTTTAGTTTGCTCCCATTTATCAGATTGGGTAATGTATCACCGGCTAAAGTAGCTAACTGGACTGCGCCACCATTAGTAACATCTATTACAGTATATGGTCCAAGTCAATGCATTTTAAATTTTCCTAGAAACTTCATGAATTTACTATCATATAGGAGGACTAGGTCACCTACCTGGAACAACTTGCTCTTGATGTGGCGATCATGCCATGCTTTCTCATGTTCTTTTTGTACTTGTTGGTGGAAGCCTGCAATGAAGCGGTCCTCTTCCAACCCAACCAAGTGTAATAGCCTTTCTTCCAGTGCTGCGTGATCTGCCATCCTGTGAATGCAGCTATTCTCAAGCTGGGAATAATATACTTCATTGGAATTATTTCCTCCTGGCCATAAGCCAATCTGAAAGGTGCATGTCCACTTAATTTCTCGCATGTTGTTCTATATGCCCATAATACAGATGGAATGCGCAGGTCCCAGTCATCGCGGTTTACATTGCATATCTTGGTTAGTGCATCCTCAAGTACTTTATTAAATGCTTCAACAATTCCATTTGCTTATGGATGATAAGGTGTACTGCACTGATGATGGATGTGAAATTCCTCAGTCAAAGCTTCAATAGTTCTATTCAGAAAATGAGTACCTTGATCACTCATCAGAATTTTTGGACATCCAAATCATGTGAGTATGTTCTCAAAGATAAACTCAGCAGCAGTGGCTACGGTGCAGTTTTTTACTAGCTTTGCTTCTACCTATCTGGTGAGGTAGTCAGTCGCAGTGATGATGTACCTCGCCCTAGTTCTTTTTCCTGGTGGGTTGATAGGTCCCATGAAATCAATTGCCCAACCAAAGTCTTTCTGGAAACTCGCAGTGAGGACAAACCAATCCGCGGTTTCTCTACGAAGCTCCTCCTCTAGGTACCATTTCTTTGGGATAGGTTCCTCCAACGTATGCACAAAGAGATGTACCCATTCTGTCTGTGGTCTTTCTTACCAAGCTTTTGCACAGGCTGCGATATGATCCTTTGGATCCTTCTGATAATTATATTTCTCAAATGGTAGCATAACCTTATCGGCGAATTTGCTCTGTAGTTTGATTCTGCAGTGGTCCCAAGTTGTCAATGTCTTTTTATGCGTAGCCCACCATCTGGCAGGTGTCTTGTGGAGTTCCATATGTAATGATGATACACGATGTTCGTCTGCGACTGCTATAGTGTATTCTTTGATAAATAAATAAACGTTAGCTGAAGCATCATAAGTGGGAATTGGACTTACCTGTTTTCCAATCCAGCGGAGTGATTTCGTAATTGTGGTGCATCTCCTTGCAGAAACTTCATGCATTCTATGTTTCCAGTTTTCTAATCCTGCTTCAGAATCTAATATGCAAGAACTATCAAAGCGCCAGCTGAGCATTCCATCTATAGTAGGGTGAATATAATCCGTAGCATTTGTTGTCATCTTGTAGATATGGTCGACATCTTGAGCTCTGTACTCTTATTGAACTGGTTCAACATATCGTTCTCCTTGGGAAGGATCCAATGGTGAGACAACCCTTACATCATTGCCTTCAAATATCATTTTCACTGTCTTTAGATTTATGATGGTGGAATTCATCATTTCCCAATTGATACCCAATAATGCTGGATAAGGATTGCTATCATCGGCAATTTCAATTACCTCGAAGTCTGCATAACTTCACACTCCATCAATGCCAATAATGGTGTTGGCTAACCTCCCCAATGGTATAACGATGCCCTGATTAGCCATTCTTAACTGTATAGGTGACCACTGTAACTTTGGTTTCCCCATCGCATGCCATGTCTGCTTGGTCAATACATTTACTTCGGATCCGAGGTCAAGGATGATCTCATCCATCTTGTAATCTCCAATCTGCGCGGTGAGCTACATTTCTCTGCCGGTTCTTTTGGGACTTCTTATGTTATGGACTGCACTATGGGTAGTTCTCTTCTCATTGTGTGGTTCATACTGATTTATAATTTTTTCAAATTCCATAAGCGTGTTTTTGTTCTTTAATAACTTGATGCAACTTCTTAGGAACTGCGCAACTGTAGTGGCTGTATCTGGTACAACACATGTTTGATCATATGCCAGTGGCATGTCTTGTATCTGTGGTGGTTCACTGCGTAATGGGATTCTTGATGAACCAGGTGGTGGTTGTTGAAACATGTCGCGCGCTTCTTGAAATGTTTCTTTATTTTTCTTTAAGTTCAAAGGAGGTGCTTTCCCAGGAGCTTTTCTAATCCCTATTGGTTCTTCAGGTTTCTTCTTAGGATCAGCTGTTCCAGAAGTTGAGGCTTCTGCACTTCTGTATTTCCCTGTATCAGCGCCACTGCGCATTATTGCATTTATACTTGGATCCGTAGGTCTATTCTTTGCTGCTATTAACTGAATGTTAGGGTTCGGAGTCTCTGTCCTTCTCCATTTTTGCATTTATACCTCTAGCACAGGACAGTCTTCAATCACATGTTCAAATGATTTACAGTAGTTGCATGTTGTGCATGGATTGGTACAATCTCTAGATAGGTGACCTGGCTGGCCACAATTATAGCAAATTATCTCGCCGCGGCCTCTTCCTTGGGCTAGGCCAACATTTCTCCCTCTCCCGTGGTATCCACCACCTCTCCCTCTATATCCACCCTGATCATATTGGGTGTTCTCATGTTTTGGCTGATTTTGTTCCTAAACGCGGTACATTTCGACACCTCGCATTGCTTCCATATCTCGCTTCCTTTCATTCATTAGCTCATAAGAGCGACAGTTGGACTCATCATGTCCAACTGATTTACAGAAATTACAGTATAAGTTTTTAGTTGTTTTTACATATTTCTGTATCAGGTAGCAGTCTTCAGGTCGGTGTCCTCTACTTCTACAAATTTCACACCATGGTGCCTGGTTCTGATTCATATTTATTGGGTTTGGTGCACCACTGTTGAGGTAATATTGAAGTAAGGGGCAATGTTCTCTGGTGTGGCCTTCTCCCTTGCATCCTGTGCACCAAACTTCATGTCTTTGTTCCTTTCCATTCTTCATACCTTGTAATTCTAATGTCAAAGTAGCCAATTGGTTCTGGATTTGTAACATCCCAGAACTACTTTCTCCAATTGGGGAAGTTTCCAGCTTCATTGCTATCTCCAAGGCCTCAACTTGAGATACAACCTTCTGTTGCATTAGTGGTTGTCTGATATGGGGAAACAACGCAGCAATGAACCATTCTTGATGTTGTTGCGGAGCTATAACAAAGCTCACTTGGTCCAATAATGTATTGAATTTTTGGTCGAATTCCCAGACCGATTTAGTAGGTTTTTGCTTGATTTATTTCATCTATGTTATGCACTATGATTATGATTTGGGCTTTTTAAATTTTGCTGCAATTATGGTTTTGATCTCTGCTAGGGTTCTCAACTGTGCTTGATAATACTTCATAAACTAGTGCAGCGCTCTGTCTCTGAAAGTAGTTATGAGCTGTGCTCTCTTTATAGCATCATCTATCACTTGCTTAACACTCCACATGGCTTCGCATAGAAACCAGTGTTGATCAGGGTCTTCCTCACCCACTCCTTTGAATATCGGTAGTTTTATATCGTTATTTGTCATTTTCCTTCCGGATTGTGTATGGTTTTGAGATAGGTTACCCGTGACAGTAGTAGACACAGGATGCTAGATTGTGCTAGGTAGAGTATTCTGTAGAATGGTATGATTCGTAGTGTTCTGAGTACTCGGTCCTGCGATATTATTAGTATTGATAACCTATGGGATGGGCTGTGCAATGCTTGCAGCGAGCGGGCTCTGGATTACTAGATTATGAGGTGTGATACATTGGATTGAGGCTGATGGTTGTGTATTTTGATTACTCAGGTTACATAGACTTTCAGTATGTATGTGGGTTATAGGTCCTCAGGGATTCCTCTCGTTAGTTCGTTTATATCTTTTTCCACTTCTCAAAGTATGGTTTTCTTCGTCGGAATCAATGTATGTATTTTCTACCATTAGAGATTTAAACTTTATCACTGCATTCTTAAAACACCTTTCTCAGCTAGAAGCATTTTAATATATAGACTAGATTTTTTAGGAACTTACCTCTGAATCCTTCGAAGAAGTATGCTTCAGCTTGACTATAGGATTTCAACGTGTCTACAGTGAACTCGATTACAAATCCTTCGAGTATGCTGTCAACCCAGAAGTCAACTGCTCGCGACAGTGGGATGTCTATTGCTCTGAGATGTACAGTGAGCTCCAGACTCCACTCTGTAGGTACTCCTCCTTGGGAGCAATTCTTTATTTCTGCAAGGCATGATATCCACTCTTGGAGCTCGTTTGGAAATGATTCCTATAAAATTTCATGGATATCCCTCCACAAATATATGTTTAACTAGTATATGTCAAATAGATGTGGGTGTCTGTTTTCTTTCTTTGCGAAGTCTCTTTCGATCTTATCGCACCAAGCCCAGATCTCTTTTTTCTCTGGATTCCAACTGTCAGACATTACTTTTCTGAATACACTATCGCATCACTGGTCTTAACATGGAAACAAAACCATTTGTTGGTCGCAACACTATTCTAGAGGTTTTACAATGCAGACCCAGGTACTTTGTGGTACAAGATTCCAACAAAAACCCCTATTCACCGGCCCTTTCGACAATAGACTGCAAGCAGTCTGAGGTCTCACCTGAGGCGAAGTTGAGGGGGTGGTTGCAGAAGCAGGTTTCCACAACCTTGTGATGCAAGTGATTCGGCTAATTAATGCGCAGCACGGTGACGGAATGGACAACTGTGTCTAGTGATTGCGCGAAGTCTTCTACTTCGCGTCGTGAATCTTTAGGAACAAAGATATTCACACCTTCAGTGCGTCCACAAGACGCGCAGTAGGTTTTATGATACTTAATCACTTCTACTTAATCTTGTTCAATAATCCTTAAGCATTCATCATTACTTAGATTGATAACATCATGACTTATGCAGATAAGTGAGATACGTAGTGCTGTGTTCTTTGATATTGCGATTCAATCCTTAACAATTAAGTGTGTCTATTTCATCGATCCATTCATTCGAGACTTATAGGTGCTTTCTTGCTAACATTCATCCATACCTGAAGTATTAACATCTTATTCCATCCCTTCCGCGGTGAATATAGATAAAAATAAACACGTATAAGACAACAGTAACCTATGCAGGCACTGTAAGTAATTTGAATAACAACTAATGACAATCATACACAACAATCACATCACATAGTTGTTTAACATGGTTCACCCCCCTGGATGGGAAGCTACATCCACAAGAACTGTTGTTTATTTATCTTGGAAATGGTACAACAATTCTTCGTCTGCGCACTCAGCTGCAGACGCTCTTCTCTCTCTTTCTCTCAAAATTAGGTCTCTGCGCACTCAGCTGCAGATGCTCTTCTCTCTCTTTCTCTCAAAATTAGGTCTCTACGCACTCAGCTGCAGAGCCTTTACAATGCTTCCATCTCACAGTTCTAACAATATTCAATATTAATCAACAAAACAAAGAGTTAACCCTTTTCCTTTACAAAATTGCCTTATTTATAGATCAAGACCCGTAGGTCATGTCTTTTACATCTTGAAGGCAGAAACCCTTAGGTTTACAAAACTATCACGTTTTTCCCAAAATCGAACTGCTGATATCTGGCAGTAGATCTTCTGTTATATGCGTGCCAATAGGTTGCTTCCGCCGAGTTGTTCCTTCTTTTCCGGCCTTAGATGACTGGTTCAAGTAGTAGTAGTCTTCTTCCTGTTGTGATCAGTCACCTACCTTCGATCTACACCTACCCACTGCTTGGTAGTTATCGACGATATTTTCCAAAAATACGTCTTCTGTGACCTAACCAAAATAACTACCTTCATCCATCAATGCTCTACTTAGATGGATCCCCGTTGACGTGGCACATCGCAGCACTGTACTCATTGCAGCACCGACCTCGCATCTCCTTCGATACTATGCTACACGCAACTTCGCAGCATACCAAAAATGATCCCCAAATTGTTCAAACTTAATTGTGTTTAGCTCCGCAGTTCTCAAAATTCTTCCTGTTAAAAAATGCCCCATCTGGGCCAGGCCCAACACCCGTTGGTCATGTCTTTACAATCCGTAGGAAAAACCCTTAGGTTTACACAACTGTCACGGCTTTCTGAAAATCGAACTTCTGGCACCTGGTAGAAAATATTCCATCCTGGCGGCCTTCCATGCCTGCTTCACGTCGCTATCGGCCTTCTTGTTGCGCATGTGCCAACAGGTCACTTTCACCCAACCGTTCTTCCTCTAACAGCCTCGTACGACTGGTTCACATAGTGGCATCTTCCGTGTGTGTGACCAGTCGCTTTCTCTCCGATTTGCTCCTGCTCACCGCTTAGAACTCTTGGAGCATCTTTACCAAAAGTAGAACACCAACGGTCTAACTGGAACATGTGCCATCTTCCATCCAACATTCTGCTTTGCTAGCATCCCGAATACTGGACACTTCGCAGCACTTCCTCCTTGCTACACTGATCTTCGCAACTCTTCTGATGCTACACTGCGCGTAACTTCGCTGCATCCCAAAAACTTACACAAAACTGAACTGCGCCCAGCTTTGCAGTTCCAAAATTCCTTATTGCTCAAAATTGCCCCACTTGGGTCAGGCCCAATAGGCCCCTAACACTTACATGTGGCTCGCCCTCGAGCCACCTGGAACTTCGATCTCCCCGAACTGTTCTGCCTCCTGCGGAGCTAGCTTCGTAGCGAACTCATTATATGTGTCGATGAGTTTCTCTACTGTGTCCTTTGTATCTTGCTCCACTTGCTTGACTGTATCCATCATTTCAGGTGTTATCTCATCGCCGAGCTGGCCTTCGACTTGCTCTTGATTCTCGTGTAGCTCTTTTAACTTTTCCTCGATCTCCTATGAGATCGTGCCGGTATCTTCCAGTAATGGCTGCATCTTATCACCCATTTCAGTTTCTTTCTCTCGCAAGGCTTGCACTTCGTTCTTGAGGCTCGTTATTTCTCGGTACTTCTGGAGCCTATCTCTTAGCAGAAGGGCCTTCACTTCTGCATCCAACCTCTCCAAGGCAGCTTGCTTATCTTTCACTGCATTCTTTACTTCTAGCAGTGCCGATCTTCTTCAAGGACAGTAAAAGCCTTCGACGCCGCTTCCAATAGACTTTGGCACTTAGCTACTTTGGCAGCAATATTTGTGGCTGCGGCCTTTACTGCTTCTACTCTGAGCTACTGCACATTTGGTGGGGTCTGTGGGTTTATCTGCACCTTCAAAGCAACAATGTTAGCCTCATGGTCAATCTCCATATCCTGGATCTCTGTTTTAAGAGTGGTGACCAGCTCGCCAATATTAACAATAGTGTCTGCAGGATCTACCTGGACTTCCAAGTCATCTATATCATCTTCTACTGCAGTGATCATGGACTCTAGTCGTAGCCGACGATCATGCTCCTCCTGTAGCTGCATAGCTCTGCGCGAGCTAGACTCTTCCAACTACCGATTTTTTGCGTAGTGAACTCTGTAGGTGCGAACCCAGTGGTTAAAAAGTCAATGATGTCCCTATAGTAATCATCGGCAACCTATGTAGCAAACAACTGTGCATCAGGTGGATTGTCCTCCAGATTTGTAGGCTCTTCGCCAGACTCAATCCTTGACAGATGATCAGGTACTAAATTCAACCTGCCTGGCTTAACAACAATTTCAAAGTCATACTCCTGAAAGAGTAATAACCATCTGCATATGCGCCCCCCTAAAACTGGCTTATTGACCAGGTATTTCAAAGAAGAATGGTCAGTGAACATAGAAAAGTGCGCACCAAGCAAATAATTCCCGAACTTCTGCAGCGCATATAACATCGCGAGTCCTTCTCTTTCAGTAGTGGTATAATTCTTCTCAGCAGATGAGAGATTCCTACTGGAAAACGCAATGGGATGATAAATACCTCCCTCTCCTGGTTGCGCTAATACAATCCCTAATGCACTGATCCCAGGTGGTTAGTGTCTGCTTATGCGCAACCCACCATCTGGCAGGTGTCTCGCATAGGGCCATGTCCAATGCTGATACGTGAAATTCATCTACAACTGCTGCAGTATATTCTTTGATAAAGAAATAAACATTAGATAAACCATCATAGGTAGGGATTGGAGTTACCTTTTTACCAATCCAGCGGAGTGACTTCATGATCGTCGTGCATCTTCTGGAAGATACTTCATGCAACTAATTTGCCAATTCTCTAGCCCTGCATCAGAGTCTGAGATGCAAGAACTGTCACAGCGCTAGCTGAGAGTTCCATCTACAATTGGATTAGTATAATCAGCAGCATTGGTGGTCATTTTGTAAATACGGTCCAAGTCTTGGGCTCTAGATTCCTCTTGAATCGGTTCCACATATCGTTCGCCCTGCGAGGGGTCCAATGGCGCGATGACCCTTATATCATTGCCTTCGAATATCATTTTTATGGTCTTCAAATTTATAATGGTAGAGTTAGTCATTGCCCAATAGATACCCAACAATGCTGGATAAGGATGGCTTTCATCCACGATTTCAATCACTTCGAAGTCAGCATAGCTGCGCACTCCATCAATGTCAACAATGGTGTTAGGTAACCTTCCCAAGGGTATAACTATCCCTTGATTAGCCATTCTTAACTGTATTGGTGACCATTGTAACTTTGGTTTTCCTATCTGCTTCCATGTCTGCTTGGTCATGACATTTACCTCGGATTCAAGATCAAGAATGATCTCATCCATCTCATAATCCCAAATTTGTACAGTGAACCTCATTTCCCTTCCTATTCTTTTGGGACTTCTAATGTTATGGAATGCGCCATGGGCAGCCTCCTTCTCACTTCGTGGCTCATACTGGTTGAGTAGTTTTTCAAATTCTATGAGAGCATCTGCGCTCTTTAATAGCTTCATGCAGCTCCATAAGAACTGCGCAATAGAAGTGCCTGGATCAGGTGCAGCGCGCATTTGATCATATGCCAGCGGCATATATTTCTATCTATGGTACTTGGCTGTGCAACGGGATTCTCGTCGACTCAGGTGCTGACTCTCTAAATATATCCTGTGCTTTTGTAAATGCTCCTTTATTCTTCTGTAGGTCCAGAATCAACGTTTTTCCTGCAGCTTTTCTAATCCATACTGGTTCACCAAGAGTATTCTTAGCATCTGCCGTTCTAGAAGTTGAAGCTTCTGCACCTCTATCTCTTCCTGTATTAGCACCACTGCGCGTTACAATGTTTACGCTTGGATTCTGATTCATATTCACACCATGGCGCCGAATTCTGATTCATATTCATTGGGTTTGGCGCACCACTGTTAAGATAATCCTGAAATAAGGGACAATGTTCTCTGGTGTGGCCTTCTCCTTTGCATCCTGTACACCAGACCTCATGTCTCGGGTCATATCTTTGTTCCTTTCCATTCTTCATACTTTTCAATTCCAATGTCAAGGTGATTAACTGGTTCTGGATTTGAGACATCCCATAAGTACTTTCTCCAATTGGTGAAGCCTCCAGCTTCATTGTGATTTCTAAGGCCTCTGCCTGCGACGCAACCTTCTATTGCATCAGTGGTTGTTTGATGTGGGGCAAGAGCGCAACGATGAACCATTCCTTGTGTTGTTACGGAGCTATAACAAAGCTTACTTGGTCCAATAACGTCTTAAATTTTTGGTCAAATTCCCAAACCGATTCAGTAGGTTTTTGCTTAATCTATTTTAACTCTGTTATGCACTGCGATTCAGATTTTGGTTTCTTAAACTCTGCTGTGAGTGCAGCCTTGATTTCCAATAGGGTTCTTGGCTGTGCCTGAGAATATTTCATAAACCAATGCAATGATCTGTCCTTGAAAGTAGTGATGAGCTGCGCTCTCTTCACAGCATCATCTTGAAATTGATTCACATAGAAACTAGTGCTGACTAGGATCTTCTAGACCCATTCCTTTGAATATCGGCAGTTTTATGTCATTATCTGTCATTCTCCTTCCTGGTTGTGGAGCTCCCTGAGTAGTGTTCTGATTCTGCGTGGAGTTCTGAGTGGAAAAAGTAAAGGGAATATTCATAATAGTGCTAGGGATATTACTTTGCGGAATATTCTGAGACTGGATATTCTGAACTGGGATAGTCTGAGTTGGGATGGTATGAGCACTTGCTCCTGCGGTGCTAGCAGTATTGACGTTCTGTGGGGTGGGTTGCGCTACGCTCGCAACGGGTGGGCTTTGAGATAGGGAAGGCGCGGTATTCGCAACCGACGGGTTCTGAGGTGTAATAGGGTGGATATTAGCTGATGACGGCGCGGTCTGATTGGTAAGGTCACATGGGATTTTGGTGTTCACGCGGAGTCCAGGTCCTCCGGGATTCTTTTCTTTATTAAACTTATATCTCTTTCCACTTCTCAGATTATGGGTTTCTTCGTCAGAGTCACTATATATACTTTCTACCATGACAGAGTCAAAACTATTACTGCATTCTCAAAATGTCGTTCTCAGCTAACAACATTTTAATGTATAGACTAAGATTGTTTAGGTACTTACCTCTGAATCCTTCGAAAAAGTACACTTCAACTTGGCTGTAGGATTTTAGCGTATATACAGCAAACTCGGTCACAAAATCTTCAAGTATGCTATCAACCCAGAATTCAACTGCGCGCGACAGTGGGATGTCTATTGCTTTGAGTTGCGCTGTGAGCTCTAGAGTCCACTTTGTTGGTACTCCTCCTTGAAAATAGGTTTTCCTTTTTGCGAGTTGCAATATCCACTCATGCAGCTTGTTTCCAAATGAAGCCCAGAATATTTCATGAATATCCTTCCACAAATATCTGTTCAACCACTCTACGTCAGATAGACATGGGTGTTTGTTCTCTTTCTTTGTGAAAGCTCTTTCGGTCTTATCACACAAATCCTAGATCTCCTTCTTTTCTGGATGCCAATTGTCTGAACCCAATGGGAATTGGTATTCTTTGTCACACATTACTTTCCAAGCACACTATCGCATCACTAGTCTTAGCCGAGCAACATAACCATTTGTTGTCTTAGATAACTGAGCTATAGGTTTCCAATGTAGACCCAGGTACTTCGTGATCCAAGGAACCAACAAAACCCCTATTCACCGGCCCTTTCGGCAACAGACTGCGAATAGTCTGAGGTCTCACCCTAGGTGAAGCTGAGGGGGTGGTTGTGGAATCAGGTTTCCACAACCTAGTGATGCGAGTGTTTACAGTGACTAACAAACAATGCCATAAAGGACTCTTATTGTGGACAAATGACTGTGCGAAGCCTCTACTTTGCGGTGGATACTTCATCAAACTGTGGTGCCGCGCACCTAGCGCATCCAAGGACTGCGCAATGTTAGAATTTCCTCGTGTTACGCCGATAAGCTATTGACAGCTTACCTCGTAGCACTTACTATGGGTCAGTGCATCAACAGGACCGCGTGTCTACTTCAAGACTCGATCGACTCTATTCAACCTTACTTAACGGTCTTTATTCATTCCTTCAACACTTAGGTTATTATCTTTATGCTATATGTTAATGAATGAAACATGCAATACTACATGCTCTAGCGCTGCGCTCAAATTCAAAGTTCAACTATGTGATCATCCAACAGATTCATACATTCAAATACTTAGAATTGATGAACACTTTACATCCATCCATACATGTATTACCTAACATATTATTCCCACCATTCCTGTGGTGAATACATATAAAAGCAATCACATAACAGATCATTTGCAGTATTAAACATCCATACTAAGCAAATGAACAGTCGTAAAACACAACAACAATCACACTACACAGGATTTAACGTGGTTCACCCCCCAGATGGAGGCTACATCCACAAGAACTGCTTTTATATTGATCTTTTGGGAAGGTTACAACAGTTCTTAGTCTGCGCACTCAGCTGCAGACTCTCTTCTCTCTCGGATAGGTCTTTGTGCACTCAGCTGCAGAGCCTTTATAATGGCTTCAAGCTTAATAATATGCAAGAATATTCAAGCTTAACAAAATTGAAGAGTAACCCTTCCCTTACAAAAATGCCCTTATTTATAGATCATGCCCATAGGTCATGTCTTTACAATCCGTAGGAAAAACCCTTAGGTTTACACAACTGTCACGGTTTTCCCAAAACCGGACTTCTAGCACCTGGTAGTGAATATTTCATCATGGCAGCCTTCCATTCCTGCTTCACGTCGCTATCGACCTTCCTGTTGCGCGCATGCCAATAGGTCACTTTCACCCAGCCGTTGTTCCTCTAATGGCCTTGTGCGACTGGTTCATGTAGTGGCATCTTCTGCGTGTGTGACCAGTCGCTTTCTCTCCGATTTGCTCCTGCCCACTGCTTAGCACTCCTGGAGCATCTTTACCAAAAGTAGACTGCCGACGGTCTAACCAGAACACATGCCATATTTCGTCCAACATTTTGATTTGCTGGCATCCTGAAGACTGGACACTTCGCAGCACTTCCTCCTTGTTGCGCTGATCTTCACGGCTCTTCTGACGCTGCGCTGCGTGTAACTTCACAGCATCCCAAAAACTTACACAAAACTGAACTGCACTCAGCTTCGCAGTTCCAAAATGCCTTATTGCTCAAAATTTCCCCACTTGGGCCATTCCCAACATAGACGCACAAAATTTCAACCTGGATGGTCAAATACTCTCGTTGGAGGTAGATGACATATATTTCATTACAGGATTGTCCCATCAAGGGGAGTGGAAAGTCTTCAGTCTCGTACTGTAGGTGATGGGATGAACATTCTCGACTACATAGATCGATACTGTCTTCCCGACACTCGGAAGGTGGGGAGTCAGGTACCCATTAAAGCCATAGTCAATTTGAGCATGCAGATCATAGTCGCTACCCTCGTCAGGATTACAAGTTCGGCAACTCTACACCAGGATTCAAGGCCGGTGATGTTCTATGCCTCACAGTGCATGCTTCCCATTGTATATGACTAGTGCACAACGTTACTGGGGTCTATGAAGATCCAGTTAATGGAGTTCAAGCATGGGGAGGCAAACAACTTTGGATATGACAGTGTACTATGTAGCTTCTTCTTCGAGAGGGTTCCGGGGCTCAGTCTGAGGATTGAAGTCCCTCCTCATAGTCTCTGCTACCCAGCCCTGACTCGGTGGGTAGAGGTCTTGAAACGATAGGGTGGTGGCCGACAATCATCACCATACATAGATAAGTTCCTTCACTGGTGGGACCGACAAGTCATAGCCATTGACGACTACCCCTATGGAGGGATAGACTTCCATGGTGATCGCGACATATCGCTTCCTCCAAGAGCTATGTTCAGAGACTTTGGTATGTTACTCTTTTTTATGTTTTTGTGTATTAAATTTTTTGGGATTTTTGATTATATATGGAAATGCAAAAATATTTTTGGTGTGGAATCACATATTGGCATTCTACTGTTTGCTCAAAGATGTTGGTCCGCGAAGACCAGAGGGTTTCTCTAGACATCATCGACGGGGCAGGGGTGGAGAGGTAATTGGCACTGCAGCAGAGCACACATTAGAGACCGTGTGGGTCAACCTGTCCCGCATGACCAACAGGGTACCCATGATCGAGGTAGCGCGATTGCCAGAGGACATGCAGAGCCATGTTGTGGGAGTACCAAGCCCCTGGGTACGACTACTGCAGTGCATAGCCAATGCAGTACATTATTACTATCAGAAACATCCTGTTGAGGCAGCTAGGCCTTCTCATGGGGCTTAGACATCTCAGAGTCCCATATTTTGTATCGATATGTATATTTTTGAGAGCTACGGGCTCCGATTTTGTATTGTGACACCACTTTTTGGACATGCTATTTATAAAAAATTGTGATTCTTCGGCTCTACTATGTGTGTATGTACAAATGTACAAATGTATGCTTATTTGTGTGCTTCATTATGAATGTGACAAATGCCAATCTAGGACATAGTTAGCATATGCATCAGATATATGATTAAAACTTCTCGGAACATGAATGTATGTAATGGAAACAAAATGACATTCCAAGAGTCTTACCCTTAAGAATCTCCGTAGTAAAGTAGGATCCCTCACACGATACTAACCATTTAATTGAGACACCCAGTTGTGAATCCAAGCGGACTTCTAAAGAATGGATACCATGTGAAATGGCATCACAAAGTAGCTCAACTACGACACTATACTCAGCCACATTGTTGGATGTAGGACCGAGACAAGCACCTCCCGAAGACACAATCTAATGGTTAGGTGAATAAATAACCCATGCAGCAGAAGCAAGTCTCTGCGCATGACGGCTAGCACCATCCGTGAATCCCAAGAACACAGGAGATTCCGCTGACATCTGTCAACCAAACGGAAGCGAATCAACAGACCGAAAAAACAAAATAAATCTAAACCATGTACAGAAGAAACTATACAATAGTATACAAAAGTATCAGCTCGAACTAGAAGTTCACACATAATACCGCTTGAGGTAGAGACCATTTCTAGGCTCCTTCAAGGAATTCCCTTCATAATATTCCAATTCATCGCCTCACTATGTAAGGACCATGCCACATGGGGTTAAACTTGCCTGCCCCCAGTGGTTCCTTATCTTGGTCATACAAGAGGATCAAGTCACCTTCAGCATATTGCCAGGGACAGACAGACCTATCGTACTGAACCTTGACATGATGCTTATTGGCATCTATAGCCACGACGACATCTCGACGCTGCTCATCAAGCTACTCAAGGTGGATCAAACGTTGCTCAATATCCGACATATCAGGGAGGAGCTCTATGGCTAGTTTTAACAAAGGGATTTCGCATTAAATTGGTAATATAGGCTGCACACCATGAACTAGATGAAATGGTGACAAATCGGTGGTAGTCTTAACTGCGGTTCGATATGCCCACAAAGCAGGGTATAACATAATGTGCCAGTTTCTCTTGCTTTGTTGGATGGTTCGTTGGAGAATGGTATTTAAGGACTTATTGACTGCCTCAACTTGACCATTTGCTTGGGGGTAGTACGAGGAGGAGTGCTCTTGATGAAACCCAAGCGTGAGTGACAAATCCACCATCATATTGTTCTGAAAGTGACTGCCATGGTCAGTGACAATCTCTCTCAGAATACTGAGAATCTGATTGAACACGAAATGGGCTGCTGTATCACTATCGCCTTTTACAGTAGGCATGGCCTCAGCCCATTTGGAGAAATAATCCACGGCCACAATGCTATGGTGATGCCCCCCAGCCGAGGCTAGTTTTCAATCCATGAAATCCACCCCCCACTTAGTGAAGGGACCGATGGTGACGACCGGGTGAAGGGGCACTGGATGTGAGTGTACATTCTAAGAAAACACCTGGCAAGGGTGACATCTCCTTATGGCGTTCATACAATCCTTGAAGATCGAAGGCCAAAATTAACCAGTTCGCATAATGCATTGGGCTGTTGCAAGCCCAGATAAGTGACCACCACATGCCCTAGCGTGGCAATCATTAAGAACATGCTCCGCTTCTTCATGAGTCAAAAAATGACGGAGGATAGAATCCTTTTCTCGATGATACAAAGTGTCACCGACGATGGTATAATCTCTAGCGTGGTGTTTCACATGCCATCGTTCATCTCGTGAATAGTGAGAAGGAAACTTCAAAGTTTGAAGATATACAATAATATCCCCATAACAAGGGTTCTCAGATGAGATAAGAAATAAGTGCTCATCCACAAAGGAATCTTCATGGACAATATCCTCATCAAGTCGCGGAAGGTCCGACATGAGCTCCCAAGGATTTCACTGACTTCGTCGAAGCAAAATCGTGATCAAACTCTTGAAGGATCACAATCCATTTATTGTACTTCCCCCTATAAGATGTCGTGATAACATGAACTGAAATGGATTGATATGCGCTATGACCGTGGCTTTCCTAAGTATGATGTAATGTCGTAACCATTGGATTGCATGAATAGTCGCAAGCGCCAACTTCTCCACATGAGTATATCTCAACTCAACGTCTACTAGATTTCGACTAAGGTAATAGATCACATGCTCCACGAGCACATCATCAACCTGAATTAAGACCATGCCAATCGTCTCTTGAGACACAACCACAAAAAGTAGAAAATCTCTTGCAAAGTTGGGTGGACTAAGCAGAGGGGACGATACCAAAGCTTTCTTAAGAGCATCGAAAGACTACTGGGCTTGCTCATCCCAGATAAATGATGTGTCTTTCTTCAACAAGCATGCGAAACCTTTAGTAAGATTAGCATAATTCACTACAAAGCGACGTAGAAAAGTGGCTCTCCCTTGGAGGCTTTGAAGCTGAAACAAGTTGCGTAGAGGAGGCAACCGAAGTATTGCCTCAACTTTAAGAGGATCGACTCTGATAACCTCTTTTGAAACTATGAAACCTAGAAGGTGACCCGTTCTCACAACAAAGATGCACTTATTGGGATTCAACCGAATCTTTTAGCGTATGCATCGTTCGAGAATTCAATGGAGGTGCTTGGGGTGGTCCACTCTCTTGCGAGAATGGCCATCAAGATCATCCAAGTATGCCTCCACTATACGTTTAAGGTCGTGAAAGGCGTAGGTCATAGAATGTTGAAAAGTAGCTCCGATGTTTTTAAGGCCAAAGGGAATTTTCCAGTATGCAAATGTACCCCAAGGACAAATAAAAGCAGTCTTATGTTGGTCCTTAGGTTTTATCTGGATCTGATTGTATCCTGAAAATCCGTTCATGAATGAAAAAACTTCGCTTTGCACACAAGCATCCAAGATATGATCTATGAATGGAGTGGGGAAATTATCCTTCGGACATGCGCAGTTCAGATCTCTAAAATCAGTGCACACATAGATAGTTCCCTAATTCTTATCCACAGGAACGAGATTTGACACCTGTTAGCACTTAGATTTTATCCCGGTTGTAAAAGAATAACACCTAAGGTAACTTATTTCAAACCAAACTTTAGGTAGAAAACTTAGCCATTTTTTCCACCAGAGAGGGCTCTCTCACAAGATATATGTAAAGGATAAAAATATATAGAACACGCTCAAATTTCTCAAAAAAGATTTACTTGGTTGAAAAGGAAACAAGAAACATTGGGCATGGAGTCAACTTTCAAATATTTAACGTGCCAGCAAGAGATTTATACCAAATAGGTTTTCACAGAGGCAAGATAGCAACCATATCATAGTCAATTTGATTTTGCAGGTGGTATAGAAAGAAATAATGACAGTCCATCAACAACAGGCACCAAACTAGGATGAATCCATTGTCAACTTTAGAGAAATAAATGGATACTTAAATGCGATAAAACATGGCATAACTAGTATGAATCCCAATTTATTTCAAACGTTCATTTAAGCATAGAAGAAGAACATAATGGAAGACATAACAAAGAAAGTAGACATACACATATAGAGATAAGGGAAAAGACAGACTGTAAAAAGTGATCAACACATGAATCTCTGGTCTCAAAAGATAGGTATTTCCACTGTACGGCCTTTTATTATTCTATCAAAATTTGACTTCAAAACTTATTGTCTCTCAACGAGTTTCCAACCCCTTCAAAAATGATTCTCATTGTCTTTTATACAAAATTCGAAAGAAGCTTGACATAACCGCTTCTTTTAACTAGTAACTAAAAATGTCTTAACTCAAAAGATAACTGTCTTTAAACAATATTACAAATTTTAAAATAAAAACATCATTTTTGTCACTTGGCAAGAGTTCTGAATATACATGAATGAACAGAATATCTCGTCCTTCCTTATTTATCCACATAGTTCCATTGGTCGGCCGTGGGTAGATCATAACTAGTCATTTCCTTCACCAGGACTCACATTTCAAGGTGACCTGTGCAGACACGTCCTTTATCCTTCTGTCGCAACTGCCAATCTCCACCGATCTTCAGAGCTCCCAAGAACAGTGACACATAGACAAAATGTCGTTTTTGAAAACCCTTTTATTTTATATAGGCTCTTTTCTTTAACTTTCTTGCAGCTTTCTGAATGTACCTCATTTCCAACCGTTCATCGCATGCTTTTGTGATTTGAGCCATCAGATCTTGTGCCTCTTTATTCCTCATGGTGGTATCCGCGATCCCAACAATGGTTTTCCTTTCTGGTTTCAACTGCGTGCAGATCAACCATCTTCTGACACTTGTTAAGGTGGTTTGTTTACCGCAACCACCCTTTCCTTTATCGAGTGTGCACTTCCCATGATGCAGATGAATCTCATCCCTTGATCTTTTCCCAATGTATATCATCCATCCGATTATCGTCAACAAATGGCACATTCCCTGTGTACTTCTACATCTTCCACGTGCTATGGCCCATGTTTTCCCCGTATTACCCTTTGGCGGTTCCGCATGGTGCTTTAGTGGTTTGTGATACCACTATTACGTCGATGCGGAGCAATAACAATGCGACATGTATTCCGGTGGTATTTTGTCTGCAACTGCTCACCATACTTTGCAAATGAGATTTTTGGTAGTGCGGGGATCCACGATAGCCGTCGATCTTTTCCTTCGTCATCTCCGCCATTTGAACTTTGCCGAAAGTTAACTTTCTCAATAATTTCTTTCGGACTATATCGCTTGTGGGTTTTTGCTTTGTTGATTTTTATTATAACTCTTCATTTAACACATCGTTTATAAATTTACTTCTTTTAGGTATTTTGGACAAACTTTTTGGATATTTCAAATATGGTGTCAACAACACCCATTCCGTAAGGGGAACTGGGTAGATGAAACTCACCTTAAGACCAGGCGAAAGCTTCCCGAAGCTCCTTAAACAACTTGGTGTAAATTCCAACCTCCTCATGAGAGCAATCATCACCGATGTAAATGTTCTCTACCTTTCCGGGAGTACGAGAGATGTTGATTGGTATAGTAGGGGAAATATTAGCCATGTTCCCATCCGCGTAAATCCCATGTGAATCCCAAGGAGCCACAGGGTGACCAACCATCTCGGCAAGAGTCGTCCTAAACTCTTCTTGCTCGATAAGATCAAGGTTGGGAAGAAAATAAGAGCGATGATGCATATCTTCGCAAGGTCTTTCGCTACCACACATGGCCTCAATAATGGATTCATCCGAAGGTAAAGTACTGTCAAGGAAATCATGCGAACAAGATGAGTCAACCGCCCATGTGGGCAGCATAATGAGATATTCCTCCTCTGTCCGTGAAGAGGAAGGATCTGACTCTGCAATGGCTTGTTGAATACCTTGGTATGCAAGCTCAACAACAGACAGTGGCATAGCCATTCCAACATGCGCAATGTCTCCAAACGTGGAACTAGTGGACGGTAAAGTCCACGGATCATTAAAATACAAAGTCCGAAATGGTACATTATTCAATGCAGGAGGCGCATTATTGACAATGGTTCCAATAAAAGCAATGGGTGCAGGGAAATCAAAAGATCCCAACAATGAAGGGTACAATCCGACACCCATGTTCCCAGTTTTCGGCTGAGAATATTTGATTTTTGGGACAATAGGTCCCGTGGATGCTGTGGAATAGGGACTAACGAAATCTAGTTGGTCGATTGTCACAATCTTTCCTTCGTGTGGAAAGAAAATAATTCTGAATATAGAGGACAAGACCACTTTCATAGCGTAAATCCAATTCCTACCCAGGAGAAGCTTGTAGTCGATTGGAGCATCAACCACTTCGACTTCAATAGGCACAGGTTTCCCACCCAAGCGGACAACAAGGGAAGGGAGAATCCCATGCGGCTTAAACGACCGATCGTCAAATGCAGTGAGCATGGTCATAGACTTGGATAAGGGAGGAGAGCCAAGAGCTTTCCAACAAGATAAATACATCACTGACGTAGAAGCACCTTCGTCAACCACCATTCTTTTGACGAAATTCTGTAGGCACTCCACATGGATTTGAAAGGCCACATGGTAAGGTAAGCGAGGTTGGATGTCAGTAGTGTCAAACTTGATAATGTTAGGACTCCCCTCATCCTGAACTCCTAAAGTGCGCAAAAGGGCATTCCTTTGAGAAGGAAACACATGTAAAACCTTGAGAGCCAACATGGCACATGGAGTTTGACCCAAATATTCTACAATAGAGTAGTTTTGGGCGGCTCGAGCATTGGGATTATGTGTAGAGTGCTTGAGAACACCTTTCGGCATCCGTGGCATAGTAGTGGGCTTCTCTATATGAAAAGAGGTATCAGTAGGAGGAGGAGGCTCATTCCCCATATTAGGTTGTGGTGCATCATAATCACGTTGGAGAGTAGCAACACTAACCTCTGATTTAACCATATTCACGCATCCAAAGCCACTGGTTTGAGAAGTGGACGTTGAAATATCATTGGTCCCATAACCAATAGTGGGAGCATTCGAAGCCATATTTTGATGATGTGGAAGGGGATCTTTCAACATAGTTGGGATCTGTGCAAGATTCTTCGATGCTTCTTCAATCCGAGGACACAAGTGAGTAAGATGATCTTCCCCACAAAGCTTGTAAGGGAATTTCACCTTACGCCTAGGCTTACGGTCCCCACTAGCATTTCTGCTGTTCCGAGGAGGGTTGGCATTCTATTTCCGAGGAGTATTATGATTACTACCATTGTTCCAATTATTTCCAACCTTACGGTTATTTCTCCCCTTCTTCTTACCACTGGGCTGCTGGTTACCTGATGGGTTCTTTGATTGCATAGCATGTACATCGAATGATGGGGTGGAAGTGGACCAGGTGTGAACCTGTCCGGGAGGAGATTGGTTAAGTGACAAATTTTGCATTTGATTAGCAACCAAATCATCGAGTACTTGCGGATCCAACAATGCCATCGGCATGTGGTCCAGGAACTGGCTTGGGATCATGTCGTGATCACGGTGCATCTTGAATAATGTCATACAGGATGCCAGATTGAGCATAGAGTAAGTCTAGCTGCTGGACTTTTAATATAGCTTGTTCCTTAGTCGTAATGACGAAAATCAAAACATCCTTAGAAATGTATGGAAGAAAAGACTTTAGAAACCATTCCAACAGAAACTCTGGAGGAATGTTGGCTTTCACTAACCACTTCCATCAACGACACTCTTGAACGTGGTCAGATATGTACGTAGCCTTATTCTAGCGGAAGGTAGATAGTATTTCAATGCCAGTATCATAGCGAATCGACAGCTGGAAATGATCCAGGAAAACCAAGGCTATCTCATTGAAACCCTTGTACGTGCCCCCAGGAAACTCAACATACCACTTCAAGGCTGCCCTTGTGAGGGTGCGTTGAAATAGTCTCAAGAGAACAAAATCATGATTTAACGAGTTTGATGAGCACCAAATGTGAAAAGTCGTAACATGATCACTCAGATCCTCACCACCCTTCCCCTCAAACTTGGGAATGTCCTAAGTGAGCTTGGTAGGGACCAGAGGCCAAGTAGGATTGTGACACACCGGATCATTTGTGAGCTTCGAAAGATCTGGAAGATTTAATCGAGCAAGGAACAGAAGCTATGGTTGTAAAGCTTGATTATAAGCTCCCATAAAAGGTTGATTGTACGGACCTGAAGGATAGGATTGACCATGACCATGACCATGACCATAAGGTTGATAACCTCCTCCAACCTGACCCATGTGAGGGTAAGTAGGTATATATGTATTATGAGCACCGTAATGAGGTGGGTTGTAATAAGGGCTAGAACCGACTGTATTATAGTAAGGGCTACCACCATAATTATGGGGCATATAAGTATTACTCGTAGCGGGAACCGTATTGTAATGACCATAGTTGTGAGGTATGTTCCCAACCCCTGAATAAGTACTATTGGTAGCAGGAGCGGTTGTGTTATGACCATAATAAGGTATATTCCCACCCCTAGTACAAGCGTTACTAGTAGCAGGAGCAATTGTGTTGTGACCATAATTATAAGGTATATTCCCACCCCCTACATTGGTGTTATGAGTAGCAGGAGCGGTCGTAAAAGTATATGGTATGTGTCCACTCCCGGTATAAGGAGGATTGTTAACATTAGCGAATGTGGTCATGGGTTGACGTGTAGAGGCATGTGTATTATACTGTGGAATGTGAGATGTACTGTGAACAGTGTTCCCACCAAGAGGGGTAGTCCTAGGAGGAAGCCTCCCTCCAAGATTTGGAAAGTTTGGAGGAATATAGCCCACCCCATACTGATGTGTGTGAGTAGAAGGTGCAGTGCCCCCAACAAGGGTAGTGCCCCTAGTGAGTGCAGTGTTTCCAACACCATGACTAGTGCTAGCATGACTACCTGACGTAGTGGAAGTATTAACTGTGTTCATACTAGGCATACCATAAGAGAATGGGGTAGTGTTGGTCATAGGACCTGTGTTAACATGTGACTTTGGCATCCCGTATAGGAAATTATGTGGATTCAAAGGATCGAATGGGTCATCCTCGTGTGGATCCGACCCAAACAAACTAGGTTGGGTCTTGGGTTGTGGATCCCCCCCCATGCCTCTCTAGGAGTAGGGGTGTCAGAAGTGTGTTCGAATCTACCCGATGGAGTCGTAGGGATTTCTCCCGTGCCAGAATGTGCAGTCATGAATTCGGTGCAAAATGCTTCAAAATAATCAGAAGAATTGGAGAGGGCCTTCTGACATCCCCTATTAACAGGACGTGTAACCTTGGCGGCCGATAAACCAGCCAATCAACGAGACCGATGGAGAGTGGGACCTTACGCCACGATACCTTCGAAGAGTCAATGAATAAAATCATCTCCTAACGGCCAAACTAATGATCAAAGTGTTAGGAAGCCATGTCAACCCTTCTATTTATTTT
This sequence comes from Larix kaempferi, assembly GCA_027924585.1. Classification (NCBI taxonomy): domain Eukaryota; kingdom Viridiplantae; phylum Streptophyta; class Pinopsida; order Pinales; family Pinaceae; genus Larix; species Larix kaempferi. The sequence continues at coordinate 7,234,212 of BSBM01000951.1, read as the reverse complement.
GTTAGTATATTGTTGTTGGACGCATATGCTTTGTAAGTCGTCCCGTAGTATTTGTTGATCCATAGTTTGTATTATTGTTGTTGGATGCATATGCTTTGTAAGTCGTCCCGTAGTAATTGTTGATCCATATTTTGTATTGGCCCATGGTTTGTATTGACACATGGTATTGACCCATGGTATTGGTGCCTAGAATTAGTATATAAGTTTGTGTTGAGACCAATGAAGGTACTGTGAAGTTATTTGTATTGAGCTTGCTCAAAGGAGGTTTCCCCCTTGAAGTGGCCTGCGATCAATATACAAGTGATTATGAGTTCTGTTATTTCTGCCATCTCGTGTGTTTTCATTAATTAAATATTGTAGGTTCATCACATCTGGTATCAGAGCACTTTCTTGGGCTCGTTGGGTGAAATTTCTGCCAATTTTTTTTTTTTTTTGCATCTATTGTAGCTTCGGATCTGGGAATAATCCCTATCCTCTTAACTGTGGGAAGTACTTGGGCATAATCCCTAAAACTCATTGTGAGGAGTACCATAGGAACCCCAAATTAGTTGTCCCATTGAGAGGTCTTGCTAGTGAAAAGGGTAACGACCCATACCTGATTGACTAGTTACCACCCGTGAGGTAAACCAAGAGCTGTTGTTTGTGGCAAGGCGGTTATCAGTTTTACCTGAGCCATGGAGTGAGGGGTACTGCCCCAATATGCAAGCCATCAGATAGCATTGGTGGCCAAGTGAAACCCCTGAACTTTTAGGAAGCCGCACATAACTAGGGTCCATATCTATTTTCAACTACATTGTTGCCGATCACTACCACGCCATTTCAGATCCAGCTATTTCAGATCTATTTCAGATCCAGGCATTTTCGATCCAGTCGGTGCCATTTCAGATCCCTCTGTTTTTGATCACTTTCATGCTGTTGCAGATCTATCTGTTTCAGATCCCTTCCACGCCGTTGCAGATCCATTCCTGGAAAAAAAAACAAAAAAAAGGTATAAAATTCTATTGTTTTTCCATATCTCCCTTGTTTTCACTCTGTTTCCCTTTAAACTTCCCTGAAACCCCGGTAATCCCACACCCCGATAATCCCATTCTGCATATTTCATTCATGAGGACCCTATCCCAAATTCCACTTTCCAAAGCCTGAAATCCCACATTTGTCTATTTTTAGTGTTTACCATAACTTCTTTGGATTTCACCCAATCTCCAAATTTTACCGCCAAGTTCCTTTCCTAATTCTGCTTCTTTGTCCCTCTTTGCCAAATTTTCTCATTCTTTCACCTCGCTTCTGAAATCCCCATTTTCTACTTCCCTGTCCATCATAAAGTGTCCAAAACCTAGTCAAACCCCAATTACCCCTCCGAGTTTTTCCCAAATCCAAATTTCCCTTTACTAAATAAGCTTTTGTTTGTGTTTTTCTATCCATTCCCCCCCCTCCCAAAAAAAAAACAAACAAAATCCTGGTTATGGTTGTCACCCATGCAGGAGTAACAACCATGAAGGAAGCACTTGCAACCATCCATACCAAACTCCAAGATCTGGATGAAACATTTCTCAGCCTCCATCTTCAGCATTCAGCCTTGAACAATAACCGACAACATGAATCTTCGGTAGCCAATGGGTTCTCTTCTTCCAGCAATTTCCATGGTCCGAAGCTTGAATTTCCTTGCTTTAATGGTACTGATCCAACTGGATGGATCTATCGTGCAGAACAATATTTCAGTCTACATAATACTTTTGATGTCCAAAAATTTCCACTTGCATCCTTTCATTTGGAATAGGAATCCCTTCAATGGTACCGTTGGTACATCAAGGCTCATAACGAGCCAAAATGGACAGATTTTTGCCAACTCCTTTTGCATCGATTTGGTCCTAGTGCTTTTGATGACTTCACCGGAGCACTCACTAAACTTCGTCAAAGTGGCACTGTGAGAGAGTATCAGACATAATTTGAGAAACTAGCCAATCACATAGAAGGATTGTCTGATGAATTCTACAGGAGTTGTTTTATCAGTGGTCTTAAGGATGAAATCCGGTCAGAGGTTAAAATGTTCTGTCCCAACACAATGATGGAAGTCCTAGGGTTGGCTAAGTTGGCAGAAGACAAGATTGCAGCCCAACAATGCTCCAAACCCACTTTTGTTCCCTTCCGCAATATGGGTTCTCAACGACCTCCCGTCCCGCCAGCTCCTCGACCAAATCCTATCAAGCATTTGTTTGAAACAGAGATGCAGGCACACAGAGAAAAAGGGATTTGTTATAATTGGGATGAGAAATTCACTCGGGGAGTGATGAGAAAATCCTAGACTCATCTATTCAATAAAAACAATGCCACCAGAATGATAATCAATCCAACGATTCGAAATAAAATGAAACTTTTTATAATTCCAATGCACAAGCAGATCCTAGATGAAAGCACAAGCACTCAAATGGAAAATGTAGTATGTAAAGCAAATATTTTTGTATTTTCTCTTATAATGGAAAGGAAAATGCAAAACTATGTTTTTGTATTTTTCAATATAATGGAATGAAAAATGCAAGCAAAATCTAACTATTCAGTTAAAGAAATGCAGAGCAGATCAATAAGACAACCCAACAAATCCCAAACAGTAAGACTCAGCCAATGTAATGAGCTAGAAAATCAAAAAATGGTAAAAAACCAACAAGGCTCAAAACAAAGAGAAAGAGGAGTTTCTAGTCACAAACAAGGCATGGAACAGTCGGGAATCAGGTCAATAAAGACTCAGGAACACTCAAAACCAACCCAACAACAATCCAAGGTCATAAAACAATCAAACCCGGAGTTGTACGCTATTGTCGAAGGAAAAACTGCAGGTAGACGCGAGCTACAGTGCAGATAGAGGTGGGTAGACGCAGGAAAAACTAAGCTGACCCGCATAAAGGGAAAGGCAAATGAGCAAATAGAGAGTCCAATCACCCAGAAAAAAACTTGTTTTCTATAGTATATCCCAACGACCAAGCAATGACACAGAGATTCGACAAACAACAACTCTAAATAAGGACAAATGCCTAAAAATCCCCAAAAATGGATGTTCTCCCTAGCGGAGTCGCCATTTCTGTTACGGAGAAAACTTCCTATGGCTTGGGGAAGACCACAATAGACAGTTGACTACAAGAAAATGACTCAATTCCCAATGCAAAGCTATATAAATGACAATGCTAAGATAATGGGGAAAAGACCAACCTTTAACCGGATGTTCGAAGTAGATCCCCGCTGAGATTTCAACTTGTGCACTTGAACCTGTAAATTAGTTTCAACAACCAATACAACACAAGTGCATATAATATGTGAAAGACATTAGCATAATCAATAACAATGATCCATGATATCATAAGAAAATATAACCCAATGTAATCTAACAATATTCACAATATAAATTGGTCGAGAAAATGAGTATTTCCATTAATGAATAACAAGAAGTACAATATACAACCTCTTGGTGGCAACCAATCTGAACCAAGAACTAGGTCTCTCCACTTGTGCCCCCACCACTTCAATCCTCCATACTATGGAAAACTCAAACTATGAAAAGGAGTTTGGGAGGTGAACATAAGAATTTCACAACAACAAGGATCAATGAGTGTAGACTCAAGTCACGGAAAATCCACTAGAGTTATCTTGCTTTCTCTTCTCCTCCCTTCCACATGCCATAAGAGCTCAATATATAGCCTTCCAAAGGTAAGTGAAAGGAAACATCAAGGCATTTTGGGGCATATGGAGGGCCAAAGGTCACCCAAAGACCGCTTTTTGGGAGTAAAAAGTAACTTTCTAATGATTTTTACCATTTTACTTGGTACCCGTAGGATATAGTGCAACAGCCTGCGTGTACCTGGGATAAAAAGGAATAGCTCACATACAGGAAAAAAAATAGGGAAAAATGTGTTCCTGGAGGACAAAATGATGAATCTGAGTCAATGAAATGGATCCTAAAGGCCAATAAATGCTGATGCTCACAAGGTGGAAAATTACGCTGTAACAGTTTGATGAGGGTACCTTAGGATAAATGCACCTTGTCCATTCATCTTCCTCTCCTGAGCCTGTCCGTAAGGACACGACCATGAATCCCCCACTCTTTTAACCAATAGACACTAAATCAAGAAGGGCGAACCATGCTCAGTCTGTCGATTAGTCCATCGTCTAGACCATCGTCCAGCCCATCGTTCAGCCAGTCATTCAGCCGATGCATTCAGATAGTCTTGACGATCAAGCAAATGACCCTATCCATGAAACGTCCCTTCTTGCATTAGCCAATGTCTCTGCTCGTTTGCTTGAATCCCCTGCCTTTGAACCTGCTCCTGTACACATTGAAGACAAGGCTCTTGAAGAACACACTACCTCTGCTGATCCTGAAACATTTTCAAGAGGGTTGAGCCCTATTAAGGATTTTGAATACCATGCAGAACCGTCCACTCCAAGTCATTAGGTAGTGGATAGATTTAACCAGGACATAGCACAGTTAACAAACCAGAATAAAAAATACATTGAGATGATCTATGAGCTTTGCGAAGAGAATAAGGAACTGCATATACAAGTGAAGAGTGTGGAATATTTGAACAGAGCCATAACCTCTTCCCACGAATCCCTCTGTATGAGGCATGACACCTTGAAGGACCAGTTCAAGAGGCTTAAGTCAAAATCTACTTCTTCCTCGTCTAAGTCAAAGGAAGCTACTGCCACAACTCAGCCTTCTTCCTGACTTCCTCTCTTCTTTGCTCAGTGGGACCTGGCATATCCCTAGTTTGGGGGAGTGTTGATGTCCAATTTTTCCATCACTTTTGATCATTAAACGTGCTCTGTTGGCACTACTTTTGCCATTTTTTGTGTATTGATTCATACTTCTTGCCATTCATACCACCATTTGAACTCAGGTATGAACTTATTTCAATATCTCATGAATCTTGATTGATTATCATCATTTTATGGATTATTAATGTTAATCTGACATTTCTAGACTTGCTGGGCATATAGTCTTCATTTTGTAGGCTATGGTTTTCAAACGGACTCTCATCCGGACGCGCGTTCATGTTGAAGACACCCATTTGCATTTAGACCTTTGTTCAGCCCTCCGTTCGCACCCTCAGATTTGTTGGTTAGAATATTCCGGGGCATTAAAGGAAAAAACTACGACGTGGGTTCTGTTGGCAATGTGGCCCTTATTTTTCATGAGCCCTTGTTCGAGAAGATCCACGTTCCCACTCACCCAGTCTGCCAACACATCAACTGCTCATGTGAAGGGAACCAACATGCATAGAATCGGGAAGACGGCCTGTGCGTTGTAATAGGTCGTTGTTATAACAATAAAGACCTCCTATTTTTAAAGAGGTCGACCATTGAAAGGGTCGACCTACTCTCTCTTTGTAAAAACTATATAAAGACGTCTTAGGTTGAGAAATGCAAGAGGATAGCTATAGACAAAAACATTGTGTAACTTTGATTCAGTTTAATAGAAAGACTCTGCTTTAGCTATTGATGATCATTCTCGTTTTATGTTAATGGTTGGTGACTGAATAGCTTAGGAGATAAACCCTTGTTGCTGGGAAGGGCCCCTCAACAATCAGAGGTTCCATTTGTGTATATTCAACAGTTTCTTTTTACATTTGTAGATAAGTTATTTTCGTTTTTACATGTATATGGTTCGTTTTCCTATAGATAACATTTTGCTATGTATGAAATACAAATTTCCTGTGCTTTTATGTAATTTATAGCTTCAGAATCCATTCGGCAGGCCATTTGCACCATTAGTTTAGACTGTCTTTCAGACCTCCTTTTAGTCTTTCATTCGAACTTAGACAAAATTTTCTAGAATTTGCAGTCATTGCCAGAATTGTCAATATTGAGTTTTATGCAGAGATAGTTAGTTAGAGTCTAGGTTGATTTTCCAGTACTTTAATATGTTTTGTAGCTAGTTTGAAATTCAAATGTATCTTTAACACTTCCAGCACTCTATATTCAGTTTTGTATTCACATAGAGATTAATTATTTCAAGTTTTATTAGTGATGAAATCCATTTGCATTCAACATATGTTTCACTGTTTAAATGAGAAGTAGTTTTGGTTGAAGTATAGTAGCACAATTATCTTTTTGTTTATGGCATAAGTAGTTTATGAAATGTTTCCATTTGCTCGCATATCTAGAACCTAGATTAGTATAAACTTGTTTACAATGCTCTCATAGACTTTATTAAAGCTCAGTTTGCCTTATTTCTAAAAGTAATTTAGTGTTTCATTTCAAGTTCTTTGTCCAAGCTTCTAATTAGTATTTTACTTTTATTTACATAGTGTTTTGTTGTTCAGACTTGGTTTAGTTTCATTATTTCAAGTTCTTTCATTTCTGTAAGTAGAATAGACTAGGAACTAGTTCCAATCCAAGTTTAATAAGATCATTTGTATTAGATGCATTAGTTTTCAGAGTTTGATGGTTACAAGTTCACATAGTTTAGTCAGAGTATAGGTTCACTTTCCAAGTTATAGATCAGTTTTGTTGCACTTTCATAGTTGTTTTAAATCATAGTTTGATTTGCAGTATGGATAGCGTAAGAGTACTTTTGTTTCCACTGTAGGTTTTTGATATTGATAGGAATGTGCATGAGTTAGATAAGCATCTCAGAAGCATTCCTAGAGATCAAGTAACTTAGACATAGTATTTCTCAAGTAGAGCTAGAATTGTCCAAATAGTATTTCATTTCAAATATCATAGTTAGTTTGTCGTTTGCTTATTGATCAACAGTAAGTTACAATGTTTAAGATTTCTTGTAATTGGTCTATCTTTATTTTTCACATCTTTGTACAAGTCAAATTAGATTTATTTCCATTTTGCATTTCTTTAGCTTTCGTAAGTCATTTAGATGTAGTAGTTCTTCACGATGATTGGAACTAGGTAGTTTGCTTATCATTCATTGCTAGTAATGCATGCCAATAAATCTTAGATCAAAATTTCTTCTTGCTTCATAGTGAAGTTGAATTTCATAGGTTGTTTAATTAGTTTGTTTTCCTTAGATAGTAAAGTTTCTTGCTTTTACATAGTTAGTTGGCAAATTGAATTGTTTTATAGATTAGGACTTTGATGGTCTTTGCTTTTATAGACTAGCTTGGTTTTGTTTAAGTCTTGTTTTTAGATCAGTATTGTTTTTGTAGTTTCAATTATTGTCCATAGAGTAGAGTAGTATAGATTGATACTATTCTGATCTATTGGTTAAGTCTAATTAGCTTAGTAGTTATATTTTTAAGTTTGACTCAGTTTTTCATTTTGAAAGATCCTTAGATATTTTCATTATTAAATATTTCTAAGGTCTGCCAAGCCGATATATTAGGTACCCTTTTACCTCAGCATATATTTTGTGAAAACTCTAAGCTTACCAACCCCGGTCAATAATTAAATATTTGGTGAATTCATTTAGACAATAAAACACCCAACATCTACTACCTAAGTAAGGGTCTTATTGAATCCGAAACTCGTTACTCACATGTCAAGAAGTTCGCTCTCGCAGTAGTCATTGCCGTCCAAAAGTTCTGTCATTACATACTACTCCGCACCACCACCATTATCGCCAACTCGAACCCCATGTACCACATTTTGACACGTTAAGTACTTGGGGGAAAGTATTCATGCTGGATCGTGATACTTCAAGAATTCGATCTCCTATTCGAGAAGGCCAACTCTAAGAAGTACATGGTGTTTGCCGAGCTCATTTGCGATATTCCCCGTGTTGATTTCGGATCTGAGCCCAACGATTCTCTTCCAGATGAGTCATTGTTCCTCATCAGCACGTCTGACCCATGGTATGGAGATATTACCTTATATCTTCAAACCCAACGGTTCAACCCCCAACTATCTCGTGACGACCGTTGTCGTATATGCCACTATGCCAAGTGTTACTTGATCATCAGTGATACCTTGTACCGTCATGGTATTGATTCTATTCTTCGATGTTGTCTGACACATGAGGAGGATGAACACGTCTTGAATGACTGCCATGCTGGGGCTTGTGGCGGTCATCTCTCTAGGATGGATACAACCCAGAAGATACTACACGCGGAATATTACTGGCCATCCATCTTTAAATATTGCATAGAGTTCGTTAAAAAATGTCCCCCATACCAACATTTTCAAATGAAAAAGCGCACCCACCCAGCCCCTCTACACCTGTTTATTTCCATTGGCCCCTTTGCAAAATGGGGAATAGATTTCATGCACTGTAAGCCTACCTCAACCAGGGGGCATGGTTATGTCATAGTAGCCATGGATTACTTTACTAAATGGGCTGAGGCTATGCCTACGTACAACGAAGACGACAAAACCACCGCACTCTTCATGTTTAATCATGTTATTTCACGGTTCGGAGTTCCACAAGCCATAGTCACCAATCATTGATCTCACTTCCAGAACCATATGGTAGATGAATTGAGTGACAGACTGGGTTTTCATCACGAAAACTCAATCCCTTACTACCCATAGTCCAATGGAAAAATAGAGGCCATTAACAAAGTCTTGAAAACCATGATCCAACGCATGGTGGGTATGCACAAATCAAGCTGGCACAACATCCTCTTTTCCACACTATGGGCTTATCGAACCTCCGTTAAGACTACCACTGGATTTACACCTTTCCAATTAGTTTATGGATTGGAGGAAGTCCTACCAATAGAGTGCGAGATTCCATCTCTCAAACTCATAGTTTAACTCCATCCGAACACCACTGCCGAGGAAGAACGCTTCCTCTATCTAGAAAAACTCGATGAGACCCGCTAGGATGCTGCTCTTGCCAACGAGGCACATAAGAAATGAATCAAAGCACAATATGATAAGTCGGTAAAACCCCGCGTCTACAACGAGGGTGATTTGGTCCTTACATATGACCAAAGGCATGATAAGATGGGGGCAAGTAAGTTCGAGTCCATGTGGCATGGACTGTACATAGTGAAGCGTGTTCTGGAGAAGGGAGCCTATGAACTAGAGGATTATGATGGGATATCTTTGGGTTAGCCCCACAATGGGATCTACCTAAAGAGGTACCATGCCTGATTTTTTCACGCATAGGTATGTTGTATATACTATACATGGCATGTGTTTTTGTGTGGTGTGACGCTTTGTTTTAGTTTGTCTAGATCTTGTTTCGCTACTTATACCATGTTCTGTCTGCATGTGCAGATGACAACTTGATATGGATTCACAGACGACGCCAACCGGCATACTTGTAACCTTGCTTCGGCAGCCTGGGTACTTTATTCCCCGACTGGTGAGCTAATTAGCTCAGGAGGAAATTGTCTAGGATACGCGACCAATAACGTCGTAGAGTATCAGGCGGTGATTGGAACCCTAACCGATGCTCTTTCCTTGGGTATGAACCACGTTGTTATCCACCTGGATTCACAACTAGTGGTTTCTCATCTTAACCAGATCTATTCTATCCGCGACCCCACTCTGCTCCGTTTCTTCCGACGAGTTTGTCTTCTAGAAAGGTCCTTTGAGTCTATTCAATACCTACACATTCCATGAGACATGAATACGATTGCTGACTAAATGGCCAACTTCATTTTGGATTGGTACATTACACACATATAACATATTCATAAAATATAAAGATAGACATAACATGTAAATTATCCATTGTATAAGCAAACATGTAAACAAGATCTCATAAATCACCAATAGAACACAAGATGTATAAAACCACCAATAGTGTCTGTATATATAAATCGGTACAAGATACAAAAATGGTAGTGTTGATACAAAAATCTGAAGCATGCTAAATTTCAGTAATCTCTACAAAATATGAAGTTCATAGGATTTCAGTGTATACACATATAAAGTATGCGCCTAAGCCCTGCACCACACAGCCCTAGGTCGCTCAGCCCCAGGCTGTGCATGGTAGCAGACTATGGCCCTCGCCACCTTCCGGAGCAGCGTGCTGAAATGAATTGATACTCCAACCGTCAGCCTCTGATATCGACGGGGTAGGTCATGGATTGGTGGCTTTGGAATGTTCGAGGTCATCCTCGACCTCCTCTAGCTCCTCTAGAGCATCACGGACTGTGGGCTCCACCTTTGGTGATCCTCCTCTCCACACAAGGCGAGAGACTCCAAGTGGTCGCTTTGGACCCACATCTGCAAGAAACATGTAAAAGTCATCAACACTACTCCAAAAAAATCATAAAATGCATAAAATATGAAAAACACAAGTAGTTGTTCTTACCAATGTCATCCTATTGCGCTCCCTCGGGAAGCACCAAGTCTGGGTCTCCTCGGAAATTTGTACCATGGTATGGGTAATCCTCCACCATGAGGACCTGTCCCTGCAACCACGTGAAGAATCTTATACCAAAATTGATGATGGGACCCCCGCCACCATGGCGAGCCATCACCTCTGCCCACTTGGTCATGTGAGGATCGCGTGCATCCCGATCCTTGAGGTCTACTTACGGGTGCAAGTGGGGCACCTGCTCCAGCATAAAGGACACCACCACTGAACTGTACCCAAGCTTCTTCAGCACCCCACGCTGGCATTTGGTCAAATATTCTCAAATATTGGTGAGAAGCCCCTCGCACTAGTTGAACACGGTAGGAGCCATGCACTCCTAGGCATATATCATTTGTGATTTGCTCGCCAGATGAGCAGATCGGCTACCAACAACTCGCACAATAGTAAAGAGTGTCGTCCGAAGAGACCGATCCCAGACATCCTTGATCGGAATTTTCCCACCAACCATTGGCATACCCAGAGTACACCACTGATCTATCATGTCCTTTACCGAGCGATCACCACCTTGTGATCTGGTCAAGGACACAGGGTTTCCTCACCGGAACAACCCTGTCAAAAAATAGATTTCCTCGACATCTATGGTAAGCGTGTGCTCACCAATATGGAAGTACTACTGAATAGGGTCCCAACATAGGACCATGTGTGGCAATAAGGATACTTGGGATTTCATCCCCGGTACTCGAAAATACTTGAGTAGCCCACAGTTTCTCAACGTTGTAACACCTTGTGGATCATTTTCCGCTTGCACATCATTGAGCTCATGCTCGAGTTCTCGCCACTCAAGAACCATTGTGCTCACTCCAAACCTGTCAAGAAAGACATTTTAACACCTTTATAACTTTGTCCAACCATCAAAAGATTTTGCATTTGAGTGGGTTTTGGTTTTGAATTGGCTGTTTGCACCAGCGCAGAACGTCCATTTGGATAGTGCACCATTGGTGCAGAACTCCCTTTTGGGTTCTGCGTCGTCGCAGATCCCAAAAGGGTCACCTGCACCGGCCCGTGATCGCAAATCTCCCAACCCAACATGCCCAAAACCTAACTAAATGCAGGAAAAAGAAAATTCTAAACCATTAGAAAATTAAAGAGACAAGTTTAGGGTTACCTGTCACTGACGACACTTGAAATGATGGATCGTAGCTCCCAGAATCAACAAAAGAAGAATGGCTCTAAAGGGCACTTTTCACCTCTCCAACTTGGTAAAAAACAAATAGTAATTCTTTTTACTATTTACTCCTATTTATATTAAAACAGAGCATATTCCCTTTTTAATTTATTTCAATGTGGGTTATTTTGCTATAGTTGGATCCATTTATATCCGGTTAATCATTTTTTACCTAGTTTCGAAGCTTGAAGGTGAAGTTAAGTACCAATTTGATCCAGTTTTTCACAGTTATGGTCCTTTTGTTCATATTCTTGGGTATGAACAACTCATAGAGCATCTTTTTGTCATTATTTCACTCATTAAATTCAACTATTAATGACACTGAGCTAAATCTTTGTTCTTTCTCGTGCTCGTGAAACAATGAGAATAAGTCACCGAGTTATAGTTTATCACTTTTTCGGGCTCATTAAACTCCCATGAAAAAGGAACCCCCCGGAGTCTTTTCTTTAATCTCTTTTCAGGTTCTCTAAATATGAAAAGATTGCCAAGCGAACTTGATACGTTCACGCTTGTAAAAGTATTTGAATGATTGTCTTCTTGGTGATAGTTCACCCCTTTTTCAGACCAGGGGGCACTACTTATGAAAAATGAATACTCCAACCAATCATGACTGGAAGAGTCCTCTCTCACGTTGTTTTACCCTTTTCCGGGTGAAGAGGCTAATCTTATGAAAAATGACCTTTAGAGTCTTCTTTAGTTCTTTTCAGACTCTCTAAATATGAAATGACGCTGAGTTTGCCTTCTATGGACTTGCTAAAATTTCAACATTGAAGGGCCCGCTATGGGATGAACTCCTTTTTTCCCAGGTTCAAAAAATGTTTGGGATTGGACTCATCTATGAGATGAGCTGACCGAGCATCTATTTACCATCCGCAAGCTCGTTAAAAAACAAGTGAGGCACTCATCAGTCATGATTGGGAAAAATGAAAGATTTTGTGTTACACTTTATTTACTGAAACTGCATCGTCGCTCTTGAAGATGGCACTCATTTGCATTTTCATACAGTACTTGGGTCGTCCGTTTGTCTTCAAGTCATACTGATTCCTGTTGGCTTACAAACTGAGTTAGAGGTTTTCCAATATAGACCAAGGTTCTTTGCGGTTTAGCTTAACCAAAAAAACCTCTTTTCACCGGCCCTTTCAGCAACAACCTGTGAACAGGCTGAGGTCTCACCCGAGGAGAAGCTATGGGGGCACTACGGAATCAGATTTCCACAATGAAGTGATGAGTTGTTTGGAAAATACTACCATACAACGCCCGATCGGACCTACACTGTGAGCTACAGACTATGCGACGATAGACTATGTCACAGTCCGCACTTCTGCAGATTAACCGTTGTGTAACCGTCGCACTCACAGGATGTGCGGTTCGAGTAGGATACCACTTATAGGACAACGCAATGAGCTAATGCGCTTCCCCTTCTAGACATAATAGATCTTACGGGTATAACCAACTCAACCACAGACTGCGCGGTCTGGTCAAAGTGTGAATCACAGGATGGCGCAACTGACTTGTACGCTTCCTCTTCTGAACTTGACCACTATGGAACTTCACTATAACCCTTAACAACTCATATACTGCATTAGAATATTTGGATTTATAATGATTGCAAGTAGATAAACATGTAGTGCAGCACACTGTCAGTACTGTGCATCCACAAAGTTACTTAACCAGAGTTCTTCATATGACCTGTGATTATTTAGCAAACTGACACTTCAGAAAACATAAGATATTGCGCGTCCAACATTCATTCATTCATATAACACTTAACATATTATTCCCATCTTTCTCCTATGGCGAATACATATAAAAGCATTAACATAGCAAGTGGTAAATGAGACTACAAGCATTCATGTAAGCAAACAAACAAGTGCAAAATGGAAACAATCACACTACACAAGATTGAACGTGGTCCACGCCCCGGATGGAGGCTACGTCCACAAGAACTGTTGTTATATTAGTCTTTGGGAAGGGTACAAAAGTTCTTTGTCTATGCACTCAGCTGCAGACTCTCTCCTCTCTTAATAGGTCTCTGCGCACACAACTATAGAGCCTTTACAATTAATCTCAAAAGATTCAGCAATGTTTTGACTTACAAAATGAAGAGTAACCCTTTCCCATACAAAAATGCCTTATTTATAGATCACGCTCGTGGGTCGTGTCTTACAATAAATAGGACAAAACCCTAAGGTTCCCAAAACTGGCATGGCTAACTGCCACCCTAGCTGTCGCCATCGACAGCCTGCTCTGCCTGCTCCATGCCGTCCTGTTGGGCCACTCACATGCTCTTTTGACAGCCGCAGTCGTAAAAAATGGTTACAAATGCATCGTGGCCTGTCCCTTTCCGCTCCATCCGCCTGCTTGTCTCCATTGGTGTAGTGGTCTAGCTTCTCAACTGCTTTCCATCACTCTCCTTGGCAGGTCACTTTCCTCTGCCTTCAACCTGTTCCTTACCCAAAATAGGTCACTTCCCCTTCTGACCTTTACCTATATTTCTTACCAAAACTAGCTACTCCGCGAGTCTTGCGCACCAGTGTACTGCACCATCCTGCCTTGGCTATTGCCGCTGCGCGACATGCACACTTCTTAAAACTGCCCCCATCCCCTGTCGTAACGCGTAATGCACACTTTTCAGCACTTGTGCAAATATTCCAACTTGGGCCCCGCCCAACATGCCCCTAACACTCACCTGTGGAGCATCCCGAGCCACTTCCACTTGCGGACGATGGTCCTGCATCTTTCGGTGCACCTAACTTCGAAGTAAAATTTTGTAGAGTAATTTCTAACTCTGCAACTGTGTCCTTGTCCTTTTTCTCAAATCCTCGAAGCGTCTCTAGAGTGGCCTGCGAAACCTTTTCTTTGACCACCTACTCTTTCATGGTGCCTTCCGCCACTTGAAGTTCTACGAACTTCTCATCGAATTGCTGCATCAATTCAAGGCCTTCTTGTTCAATGGGATGCAACCTGTCAGATGTAGCAGCCTCTTTCTCTCTAAGCGCGACCATCTCTTTCTGCAGCTCCTTGATTTTGTTGTTCTTCTGTATTTTCTCCCTCGCGGGCACAATTTTTAACTCTGCATTTGCAATGTCTACCTGTTGTTGTGTCCGCTGCAGATCCCCCTTTATATTTTGAAGTATAGGATCCTCATTCAAACCTATTAGTGTTGTAAATGTATTTACTCCTTCGATTAAATCTTGGCACTTCGTCACTTACAATGAAATGCTATTCATGGTTGCCTGTACTTCCTCAGTTGGAGCCGTGCACTGATCTGGTGGAATAACTGGGTTCCTAGCCTCCAGCTCTGCAATATTCCCTTTATAGGAAGTCTCCATCTGTATCATATCTGATGTGAGGGTTTCTACCTTGGCCCCAAGATTCTTTATGGTATCCTCTACATCATCCTCTTCTTCTCATTCGTGGATCTTTGCACATACCACTGAGACGGTCTCTTTGAGCTTGCGATCCCTCTCGCGGAATTCAGATAGTTCTTGTTCTTTATGCTCGAATTCCTTCCAGATCTCTTCAATGTTTTCTTTTAGCTCGATGCTCTGGTCATATGAGGAAATTCCTCTTTCTTGTATCTCCTCCGAAATTTGTAGGTGTAGCTCATTCAGGTCTTCCAGCGGTAATGACCCAATGTTGAGGTCAAAATGTGCCGAATTTTTCACTGCCTCGCACACCTTATCGTTCGGGAAGATGAAATACATTGGTTCGATATCCAAAACCTTGGGGTAGGGGCTTACTATGTGTGGTGGCTTCTTTTGCGCACTCGTTCCTCATGTCTTCCCTTCAGAGTCTGATGACTAATGGCCTAACCCCATCTGTGCCACCATTGTCTTGACTGTTTCTACAGCTTGGATTATTCTTATCTACAACTATTCCTTCTTAGCTTCTTTCTCTGTGCGGGTCTCTTCCCACACTTCCTGCACTTTGGTTGCGATTATCTCGCAATCGTCTCGGTGTAGTTGTGGGACGAACTCGAGCTTCTCAACCTTCCTCTTTTTGTGTTGGCCTTTTGGTTATGTAGGGATTTCGGTAGCCTTCCTTTTCCCCCCTACTGAGTCTGTAGGCTCACTTCGCGCAGCCTCTTTTTCCTCAACAATGGGAGTACCTTCAGGTATCCCCCCTTCTTCTCCCTTGTCCTCCTCTGTTTCTTCCTTGTCTTCCTCGGTGCTTTCATCATCCGTGTCTTTTACTTCAATATTCTTCGAGATGGGTTCTACGTTTTGTTCATAGTCGGATTTAGTATCCAAGGATGCGGGAACTTTCCAATCCACATCCCATCTCTCCATCATAGCCTCGATTGTCTCTTGATCCAGCCGATAAAACCCTAGATACCATAATTCCTCCTCTGTGTTAGCCCTTGGCTGAATGAATGACCGATGCCTCTTCACCATAAACTGCATGATGCATGTGTATGTGTCGGTTAGTGGTTTTGCGATTCACGGCGTTGAAAGAATCGTGTCATGCAACTGGTAATACTAAATGTAAAAGACTTCGTTTGTCTGCCGCTGTTTGGACACCTTCAAGCTCACCCATAGGTTAGCGAAGTGCGTTCCATGACCCTGTCCTATTAAGGTTGGGACACCTTGATATCCATCCGGCTCTTTCCAGCCTACAAAGGCTACCAATATGAGCAGGAAACTGAAGTGGAATGGTGTTCCATTATCTTGTGTGTCCTCAATGTCTGAGAAAAAATCATTGAGTAGGTACTGGTTGTAAGGTTTTCCACGCAATGTGTTAGCTGCGAGCTTGATCGCAACTGTGGTTAACTTAGGTAGTCAACACTGGAACAGTAGCTTCCTTGCGAGCAATTGCGTTGTAAACTTTGTAGCGCGGTCATTGATATCGTTGGTCGGGAACCCATTCCCCTTACGGACCACGCCGAATTCTTTCGCAACTTTGGCAGAGAGAGATCTATCCTGTACCCTTTTTACCATTAAGTCGGAAGGATCCTCGCCTCTCTTGTTCAGGTTTGTTATATGGTGTATCAAGTCGATACTGATGTTGACGCACGTATCCAACCATAAGAAACCTTCGTGTATGCAAGTCAGTAACACGTGCACCACCACCGAAAGCTCGGTGCTCCTCGTAAAATGAGGCATTTGCAACAGGTTCAACAACCCTGATGGTTGGATGGCCTTTATCCAATCTTGGACCTGCAGGATTTCGACACCAATCTGTGCATTCACTGTCCGGTTTATGTATTCGTCAGGTCAAAACTACGGATAGTTCTTCGGCTTTACCAATGTGTTCTCCAGTAAGTCATGGTCATCCAATTTACATCCCGGCACGCCGCCCAATAGGTTTTCAGAGATCCTCACCCGAGTAGAAATGAGTGGGATCTGGGGTTCATATGCAGCATTTTTCTCCAAATGCACCGACGTGGCATCATCTTTCTGTGGAGGGATATAGTCTGGCACTGGGTAAATGGGTTGGTTATGGACTGTAGCTAACTTCTGCTTCCCTGGTGATTCGGATCCTCCCTGGTCTTACATTGGTTGCTTCCCCTTACTTGCCTCTACATCCTGCCTTGCTGAGCTTCGGGAAGAAGCTCCTTTTGTTGCCGTCATAGCTCTTGGAATCCGTGATTGCTGAAATAACCTAAGAACTTCCTGTAACTCGACCTGCTCTCTCATACACTGCTCACTTCGCTCGTCTCTCTGGTAGTTCAAGCAATGAAAAATACTTCGTAAAAGAAATAGGTCGCCGAGTGAGGCCTATTTATAGCCTCAACATTCTTCAACGTGGCCTTCGGCGGTTGCTGAGGCACTTAATGCTGCATTCATTGTCCAGCTCGTTCCTATGATATCAGTCCTTGCCATTCGATCCTCATCGTCATGCCAACTCTGTTTCCTTAAATGCCAAAAGGTTTCTAGGCAGGCCAGAGTGTCAACTCCATCAGGTCAGCGTTAATTGCTCAGCCTGCCAGCCAGATTCCGGTGCTTTTCTAGTCACTTCGGTCTTTATGGCGCTCCAAAGTGTCACATCTTCCCTACATTTGAAGTTTGCTAGTGTCGCCAATTTGGTTAATGGCCCACTAAATGGATGACGGTTGTCACGGTCATGGTTTCCGTTATGATGTGCTAGCGGTTTTTCACGAGGGCTACTTCTGGTTGCGCATCCTGCATGCTCTTCTGCATGATGATTGTTCCGTTGTGTCTGCGCGATTTGTGTTTTGAAATGTGCTACGTACTTTTTTTTTTTTGCCTGCGCGTAGCTTTAGCAGTGCTGCGCAGTATATACATGTTCCTCCTCATACATTGTGTATAGGCTCTGTCCCATTTCCAGTGACCAGTTTCAATTTCACCTGGCACTTAGAAATTTTCTTCGTTTTGGTCATCAAAGGGTATGCACAGCAGGGCTATCCCGACAGGGTTTTAGCCTGCTTCCATTGACTAAGCCGGGCAAGTTGTCACCTGCTAATGTGGCTAACTGAGCTGCGCCACCATTAGTAACATGTACAACAATATATGGGCCAAGCCAATGCGTTTTAAACTTCCCAGGAAATTTCATAAACTTGCTATCATACAGGAGGACTAGATCACCTACCTGGAAAGATTTGTTCTTGATGTCGCGATCATGCCATGCTTTTTATCTTTCTTTTTGCCCTTGTTGGTGAAATCCTACGATGAAGTGATCCTCCTTGAGACCAACCACGTGTAGGAGTCATTCTTCCAGCGCGTTGCAATCTGCCATGCCTGTAAACGCTGCTATCCTCAAACTGGGAACAATGTACTCCATCGAAATTATGGATTCTTTCCCATAGGTCAGCCTAAACGGTGTATGGCCAGTTAACTTCTTTCATGTGGTCTTGTATGCCCATAGTATAGCTGGAATGCGCAGGTCCCAGTCATCCCTATTCACATTGCATACCTTAGTGAGAGCATTCTCAAGTATTTTATTGAACGCTTCCATAGTTCCATTTGCTTGTGGGTGATAAGGCGTATTGCGCTGATGATGAATGTGGAATTCTTCTGCCAATGCCTCAATAGTCCTGTTCAGAAAGTGGGTGCCTTGGTCACTCATCAAAATTTTCAGACATCCAAACCTCGTAAGAATTTCTTCGAATATGAAGTGCGTAGCAGTGGCTGCGGTACTGTCCTTTATTGGTTTCGCTTTGGCCCATGTGGTAAGGTAATCAGTAGCAGTGATGATATACCTTGCGCCAGTTCTCTTTCCCGGTGGGTTTATAGGTCCCACAAAATCAATTACCCATTTTTCAAAGGCCTGCAATGTCAACTGTGGATTTAATGGCATCTCGTCCCTTCGTGATGGCCTTCCTATTCTCTGACAGACATCACAGCTCTGGAAAAGATCCTTTGAATCCTTATGGATCATAAGCCACCATAGTCCTGTGCAGTAGCCTTTCCTGCATAGTGACCTCCCGCGGCTCCGGAATGCACAACAGCCAATATGAACGGCTTCTCATGCTCCAATATGCATCTACGCAGTACTTCATCCGGTCCTAGTTTGTATAATTGACCTGCAATAATGGTGAAGTCTACTGCTCGCACCACCGACTACTTCTTTTGCTGCGTGGTGAACTTTGTAGGTGCGAATCCAGTAGTCAAAATGTCTATGATGTATTTATAGTAATCATCAGCTATTTGGATAGAAAACAACTGCTTATTAGGCAGATTGTCTTCTAGGTTTGTAGGCTCTTCTCCTGACTCAATCCTTGACAGATGTTTAGGTCCCAAGTTTAGTCTACCTGGCTTAACAACGATCTCAAAATCATACTCTTGAAAGAGTAACAACCATCTGTAGATGTGCCCCCCTAACACTGGATCATTGACCAAGTATTTCAAAGCAGAATGGGCAGTGAACATAAGGAAGTGCGCACCAAGTAAATAGTGCCTGAACTTCTGCAGTGCGTAGACCATCGCTAGGCCTTCCCTCTTAGTAGTGGTATAATTCTTTTCTGTAGATGAGAGCTTCCTACTTGAAAATGCGATGGGATGGTCAATACCTCCCTCGCCTGGCTGAGCTAAGACAATCCCAAACACTATGCATAACGCATCAACATGGACGTGGAATGGATTTTCCTAGTCTGGAAAAACTAGGATCGGCGCGGTGACCATTTTCTCCTTCAAGGTGTTGAAACCTTGTTCACACTCTACGTTCCAGATGAACGGCGTGTCTTTCTTTAGCAGCTTATCCATTGCTGCGGTTATCTGCGCATAACCCTTTATAAAATTCCTGTAATATCCGGTTTGCCCCAATGTAGTGCGCAACTTCTTGACTGAATTTGGTGTAGGCAAGTTTACTATGACTACGATCTTCATAGGGTCAACCATCAAGCCCTGTTTATAGACAATGTGTCCTTGTAGAATCCCATAGGGAACACAGAAAACACATTTCTTCAAATTCAAGGAGATATGATGCTATCGACACTTTTCCAGCATCATTCTCAGGTTCACGCAATGGTTCTTCAGCAGGCTGAACACAGTTCAGTCATCAAAGTAAGCTTCAAGAAACTTATGTATGAAATATTTGAATGCTACGACCACAACTCTAGAAACGATGGCAGGTGCATTCTTTAGACCAAAAGGAATCACTGTATATTGGAACGACCCCCATTCTGTGGCAAATGTAGTCTTGTTCCTATCCGCGGGATCAATTCTTATTTGATGATATCCCGAAAAACCATCAGTAAAGGAATAGGATTCATTTCCACCAACATTATCAAGCACTTCATCAGTAAAAGGTGTAGGAAATGGGTCATGCATTGACGCATCATTCAGTTTTCTAAGATCCACACAGATCCTGATCTCTCCTTTTGTTTTCTTATCCTGGGAAACCATAGGGCTTATCCATTCAGATTATTCGAATGGCTCAATGATTCCTGCCTCCAGCATCTTGTCCATTTCGACTCTTACTCTTTATTTGTATCGCGGGTTCAGTCTATACGGCCTTTGCTTGTCAGGCTTCACGCTTGGCTTAAGAGGTATTTTCATAACCCCTAAGTCTCCCAGAATGCCTTTCATCTCTGTAAACTTAATCAGAAATAGCTTCTGGTATTCATGTAATGTATCTGCAATCTCTGCAATAGTCTGATCATCCTAGTAGTCTCCAATAGCCGCAAACTTCGGCTCTTCACTAGTGCCAATGTTCACTTTCTTTATTTTTACAGGGCCACTCATATATGGAATCTCGAGCGAAGGTCCCTCTACCTCGAGCACACCTTCTAACTCAGGTATTTTAATGTTGCGCGGGTCCTCCTCATTAATATCCTCTTTTCCTTCGACCCCCTCAGCTAGATTATAACATTCCATGGCATGCTCTGCCTTTTCCTTCCAATCTGACTGTAGGCTTGCAGGTATGCTACCTGTGCTAAAGAATTCCTCCAAAGTCATATTTCGAGGTGGATAATCTTCCCTGAATATTAATTCCTTAATTATTTGCAAAGTGTCATGTATAAGCGGGTTCTCGTCCTTGAAACTGAAGTCTTTCTGGAAGTTTGCGGTCAGCATGGCCCAATTTGTGGTTCCTCTGTGCAACTCTAGGTCTAGGTACCATTTTTTTGGAATATTGTCCTCCAATGTGTGCACAAATAGATGCACCCATTATGTATGTGGTCTCTCCTCCCATGCTTGTGCACATACTTCAATATGTTGTTTCGGGTCTGTTTGTCCATTATATTTCTTAAAAGGTAGTGTAACTTTGTCAGCAAACCTGATCTGCATTTTGATTCTACACTGATCCCATGTGGTCAGTGTCTGCTTATGCGCAACCGACCATCTGGCAGGAGTCTTGTGCAGTGCCACATCTAATGCTTGTAAGCGATGTTCATTTGTAATAGATGCAGTATATTCTTTGATAAAGGAATAAACATTAGAAAACCATCGTAGCCAGGAATTGGGCTTACCTCCTTTCCAATCCAGCGCAGTGACTTTGTAATCTGCACGCATCTCTGTGCTCATACTTCATGCATGCGACTCTACCAATTTTCCAATCCTGCATCTGAGTCTGACATGCAAGATCTGTCGCATCTCCAGTTGAGTGTACCATCCACCGTTGGGTTAATATAATCTTCTTGGTTCGTAGTCATCTGGTACAGTCTGTCCAAATCTTGAGCTTTGGATTCCTCCTGAATGGGCTCGTTGTATCTGTCCAGTGTCGCAATGACACTGAGATGATTTCCTTCGAAGATCATCTTCTTCACTTTCAAATTTATAATAGCGAGGTTTTCCATAGCCCAATTAATCCCCAGCAGCGCGGGATAGGGCTGGCTATCATCGACAATCTCAATCACCACAAAGTCTGCATGACTTTGCACTTCGTCAATGTCAACAAGAACATTGGCTAACCTTCCAAAGGGTATGAATTTTTCCTGGTTGGACATTCTCAACTGGATAGGTCACCATAACAGCTTTGGTCTTCCCATCTGCTTCCATGTCTGCTTGGTTAAGACATTTACTTCAGATCCCAGATCAAGGATGATTTCATCCATTTCATAGTCTCCTATCTGTGCACTGAGCCTCATTTCTCAGCTGGTTCTCTAGTGTTTCTTGATTTGGTGAACTGCGCTATCGATCATCTCTGTCTCTCTTTTTGGTTCATATTGGTTCAATAGTTTTTTCAATTCCGTGATAGCGTCTGCGCTTTTCAACAACTTCATGCAACTCCTTAGGAATTGCGCAACAGAGGTGCCTGTCTCTGCTGCGGGGCTCGTATTGCCATAGGAATCTGGTCTGTCCTCTACATATGGTATTTCACTACGCAACGATATTCTCGGAGACTTAGGTTCCAATTCTCCGAGGATCTCCCGTGCTTCTGTAAATGCTTCCTTGTTCTTTTGCAAGTCGAACGGAGGTGCTTTCCCAGTATCCTTTCTTACCCATATTGTTTCAAGAGGAGACTATTTAGCGCTAGCATTTCTAGATGTTGAAGCTTCTACTCCTCCATCTCTTCCTGTCGTAGCACCACTTTGCATCACTACATTGATACTTGGATCCGCAGGTCTCCTTTCTGTTGCGATGAACTGGATGTTTGGCTTTGGCGGTTCTGGCCGCTTCCTTTTCTGGATTTCTACCTCTAACATAGGGCAATCTTCAATAACATGATCAAATGAGCTACAATAACTGTATGTAGTGCATGGGTTGGTGCAATCTCTGGATACATGGCCTTCTTGGCCACAGTTATAATAGATTACTTGACCTCAGCCGTGTCCCTGCGCCAGACTGTTATTCTTTCCCCTCCTGCGGTATCCTCCGCAGCCTCTGTATGCACCCTGATTAGGTTGGGAATTATTCTGTTTCTGTGGAGTCTCTTCCTAGACTTTGTACATTCCTCCATACATATGCTCAATATCCTTTTTTCTTTCTAAGATGAGCTCATATGCGTGACAATTAGACTCATCATGCCCTACTAACTTACATAAATTACAATATAGGTTTTTAGGTGTTCTTACATATTTCTGTATCATGTGGCAATCTTTTGGCCGGTGTCCTCTGGTTCTGCAAATTTCACACCATGGGCCTGGATGCGGATTTAATGGGTTTGGTCCACCCATGTTAAGGAATTCTTGAAATAAAGGACAATAATCCTTAGTGTGTCCTTCTCCCTTACAACCTGTACACCAGACTTCCTTCCGCTCTTGCTTTCCTTGCTTGATGTCTTGTAATTGTAGTGTCAGGGTAGCTAACTAGTTTTGAATCTGAGACATGCCAGTGCTAGTTTCTCCAACCAGTGAAGCTTCCAACTTCATCGCGATCTCCAGGGATTCTTCCTGTGAAGCCACCTTTTGCTGAATTAATGGCTATCTAATATGGGGCAACAACGCAGCTATAAACCATTCTTTGTGCTGCTGCGGAGCTATGACGAAGATTAATTGGTCCAACAATGTCTTAAATTTCTGATCAAACTCCCAGAATGTCTCATTAGGTTTCTGTTTGATACCTTTTAACTCTGTGATAAACTGCGACTCTGAATTTGACTTCTTAAATTCTACTAAGAGTGCAGCCTTAATTTCTGCCAGGGTTCTCGATTGTCCCCGCGAGTTTTTCATGAACCAATGCAAGGCTCTATCTCTAAAGGTGGTGACGAGCTGCGCTTGCTTCACAGCGTCGTCCTGCACTAGTTTTACACTCCATATGGCTTCACATAGAAACCAATGCTGATCAGGGTCCTCTAGACCCATTCCTTTGAATATCGACAACTTAATGTCCTCTGTCATGCTTCTTCTAGGTGGTGGAGGGCTCTGCGCAGTGTTCTGCGCCACAAAAATGAATGTGGTATTGTGCTGAATGTTCATGACTGCGGGGTTATGAACTGGCTGGGTTTGTGCAATGGGAGGTGCGGTGTTCACAACTGGTGGATTCTGAGGCGTAATAGGCTGACAGGTAGCAGAAAGAGGTGTGGTTTGGCTATCGGGTTCAGCTTCTATATCAATATCTACTTGGAGCCCAGGTCCACTAGAATCCTTCTTAGGGGTATACTTATATCTTTTCCCACTTCTTAGGTTATGCGTCTCTTCATCAGAATCACTAAAAATGCTATTAACCATTACAGATTACAAAAAATTTATAGTAATCTAAAAACACCTTTCTTAGCTAAGAGCATCTTAATGTATAAACTGAGGTTATTCAAGTACTTACCTCTGATTCCTTTGAAAAAATCTCTTTCAGCTGCACTATAGGACTTTAGCATGTCTAGAGCGAACTGCATTACAAAGCTTTGTAGTGTGCTATCAACCCAGAAGTCAACTGCATGTACAAACAAAATATCAATGCTTTGAGCTTTTCGATATGCTCTGGTGTCCACTCAGTCGGTGCGCTTTGTGCTAGACAGGTTCTGTGCTCTACGAGCCTTGAAAACCACTCATGTAGCTCTTTTCCAAAAGATGCCCAGAATACCTCGTGAACGTCTTTCCATAGGTACTTATTCAACCAGTCAATGTCAGAGAGATGTGGGTGTCTATTTTCTTTTCTTGCAAAGTCTTTCTCTATATTGTCACACCAAGCCTAGATTTCTTTCTTGTCTGGATACCAAATGTCGACGCCCAGCTCAACTTCTTCTCCTTCACACATCATGACTTCAAATCATCACGGATTCTTAGCATGGAAACAGAACCGTTGGCTTACAAATTGAGCTAGAGGTTTTCCAATATAGACACAGGCTCTTTATGGTTTAGCTTAACCAACAAAACCCCTTTTCACCGGTCCTTTCGGCAAAAAGCTGCGAACAGTCTAAGGTCTCACCCGAGGCAAAGCTATGGGGGCACTGCGGATTCATATTTCCACAGTGAAGTGATGAGTTTTTTGGACAGTACTACCGCACAGTGCGCGATGAGACCTGTGCTGCGAGCTACAGACTGCGCGACGATAGACTCCGTCGTAGTACACACTTCTGCATATTAACCGCTACGTAACCAGCGCACTCATAGGCTGAGCAGTTCAAGCAGGATACTACTTAGATGACATCGCAATGAGCTAATGTGCTTCCTCTTCCAGACTTAATAGATCTTACAGGTCTAACCAACGCAACCACAAATTACACGGTCTGGACAAAGTGTGAATCACATGATGGCTCAACTGACTTGTACGCTTCCTCTTCTGAACTTGACCACTATGGAACTTTACTATAACCCTTGACCACTCATATACTGCATTAGAATATTTGTCTTTATAATGATTGCAAACAGATAAACATGTAGTGCAGCAAACTATTAGTACTGTGCATCCACAGAGTTACTTAACCAGAGTTCTTCATATGACTTGTGATTATTTATCAAACTGACACTTCGACAAACATAAGATACTATGCATCTAACATTCATTATTCCTATAACACTTAACATATTATTCCCATATTTCTCCTATGGTGAATACATATAAAAGCATTAACATAGCAAGTGGTAAATGAGACTACAAGCATTCATGTAAGCAAACAGACTAGTGCAAAATGGAAACAATCACACTACACAAGATTTAACGTGGTTCATCCCTCAGATGGAGGCTACATCCACAAGAACTGTTGTTATATTAGTCTCTAGGAAGGGTACAATAGTTCTTTGTCTCCGCACTCAGCTGCAGACTCTCTTCTCTCTCAATAGGTCTCTGCGCACACAGCTGCAGAGCCTTTACAATTAATCTCAAAAGATTCAGCAATGTTTTGACTTACAAAATGAAGAGTAACCCTTTCCCATACAAAAATGCCTTATTTATAGATCATGCCCGTGGGTCGTGTCTTTACAATCAATAGGACAAAACCCTAAGGTTCCCAAAACTGGCATGGCTAACTGCCACCCTAGCTGTTGCCATCGACAGCCTGCTCCGCCTACTCCATGCCGTCCTGATGGGCCACTCGTGGATCACACGCTCTTCTGACAGCTGCAGCCGTAAAAAATGGTTACAACTACATCATGGCCTGTCCCTTTCCGCTCCATCCGCTTGCCTGTTGCTATCGACGTAGTGGCCTAGCTTCTCAACTACTTTCCGCCACTCTCCCTCTGCCTTCAACCTGTTCCTTACCCAAAATAGGTCACTTCCCCATCTGACCTTTACTTGTATTTCTTACCAAAAATAGATGCTATGTGATTCCTACGCACTAGCGTACTGCACCATCCTACCTTGGCTATTGCCGCTGTACGACATGCACAATTCTCAAAACTGCCCCCATGTGCTGTCGCAACGCGCAATGCGCACTTTTCAACACTTGTGCAAATATTCCAACTTGGGCCCCACCCAACAATTCCATGAGTCATGTCACTCCTTTGGGTCATCCGAAGAATGTCTCCACTATCAGTTACATTGGGGGTCAGCACTGTTCTCGTCATGTCAATATTGCCAAGTCATGCCATGCCCATGTTCAAGAGATGTCCATCGCTCATCATCTGCAGTCAGTACACCTTCCACCATATATGTCTACCTTGAGTCAGTCTTGCACATTACTCTACCGTCCGATCTACTCCAAACATCTGTTATCGAGTTTCGTGTCATTGATGGGGGATTCATTATGGCCCTCCTTCGACGGGTTCATCCTTGTCGACTTCAACACATCATCCGAGGATTGAATCTAGAAACCAACCAAGTACCTTGGGCCTGCATGCCTTAATGGCAGGTTACCTCGCTTTCACCATGAGTTTACATCATTCACTCTTGGTTGAAATATTTCATTAGGCGTTCAAATTCAACTCATTTATTCATGCTTGGTGATATGTACTATGATACCTTGGGGATCATCTACATTAATGGTGATTTCCCTCGCGCTTGTTAACGGTATACATTAATGACCGGTAATCAAGTGTTTTCTCCCATGTTCGACTCCAAAACTTTGTAATAACATGGACAGATTCGTATCATTGCGGGTTCGACTTGAAGACCCTGGGGAAGTCATATTATACCTAGGTTGCGATGGAGATTGTTTGAGTCATATTACACAGATCCACTTTGTATTGGTTGTGGTTGTGTTATCATCTCGTCATGGATCTACGATTGTGTCTAGTAGCCATGATTGTGTTCAGTCGGTCTTTACTACCATGGATCTGCAATGTATTTGTCAGTAGCCATGTTATGAGTCATGTGAGACTTGTATCTCAGAGTTAGTTGTACTACAACAGCATCCTCCAGTTAGCAAGTCCTTGCCATTAATCTTTCAAAGCACTTCACTTGTCTCGTTTTGCCAGCTTCATGCTTTGGGGGGCATTCTGTTACATCTAAATCTCGTCATCATGAGTCCCATGTTAACTTAGTGCCTCAATCCTTGAAGTTTCCCATGATCAATCAAGTCATTTAGAGCAAGTTGATTCCCTTTGTCCACATCTCTAATTGGGCCAGCGCATGTTGTCTTTGAGCAAGGAGCACCGACACAGGTTTCCTTCATGTAGCTTGCGCTAGATTTAGTTAAATGGGATAAAGGTAGCTTTTGAGCGAGTTCTAGAAGTTGGATGAGGTGGATCTCTATCCCTAACTCCTAGGTGAGCTGTCCTTCGGTTCCCTAACCTTGAGGGAGGATCCCTTAACCCTCTCCCCATGATCCTCAACCTACTCTATCCACTTGGTCCTATAAATACAAGGCCCCCTCTCCATTATAAAGAGAGGAAGTCTATAGGAATTACATGCTGGTGAAATTATCTTAGGAGATCCCTATCCATTTATTGGGAGACTCTCACTTCCTCTGGATGCATTGGCTTGGTTTGTTGGAGGAGTATTGCAGTGTTAAGGCTTGGGTTGTGATCACCTCTCTACTTTGTATTTTCCCTCTTTTATACAATAATATAAAATCTTTCCACAAATGTTATTGTGTTAGTAATGTTTGTAGTTTACTTCCTTAACTGTTTACTTAGATCAGTTATTGTTTAGACATATTTTACTACTTGTATTGTTTCCATATGTCTTAATAGGTCTTGCAGCTTAAGATCTGACGACTGCGGGGCTTGGAACAACAACGACGAAGAAGATCTACAATCTGAAGGTAATATGTCTAAGTACTAGATCTCTAACTAGATCTAGGAAAGTAGCTTTGTATTCTGTCTCTATTTGTTCTAGATTCGCATTGAACTAGGGAGATCTGGCTGGCGTCCGCTCGAGTAGATTGTCTGATAACAATCTCCTCCTCGACCTAATTGCTTACAGATACTCCTTTTTAAAAGTGGGTCACTTAGAGCATATGCCTATTCTCTTGGAAATAACTACGCCTTTTCAAGAACCACCAACATCATTTAAATTCAATCCCCACTAGATGCTTTATCAGGATTTTAGACTTTTAGTTTAGGGGAATTAGAGGCCTTCTAGCGAGGATAATAATATTCATGACATATAGTATTTTTAGGGAAATTTGTGCATAATAAAATCAAGACCAAGAAATGGGTGAAAAGACTTTTGTAGACATGAACAAGAATCTTCTATAGATCGAAGGGAAATCTGTGATATAATGGACTCTATTAAAAATGGAAAACTAACAAAGGACCTAAAGAATGAGTTGGACTCTCTGGAAAAAGGAAAATCTAGGATCCTAGCCTAGAATGAAGCTAAGTGGCGTATGAAAAGATGGGAACTATAGGTTAACATTGGATACAAGGTGCAACGGGATCCAATTCCAAATGTATAAGTTTCTTCATTGTGGAACACCTTCTAGAAAATTGATACCCCACCAAAGATGAAATTTTTCTGTTGGATTTCCCTCAAGAATAAAATCATCACATGGGATAACCTACAAAAGAGAGGCATAATGGGACCTAACATTTTCCCTCTTTGAAGAGAGTAGGTTTAAATAGTCAACCATATTATGATTTATTTCCATTTTACAAAAGAGGTTTTGAGCACTGCACACTCAATTGGAGTTGTTTCACAATGGGATGGTTCATCTTTTCAAGAGGCATGGGATTGATGATTCATAAGGTCATGAGAAGCTAATCTCCCAACACTCCCACTGCATATTTATTGGAGCATATGGATCACAAGGAATGATGCGATCTTTAATGGAGTAACCCCACTCCCACTAACTATAGTTTATTGATTCAAATACTTGTTGGGCCTGGCCCAAGATGGGGCAATTTTGGATAACACAAGGAGGTTGAGCTGCGGAGCTGAGTGCAACTCAACAAATGATATAATTTTGTACAAGTATGGGGGATGTTGCGAAGTTGTGCGCAGTGACCAAATTTTGGCAGTACCATGAAGATTAGCGCTGCAAGGAAGCAGTGCTGCGAAGTGATCAGGCCACGTGGAGCCAACAAAGCGGAGTGCTAGACAAAGGAAAGGTACAGGTAACAGATAGACCAGCGATGGTCTAATTTTGGCAAAGATGCTCTAGGAGTGCCGAGCAGTGGGCACGAGCAAATCAAGAAGGCGGCCAGTTGTACGAGTCCATTAGGTGAAGAACGGCTCAGGGAAAGCGATAGCTTGGCGTGCAAAGTGGTACGAGACCATTAGAGTAAGGGCGGCTCGTGAAAGTGACCTATTGGTGTGCATGCGATAGAGAGGCCGACAGCGATAGGACGCAGGTGTGGAGGACCTTCATGATGGAGCACTCGCTACCAGAGCCAGCAGTTCGGTTTAGAGAAACCGTGCCAGTTTTGTAAACCTTAAGGGTTTCTGCCTCGACATTGTAAAGACATGACCTATGGGCATGATCTATTTAAGGAGGCACTTTTGTATAGGGAAGAGGTTCTTTTTTTATTGGGATATTGAGGGTAACTCTTAGAGAATATTAAGCTCAAGCTTGTATTATCAAATCTATCTGAGTCGAACATATTGTAAAGGCTCTGCAACTGAGTGTGCAGAGACCTAGCCGGGAGAGAAGAGAGTCTGCAGTTGAGTGTGCAGACTAAGAGCGGTTGTCCCCTTCCCATTAAGAATATATATAACAACCATTCTTGTGGATGTAGCTTCCCACCTGGGGAAGTGAACCACGTTAAATACTGTGTAATGTGATGTGGTTATGTAGCGTGCATTTATTTGTTTTCTGTAAATAAATGCCTAAACTTTCCCTTGCATATTGTTATGGTTGACTATTGTATGTATTTTCCACCAGGAAAGTATGGAAATAGTATGTTAAGTCTGCATGAATGGTTGCATGGTGAATGTTTAGTCTTTATGTATGAAGCACTAATGAATCGGTTATTCGGCTAAGTGTTGGGATATAGCTTAAATATTTTCATATTACGCAGTAAGAAGAATCTAGGGTAGTTGATCCGCATCCGTAGCACATGATTGAGCGGTGGATACCCTAAACACATGAATGAATGACTAAATGAAGGATTAGTGGTAATAACTTCAGAACCTTAGTTATCTCCAGTTTTTCAAGTTGTAGTGTGAGCTGCGTAGATCATGGTCACACGAGCAGCCCCGCGGTAGAAGGATTTGGAGGTGCGGACCGCGGTGTTGTCCCTCACTGCGCGGTCTTGCCTCACAGTGCTTGCCCCTTCCACGTTGCGCAGTACGTCCGACTGAAAAACTCATCACATACTGTGGAAACCTAATTCCGCAGTACCCCATAGATACACCTCGGGTGAGACCTCAACCTACTGGTAGGTTGTTTCCAAAAGGGTCGGTGCGAAGGGGTTTTGTTGGTCAAAGGGGAAACTGCGACAAACCTGGGTCTTACTGAAAACCTCTGGGTTAGCACATGGTAAGCCAACAAATGGTTCCGTTGCCAGGCTAGAATCCGTGATGAGTTGCAGCTGTAATGAGTAACGAAGAACATCAATTCCCGAAAGGCTTCGACAATTGGTATCCTGAAAAGACAGAGATCCAGGCTTGGTGTGACAAGACCGTAAGAGACTTTGTAAGGAAAGAGAATAGACATCTGCATTTATCTGACGAACAACCGTTGAGTAGATATCTATGGAAAGATATTCATGAGATTTTCTGGGCATCATTTCTAGACGAGCTACACGAGTGGATCTCGTGGCTCTTAGAGAAGAAAACCTGTTTTCAAGGAGGAATTCCTACAGAGTGGACTCCTGATCTCATAACGCAGCTCAAAGCGATAGATAGCCCATTGACGCACGTAATTGACTTTTGGATCGATCATATGCTAGAAGGGTTCGTAACAGAATTTGTTGTAGACACACTCAAATCCTACAGCCAAGCAGAAGCATACTTTTTTGAGGGATTCCAAGGTAAGTACCTGAACAATCTCAGTCTATACATTAAGATGCTATTAGATGAGAAAGGTGTTTTAAGAATGCAGTAATAGTGTCAAAGTCTGTCATGGTAAACAATATATATAGTGATTCTAACGAAGACACCCATAATCTTAGAAGTGGGAAGAGATATAAGTTTAATAAGATTCCTGGAGGCCCTGGAATCCATCTAGATATCGAGATTCCTTGTGACCTTGACAACGAAGCCGCGCCACCGTTTACCCCTCAGAACTCGCCGGTTGCAGAGACCGCGCCACCCTTATCTCAGAACCCACCCGCTACGCAGCACACCCCGCATAATACTCAGCCCAGTAGATCTACCCCGATAAGCCCATTTGTTTTCATTGCACAGATCCCTTTACAATAGCCGCGCACTAATCCGGGCGCTACACCACCTAATAGGACAATGGAAAACACTGATATGAAGCTACCGATATTCAAAGGAACTGGTCTAGAAGACCCTGACCAGCATTGATTCCTTTGCGAAGCCGTATGGAGTGTAAGACAAATCCAGGACGATGCCGTGAAGAGAGCACAGCTCATCACCACCTTCAGAGACAAAGCTTTACATTGGTTTATGAAGTACTCTCAGACACAACCGAGAACCCTCAGGGAAATTAAAGATGCGCTTGTGGTAGAGTTTAAGAAACCCAAATCTGAATCTCAGTGTATAACTCAGTTGAAAGAAATAAAGCAGAGACCGATTGAAACGGTCTGGGAGTTTGATCATAAGTTTAAGACGCTTTTGGACCAAGTAAGGTTTGTTATAGCTCTGGAACAACACAAGGAATGGTTCATTGCTGTGCTGTTGCCCCACATCAGATTACCATTGATGCAGCAGAAGGTTGCGTCGTAGGTAGAGGCCTTGGAGATCGCAATGAAGCTAGAGGCTTCCCTGATTAGTGAGACTAGTTCTGGGATGTCTTAGATCCAGAACCAGCTGACCACCCTGACACTAGAGCTGCAAAGCATGAAAAATGGCAAAGAACAAAGGTATGAACCTAGGCATGAGGTTTGGTGTACAGGTTGTAAAGGAGAAGGACATGACCGGGAGCATTGCCCGATATTCCATGACTATCTTAACAGCGGTGCGCCCAATCCAATAAATCAGAATTAGGCCCCATGGTGTGAAATTTGTAGAACTACAGGACACAGACCTGAAGATTGCTCTCTCATACAGAAATATGTGAAAACACCTAAAAATTTATACTACACTTTCTGTAAATTAGTTGGACATGATGAATCCAACTGCCGTGCATATGAGCTAATGAATGAAAGAAAACGAGATATGGACTTAATGAGAGGCGCCGGCTTGTACCGCGTACAAGAAGAAAACCAACCAAAACAAGAAAACGCACAATATGATCAAGGAGGATACAGAGGCCGTGGTGGTGGATACCGTGGCAGAGGAAGAAATGCTGGTCCGACACAGTGAAGAGTCTGCGGCCAAGTCATTTGTTATAATTGTGGCTAGCCAGGTCACGTATCTAGAGATTGTGTTAACCCATGCACTACATGCAACTATTGTAAATCATTCGAGCATGCTATTGACGATTTCCCAGTGCTAGAGGTGGAAATGAATAAAAGAAGATGGACAGAGGCACCAAATCCAAACATCCAGTGGATAGCAGCAGAGAACAGACCAGTGGACCAGAGCATCAATGTGGTCACGTGAAGTGGTGCTGACACAGGCCGCGATAGGGGAGCAGAAGCTTCCACATCAGGGGAGGCTCACACAAAGCAGACCCCTTATTGAGACAATATGGATAAGGAAATCTCTAGGAAAAATACCTGCTCTCGACCTACAAAAGAAAAAGGAGGTTTTTATCGACGCGTGAGATACCTTCAGAGAATCAGTACCAAAGTCACAGAGGATCCCGTTGCGCAGTGAAACACCGCATGTTGAAGACATGCCAGCGGCCTATGACAAAACAAGTACCGCAACAGATGTCAGCACTTCCATTGTGCAGTTCCTGTGAAGTTGCATGAAGCTACTAAAAAGTGAAAATGCTATAGTAAGCTACAAAAGCTCATAAACCAATACGAACCATAGATGGGAACAAAAAATTCTGATAGCGCAGTACATCACATAAGGAAGCATAAAAGAATAGGCCGACAAATGAGGCTTACCATGCAGATAGGAGATTTTGAAATGGATGAAGTCATCCTTGATCTGGGATCTTAAGTGAATGTCTTAACTAAGCAGACATGGCAGCAGATGGGTCGACCAAAGTTGTTATGGTCACCTATCCAGTTGAGAATGGATAACCAAGAGAAAATTATACCTTTTGGCCTGTTAGTTGATGTAGTGGCTGACATCAATGGAGTCCAAAGTCATGCAGACTTTGAAGTTATCGAGATTGTGGGCGATAGTCATACTTTTCCTGCACTGTTAGGAATTGACTGGGCTATGGATAACCTGGCTATCATAAAATTGAAGACAAAGAAGATGATATTTGAAGGAAAGCATCTTAGGGTGATCGCACCATTGGATCCTACAGATGGGGACAGACACAGTGAGCCGATTCAGGAGGAATCCAAGGCTCAAGACTTGGACATACTGTACCAGATGACAGCGAACCAGGAAGATTACATTAATCCCACTGCGGATGGTACACTCAGCTGGAGATGTGACAGCTCCTGCGTCTCTGAATCGGAGGTGGGACTGGAAAATTAGCAAAGCCGCATGCATGAAGTATCAGTGAGAAGGTGCGCACAAGTTACGAGATCGCTGCGCTGGATCGGAAAGGAGGTAAGTCCCATTCCCACATATGATGGTTCTACTAATGTTTATACCTTTATCCAAGAATATACTGCAGCAGTTCCAGATGAGCATAGGTTACCCGCATTGGATATGGCACTGCGCGACACACCAGCCAGATGGTGGGATGCGCACAAGCAAACATTGACCATTTGGGATCAATGCAGGATTAAGATGCAGATTCGGTTTGCCGACAGGGTTACTTAACCCTTTGAGAAGTTTAATGGATAGACAGATCCTAGACAACATCTTGAAGTCTGTTCGCAGACATGGCTGGGAAGGCCACATGAAGAATGGGTGCGTCTCTTTGTACATACCCTGGAAGATGACATTCCGAAGAAATGGTACCTAGACCTAGAGTTGCACAGGGAAACCAATGATTGGGAGATGTTGACTGCGAACTTCCAGAGGGACTTCAGCTTTGAGGACGAGAATCCGCTAATCCATGAGGCATTGTAGATAATTAAGGAACACATATTCAGGGGAGACTGTCTTCGCGAAGATACGACATGGGAAGAATTCTTTGAGGTAGATGGTGTTCCTACGAACCTACACTCGGAATGGAAGGAACACGAAGAACATCCCATAGAGTGTTATAACCTAGCTGAAGAAGATGACGATAGCAAGGAAGACGATGAGGATGATCTGTGCAACATAAACATCCTATAATCAGAGGGTGCGCACGATGTAGAAGGACCTCCATTGGAAATCCTAGATATGAGCGGACCGGTAAAGACACAGAAGGTGAATATTGGCACAAGTAAAGAGCTGAAGTTCACATCAATTGGAGACTATTGGGACGATCAGATTGTTGCGGAGATCGCAGACACTTTACATGAGTATCAAGAGTTGTTTCCGACAAAATTTACAGAAATGAAAGGAAGTATGGGAGACCTAGGAGTCCTGAAGATCCCCTTGAAGCTAGGTGCCAAACCTGTGAAGCAGAGGCCATACAGATTGAACCCACGGTATAAAGAAAGAGTCCGCGCAGAGCTGGATAAGATGCTAGAAGCAAGAATCATTGAACCTGTCGAGGAATCCGATTGGATTATCCCCATGGTCGTTCAGGATAAGAAAACGAAGGGTGAGATCAGGATTTGTGTGGATCTCAGAAAACTGAATGATGCTTCTATGCACGACCCATTCCCCACTCCTTTCACAGATGAAGTGCTTGACAATGTTGGAGGGAATGAGGCGTATTCCTTTATTGATGGTTTCTCTGGGTATCATCAGATCAGAATTGATCCCACAGATAGGCATAAGATGATGTTTGCTACAGAATGGGCGTCATTCCAGTATACAGTAATTACCTTTGGCCTGAAGAACGCACTTGCCATCTTCTCCAGAGTTGTCATCGCAGCTTTTAAAGACTTCATGCACAAGTTTTTGGAAGCCTACTTTGACGATTGGACTGTCTTTGGTCTATTGAAGAACCATTGAGCAAATATGAGAATGATGCTTGACAAGTGTAGACAACATTAGATCTCATTGAATCTGAAGAAGTGCATCTTTTGTGTCCCATACACATTGTTTGTAAGCAGGGATTGATGGTGGACCCTGTGAAGATTGCCATTATTGTGAATTTTCCCACACCAACTTCCATTAAGATGTTGCGCTCTACCTTAGGCCATACTAGATATTACAGAAATTTCATCAAGGGTTACACGCAGATAACCGCAGCAATGGAGAAGCTGCTAAAGAAAGACGCGCCGTTCATTTGGAACAAAGAATGTGAATAGGGTTTTGACACACTTAAAGAAAAGATGGTTACTGCACCGATCCTAGTCTTCCAAGACTGGGTGAAACCCTTCCATGTTCATGTTGATGCATCATGCATCGCCATGGGAATTGTATTAGTGCAGCCAGGAGAAGGGGGTATTGACCACCCCATCGCATTTTCAAGCAGGAATCTCTCAACATCAGAAAAGAACTACACTACTACTGAAAGGGAAGGCCTTGCGATGGTATATGCGCTGCAGAAGTTCAGACACTACTTGCTTGGTGCGCACTTACTTATGTTCACTGACCATTCTGCATTGAAATACTTGGTCAATAATCCAGTGTTAGGGGGGCGCATATGCATATGGCTGTTGCTATTCTAGGAGTATGATTTTGAGATTGTTGTTAAGCTTGACAGGTTGAACTTGGGCCCTGACCATCTCTCTAGGATTGACTCAGGAGAAGAGCCGACAAACATTGAAGACAGACTGCTTGATGAGCAGCTATTTTTTATATAGATTGCCGATGATTATTATAAGGACATCATTGAGTTCTTAACAACAGGATTGGCACCGCAGGAGTTCTCTGTCCAACAAAAGAAGAAGCTGGTAGTGCGCGCCACAAAATTCACTATTATTGCAGGTCAGTTATACAAACTCAGACTGGATGAAGTCTTGCGCAGATGTGTACTAGAACATGAGAGACCATTCATCTTAGCAAATGTGCACTCAGGGATCGCAGGAGGTCACTATGCAGGAAGAGATACTATGCAGAAGATATTGCGCATAGGGCTATGGTGGCCTACGATCCATAAAGACTCTAAAGAACACTACCGGAACTGCGATGTCTGTCAGAGGACAGGAAAACCTTCGCGCAGAGATGAGATGCCATTGAATCCGCAGTTGACCTTGCAGGCATTTGAAAAATGGGCCATTGATTTTCTCAGACCTATAAACCCACCAGGGAAGAGAATTGGTGCGAGGTACATCATTACTGCTACTGACTACCTTACCAGATGGGCATAAACAAAGCCGGTGAAGGACTGCAGCGCAGTTCATTTTTGAAGAAATATTGTCTAGATTCGGATGCCCAAAGATTTTGATGAGTGATCAAGGAACTCACTTTTTAAACAAGACTATTGAAGCTCTCACAGAGGAATTCCATATCCATCATAAGCGAAGTACACCATATCACCCGCAGGCGAATGGCACTTTTGAGGATTTCAATAAAATACTGGAGAATGCGCTAACTAAACTTTGCAATGTGAATAGAGATGATTGGGATCTACGCATCTCATCTGTTTTATGGGCATAAAGGACAACTTGCAAGAAATTGATGGGACACATGCCTTTTCGGTTGGCTTACGGAAAGGAAGCTATAATGCCAATGGAGTATATTGTCCCCAGCTTGAGAATCGCTGCATTCACAGGGATGGCAGACCTCACAGCACTAGAAGTAAGGTTGCTACACCTAGTTGAGTTGGAGGAAGATCGCTTCATCGCCGACTTCCACCAGCAAGTCCAGAAAGACCGTGAGAAAGCATGGCATGATCGCCATATAAAGAAAAAGTTCTTTCAGGTAGGTGACCTCGTCCTCCTGTATGATAGCAAATTCATGAATTTTCCTGGTAAATTTAAGATGCATTGGCTTGGTCCATATACTGTGATACATGTTACTAACACTAGTGCAATCTAGTTAGCCACCTTAGCTGGCAATACTTTGCCAAATTTGATAAATGGAAGCAGGCTAAAGCTGTACCATGATAGTCCTGCTTCACAGAATAATGAATGATAAACAGAGGGAGAAATTTCTAAGTGTCAAGTATAGTTGAAATTGGACACTGGAAATGTAAAGGAGTCTGTACATGTACTATAAGAGAGATAATGTATATACCGCGCAACACCGCTAAAGCTGCGAGAAAAAAAAAAGAAGAAGAAAGGAAAGAAAAAGGGAGCCGCGCAGTTCAAACACCAACACCACGAAGTAACTGTGTAGGATCAGAGATGGCCTACTGCACAGCTTGGCGCAGCACTCAGAAAAATAGCCGTTACACTACCTTTGAGAAAAATATAGCTGTCAGATGATCGTTGCTAGCACTCGCTTGGGAAATTAACGCAAAGATAGCCATTTTGAACACGCTGATGAAGGAAGGGACTGAAGGATCTGTTCAATTTGGCCAACGGATACCACATTTAATGCTCATCTATCCGTTGGAATGCGCGGAAGGACTCACCTGCGCCTATAAATAATGCCGCATAAGGAATCGCGGGTGTTACCAAACACTTAGAATTTTTATGCGTTCACCCTTGTGTTACTAATCCTTAGTAATATCTCTGAAACATTTTCCTACTCTCGCTAGTAAATGTACAACTCGCCATACAGAGAAGAAGAGCTTACAATTCAAGAAGCAATGAGAGTCTTTTAGCACGGGGGGATTACAGAGTTAATGAAAACGCCTACCAAGAAGGTTGTACTAGAACCCGGTCAGGCATCTCGAAGGTCACCTCGACATAATCCAGTCATACAGGATAGGGGGAAAGATACAGTCGGGCCACGAACAAAGATCCACAGGCCTAGCTCGATGGTACCTCAATCACCGGTATTACACCAGAGTACATATCACCTCGGGCGTTGGATGCCCCTGTGTTTAAGCTGGTCAAGAATCCGCGTTAGGAAATCCCCTTGTCACCGATTTCGAAGCATTTTGATGTTGCCAAGAACTTGCTCGGAAAGATTCCAGAGTGTAAGTGGGAAGACTATGACTTCCTGGGAGTACAGAAGGAAGAACCCCATGATCCCAAGTTCCCACACTTCCAGCCAAACTAGTACATGTGCTGGAAGAAAGATGCGAAAGGAAACCTTAACTTGGTCTCCGAGAGCTGGCTGACACCGATAGTCCAGTCAGGGTTGTTGAACCTGCTGAGATTACCCCATTTTGATCGCTCAGTAGAAGTCAATGTGGTGGTTCGCACTTTGATGGAGTGAATCCATCAGGGATACCTGTGGCTAGACAGAAATGTTGATTTGAATATCAAATTAATCCACTGTATAACAGGATTAAGAAAACGCGGCAAGGACCCCAAGCAGTTCTTCCAAGGGAAGAGTAAGGAAAAAGAAGCTGTCGCGAAGATGAAGAAAAGCCATGCACTGTTGAAAGGAAAAAGAGGTTTTCCGATAGAAGAAATCGAAGATAGAGCAACAAAGTTTGTTACGCAGTTGCTGGCCTGAAAAATCCTAACAACAACCAGGCCTTTGGAGGTGCCTACAGGCGCAGTACTACTCGGTGCCGCGGCGGCTGAAGGAACCGAGTTCAATTGGTGTCAGTACCTTCTCAATGAGTTCCTGCAAGAACTCAATGACACCCAGGAGAATGGAGGTCACTTCCACTTCACATGGTTGATTATCCGATCACCTTTGTTGGATGGAAGGAGCCCAAGGATTATGTCGGTGTAATTGTAGACACCAATGATCCCATAGTAGTTCGATATGCCAACCTTTGGGAAAATTTGAACGATGAGCGGTAGCACACGACAGCTGAAGTCTTCTTCCAATATTACACCCAGCTACGTGAGGCGATCACGCGTACGTCACGTATTACGAAGCAGGTAACGTCAAAATATATTCGCATTGTCGACTTTCATGCAGACATGCGTTGTATTTTTATTTCTCCCAAGGCATAGACGAAAAAGACGAAATGGTATCTGGGTAATTACCATATGTACGAGGAAGACATGAAGATCCTCATGAGGGATTGGCCGGTAGAGTTCCACGTCGAGGTCATGGATGTTCCGACCAATTCAGAAGAAGATGAACAAATTGCAAAGCCATGCCCAATTATTGAAGAAAAAGGAAAGCGGAAAGAACCTGAAAGCCCGCCGAAGCCAAAGGCACGGAAGAAGATGAAAGCAACCAAGAGTCATTCAGAAACAATCCTTAATGAAGAAGACTTTGACATGATTGCAGAAAACGTCTCAGAGCAGATGGAAGAGTTGATGACAGACAAAGAGAAAAAGGAAAAGGCCATACAGGATGAACTACAAAGGAATTGGCTCGCACTGCAAGGATTGATACAAAAGATGGAGGATGTGCAGAAGAGACTACCCGTGCCGTGCGACTCAGATTCAGAAGGGAGGTCCGGAGGAACCTCGCATCAGAAACCCCCGCAGCTAGCCATCACGCTGCCAACAAAGACAAGAGTCGTCCATCTGGACCCGATGACGATCTCACTACCGATGTCAGAAGAAGTGCTTCTGGATACAAAGAATGTCGAGTGCGTAGAGCTCGACTTGGCCAAGATCCCGCTACCAGGTTTGCACTATCTGCACCTACAGATTGGGGATGATATGCGTGATAGAACTGCTGATGCAATGAAGGTAGAAGTTTAACTACAAGCAGCCAATAGACATCTCCAGGAGTCGAGCTCGCACACCGCGATGCAATTGCATGATGAATAGGATCGAAGGCTACGATTGGAGGCCACTATTACTTCTGTCGCAGAGGACATTGAAGAGTTGCAGGTCCAAGACGATCCCGCGGATACCGTTCTGAGGATAGGAGACATGGTGTGCTCCCTAAAAATACAAATGCAGGACAAGGAAGTCCTCTATGAGGCTGACATCGCCCTCCTCAAGGGAAAAATCAACCCACAGGTTGTATTAACTGAGCAGTAGTTAAGAGAACAAGCAGTTAACGCTGCGGCACATAAAATAACCATTGAGATGGCTAAGTGCCAAGATTTGTTGATGAAGACTTCAAAGGCATTTACTGCCCTTGAAGAGGATCCAGCGCTACTGCAAGTTAACACCGCAGTAAAGGAAAAGCAGTCCGCACTTGAAAAATTGGACACAGAATTCAAGGCCCTGCCACCCAAGGATAGACTGCTGAGGTATAAGGAGATCTCAGGTTTGAAAAAAGAGGTCCAAGCATTAAGAGAAAAAGAGATTGAGATGGATAATCAGTCGCAGCAACTCCTGGAGGATGCCACAACAGTATCACAACATATTGAAGACAAGCTGAAAGATCTACGTGACAACCAGGAGCAGGTACAAGGATAGATTGGAGAGGAGATAACCCCAGTGCTGCTTAAAACAGTAAATCAAGTCGAGCAAGACACCAAGGAAGCAGTGGAACAATTGATCGCCACTTACAATTAGTTCGCGGCCAAGCGAGCTCCACAGGTCGCGGAGTAGATCGAGAAGGCTGAAGCAGAAGGTGGCTTGGGGACGAGCCACATGTAAGTGTTAGGGGCATGTTGGGCTTGGCCCAAGATGGGGCAATTTTGGATAACACAAGGAGGTTGAGCTACGGAGCTGAGCGCAGCTCAACAAATGATATAATTTTGTACAAGTATGAGGTATGCTACGAAGTTGTGTGCAAGGACCAAATTTTGGCAGTACCGCGAAGATCAGTGCTGCAAGGAAGCAGTGCTGTGAAGTGATCAGGCCACGTGGAGCCAGCAAAGTGGAGTGCTGGACAAAGGATAGGTACAGGTACCGGATAGACCAGTGGTGGTCTAATTTTGGCAAAGATGCTCCAGGAGTGTCGAGCGGCAGGCACGAGCAAATCAGGAAGGCAACTAGTTGTACGAGTCCGTTAGGTGAAGAACGACTCAGGGAAAGCGACAGATTTACGTGCAAAGTGGTACGAGATCGTTAGAGTAAGGGCGGCTCGTGAAAGTGACCTGTTGGCGTGCGCGTGACAGAGAGGCCGATAGCGACAGGACGAAGGCGTAGAGAACTGCCACGATGGAGCACTCACTACCAGAGCCAGTAGTTCGGTTTAGAGAAACCGTGCCAGTTTTGTAAACCCTAAGGGTTTTTGCCTCGACATTGTAAAGACATGACCTATGGGAATGATCTATTTAAGGAGGCACCTTTGTATAGGGAAGAGGTTCTTTTTTTATTGGGATATTGAGGGTAACTCTTAGAGAATATTAAGCTCAAGCTTGTATTATCAAATCTTTCCGAGTCGAACATATTGTAAAGGATCTGTAGCTGAGTGTGCAGAGACCTAGCCGAGAGAGAAGAGAGTCTGCAGCTCAGTGCACAGACTAAGAGCGGTTGTCCCCTTCCCATTAAGAATATATATAACAACTATTCTTGTGGACGTAGCTTCCCACCCGGGAAGTGAACCACATTAAATACTGTGTAATGTGATGTGGTTATGTAGCGTGCATTTATTTGTTTTCTGTAAATGAATGCTTGAACTTTCCCTTGCATACTGTTATGGTTGACTGTTATATGTATTTTCCATCAGGAAAGTATGGAAATAGTATGTTAAGTCTACATGAATGGTTGAATGGTGAATGTTTAGTCTTTATGTATGAAGCAGTAACGATCGGTTATTCTGCTAAGTGTTGGGATATGGCTTAAATATTTTCATATTACGCAGTAAGAAGAATCTAGGGTAGTTGATCCACATTCGCAGCACATGATTGAGCGGTGGATACCCTAAACGCATGAGTGAATGAATGAATGAAGGATTAGTGGTAATAACTTCAGAACCTTAGTTATCTCCAGTGTTTCAAGTCGTAGTGTGAGCTGCGTAGATCGCGGTCACACGAGCAGCCCCGCGGTAGAAGGATTTAGAGGTGCGGACCGCGGTGTTGTCCCTCACCGCGCAGTCTTTCCTCGTAGCGCTTGCCCATTCCGCTCTGTGGAGTATGTCTGACTGAACAAATCATCACATACTGTGGAAACCTGATTCCGCAGTACCCCATAGATACACCTCGGGTGAGACGTCAACCTGCTGGAAGGTTGTTGCCGAAAGGGCCGGTGCGAAGGGGTTTTGTTGGTCAAAGGGGAAACCACGAAGAACCTGGGTCTTATTGAAAACCTCTGGGTCAGCACATGATAAGCCAACAATACTCTTTGTCTAAGGTTGAAAATAGACAAAGTCATAAATCCCCATGGGTTCCCAGACATCTAATTTTTTATTGGTCTCTTCCACACGGTTTTGCAATGGTGCTTCTCATGGGAATCTATGTAAGAGTGGTGCAGGGGTTTCACCAAATACAATGGTAATCTATTGTCTTTCAAATGAGGAACATATCACAACAAAAATAATTATGTTGAACTCATCAATGTGATCATAGTTCTTTCTTTGGATCTCCAAAATGATATAACAAACATTCGTATCTTCTTAGATTCTCTCTTGGTGGCGAAGTAGATGAATGAAACAACCAATTGCATAAACATAGGCTTTCATCATATGTTCAGGTGGGGATTAGAGATAAAACACCATTTCTAATCATGTATTTTTGAACATACATCCGAGAAAACAATAATCGAGAAGATACTTTAGCCAAAGAAGCACGCTGTAATACCCCTATTTTTCCTTAGTGTTTATTGTCTTCAATGTAAATATTGTGTATATGCAATGTGTGTTTATCCTAGTGTGGAGTTCAAGGCCAAGGCCCCACCAATGGATGCTTAATGTTTATTTGCATGGGAAAGTATTTGACAGTTTGATTATTCATGTGCTATTAAGCCATGAAATACTGTAAATGATGTAAACATTTAAATATTGCAATGAAATACCAAGAAAACTGGCTAAGGAGGAAACTAATGAGAAGGGGCCATTTGTATCCACTAGGGAGAGGTGAGGGGGTTGTGGGGTTGAAGTCATGCTGCCACTCACCCATTTATGAACCCATTTTACCTCCATGCTGACTTTTATTATTGCTGTAAGAGGGTGGTTGAGAACCTTGTTCCTGAAGCTGATTGAGTATGGGGCGGCCCTATAGACCCATATGGAAGGGTATGACATGTGTTACATTTCCCTTAAGACACTTAATCACCTGGGAATTAGATGCTCAGATGACTACCCATTGTTGACCCAAAACCGAGAGGGGGGGATTCATTCACGCATTCACGCAGAGAGCAGAGCCAAAGGGGAACAAAGAAGGAAAGAAAAAAACACGATTTCCTGTGTAAGAGGAATATCACAGAGTCTATTGCCAAAGAAACTCTGTGAGTGAACCTTGTCTACTCGGGGTATCCATGACATAAATGCTAAGATGAATTACTGAGTATGAGCAACTCGAGGAAGCCGTGAGAACACCGGGATTGGGTTTGCAGAGAGTTAGACTGCGAGACAAATCTTAGTCCGCAACCTTGAGAAGAACCAATTTGGTTAACCATGGTATAAGGTTAGTTTAGGGTTGTGTTGCTTGATAAACCCAGTGAAGGTTGTAATCTCATAGAACTAGTAGTTGGACCTTTCTATTCCCACCCTGAATAGCACTGGAAGGGCAGAGGCCTTGAGGGACTGTGCAGTAGAGAAGAGGGTCTTCCTTGTGTTTGGTGAGGTAGGTAATCTAGGTGCCATGTTTTTCGAGTGTTGAGATTCTTGTAGCTCTGTGGTTGAGCTCACTGGCTTAGCAATACCCTCCTTGTTGTTCTTGCATGCTTG
The DNA here is from genome assembly GCA_027924585.1 of Larix kaempferi. Taxonomy (NCBI): domain Eukaryota; kingdom Viridiplantae; phylum Streptophyta; class Pinopsida; order Pinales; family Pinaceae; genus Larix; species Larix kaempferi. The sequence continues at coordinate 7,190,285 of BSBM01000951.1, read as the reverse complement.
ATAAACCCAACTACAGATTGGATTAGCATGGGTATATTTCCATGGTATGCTTGATAAACCCAACTGTAGGTTGGCTTAGCATGGTTATGTATCATTGTATGTTTGATAAAACCAACTATATGTTGGCTTAGCATGATTATGTATCCTTGTATGCTTGATAAACCCACTATAGGTTGGCTTAGCATCCCTGCTCTCTGGTATGCTTGATAAACCCAACCATAGTTTGGATTAGCATTGGGATGAGATCCTGACCGTGAGAGAGAGTCCTTAGCCCTCCTTAGTGGATACACAACCCATCTCAGGGGTGATCACTCAGCTGAAAGAGTACAGGTTGGACATATATCTAAGGTTGGGTGGAACGTTGCTCTCACTTAGCTAGTTGCTTGGAAGCTTCAAGAATTAAAAGATAAGTGCTTCTTTGTTGTGCTAATGTTAGTGGCTGACATTTCATGTGTTATGTTGTGTTGTTTATGTTCAAGTTATTGAATGAATATTACATGAATCTAATTAATTGATAGACTGTGTATAATCCTGAGTAGAAGGCCGAGTCTATGATTGAACGCTTCATTCAGTGCATAATTTTAATGCATTGCTATTTCTGCATGTGTTATATGTGTGGATTAACATTGTTTAATTCACTCTATATATGTTCCTTTATGCATTACGTACTTGATTAAAGGGCTACTTGACCTCACCTAGATAGGAGAAAGGAGTTGTATGGCCCCTGTGGTGTTCATAGCTTCTCTGTGGGTCAGAGGAAGGATGAATTGTTGGGTGAGGCCCAAATGCAACAATTTTGATGGTAGAAGTACAAGTTAGGCGAGGCCTAACATTGGCCAATTTTGGGAGAAGCAACTATGCAATTACCGGTAGCAGGGTATGAAGAGACGCAGAGTTGGAAGAAAAGGGCCCGTCTCCTTAGTAAAAGTGAAGTACTAACGACAGTCAAGGTAGTTGGAGCAGTTATGTATGAAGCAATAGACTATCAGCTACAGGAGAAAAGAGTAAAGAGGAAGAATGGTGTAAAGGATGCACCATGTCAGTGTCAGAACCGTGCAGTCAGAACTGCAACTGTCAGAAGAAGCATCAGAGCCAGAGAAGCATCACGAAAGGAAAATAGATCTCCAGCGAAGTAAAGACAAAGCATGGTCAATAGGAGAACCATGCCATTTTGGGTTTAAGGGTACTATGGGGTTTTGGCCCACAGTTATTGTAAAGATGTGACCTTCGGGAACAATCTATATAAAGAGAAATTTTGTATAAGGAAGGGTTATATTTTGTTTAGTTTGATAGTTATTGTGGGTTGTGTTGAGATCAAAGAGAGAAAAATACTCTACAGCTGTGTGCGCAAAGATCTATTTTAGAGAAGAGTCTGCAACTGAGTGCGCAAACTAGGACTATTAAACCCTCCATGTATGTTATACTTTTATGTGTATTTCCTTGTGTATGTTGATGAGAATAACATGCTAAAGTGGTGAACACACATGTCTGATTATGCTAAGTGTTAATGAATGTGATAAATGCGTAGTTACATAGTTAAGGGTTAAGGAATAATGTCACGTCCCCATTTTGACTCCCTTCGCATTAAATTGTAAATGATGTAAATATTGTTACTTAATCATGGTGAGGAGCTCAAGGCCAAGGCCCCACCATTGATTTAGCGTTTTATGTATCGGCAATTAAAAATAGATGCTTATGGTTCTTGTGCTAGATAGGCACGATGTAAATTAAGACATCATGTAAATCGAATTTTAATGAAAAACTCACAACTAGCTATGCAATGCAACAAAGAGATGGGGGCATGATTCTACAAGGAATAGGGAGGGAAATTATTCAAACCCTTGAGCCAATGGTGTTAATCCATGTGTCAATGAGAAAACCCATAAACCACCAACTACCCATTTTGGGTTATGGACCCAATCATTTAATTCTTCCAGAAATTGGTTGAGGCAGTTAATGCATTGGGAATGAAGAGGTATGGCAGCCAATTTCGTGTATGGGCAAGCCATCAACCTGGGAAATCGTATTTTGTCTCCCTGGGCAAGAAAACACCCACGAAATGGTGCCCAAAACCATTCTAAACCCACAGTCTTTCCTCTCTCATGTAGTCTGAACTACTGGGTCTTTCCTCATCACGTTTTTACCAATTTCCTGCATTTTTCCATAGCTGGGAGCTCGTTTTTGTGTTGCATAGTGGCTGGGAGAAAGGGAGTCACATTTTGGAGGTTTATAGAGGTCATTTTTGCCCCAAAATTCCCATGGGCGTTTTTCTGAAAATGGTTTTTACTCTCCAGGGTTGAATCCCCAATTGCCATTTCGTTTTTGGGTCTTCCCACATTTTTTTGGGCTGGTAGAATCCCCATCTTTGGGCATCCCACTGAAGAAACGTTTTTATCATGCCCAATAATTGTGGATCTGCTGTTATGTGCATCCTTGTTTTGGTTTGAATATGTGAGCAAGAGATTTGGAGTGGTAGTGGACAAAATTGGCTTGATAAACCTAGTGGGGGAGACAACCTCTCAAGAAGATCAAGAGGGCTTTGGATACTCTTCTATGCACACCCTGAGAGCACTAGATGGGGAAGGTATGGCTTGAGGGACTGTACAACAGTGAAAAGAATACTTCCTTGTGCTGGGTGTGTAGGTATTGTGGGTTCCAAGCTAGATAGATCTTGTGAGGTTATCCCTGGCTCTGTGCTTGACCTCACTAGCTTAGCAATTCTTCCTCTCCATTTCCTAGCAACCTCATAAACCCAATTGTATATTGGCTTGGCTCATCTTGGTGTATGCTTGGCTATGTGTGAGTCTGCTGTTCCCTGGTTCCTTGTAGAAATCATGCCCAGCTCAGGGGTGGCAGTTGTATCAAGAGGTTGATAAGCATAACTGGCCTATGGTTGGGTGGAACGTTGCAGATGCATAGCTGGTTGCTTGGGACTACTTTGTTATAAGATAAGTATTCTCTTGTGTTAACTTTGCAATTATTTATTTGATGAATATCGTGAATGTAGGATGGATGTGTTATTGATATTGCTTCCGCTGTGTTTTTCTTATAATTATACATGTCCATATGTTCTTTTGTATTATGTGAATTCTTACTTAAAAGCTCATGGGGCTAGATGCCCGGTTTTAGCATCACGATCCTCTCCATCACACTGATATGATGGGAGGGGACATGACAAATAACAGTGATTCAATAGAGTCTGTATTCTTGGAACAACGAAGTGCGCAGTCACATATTAGCGCTGTTATAATTGAAGCATATGTGAAGTATGGGTAACTTCGCTAGAACCTAGTTCCATATCCGCGCATCACCATGGTTACAGAAACCTACTTCTGTAATCCCCCATAACTTCACCTTGGGTGAGACCTCAACCTGTTAGAAGGTTGTTTCCGAAAGGGCCAGTGAAAAGGGGTTTTGTTGGGTCTGTGAGTAACTATTACACAGAACTCGGGCCAGCCTAAGAAAGTGAAATTTCAACAAATGGTTCAGTTACTGCGCTTGAACTAGGTGATGTGCTCTGATAATTGGAATACCGAGAGAACAAAGATACAAAACTGGCTGACTCAAACAGAAAAGGAGTTTGTGAAGAAGAAGAACAAACATCCGTGTTTGTCTACGGAAGAATGGTTGCAAAAATATCTATTTTATGACTTGCACGAAGTTTTCTTCGCATTTTTCGCTAACGAGCTACATGAGTGGATATAAAGACTTATAGAACGAAAAAATTGTTTCCAGGGTGGAGAACCTACAGTTTGGATTCCAGAGTTGATTCAGAGGCTTAAAGAGGTTGATTACCCAATTTCAAGAGCAATAGAATTTTGGTAGGATAACGTACTAGAGAGCTACGTTACAGAATTTGCTATGGACACTCTGAAGTCTTACAGTGTATCCGGAGGAGATTTCTTCAAAGGATTTAGAGGTAAGTACCTGAAAAACCTCAGTTTATACATTAAAATTTTATTAGCAGAAAAAGGTGTTTTAAGAATGCAATCATATTCCTAGGGTTTGAGTCTGTAATGTTTAGTAACACAGATAGCGACACATATGAAGATATTGGTATTTTAAGAAGTGGAAAAAGATATAAATTTAGCACTAGAAAGAGGTATCGCGAAGCCGAACCTTGCACATTCCTAGAAACTGAGTTAGGAAGTGATATAAACTCATATCAGGTTGAGTCTGAAAGTGAAACAAAACTAGACAGCTTGGCTATCACCCTATAACTCCGTAGAAACCTCCAGTTGACGAGAGAAATATTGCTAGTTCACAGAACACTAGTAGCAGTAACACCGCAGGAGCAAATACTCAGAATTTTTCAAGTAGTGGTATACCTCCATCGTTCCATAACAATACACATCCTAGAAGAAGAATGAAAAATGACATTAATCTACCCATATTTAAAGGAACTGGTCTAGAAGACCCAGAGCAACATCGGTTTCTCTGTGAAGTGGTGTGGGATGTTAAGCAAGTACAAGATGATGCCATAAAACAAGCTCATTTAGTTACTACATTTAGAGATAGAGCCTTAACATGGTTCATGAAATATTCTGTGGCACAAAATAAAAAATTAGCAGAGATCAGAACTGCTATGATTAGAGAATTCAAGAAACATAAATCCGAATTTCAGTGTATCACAGAGCTAAAAGAAATCAAACAAAAACCTAATGAGACTATATGGGAATTTGATCAGAAATTCAAAGCATTATTAGATCAAGTTAGTTTCGATATAGAATCACAACAACATCAAGAATGGTTTATATCTGTGTTGTTTCCCCAATCATATTACCACTGATGCAATAGAAGGTTGCTTCGCAAATTGAAGCATTAGAAATTGCAATGAAACTAGAAGCTTTGCCCATTGGAGAAACTAGAACAAGAATGGTATAGATACAGACACAACTAGCAAAATTGACATTACAGCTACAAGACATGAAGAAAGGAAAATAAACCAGAGAAGAGGTTTGGTGTACTAAATGTAAAGGGGAATGACATTCCAAGGAACACTACCCTGTATTCCGAGATTACATCACTAGTGGAGCACCGAATCCATTGAATCAACAACAAGGACCATGGTGTAAGATTTTCCAATGTAGAGGACATCTCCCAGATGACTGGTACCTACTTCAAAAGTATGTATAGACACCAAAGAACCTGTACTGCACATTTTGTAAATCAATTGGCCATGATGATATCGACTGTAGAGCATATGACCTCATGATAGAAAGAAAACATGATGTTTATAGAGTTCAGGGAGAAACACAAAACAATAATGAAAATGCGCAGTTTGATCAAGGAACATATAGAGGATGCGGAGGAAGAGGTTGAAACACTGGCCAAGGAGGAGGAAGAGTTCAGATTGTATGTTATAACTGCGCTCAACCAAGACACTTAGCCAGGTACTGTCAGAATCCTTGTACTACTTGCAAGTACTGTAATTCATTTGACCATGTCATTGAAGCATGTTCCATTTTCAAGGAAAAATGTAAGAGAGAATACCAGAAGGACAAAATTAAAACATACAGATGATTGCAGCTGAAAAACAAAACAAAGATCCCAATGTTCATGTTGTGACGCGAAGTGGAGCCATGACAGGAAGTGATCAGAGAAGCGAAGCCTCGACTTCTGAAGATCACATAGCTAGACACAAGCCTAAGGAAGGGGATTAGATAAGAAAAGAGGTTGGAAAAATTCCTTCCTTAAACCTTAATAGAGAAAAATAAGTCTTCATGGAAGCAAGAAAAGTTTTATAGAGCTCAGAACCTTCGATTACAAGAATCCCATTGCGAAGTGAAACACCGCCTGTGATTGATATGCCAACTTCGTACGATGGATCACAAAATTCACCAAAATAGATGTTGGCTGTATAACTGTTCTTGAGGTTTTCTAGAAAGACCCAGGTTCTGCGTGGTTCGAGGAACCAACAAAACCCCTTTTCACCATCCCTTTCGGAAACATCCTGCGAATAGACTGAGGTCTCACCTGAGGCGAAGTAATGGGGGGGTTGCGTGTTGAGATATTGTAACTTCAAAGAATATTATATTTGTACTTTATTATTCCGGAGATGTTTCATTCCTCCGTGAAGATCTTATTGTATATCCGGAGATGTTTATTCCTCCGTCGGAATGTGGTAACTCGGGTTATTAGACTTCCCTAGTGGGGGTCGGCCCTGTATGTGTTATGTGGGTCAAAGGGTTATTAGACCACCCTAGAGGGGTCGTCCCAGTCAGTTGTAGTGGGGTATTTAACCCATTGGTTAAATACGAGCCTACGTGTTCTTGTGTAAAACACAAGTCGGAGTAGTGTATAAATAGAGGAAGTGTATTCCTCATTTGACACACACACTCACTTGAGAGAGAGGCGCACTTGTGGAGGAGAGTTATGCTATGGTGGAGGAGGAGATCATATCTTTGGTTTGCATCTTTGTATATTGCTGGTCATCTATATCGAGGAAGCTTTACTGGGTTTTCTACCCCATGAGGGTTTCCCAGGATAAATCTGTGTCTCCTGTGTTTATGCTATGCTTGTTGTTTCTTCAGTGATCCTGTATATGCTATTATTGTGAAATGGAATGTAATGCTTCTATTTTATGTCTTAGCATATTAAATATTAACATGGTATCAGAGCTAAACTGAAGGAAGGCAAGGTATGGCACTTACGCCACTTGCTTTACTTACGACAATTTGAAGGTTAGGGTTTTATATAGCAAAACCCGGTCATCGTGGAACTTTCGCTATAAATCCATTTTGGAGAAGGTTCAGGATATGAAACCTTTACAGGTCATATATAACATCTCCAGGTATCTTGTGTCCAAAGGGAACCCTCATATTTGTTGTACTTTGTAAGTTATGATCAGTACAAGTTAGGGTTTCTGCCTCTTCCAGATCTCAGTCAAAATTAGGTGACCTAGGAAAAAAGGTCATAACTTGGGCTAGGAAGCTCCAAATGAAATTTTGTAAAATGTGACAGGTAGTACACAGATTGTAATATCTCAAAAAACTTTTTTAGAGGCCGAAGCTGAACCAGTGACACGTGGCACGCCGTACAAGTTCGATCTCCTGTTTTATCCCATAAACAGGTCACGTTGCGACACTTGGCATAACTCTCTCTCAGAGAGTCCAATTGAGGTCATACCTATCAGGATGGAAATATAACAGGGCGAGATATCTCAGGAAAATTTTTCAGAGGCCGAAGTTCAAACAGTGACACGTGGCACGCCATACAAGTTCGCTCTCCTGTATTATCCCAAAACAGGCCACGTTGCGACATTTGGCATAACTCTCTCTCAGAATATCCAATTGAGGTCAGACCTGTCAGGATGGAAATATGACAGGTCAGGCTACTGCAGAAAAAGTTTTCAGACCCTGTGGAGCGAAAATTTATGAGTTATAGCAAAAACAATCAGGTACATATTTCTGTCAAAACAGAATTATTTTTGGAGCACCTTTATTCATGGCTTCCGGAATTTAGGGTTTCGGAGAAAGTTAGAATTTTTGGAATCGGAATCCACGGTTGAATGCTACTCAGGAAAATTGAAATTTAGAGACCAAGATCGAATTTTTTGGTTGGGTAGAAGACCGGGCTTGATTAAACCCTAGCTCGGGATTTTGATTAGAAAGATGAAAAATTAGGGCTTTAGCAAAAGTTGGAATTTTTGAAGTCTGTAACCACAGCTGGAAGCTCCTCAGAAAAATAAGAGTTTAGAGCCTTGGATCAAACCTTTTGATTGAGCAAAAGGGTGGGCTTCATCAAACCCTAGTTCGGGATCCTGTCCAGAAGATCCAGAAGTTTCAAAGGCAATTTTGAGGGGTCAATTTTTGGAGATTTCAAAATTGAAGTATGCTAGTTTGATCAGCTCAGCAAGACACATCCTTCCATTCATTCGGAAGGGTGAAAGTCAAAGATTGAATTTTTAGGGTTTCTCTAGCAAACCCTAATCAAGCTCTAGATCAAGTTTCAGGGGGAGTTGAGGCTAAGGCCTTACATAAGAAGACTACAAGAAGTCTCGACAGGTATGACTTAAGGAGGTTCAGGTATGTCTTGAAATCTGATTCTTGATTAAGTTCATGATGTGTTTGTCTTCATATTATTTATTAGTACAATCTTGATTAATGTTAGAATTGTCTTATCACCCTAGTAACAGTATGAATGCATGTGAATGATCGAAGACATTCATTGATTAGGGCTATATGATTGTACTAATGCATTATGGTGTTGTGTGAGGTTGATGTTGTCTACTAACAAGATACAGGTACATCACAAAAGACAAATCAAGTTCCATGACCATGACAACATGAAGACAAAGACTCATCCATAATCTTTGTTCTACTTACGAGGTATGTATGACCTTGTTATATTATGCTTAACCTATGAGACATACAGGTTCTAGCTCAGGATCTCTAAATCATTGAAGAGATTGTTTAGGTATGTTATACATAACTAAGCAGGTATATTAATCCAGGTATGTTTACCTATGTCAAGTTAGAATCTTACCTTGTGTTAGGATCCCTTATATAAGTATACTTGGTATGATTGGTTATGCTTATTCATAAAGTTAGTAATCAAGGGTTTATGCATACTATGTCTCTTATCTTGATGATTTAATTAACCTGAAGAGTACTATGATCAAACAAGAATATGCATAAGTAAAAGAAGACTTCCTTGAAACTCTGAATACTAATGATCATGACTATATATATTCAAGATTATTTAGAATTAGAATGTTTTGATAATATTAAGAATATACTAATGAATGTATGTTTGTGTATGAGATCATGAGGATGACACTAGTGCACACTTGAGCATGCACAGTGGCACAGAATGAATAGAAGTTCAAAAGACATATAGAAGATCAAGCGGGAGGCAACCACACAAACATAAAAGATAAGTATTTAAGTTGTTATTTGAAATAATAAATGATATTGTCCGTAATAGGTTGTATGCATATTTGTATTCCTATAATATATCATACTGAGTGTAAACATTCATAGAGCATTGAAACAGTATACTACTAATATGCATATGATTGGTAAGATGGTCAAACATTCCATTGTTGCTTGTCTAGAATGAAACCTCTTTGCTGACATACTGAGAGTTGTGCACACTCTCGATAGTATGTTCTGGTAGAGATGGAAGGCATCTAGATAGCCACTGTATGCATATAGGATATGGAAAAGTGTTCTGCCAAAGTATTGATCAAAATAGTTGCATAACTATGTAAATGATATCTGTATGCATAATAGGTTATCATGTCAATATGATTTGATGATTATGAAGTATGACTAATCATGTACTTAATTTTGATTTGTAGGAAAGATCATGATAAATGATGAACAATGAACAAGCGATGGATGTTCAACAAAAGGATTTACAAATCAAACATACTATAGAAGGCTTGTGGCTAGAAGATTCTCTTAGAAAGAGGAAGAGAATCATGATGAGATGTTTGCTCCAAGTGGCTAGACCATTCTCTTAATGGTGTAATTAAAGAAGAAGTGTGAATCAGGTTCTGTATGGGTTCCCAGGATCGATAATCAATTGATGATATTAATGATCACCATGGGTCATGTGGATCTCAACCTTTGCTACAAGGTTGAATATGGTTTCTATACACAGATGACATGGATGCAAGAAGGAACTCACCATAGAGTTCAAATGATATTGAGGCTCATATCAGTAGACCCATCTAACGAGATATGGCACAGATAGATATGCAGAAGATCATTCAATGCAGAGTGTGAATGATGTTCAGTCACAAAGAGAGAATTGACAGTCTCTTGATAAGCTTGGACTTTACCAAAAGTAAAGTTGTTCCTAACCTTTACCTTAAGGTTGTGGATGATGAACATATCATACCATTATTGTATGACGATGATCTCTTTCTGACAAAGAATGAGAAATAGATCATGAAAAGAAAGAAGAAGATGGTTGCAGAAATGAAAATGAAAGATCTCAGATTGATGCATTACTTCCTAGGTCTGGAAGTATGGCAAGGCTCAGAAGGAATCTTTCTCAACCAAGGAAAGTATGCTGAGAAATATTAAAAGGACTTGATGTGTTGGGATGGCCACTCTTGAAGTTGTTAGAAGATGACTCATTAGAGTTAGTGGATAGAACTCTGTACAGACAAAATATTGAGTCATTGATGTGTCTAAAGAATACTAGGTCAGATATATGCTTTGCTGTGAACACCTTGAGGCAGTATCTAGTGGAAACTAGATGTGTTCACCTGATAAGCTTCAAATCATGTGATGCGGTACCTATAGGATACAATAATACTTTGATATATGTTATCTTGGAGATCATGACTTCAGATGGCTACACATATGTTGATTGGGAAGGAAGTGTATCAGACAGGAAGAGCACATCAAGAGGATGTTATTGTCTGGGATCAGCCATGATCTCGTGAGCACAAGCAAAATATATGGCTGCTTGCTCTGCTAAGTTATGAAGCAGTGTGGCTTCAGGATTGTTTGACTTAGAGATAGACCCAACTATGATCCTATGTGACAAGCAGAGTTGTATCAAGATGGCAAAGAATCTAGTGTTCCAAGATATGGTGCAGAAAGGAACCAAAAGTTCGAATTTGTAACAATGTACTAACCAAACCTCTACTGATCCGATGTACTAACCAAAACTCTACCTCAAGTAAAGTTTTCCGAGAGAAACTTAATATAGTCCAGAAGGACCCTCCTTGAAAGGGGGAGTGATGTGATCACTTATGATGAGATTTCCTGCATCGACAGTGAGGTCAATGATGTTAATACCTATATTGGTGATGCCGACAGAGAGGTTGGTGGATGGTCCTTAGACAGGGTCTAAGGTGACAAGGGGATTGCATCATCCTTGAACACATGTTCTAAAAGGAGCCATAGACGTATGTCTTCGAAAATGAAGTCCTTGGTGGACATATAAGGGGATTGGATCATCCCTGGACTTCAGTCCTAAAGAGAGCCGTAGACGGATGTCTTCGAGAATGAAGTCCTTGGTGGACTTGAGGGGATTGGATCATCCCTGGACTTCAGTCCTAAAGAGAGCCGTAGACGTATGTCTTCAAGAATGAAGTCCTTGGTGGACTTGAGGGGATTGGATCATCCTTGGAATTTAGTCCTAAAGAGAGCCGTAGACGTATGTCTTCGAGAATGAATTCCTTGGTGGACTTGAGGGGATTGGATCATCCCTGGACTTTAGTCCTAAAGAGATCCGTAGACGTATGTCTTCAAGAATGAAGTCCTTGGTGGACTTGAGGGGATTGGATCATCCCTGGACTTCAGTCCTAAAGAGAGCCGTAGATGGATGTCTTCGAGAATGAAGTCCTTGGTGGACTTGAGGGGATTGGATCATCCTTGGACTTTAGTCCTTTGAATTGAGCCGTAGACATGATGTCTCCGAGAAAAAAATCCTGAATGAACAGGTAAGGGGATTGGATCGTCCTCAGACTTTAGTCCTTTGAATTGAGCCGCAGACATGATGTCTCCGAGAACAAAATCCTGAATGAACAGGTAAGGGGATTGGATCATCCTCGGACTTTAGTCCTTTGAATTGATCCGTAGACATGATGTCTCCGAGAACAAAATCCTGAATGAACAGGTAAGGGGATTGGATCATCCTCAGACTTTAGTCCTTTGAATTGAGCTGTAGACATGATGTCTCCGAGAACAAAATCCTGAATGAACAGGTAAAGGGATTGGATCGTCCTCAGACTTTAGTCCTTTGAATTGAGCCGTAGACATGATGTCTATGAGAACAAAATCCTGAATGAACAGGTAAGGGGATTGGATCATCCTCGGACTTTAGTCCTTTGAATTGAGCCGTAGACATGATGTCTCCGAGAACAAAATCCTGAATGAACAGGTAAGGGGATTGGATCATCCTCGGACTTTATTCCTTTGAATTGAGCCGTAGACATGATGTCTCCGAGAACAAAATCCTGAATGAACAGGTAAGGGGATTGGATCGTCCTCGGACTTTAGTCCTTTGAATTGAGCCGTAGACATGATGTCTCTGAGAATTGAATGATAGGACTGGATCGTCCCTGAGCTTCAATTCAAAAGGTACATGATAGGACTGGATCGTCCCTGAGCTTCGGTTCAAAAGGTACATGATAGGACTGGATCGTCCCTGAGCTTCGGTTCAAAAGGTACATGATAGGACTGGATCGTCCCTGAGCTTCGGTTCAAAAGGTACATGATAGGACTGGATCATCCCTGAGCTTCGGTTCAAAAGGTACATGATAGGACTGGATCGTCCCTGGACTTCGGTTCAAAAGGTACATGACTGGATTGCATCATCCATGGACCTATGTCCTAAAGAGAGCAAGATTGATCATCCTGTAATATGATTGTGTGGTTACTTGTATAGGTAGGATACTTGATGTGGTTACTTGTATCGGTAGGATACTTGTATTGATGATGTGGTTACTTGTATCGGTATGGATACTCGTATTGATGATGTGGTTACTTGTATCGGTATGGATACTTGTGTGATGACGATGCTGATGATCGTGTGATGACGATGCTGATGATCGTGTGCCGACGATGCTGATGATCGTGTGATGACGATGCTGATGATCGTGTGATGACGATGCTGATGATCGTGTGATGACGATGCTGATGATCGTGTGATGACGATACTGATGATCATGTGATGACGATGCTGATGATCGTGTGATGACGATGCTGATGATCGTGTGATAACGATGCTGATGATCGTGAGATGACGATACTGATGATCGTGAGGATCTAGATGTTGATGTTGTTGTAGCTGTTCGAGTGCTGCAGAAGATAAAGACTCAGTACTGAAGATGTTGATGTTCCAGTATTGAAGATGTTCCAGTAACTGCTTGAGTTACTGATGATGTTGAGAAATATTCCAATGATTTATAGATGTATCATGTATGATGTTGATGACTCCTTGCTCATGCAGATACTGCTATAATATCCTTCTTGTTAAGGGGGAGTGTTGATATATTGTAACTTCAAAGAATATTATATTTGTACTTTATTATTCCAGAGATGTTTCATTCCTCCATGAAGATCTTATTGCATATCCGGAGATGTTTATTCCTCCGTCGGAATGTGGTAACTCGGGTTATTAGACTTCCCTAGTGGGTGTCGGCCCTGTATGTGTTATGTGGGTCAAAGGGTTATTAGACCACCCTAGAGGGGTCGGCCCAGTCAGTTGTAGTGGGGTATTTAACCCATTGGTTAAATACAAGCCTACGTGTTGTGTAAAACACAAGTCGGAGTAGTGTATAAATAGAGGAAGTGTATTCCTCATTTGACACACACACTCACTTGAGAGAGAGGCGCACTTGTGGAGGAGAGGTATGCTAGGGTGGAGGAGGAGATCATATCTTTGGTTTGCATCTTTGTATATTGTTGGTCATCTATATTGAGGAAGCTTTACTGGGTTTTCTACCCCATGAGGGTTTCCCAGGATAAATCTGTGTCTCTTGTGTTTATGCTATGCTTATTGTTTCTTCAGTGATCCTGTATATGCTATTATTGTGAAATGGAATGTAATGCTGCTATTTTCTGTCTTAGCATATTAAATATTAACACTACGGAATCAGGTTTCCACAACCGGGTGATGAGTGCTTCAACAAAGTTGGCGAGCAGCGCACTACAGGGCTCACGCTGCGAATGGGGATTGTGCGAAGTTCAACTTCTTCGCGGCTAACACTTAGACTATCGTGCATCCAAGGACTGCGCAATGCAGGACGGTTCTTCAATGATAGGACAACGCAACTGATGACTGCGCTTCCTTCCAACACTTATGCAACATCAATAGATCTTACTTAGTGTAAAAAGATGCAATCAACAAACATAATAGACTGCAACCTTTCCGACTTAACAATATAAAGGATTTCAATGTAATTGCGCATTTTCGGTGCTGCGCTAAAGGAATCACACTATACCGACTTCGCGGGCTAAGTGTTTACCTGATTGACTTATGCATTCAACAGACTTAGAAATACTTATGCATTTAACATTCATTCACATATGTGGATACTTAACATATTATTCCCATCATTATCCTTATGGCGAATAGATATAAAAGAAAGAACACGCGAGCTCATAAACTAGATCTTAACCATTCAACATAAGAAAATACACAGATTCAAGCACATAAGCAATCACATAACACAAAATTTAATGTGGTTCACCCCCAGGATGGGATCTACGTCCATAAGAACTGTTGTTATATTATTGTTGGGAAGGGTACAACAGTTCTAGTCTGCGCACTCAACTATAGACTCTCTTCTCTCTCAATAGGTCTCTGCACACGCAGCTTGCAGAGCCTTTTACAATAGCATTTACTTATTAACACTTAGAAGATTTTACAATGAAGTTTATTCAACCCTTTCCCTTACAAAAATGTGCCCTTTTATAGATCGTTTCCGTACGTCACATCTTTACAATTAAGTGGGCTAAAAACCCTAAGGTTACCCAAAACTGGTGTGGTTACCCGCCACCATGCCTGCTGTCGTCGACAGCTTGCTCCACTCGCTTCAGGCCACCTAGCTGGGCCACTCGTGGCTCACACGTTCTTTTGACAGTCGCAGTCATCACCAAAATGGTTACAACCGCATCATGGCCTATCGCTTTCTTCCCCTTTAGCCTTCCTGTCGTCGTCGACTTAGTGGCTTAGCTTCTAACAATTTTTCTGCCACTCTCTCTTGACAAGTCGCTTTCATCTGCCGTTACACCGCTCCTCACCCACTACCGGGAGTCCTGGAGGCGCTTTACTCAAAACGGTTTCTTCCATAGCTCAACCTTCCCTTATACTCTTTACCAAAAATAGTTGTTGCGCTAGCACTGCGCACTAGCATAACTGCGCAAAACTGACTATGCAATCCGAACTATGCACTCTGAAAAAATGTGCCATGTGACTTCGCAGCCTGAACTGCGCAGTTTCCAAAACTGTTATTCATAAAATTGTGCCAACTTGGGCCATTCCCAACAATAGACAAGTCCTGTTACGCAGTTCCTACAAAGCTGGATGGAGCTGTTAAGACATGAAAATTCCTTAGGATAATTACAGAACCTATTAGGATATTACGAGCAGTGTAATATAGTAAATAATGCGCATAGTGCAGTTCATCATATCAAGAGCCATAGAAGGACCAGAAGAGAAATGAGATTGAGTGCACAGATTGGAGATTTTGTAATGGACCAGATCATTCTTGACTTAGTCTCAGAGGTGAATGTCTTGACAAATCAAACATGGGAACATATGGGAAAGCCAAAGTTATCCTAGTCACCTATATAGTTGAGACTGGAAAATCAACAAAAAGGTTCTACCTTTTGGGAGATTACAAAATTTCCTTGTCGATAATGATGGAGTGCGGAGTAAAGCAGACTCGGAGGTTATTGAGATCATAGATGATAACAATCTGTATCCTGCATTATTGGGAATAGATTGGGAAATTGATAACCTCACGATTATCAATTTGAAGAAGAAACAAATGATATTTGAAGGACCGGATATCAGAGTCATCGCACCTTTGGACCCTTCACAAGGACCTAGATATGTTGAACCATTACAAGAAGAATGCATAACTCAAGACCTCGATAATATCTACAACATGATAGTGAATCAAGCCGATTACATTAATCCTACAAATGATGGAACATTGAGTTGGAGATGCGATAGTTCTTGCATATCAGAATCAGACGCAGGAGTGGATAACTGGGAGAGCAGAATGCATGAAGTATTAGCAAGACGATCTACGCAGATAAAAAGTCACTACGCTGGATTGTAACAGAGGTAAGTTCAATTCATAATTATGATGGGTTGGGTAATATCCACGCATTTCTTCAAGAATATCTTATATTAGTTTCAAATGAACATAAGTTAGCATCTTTGGATACAACACTACGGGATACACTTGCTAGATGGTGGGCTGCGCATAAACAGAACCTGAACACATGGGATGAATGTATGCACATGATGGAGATCAGATTCACAGATAAAAATGAGATTGTACAAGTAAAATACAATAGACAGACTGATCCTAGAGATCATATAGGGCTTTTCTTGAAAGCATGGACACACATAACATAAGAAAAATGGGTTCATATCTTTGTGCACGCATTGGATTAGATACCAAAGAATTGGTACACAGACACAAAACTTCGCAAAGGAACAACAGAATGGCACAGCATGACAAAGAAATTCCAAGCAACTTTCAGTTTTGAAGATGATTGTCTAAGTGTCCATGAGGCTTTGCAGATCATTAAAAAGAAGGTATTTGATGATGCACCGTTACCTATGTCTAAACAACCAGATTAGGCAATACAATTGGAACATGCACCGGAATGTTACAACTTTGCATTGGATGAAGATGAAGATGAAGACCCTCGTTATGTAAATATAACTGAGTCTGAGGGAAAGCGTGATGTAGAAGGAACTGATTTAGAAATTCCAGATCTAAGTAGTCCTGTAAAGACTAGAAAAGTTAATATTGGTACCAGTGAAGAACCAAAGTTTGTTTCTATTGGGGATTATTGGGATGAAGAAACAATAGGATAGATTGCAGACCTACTACGCGAATATCAAGATTGATTCCCTACCAAGTTTTCCGAGATGGAAGACATTTTAGGTGACTTGGGAGTTATGAAAATACCTCTCCATCCTGATGCGAATCCTATTAAGCAAAGGGCATATAGAATGAATCCCATATATAAAGAAAAAGTGAAGGAATAAATTGATAAAATGCTTGACGCATGAATTATTGAACCAGTATAAGAATCAGAACGGGTAAGTCCCATGGTTATTCAAGACAAGAAAGCTAAAGGCGAGATCAGAATCTGTGTGGACCTTAGAAATTTAAATGATGCCTCGTTGCATGATCCATTTCCTACTCCATTTACAGATGAAATGATAGATAATTTTGGAGGAAATGAAGCATACTCATTCACTGATGGATTTTCTGGATATCATCAGATCAAAATTGCTACAGAAGACAGACACAAGACAACCTTTGACACTAAATGGGGATCATTTCAGTACACAGTTATGCCATTTGGTTTGAAAAATGCACCTGCTATTTTTTCAAGAGTGGTTGTTGCTGCATTTAAGGATTATATTCATAAGTTCTTAGAAGTCTATTTTGACAACTGGACAGTATTTGGTTTACTGAAGAACCATTATGCGGACTTAAGAATAATGTTAGCAAAGTGTAGACAACATCAGATTTCCTTGAACCTGAAGAAAGGCATCTTTTGTGTTCCTTATGGAATTCTATTGGGACACATTGTATGTAAACAAGGATTGATGGTCGACCCAACAAAGATTGTAGTTATAGTAAACCTACCAACGCCTAACTCAGTAAAACAACTACGCACTACATTGGGGCACACAAGATACTATAGGAAGTTCATCAAAGGATACGCGCAGATCACTACGCCTATGGATAAATTATTAAAGAAAGAAGCGAAGTACAGTTTGATTTAGGATTGTAAAAAAGGATTGGATACATTGAAATAGAAAATGGTTACAACACCGATTCTAGTCTTTCCTGATTGGAATAAACCATTTCATGTACATGTAGATGCTTCATCTATAGCATTTTGGTATTGTCTTAGCTCAACATGGTGATGTAGGCATCGATCACCCCATCACATTCTCAAGCAGAAAGCTATCTTTAGCAGAAAAGAACTATACCACAACAGAAAGGGAAGGCTTAGCTATGGTGTACGTATTGCAGAAATTCAGACACTATCTGCTAGGTTCGCATTTCTTTATGTTTATTGACCATTCAACTTTGAAATACTTGGTCAACAAACCAATGTTAGGGGGAAGAATATGTAGATGGATATTACTCTTTCAGGAGTATGATTTTGAAATCATTGTCAAGCCAGGAAGATTGAATTCAGGACCTGACCATATCTCTAGAATTGAGTTAGGTGAAGAACCTAGTAATTTGGAAGATAATCTACCAGATACGTAGTTGTTTTCTATTCACATAAAAGATGACTACTATAAGTACATTGTAGAATTCTTGACTACAAGTCTATCACCTAAAGGGTTTGCTACGCAGCAGAAGAAACAATTAGTGGTAAAAGCAGCTGATTTTACTCTAATTGCAGGACAATTATACAAGCTAGGGCCAGATGAAGTATTGCGAAGATGTGTATTGGAACATGAAAAACCCACGATACTTGATGAAGCACACTCTAGAGTATCGGGAGGACACTACGCAGGAAGGGCTATTGCGTAGAAAATTTTAAGATCAGGACTATGGTGGCATACAATACACAAGGATTCAAAAGAACATGGTTGAAGTTGCGATGTATGCCAAAGAACAGGAAATCCATCTCGTAGAGATGAAATGCCATTGATGCCATAATTGACCTTGCAAGCATTCGATAAGTGGGATATTGAATTTGTGGGACCTATTAACCCACCAGGAAAGTGAACTAGTTTGAGATATATCATCACAACCACAGATTATCCAACCAGATGGGCAGAAGCAAAACCAATGAAGCACTGTAGCACAGTCACTTCTGCACAGTTCATTTTTTAGAACATCCTGACAAGGTTTGGATGTTCAAAGATTCTAATGAGTGATCAAGGATCCCATTTCCTTAATAGGACTATTGAAGCCCTGACTGAAGAATTCTAGATCTACCATCAAAAGAGCACATCATATCATCCACAAGCTAATGGCACTGTAGAAGCTTTTAACAAAGTACTAGAAAATGCGTTGACCAAGGTATGCAATACAAATAGGGATGATTGGGATCTAAGAATACCAGCGGTGTTATGGGCATATAGAACAACTTGTAAGAAGTTGATAGGTCATACACCTTTCAGATTAGCATATGGACAGGAAGCTATCATGCCCATGGAATACATAGTCCCAAGCCTGAGAATTGCAACATTCACAGATATGGTCGATGAAGAGACAATAGATGAATGACTACTACACTTAGTTGGGATGGAGGAAGATCGCTTCATCACATGTTTTCACCAACAAGTGCAGAAAGACATAGAAAAAGCATGGCATGATAGGCACATCAAGTAAACATTCTTCTAGGTAGGATATCTTGTACTCCTCTATGATGGTAAATTTATGAAATTTCCTAAATTTTTTTGAATGCATTGGTTAGGACCATACATTTTCAAACATGTTACTAATGGTGGCGTAGTTCAATTAGCCACATTACTGGGAGAAAAAATAAAAGGACTTGTTAATGGGATTAGACTAAAGCCTTAGAGGAATAGTCCTTTTCCTCCAAGTATCAGTTGAGCAAAAAAAGAAAATTTTAAGTGTCAAGTACTGTTGAAATTGGACACTAAAAATAAAGGTGGAGTCTGCACACAGTTTTGGTAAAATGCAAAGTTTCATAAAATGGAAAGATGTGTAGCGAAGCATATATAGCAAGCTGAGTTGCGAAGTAAAAGAAAGGAGTTGAGTTGAAATAAGGAAAATGCGCAGTGGACTTCGCAATTTGCCTAGCTTCTAGCAAAGTCAAAGAAAATTAGCCATTACAGTTTTTGGTCGGAAAGTAGTCGTTATATAGTATTTTTGGGAACCAGATGTTTCCGCATTTAAGGCATATTCGTCCGTTGAAAACACATTCAATGAAGGAAAGTACCAAGATATCAACGAGATTTTTCCAACGAACATGGAATTTAATGCTTAGTTAGCCGTTTTTGGGCGTGCCTAAGTGTTGTTGCACCTATAAATAGGTGAGGACCGCATGCTCACCGGTTTTAATGCAAATTTTAATTTTTACTACTTATAAGTTCCAAGATTTTACTAGTCAGAAGAAAAGAGCGATCTGAGGTGAATGTCTGAGCAGTTGACATTAGATGACATCTTGAAAGACTTCCGTGAGTCAGGTCTAGAGGGAGTCATGAAAACACCCGTAAAGAAATGGGTCCTAGAGAAAGGTGCCCCTTCTAGAAGTTCACCACGCAACGTACCAGAGCCAAAGAAAAAGGGTAAATAGCCAAGCACTGAACCAAAGAGGCTGAGAGTCGGGGGGATTCCAAAACCAGGACCGTAAGAACCACCCTGCAAGAGTACCATCTTCCTTACACCTGCGTATATCCCTCCGTGAAGAGACGATTCACCCCCTATGAAGATTTTGAAGAATACATAGTATGACATTCCTTTTCCACCCATATCAAGCCATGTGCGCATACAAAAGAACTTGCTTGGCCAGATTCCGGATTGCAAGTTCACGGATCATGACTTGTTGCAGCAAGACAAGTACCCTCAGTTTCAGACCGATCAATACATGTGCTGATGGTATAACGAAGTAATGAAGCAATCCATGCTCCATGCACAAGACTGGATTACACTGCTAGTGCCATCCGTATTGTTGATCCTTCTGTGCATCCCGCATTTTGATCAAAGTCATGAGCTCACCGCGGTTGTGCGCACCCTACTCTCATGCACACACCAAGGATACTTATGGCTAGATTGCAAGATTGACATTAATATTGATCTCATCTACCAGATTACGCACTTAAGCAAGAGAGGTGCTGATCCCGCAACGGAGTTCGTAGGAAAAACCAAAGATAAAGAGCTTACGAAGAGAATGAAGGAATAATTCGGCTTGCTCAAAGGAAGCCATGGGTATATCACAACTAGAATTCAGGATAAAGCTATGTGCTTTACAGTCTAGCTGCTCGCAGGAAAATTTTGACAAAATGTAGACCGACCGAGGTGTCGGCCACTGCAATTTCCTTAGCTGTGAAGGCTAAGGATGGAATTTTGTATAACTGGTCAAGTTATTTGCTGAATGAGTTCTTGGACGACGTCCGTGAAACTCAAGAGAGTGGGAATCACTTCCACTATAGCTGGTTGCTGGTGCTGATAGCATTCGCAGGATGGAAAGAGCCTCTGTACCAACATAATGTACCAGTCATCATGGGGGATTTACAAGGAACCGAGTTTGAAAACATGTGGGAAAACACAAGTACATAGAGACATCGGCTTAATAATGAATAATTTTTTACATACTATGAGCAGTTATGCGAAGTAATCCATAACACTTAGCATATTACCAAGGAGTTAACGACTGCGTACATCCGCAAGATGACATTCAAAGACGACCTCCATTTCATCTATGTTCCGCCAAGAGGACAAGTAGGGAGCCCTGAATGGTTTGAAGGTTTGTACTAGTTGGATGCACATAAAATTGAACTGATTATGGAAGACTGGCCGCAGGAGTGGAAGGTTGATGCACCAGAAGCGCTCATCACTACATCAGAGGAAAGCAAAGCTGGAAATGCGCAGAACCAAGAAGAAGAAATGACAAGTTCCCAAGTCAAAGATCCAGACCAAGAAGTTCAGCAAGACACTATTGGACTATTAGCAGGAGAAAAGTGAAAGGACCCCGACACCACTGAGCTGGTAGGACCACAAAAGTAGAAGCATAAGGCAACTAGAGCCCCGCTCAATGCACAGTTACACACGGATGATTATGAATGCATCGCAACATGAGTTAGTGACAACCTAGAAGAGACGCTCACCCTGAAGGAGAGCAAAAGCGAAGAAGTCCAAGCTAGCCTGAAAGAAAACCTCGCAGAACTTAAAAGCATGGTAGTAAGGATGGAACAAGTTCAGCAGGACTTGATACGGGAATCAGACTCTGAAGGTAAATCAGGCGAGTCAAGCTAGCGGAAGAGAAGACCACCTGCCTTGAAAATGAAACCCTGGTTAGTCCGAATTTAACCCATCAATGTCTATTCCTGAGAGACGAACTTGCTGAAAGTGCGAAGAATCTTGCCACGTGGATATTAATGTCGGGATGTTACCCCTCAAAGAATTACATAATCTACATCTACTCAACTAGGTCGGCCTCAACTTAACCACTTAACATAATGCTGACTGGGCCGACCCCCACTAGGGTGGTCTAATAAACCTTTGACCCACATGGCCGACCCCCAATAGGGTGGTCTAATAACCCTTTGACCCACATGACTTATACAGGGCCGACCCCAACAAGGTGGTCTAATAACCCATCAAGTATAAGTTACGACACTTACAATATAAATGACGCACTTCCGTATAGAGGAATAATAACATCTCTATAGGAATACTATATACATATATGTGAAATACATTCCGAAGTTACATATACATCAACAAATTTGTCGCCAAGGAAAATAATCCAGAAGTTTGCGGAGACAAATGAGTTGTAGAAAGAGTTGAAAGCATTGAGGATGAAGGAAGCTGACACTTCGACGAAGTTACAACCCATGCAGGAAGAAGCGCTCGCTATTTCGGAGGCCCAGATTGAGGAGAAGCTACAAGAACTCTGCACTACGGAGAATACAATAAAGGAGGAACTTCAGGAAGCCATATCAGAGGAGATGCTTGAAACAATTAAGGAGTTTTAGCAAGAGACTAAGGAAGCAGTTGTGAAGTTAAGTGCAACTCTTCAACACTTCACTACGAAGTTGAGTACCCCAGGGGATGCCCAGTCGAAGCAGCCAAGTGGAAGTGGCTCAAGGACGATCCATGTGTAAGTGTTAGGGGTCTGTTGGGAGAGGCCCAAATGCAATAGTTTTGATGGAAGAAGTACAATTTAGGTGAGGCCTAACATTGACCAATTTTTGGAGAAGCAACTCCGCAATTCCCGTGTAGTGAACGTATCCGTTCACTAAGTTAAGAAACGAATCCGTCTTCCATATTTGAGATAAATGATAATAATGTATTGATTGATAAATGGATGATATGTTACAATGATGGCCCTGCCTTAAATATGGCTCGGGCATTTGATGTTGAGGAGATGCCTCATTTCATAACCTAACTTTAGTTAACTTAATTATTAATTATTTAATTATTATCTTATTTTATGTTCATAGCATTGCCACTCTCTTAGAAAGGCTTTGTCCTTAAAGCCTTATAATTTTGGCGCATTGTTCTTTGTGATGTCATGGCTAACGAAACACGTCGATATGAATTGCTAAGTGTAGAGCATAACTTCCGATATGTGGATGGGTCAATCCATCCCAAATTGATTTGTTGCTGACTGTTGGGATTCCCCACTGATCGGCCGTTAAGAGCTTTGATCACATTAGTGCCATCGTCTTTCGACATTTCCCACTTTTCAGAATATCGGTTTTTATGGTTGGGGTGTCGATAGGGAATTTTGACAATGTCATTTTCTTTTACGAGTGTCGTCTTTTGAGCATTGATCTGAGCTGGGAGTTTTGTTTTCGTCTCTTGAGGTTTTAAGGTTTCATTTTGTATCTTTTCCAACTTGTTTCCTAACTGCCTGTTATCATTTTGAAACTTCTTGATCAATTTGACCTGCGATTTTCTGTCATCTTCATACTTCTTAAGTTGTTCCTTAATATCTTCATTATGACTTCGGATGCAGCTATTTTCTTCCTGCTTGTCTAGAAGTTTTCCTTCAATGTCTTCTGTAGATGGTTCTGTCTTCCGACTATTTTTCAACTTCTTAATTTTTGTGACTAGTGTCTTGTTATGATCTCTTAATCTGAAAATTTCTTCGAAATTGTTGGATAGTGTTTTATTACTCTTTGCAATCTCCAGTTTGTGTACCCTTTTAGAGTCGTCATTTTGTTGTTGAAGAAATTTTATCTGTTGTCGACATTGGCCAACCTCTGATTCTTGACTTTCTAATTTGTCGTATCTGAGTTAGTTCTTCATCTTTGTCGCTAACGATTTTTTTCAAGCGTATTATTTCTGCTTCGTAATTATTTATTTCCTTCTTTATATCTTGATTTCCTAACCTCTGATTGAATTCATTTTCGGTTTTTAATTCATCAATTTACGCATACAATTTTTCTATACGCCTTTCCTGGTCAGAGATTTTTATTTCACTGCACCTTTCTTGTAATTCAATTCTTATTTTTGAACTATTATTTATGTCGCGCAATCTTTCATTGTCTTTTTTATAATGTTTTAATGTGGCTTCTAATTCCTCTATTTGTAGTCGCAAACCGGCTTCCATGGTATTCAACTTCTTTGGTGATGGATGCTCGTTCTGGACTATAGATGGCCTTTGACTTCTTTGATGAGTCTCCCTTTGATTTTGACGTTTTTGATGATAGATAGCCTCGGATGATTTTGACGAAGTCTTCCTTTGTCTTTGACTTTGACGATAGATGGCCTTCTTCTTCTTTTCGTTTTTTTGATGATAACTGGTCTTCTTCAATTTTTGTCTTTTTTTCTTTTCTTTTGACTTGATTTTTTTATTTTTTTAAATTTTTTATACAGTATTCACTTTTTAAATTAAAAAGTATTTTCTTAATATAATTTTAATATTTCCTTTATACTTTCTCTTCCCTTAAGATTAGGAAAAAGTCTTTTCTTAATATAATTTTAATATTTCCTTTATACTTTTTCTTCCCTTAAGATTAGGATTTGAGAAAATGTTTTAAATAGGATTACTTATGATCCAACGAAATATCTTAAAGTTTTAAAAACTTTTGAAATAGGACTTCAAACCTTTCACTCTAGGTTTCTCGTTAATCTTTTGAATTCCTTCCACTCTTTTGAATTTGATTTAAAAACCTTTGGTAACTTTTTATTTTCACCAATTTAGGAAAGTAATTTTATAATACTTCATTCTATAATGCTTCAACCTTTTCGTGTTCTTTCACTTAAAAAAAGATGAATATATATATATTTTTAAAACGGTGCTTCTACGAGTGACTGTTCTCACAAGTCACGACTTCTTTACTTGAATGAACCATAGAACGAAACCTGATGGTAGTGTGATATCAATCCGGCGGTGATAGGTGCACTAAGGTGCTTGTACAGTAGTCACTCCACAACGGAAATCACTCCACGAGTTATGGTTGGTAGCGAATTTGTGACTGAATTGTTTTATTTGAGACGGCTACAACAATATGACTGACACCATAGAATTAATAATATCTGTAACAATTTATATCAAATGCATTTCCACGGTGGTAGTGAAGGCGACAAATTCTCTTTGAAAGCTTCTATTTTGTGACTTTTTTTTATTGGACAATAGGTCACGAGCATCAGTAAATGGTAGAACTTGCAGCGGAATACTTCTTCGAAGATTTCAAATTGCGGCTCTGGTTATTTTTACTGTCGGATTTTTGTTGCAGCCGAGCGATTTTTTTTCTTCGATGGAAAGTCTGAAATTTTAGAGGCCAAAAGCCTGAATGTGGTGAATGTGGTCAAAGACTAAGAAGTTAGAGAAACTCTGAGAGTTAGTGGCCAAGGGCCGGATCAGGGAGGGCCGAGAGGCTCTGATACCAAATGTAGTGAACGTATCCGTTCACTAAGTTAAGAAACGAATCTGTCTTCCATATTTGAGATAAATGATAATAATGTATTGATTGATAAATGGATAATATGTTACAATGATGGCCCTGCCTTAAATATGGCTCGGGCATTTGATGTTGAGGAGACGCCTCATTTCATAACCTAACTTTAGTTAACTTAATTATTAATTATTTAATTATTATCTTATTTTATGTTCGTAGCATCCCGGGAGCAAGGTATGAAGCGACGTGAAATTGGTAGAAAAGGGCCTATCTCCTTAATAAAAGCAAAGTACTAAGGACGGTCAAGGTAGCAGGAGCAATTAAGTATGAAGCAACGGATTGTCAGCTACAGGAGTGAAGAGTAAAGAGAAAAAATGGTGTAAAGGATGCACCATGTCAGTGTCAGAGCCGCGTGGTTAGAACTGTGACTTTTAGAAGAAGAGTTAGAACCAGAGAAGTGACGCGAAAGTACAATAGAGCTCCATTGAAGTAAAGAAAAAGCATGGTCAATAGGAGAACCGTGCCATTTTGGGTTTAAGGGTACTATGGGGTTTTGGCCCATAGTTATTGTAAAGATGTGACCTTCAGACACAATCTATATAAAGGGAAATTTTGTATAAGGAAGGGTTAGCTTTTGTTGAGTTTGATAGTTATTGTGGGTTGTGTTGAGATTAAAGAGTGAAAAATACTCTGCAGCTGTGTGCGCAAAAATCTATTGTAGAGAAGAGTTCGCAACTTAGTGCACAGACTTGGACTGTTAAACCCTTCCTTCCAATATAAAGAACAATTCCTGTGGACGTAGCTTCCATCTGGGGGTGAACCATGTAAATATTTGTGTTGTGTGATAGGGTCTATGAGTATTTCATGTTCATGTATGTTATACTTTTATGTGTATTTTTGTGTGTATGTTGATGAGAATAACATGCTAAAGTGGTGAACACACATGTATGATTATGCTAAGTGTTAATGAATGTGATAAATGTGTAGTTACATAGTTAATGGTTAAGGAATAACAATGATTTAGAAGAGCCTTACTGCTGGAACTACGAAGTGCGAAATCACATATTAGCACTGTTATAATTGAAGCATATGCAAAGTAAGGGTAACTTTGCTAGAACCCAGTTCCATATCCGCGCATCACCATGGTTATAGAAACCTGCTTCTGTAATCCCCCATAACTTCGCCTCGCGTGAGACCTCATCTTGTTCGCAAGTTGTTTCCGAAAGGGCTGGTGAAAAGGGGTTTTGTTGGGTCTATGAGTAACTAGCACAAAGAACCTGGGTCAACCTAAGAAAGTGAAATCTCATTATGAAGTTGGTGAAGGGGTAGGTAGAGTCCTTGTTGAAGGTTGAAGGCATGGGAAGGGGGTTATAAGCATAAATTCAGTTGAGAAATTGATGATATTAGAGACCTCGATTGGGGTAGGAGATTACACCAATGGATAGATCTATCCAAGATATTTCCAGTGGTATGAACCTTGCCCAATTTGGCTTAAGGAGGAGGAAGTTATGACTCTAGAAAGTTTGTTGTTGTAGAGGGTGTGGTTACGCATGCCCGCATCGGCAATGCATATTGCATATTGCGGAGGCCTGGGACCAACCTTGGATTCGTGGGGATGGACTTTTTCATTTTCACGTTCCCCATGCGGATTGCGAAAGTCGTAAGGAAAAGTTTCTCCATAACGACAATTTTGGACTTCCGCAGTTCCGAGTTCCGCAATGTGGACTGCGGATTGCGGAATGGTGTTTTGATGGAATGCAGATTTTGGATTCTCGTAGTTCTGAATCCTACAATGCATATTGCGGGGGTGAAGTATTCTAGAGCAGGTAAGTTTGGCAATATGACTTCCGAATCCCGCAATGCATATTGCGGAAGGGAGGATTGTGGATCGAAATCCATTGCGGTTGCAGAAGAAATGGAAGTTTTTTGAAGGAAAAAAAGTATCAGGGTCTCTTGGCACCTCTGAAGGAAATGGAGGGCTTGGGGAATGTGACACAAACAAGCTCAGTGAAGGCCAAATAAAGGTGTTGGAAATGGATCAAAGTGGACATAATACAACACAGGACTTCAACTATAGGTAAACTATATGAAGGATCCACACTATAGGTAAAGAACAATTAGTTATGGTTGAGAATCTTTCCCATTGCAAAGTTATATGGTTGAGAACACTCCCAGTACTATATCACTTATCATGAATGTCCAAATTAGATCCCCTTTTTTGTAGTTTAAAACAACATTGTCGAGTTGAGACAAAATATCCCCTTTTTGAAACTAAGTTTTTATACACTCAAATATCCCCTTTTTGAAACTAAGTTTTTATACACTCAAATATCCCCTTTTTGAAACTAAGTTTTTATACACTCAATTACTTTTGAGCGTCACTAGTTGTCCAAGTTGTAACTTTTCCAATATTTTGAATAAAGTTTTGTATGTGTGTAAGAGGTAACTTATCTCTTGTGAGATTTAAAGTATCTCATGAAGAGCTTACATATATTAATTTCTATTAAACTTTCAAAAGCATGAAGCCAGGAACTGGTCAATTATTAATACAAGATATTTATGGCTTTGAAAGGATAGTGCATCCTTTGAATTCTAGTTTAGTTAGGGTATCCTACTGCAAAAGTAAAGCTTCTTTACATAGTTTGTCTTCCTAGACATTGAATTCTAATTCTCTCTCTCTCTCTCTCTCTCTCTCTCTCTCTATATATATATATATATATATATATATATATAAAAGGCAACCTACCTCTTGTGAGATTTAAAGTATCTCGTGAAGAGCTTACATATATTAATTTCTATTAAAATTTCAAAAGCATGAAGTCGAAGGCTGGTCAATGATTAATACAATATATTTATGTCTTCGAAAGGATAGTGCATCCTCTGAATTCTAGTTAAGTTGGGGTTTCCTACTACTGGAAAAGCAAAGCTTCTTTACATAGTTTGTCTGCTTAGACATTGAATTCTCTCTCTCTCTCTCTCTCTCTCTCTCTCTTTGTATATATATATATATATATATAAGGCAACCCACCTCTTTTGATATTTAAAATATCTCATGAAGAGCTTACATATATTAATTTATATTAAACTTTCAAAAGCATCAAGCTGAAAACTAGTCAATGATTAATACAAGATCTTTATGTCTTTGAAAGGATAGTGCATCCTATGAATTCTAGTTTAGTTAGGGTATCCTACTGTAAAAAAAAAGCTTCCTTACACATTTTGTCTGCCTAGACATTGAATTCATGATAGACAAGTGTAAAAGATATAAGCTTGGAATACTCTTTTAACTCTTTAACTTGATTCATAATAGGAGTCAAGAATTTTTTTATAGAAAGTATTAATATTGATTATATTAAAGCAATTGAGGAAATTCCTAAGCTACACAAAATTTTAAATAGTACATTCCAAAACAAAAATCCTTGTCTTGAGAAATCAAGGATTTCAAAAATTCCTCAGCAATATACAACCATAAAAAATTCTAAAATTTCCAAAATGTCATATAGTTATAATTCCTTACATATTGGCTCCATAACATAACAAAATGACAGTATGTAAGCTAACAAGAAACATACCAAGCTAAAAACCTTAAATATAAGATTATCTTCAACATCTTCCAACAATGGAGCACTAGAATCTTCAAATTTAACTAATGCAGTTTGTTGCACTGTTTCCATTTCCATTTGGCCAGAGTTAGAGAATTCCCCTGCACTATAATGAATCTGATGAGAGAGTTCTTGAAGAAGCTAATGGTTCATTTCGTTGTTCGAAGCCATCTATGCCAGTTCCCCCAACCTTGTTATCTAATCGACCTCGGTGTTGTTCCTCCAACTCAATCTGACACCTGAGATGCTCCAACATCTGCTCAATGCCATCTAATTGCCCCCTGATTTGACAAAGAAGCTTCAGGAGACCAATAATTTCCACCACAATGCAACTAATGTCTAACCCACTTTCCTACCTCACCTCCATCATTCTCCCTGTTTCCCTAGAGTAAAGAATTACTAGCTCGTTCAAGCCTATTATCTGTGATGGAGCCTCATCCACCTTGAATTATTCACCCAACAGCCATAAAAGAACCTTTAATATCCCACATGCACTGCATGAATCCACCCTAAAATCCATAATAGCTAACCTACTATACATGGCAAGCAAGTTGTGGAGGATCAAAGGCACACAGATGAATGATGGATTACTTGTGTGAATTAAATGGTGTGAGATATGCTTGTGTCCAAGAGATTTTAGGGCCACGTGCCATCGATCCCTCGTGCAAAAACCCCATCTTTTACCTTTAATTAATATTTCAATTAAGGAAATTAAGCACCCCCCTTTTATGATGCTTGGGGTGTGTTTTCCATTGGAATATTTGAACATTAAGAACCTACAAAATCGACCTTCTCTATGGAGGTTCAACATCTTTCACCAATATGAATTTATCGAGTTAACAACATCATTGGCAAGCTTATCATCTAGACTATTATTATGCCTTCGAACATGCCAGAAGGTATACTCCTTGACACTTTGAAGATTGTTAGTAATTCTATTAAAGATGCGATTTTGAATCTTACCGTTTTTATTGACACGATTATGAACCTGGTGTACAACATGAAGGGAATCCCCTAAAATCATGATCTACATTAATTCCAAAGGCATGATGTTTTCTGATTCAATATATAAAGCGCAAGTTTGCACATAATTATTTGTTGTACTTCCTAGACCCCATGAATATCGAGTCACTTCTTTTCTTCTAGGGTCAATGAGGACCCCTCTCATACCTTCCACCCCTAGGATCCAAACCTAAATTACCAATATTAAACTTGTTATTTTCTCAATCTATTACAAGATTTGAGTCTCCACAGACTTGGAGCTTTTTAAATCCCTTTCCACTAGCAAAAAAAAGAAGAACCTAGAGGGCATACAATTCAGTTTGATGATTTGAACCTTCACTAGCAATGAGCTTCAATATAAAGTAATGTGAAGAGTCAATTAAAAGCACTACCATTTCTCTACAAGTTCTAGGCACTCCTTGGATTGCTCCATCAAAGAAGCCCCAAGGAGTCTCATAATCAATGCAAGGAATCAACAATGATTGTGGAGTGCTCCTCAAGGGCTCTTATATTGTCATGAAATGCCAATATAATCTTATGGACTTCCAGAGCAATAGATAAGACTATACATTGAAACAAAATTTGGTTTCAAGACCACCAAATCCCATAAAAAAAAAGACAAGGAAGAACCTTATATGCATCTACCGCCCTGTCTATAAGCTAATACAACAAGTAATCCCTCAAATATTTATTATCCAATTTGGGCTTGCTGGCATTTCCTTTAGTGACATCTTTCCATACTTCTGGGAGAAAGAACAATTCATAAACAAATAGTTGATGGTTTAACTATAGTTATTGCAAAGAATACATTTCCATGGTCCCACCCAATTCCTCTTTTTTCCATTATCCCAAGTTGAAAATTTGTTTGTAAGTGCTAGCCAAAGAAGATTTTTTGTTTTTAATGGATGGGAAATCTTCCAAACAAGTATACACCACCAAAATATATCCTCTTTCATATCCTCCTCAACTCAAGCTGCATAACGTAACTTAGTTGTATAAAAACCAATGCCCATATCTCTAGACCAGTTGAGATTTTCCTCTTCTTTTGATAATTTGATAGAACTATGGGAGAGAGAATTTACATAATGTCCTCACTCTTTTTGCAAGGTGTTAGCACTCGGATTTTCCTTGGGCTGTATCAAAGAAACCCGAGGTAACTTATTTCAAACCAATCTTTAGACTGAAAGTTGGCCTCCTTCAGCCAGAGAGGGCTCTCTCGGCAAATCTGCCATCCAATGTCACCACGACAACAGTTTGACAATGAAACTCAAGGGCCAATTTGTAAAATCACAGTAAAAACTTTGTAAGCTTTAAATAATGTGGTTGGATCAAACAGGAAAAAGATACTGTTGGGCAATGGAGTCAAGATCATGTAATATGAAAGATGTGCAGAGTTTTCAGCAAAATAGTTTTTCATTAGAGGCAGGATAGCTGTGTTTTCTATTGTCAAGTTTCTTGATTTCTGGTGGTAATAGAAGGAAAGATTAACAGTCCATTAAATACGGGCATCAAATTAAGACGAATCCATATTAACTTTAGAGGAAAATTTGGTGGATATTTGAAATAGGATGAACCAGAGCATAATCAATATGAATTCCAGTTTCACTATAACCTTTATTCAAATATGACAAAAAAAACGTAATGGTAAGGATTTAACAAAGAAAAATAAACATTCACATTATGAGAAGGGAAAAAAGGACAGACTGTAAAAAACACAGCACGAGAATCTCTAAATCTGTTAAAAATGCTTGCTTTAGCTCTGCAACATTTTTTCAAATCTGAAAATGAGATAGAACTTCTCGTAAAAATTCTTACTGAAAATCGAACCCCCTTTACATTGTAAAATGTATAATTTATACAAAATTTTTTCCCTCTAAGCAAACCCTAACCGTAAAATAAACCACTAATACTAAAACAACAATCAAATAACTAATCACTACTTTACAAGAATTAGTTTTTTAAACAGTAATATGACAAAAAAAAAAAATCTGGAATGTTTGTTTTGTCATGTCTTCGGAAGTTAGAAGATGGCTGCCAGTTCCCTTTAATTTTTCACTTTTTTAACTGATATTTATTATCTTGCCACCTGTTGATACTCTTCCTGGAATTTCTGGGCTTTCGGGGGTATTCTACTCCTTTGATACCTGTACAAAACCATTCCCTTGCTCTCATCCACTTCATCTTTGACCTGCTGAGCTGTTCTCCGAACCCTCGGCAATATCTTCAATATAATCTATGTTTCCTTTTATTATGTAGCTTCTTACCTTCTCCACAAACTGAGCGAAATGGTTTTCTTCATCATATTTCTCACATGCGAAATGTTGTGGAGAGGCCACCTGTCGAGAAGTTTCAGTTTTCTGCAACAATCGTTTCCATCCTACCAATCATGAATATGCCTGAAATGCTGCTCAAATTCACCAGTCGTGGGATAAAAATCGGGATGTATGCTGCAGCTTTTACTATGCAAGAGATGAAATTGACTTGCCACAAACTTTAGACTTTCACCTTGCTCAGAAATTTTTTTTTCACAGCAAATGAGGGTTCGGATATTAGTGCTAACCCTAATATCGGCTCTCACGGAAAACTCCATTGCACCCGAGACACCAATAGCTCCTCTGTATGGAAAATTTCTACGATCCGAGAAGAGAAAAAGTATTCCAAAACATTCAAAACTAACCTCCCATCAATCTTCTACAGCCGGTATTTCAGCTTCTTATGTTTTTTTTTTTGTTTTTTTTTATTTCTCTGGTCGCTTCTTCGAGACAAAATAAAATAATGAGTTTCATCAATAAATAGAAGCTGCTTTTTAAGTGCCACCTAGGCTGTTTCCGCATAGTTTTCTAAGTGGTTTGCAATACCACTTTTCCCTACGCGAATGTATCAATAGTGGACACGTGTGATGTGGTTTTTGTTCCGCGACCACTCTTTTCATTACTTTTCCATGCAAGTTGTTGTTGCGGAAAGCCTACGAACTGTTGCTTTTCTCATACAAAGAAAACAAGTGATGACGAGAGCTATCTGAGACCAATTCTGCTATATTTTCAATCTTCTTCCTTCATTGGTGATGCAAAATTCGGTGCCTGATGACTCTCACCCTTCTCAAGATGTTCCACGCAGAGACCAAGAAGACTTTGTATCTTAAGAGCATTTCTAGTCCCAGCATACGCACAGGGCTCCAGTATAACTTTGACAATATCTTGCTATTTTCTCATTGAATGTCTTTGCTACTTCCAAAGTTGCATTAACTTTTTATTGCTTTCCAAGATATAAGCGGTCAAGGCTTAAACAGAGAAATCGAGTAAGCAGCTCTCCAAGCTCAGAGTCACTTCCCTCTATCACGGCAATAATAATCGACTGAGACACCTCACCATTGCAAGATCCAACATATATCAACCCGGAGATATTGCAGTGAATGCAATCACCTCTATTGGAACCTTCGAGTCTGTTTAAAATAGGAGATAGAAGTCGAAACACCTCGTCCTTTGAGAACCAGTATATGCAAACCAAAGCCCATAATCGTTCAAATTCGGATGTTTGACTCAACCTTACTGACGTACTTTGCAAGAAATGCGTATGCAGGATCACATTCATTTTGGATGTCACAATTTACAATACCGACTGCAGGCACGGCTCCAGTAATCACATGATTGTCGTTGTTTAGAAGACCTCGGCATCTCATATTAGAAACTCTTGATCTCCTGGATTCTCAGCGTTATCACTGCTAGTATTGCTGCTGTCAGAGGAAGATCCAGACGTCGAAATCTTAGGTGACTGAAGGCTTATTTGTAACGCTCCAGTATCGTTACTGTTGGCAACGCTAGGGAGCATAGATTCCGTTCTGTCAGAAATTCGGAAACCAAGTGACGCTGTGCCTTTTTTTACTGTAGCCGTGTATTCCTCTCTCCACAAGGATTTTGATACCTTTCAAACCAGCTAGCTGCAGCTAAT
Source organism: Larix kaempferi (assembly GCA_027924585.1). NCBI lineage: Eukaryota > Viridiplantae > Streptophyta > Pinopsida > Pinales > Pinaceae > Larix > Larix kaempferi. The sequence goes on along the minus strand of BSBM01000951.1, from coordinate 7,156,500 downwards.
CATCTTTATTTGATATATCAAGGTGCCGAAGACACTTGCACTCTCCAGCATTTGAAGCAAACAAAAATTTCTTCAACTTCCGCTTCTTTTTAATCGTGTGCTATCTAGTAAGATACGTACTTCCAATGGTGGTTCATTTCTAGAGTCAGCAAGAAACTTGAGAAATGTTCTAGTAATTTTAACTGTGGAAAAACTAACAAGCTTTAAATAATGCAATCCCTTCAGCAATCGTACATAAGTACGTGTTTTTTAAAGCTTCTATCCTGCCTGTTTTGGATGACTGACAGCATAATCGTTCCAGATGATGGCAGTGAAAATTTAAATAGTTTAAGAATGATTTAAGTTAAATATGGAATCCCATGACCTCCAAATCAACTTAGAGATGGACAAAATGATATCGCCTTACACAATGCCCTGCTATCCATTTCATCAATGTCGTAAAGGTGGAGAGTCTTCAGAAGAACCCCCACAGCACTATTTCTGTGTGATCTGTCATTTAACATCAAAACGTTGGCTGGAATATTCGTCCACCACTTACATTCTCCATTTTTAATTCTTGGGGATTTATCCCACATGCCCAACAGAAAGTTTCTTTTTATCCTTTATATACCCCAATGCCTTTATTCTATGCCAAGCAACAAAGGAATGGGAGGCTTTAAGCCTCGGCGCTAGAGTGATGGAGGATACATGTGGTCTTCTCAGCTTGGCACTTGGTCCTGTGGTGAGCCCTCGGTGTTGGGTGGAAGCATTTTTTTTACTCAATTTTGCTTTGTCATTTCATATAAATACAATCCTCCTCCACTTAGGTCAAAATTAATGCCCTTTCTTCATAAAAAATCAAAGCTTCCATATTTTGGCATTAATATATAAAATTTTAAAAAATCTTTTCCCAATTTATTTATTTATTTTGGTCTTTGCTATATTTATAAAAAGTTTTTCTTCATAACGCTTCCCAACTTGAGCTAAACCTTTTTTATATGAAAATTAAAAACCTTTTCCCACAAGGTCAAAAATAGGTTTGAAAAACTGAGCTTTTGTTGAAATTTGAAAACTTCTTTCAACCATTTTTATTTTGCAACTTTTATGCCCACACTTGAGGACAAGTGCTTTTTCTTGACCAAGTTTGAGATCCCTCGCCATGAAATTGTTCTATTGTTGCATTGCCAATGCCAGCAGAAGATAATTAACCAAAAAATTTATTGAGTGTCAACACAAGGGATTTTGTAAATTTAAACTGTATGAAGTCTCCCATCCTTGCATCCAAGCATTCCTATTCATTTGAGAATCAACACCATTTACAAAGAAAATCCCCTGATCATAAAGGGCTTACAACGGTTCCTTTGATAATTTGAAGTTTCCCTTCACTTAAATCCAAGGATCCTCTCCCAATCTCACTTTTTTGCCACTCCCAAATTTGCAAGCTGTCCAATTGTATAAACACTAATTCCCATATCTCTAGACTAGTTGATATTTTCCTCTTATTTTGATAATTTGGTAGCACAATGGGAGACATCATTTACATAATGTCCTCACTCTTTTTCCAAGGGCTCTTGTAAATTTAAACTGTATGAAGTCTCCCATCCTGGCATCCGAGCATTCCTATTCATTTTAGAATCAACGTCATTTAAAAAGAAAATTCCCTGATCATAAAGGGATTACAATAGTGCCTTTCATAATTTGAAGTTTCCCTTAGCTCAAATCCAAGGATCCTCTCCCAATCTCACTTTTTTGCCATTCCCAACTTTCCAAGCCGTCCAAATTCATTTTGAAGGAAATGCATTAACTAATGCTCTCCATACTTTAGAGGATCCCAGGCTTTGTTTTGTTCTATTCTAAACCAATCCTCCTTGGTCAATCCCTCAAATATATAATAAAATGGGTTTCTTATTCTATTCTATTGTTCAATGTTGTAATTAAATATATGGATGATTAAATATTGTAATTAACGTATGTGTAATCCAGTGGTATAACACATTAGTACAATCATTATATCCAAACACAATAATTCAAATTCAAATATCAATATTATTATACAAAATATTTGATTTTGTAATGATGAATTGATTTTTTTTAACATTTAATTAAAATATCGATATATTGGTGCATTGTATTTTTTAATGCACTAAATGGTGTGGGAGATACGTAAATCATTAATTGTGCGGTGCTTTTTATGTTGTGAGAAAGTTCACAACAATGATTTTTGTTAGATAAATCACACTCATATCACGGTGCTCAAGTAAGAATCAACACTAGTGCTTTATAGATAACATTAACACCGATGATATTATCTATCTGAAGTGTAATGAGGTCCATAAAAAATGACAATCCAATGGTTATTATCGTCATGGTTAAATTTATAGGACACTATGGTGTATATGGAAATATAAACACCGGTGCATAGTTGAGAACAATGAGCACCAATGTGTTTAATAAGGATAATGAACACCAATGCTATAAAACATACTACATGCACCAAGGCACTATATAAATGAAAAGTATCGATGCATACAATTTAAATTGTATGCATTGGTGCAATTAGCGTCTGTGTGATATATATGCATTGATTAAAATAACCTCCATCATAACCTTCGTCTACCTTTTTTTTAGTTATAATGAACATTTGTTATGATCTTCACCAAACCCTCCATTACTATGGTAGAGGTCTTAGTGAGTTTTTTTTTGTTTTTTCCCATTTTTGTAACACTAAAAGCCTATGCTAAAAGGTGTTTGCATTGTAGTGGCTAGCTGATATATTTTGTATATCAAAAATTTGAGAACAAATAAAAGACGAAGAGTGTGTGGCTCTAGCAGTATGGTGGTCAATGTTCTTGGAAAACTATAGATGAGGCTTGTGAGAAGAATGCCATGTTTCTAGAGATGTGGCATGATGCACATAATGGTATAAATTTTTGCTCAGGGACAAGATATTCACAACTAATCCTCAAACTCAAACATGGAACAGACCGTAGCAAAACAATACATCATTGCAATGCTTACAACATTGTGTATGAACGTAATAGACAAAATAGTTCATTAAATGGTATGCCAGCTGTAATATGTCATGGAATTATTTGTTAGGATTGAAGTTTCATGTTGTGAGAATAGTTGTTGTTGGCCTATATTTTTCCACCTGATTTCTACCACTCTTTTATGAAAATTTTAATGGATGCCATTGGAGAAAGTGGGGCTTGACATAAACCTATACTTGGGAAAGAGTTTGATAGACTTGAACCTCACACCGCGGGAATTATATATAATGTTGGGTTTGAGTTGGCATGTTCTCTACTACAAGTTTTCTAGTCTAAACTAAATATTGGTTGCACCTATATCTCTCCTAGCCGTTACCATTGCTCATTTGGTGGCCCTTATTCACCTTATTGGCTATGACCACTAGTGGTTATAGTGGCCCCGAGCATACCATGCACTTCACTACAGCCTAAAAATGATGAGGTTGACATTGAACAACCTCTTATTCAGGTCATGCCCGAGCACTCACGTCTCACCTATATTATCAAGAAAAGCATTGCTATACTTTTATTGGCTCTCCTCGCATTCGATTGACTCATGGATGGATTCCACCAGGAAAATGATCTCTAGAACCATACTGAATGAGCCATCAATGAAGCTCAACAACCATTCAAGCATTAACCTACAAGTTTAAACACAATCACTAGACATGGTGTCATGAGATCCTGACATTGAGAGTAATGGAAATGATAAGAGATAGAGACTTTTTGCAACAATAATACTTTTAGACTTAGTGGCACACATAGCTTGATAGAAAATTGGCACCCACCATTGATGTTGTTTGCTGTGACACCCATCATCGATGTTGTCTCTTCGACTACTGTAGAGGAAGAATTGCAAATCGATCAAACATAAGAAATACACTTTTTCTTATAGACTTAAGTGCATGCAAAGCTCATGAAGGACACTTTTGTAGGTGAGAACACGTGGCATATATAATAAGATATTGACCAATGATTAGGTGCAATGTTGTGAACAAATGCAACAGCAACAATGTGGGACAACCACATGGGCACCAATGGTCATTGAATGCATCTTAACGACTTAAGCATTTGGGACATCACATCACATTGAGACATAAACATCACAATAGGAAATGCCTTATGAGACATAAATATAATAAATAGAGATGTTCAAATAGGAGATGCCTTACAGCACAAATGTAGCAAATAGAGTTTTTTTAGTCTTGTTTAAGTAGGGAGTATATTTTTTATTTAAAAGTCAAAATGCTTTAGCTAACTATTAATTCATGATTCATATAGAATATTATTATAATTTGTTTTTGTGAAGTTCGGTATTATATTACATTAAAAAGGAAATTATACAATTGTACATATGAATATAGATTCTTACAGTGAGGGTCTAGATGGCATGATTAGACAAGTAGAACCATAACCAAAATCAACAAAAATCCCAAGTTTAAACATACTAGAGTCTAGCAGGTCTGAGAGTCAAAGAAAACATGCAGATATCGCACAAGCTGGGGGTTATGGCCCATGAAAATTTGTAGTGCAACTAGAACAAAACAACCATTTTCATTTTAGACAAAATAAAACTAATCATTCATTAGAGATAACTATATGTGAGGGACCAACACCAACACTTGAAACTTCTTGATTTGCTGCCTTCGCAACTGCTTCTGGACAGTGACAGAACATGAGTTGAGAGGCTGAAGGGATGTATGGAGGTGACTTACTGAAACGCTTCCCAGTGAGCTCACGGGCTAGAGAATCCAACTTCCCATTCACCTGCCCATCTTCAATTACTTTATTATGCACCAGGCGACACATACCCTCCTCAAGATGATCCAAACAAGTCATCGCCGAGGGATCCTATAGCTCCTCCTATAACCTGCCTTGAACACAGTCTTCTATAGCCATGCTGAATAGAGACTTCATGGTCCAGAACATCCCTAGAGTTTTGGTATGTTTGGTTTAGCATGTACGAGAGGAGCCTGCATCTTTTTCCAAACCCCCAAATTAATTATTGAGCTACTACGTAGTGGGGTGTTGCTTTTCACGACGAATCCTCCCCTCCAACCGCTTTGTTCCCGCTTTGGCTTGAAGACTAAATGAGGCCCCAAAGAATCCCTTGGCATTCTCCATCCCCCTCTGCACCCGTGCCATGTGTGAGCGTTTGGGGCCATTCATCATTTTGAGAGTGGTGGTTTTAGTTCTAACGGTGATGGCGACCCCCACACCACTGACAAAAACCGTAAGTCACTTCCCTCTCTTGCCAATATGCCCAAACTATTGTTCATGAAAGATCCCTCTGTTGGTGTAACATCCCTCCTTTTTGACCTAATAAGTTGTACAAATGTAAATAATTATTGTAATCGTTTCGGGTGAGGAGCTCAAGGCTAAGGCCCCACTAGGAAACGTTGTGTCTAATGATGTTTATTTTCTAAAAAGAATGTTAAAACTCGGTGGTAAACCTAGGTCACTTGAAGTAGTGATGCCATGACAAGCATTTGAATTTATACTAGAGGAGATAGGTCGACGATGACCTATGTCGCCTTGATGCCATAAGTACTTAGGGTAAAGCGAACTAGTGACGACTATTCGTTAAAGCACAAATATTAAGAGTGCCACCTAAGTATAGTCGAACATAAACTAAGCGATGGGAGGAGCTGTTACGATATATATATATATATATATATATATATATTATAAAAAACTTCAAAGGATTGAAGTTTGCTATGATCTTTAGTCATAATCATGACAATTGAAGATTGCTGCAAAAAGGTTATCCTAAAAATGCCTAAACTGCTAGGTGGATATTATATATATATATATAGATTGGGATTATATATATATATAAACTATTACCATAAAATATACTTATGCATCCTAGGAAGAGGATGCTAGTGTTTAAGAGGAGGAAAAATAATATCCTCCAGTTTGAATCATATGATAAGTATTAAACTATCATAACTATACTTACTAAAATGGAATTTTTAGAAAAGAATTATATAACTCATAAGATATGCATATTATGAAGAAATGGCGAGACATCAATATATATATATATATTTTCTATTAGAATTTATATATATATATTAAAAGACAATAAATGTTAATTTTTGGTTAGCGATATATATACATTTAAAGATATACATGAACACAATAAAGTCAATAATAGTTGTTTTCTATTGCGTTAAGCCACACAAAGTATTGATTTGTGATAGTGGGAAACTCGATGAGAGTTAGGGGAGAGTTGTGTTATCAAACCAACAAAGACGATAAAAACTAAATGAATATTCATCGTTCCAATATAATATTAAATGAACCTTTAAAATGAATTTTGTATGCTTTTCAAAGTACCGAACACTCCATATAAAACATGGGTTTTAGGATTGTCAGACCATGAAGCTAATACTTCGCTGGCACAATCGTTGTGGAGAATCTAGTAGCAAGAGTAAGGAGAATGGTCTCCTTAGTGGAGCTACTGAGTTACCCCATGATGTTTTTCCTTAAAATCTCAACGCTGGCATCCAGTAACCGAGGATCGTGGAAATGATCACAGGAGGTTCTCACCTTATTTTAGGCGCACTACTTTGATGAGGAGTGGAGTCTTTTTCGCCTTGAAGATAGTTTGTTTGCCACTTGGCCTGATCGAGGAGTATGTCGAGAGCGTGGAGGAGTGTGTCTCCTTAGTGGAGCACTTCAACTCACTAGTTTTCTTTCCATATTTTGTAAACACCTTGAATGTCTCTCGCCAATTGCCTCCTTAGAGAAACCGCGACTCCCTGCCATCGCCATCTGGCCGAGGGTAGCTGCCAGCACTTTTTGTTAGTTAATAACATTAGAATCTTATATTCACACCTACGAGGGAATGAAGGGAGAGGAAAATCTGCTCTGTACGTATTTTTTTTCTTGAAGACAGTGATCTATGCCTCAGAAGGAGGGGCGAAATAGTGGAATGCTCAATGGATGGTTACTAATATTTACTGCTTGTGATATTGCTTGTTGCATTGCATCTGCATGGAGGAATAGACTGGAGGACTGTGCAGCAGTATTAAAAGAAGAAGGACGAAACCTTTCTATTCGTCTTAGCGGGCGATAGGTACACATTCTTTTCCTCTCGCTGATTAGTTATCTAGGTTGTAATTTGATGATGCGTGTAGGATGATCTCTCTGTATGTAAGGCTTCCTGTGATAGGAGGCTCTGTTGTAGGATTAACCGTTCAGTGGCATCGATTTCGTTCTATGTTTCTCTTTTTCTTTCATTCTGTGTAGATAGGGAAAGGAAGGCTTGCTTGCAAGCCCGATCCACATATATATACATTAAATGTCTAGGATCATATTTTTTTGCTGCCACGAATTCCAGTTTTGGATTTGCTTGATTTATTTTCTCAATTAGATTGAAGCGTTTTTCCTTCCAGTAGATCCCTGTATTGGTGAAGTGCGTTTTCCTTCCAGATCGCATTGTGGGGGAATGAATTTTCTTACAGTTTTCTGTTGTGATTACAGGAAGGGAAGGCTTGGAAAAGCCAGATCCCTGTAGCCGTATATTTCCCGTGACTTGAGGGAAATCGCTGTCTGCGAATCTGGCTAGGTCGAGCCCTGGTATCTCTACACCTGCTACTATTAGTTGTGATCTTTTTATGTAGGAACCTCCGATCAGTACCCTGATTAACGCAGACTTCGGACTCGAATTTTTGGTATGATCTTAGGTCATATATGCCAGCGTTGATGAGTTCTGGGTGTTATGTCAGCCTTGCTGCCAAACGTTTATTTGATCTCTATATTTGTTTGGTCCCTGTATCTTTTATTTAATTATGGTAATGTCCGGTCAGCTCGACAGTGTTTAAAGGATGGATTTCGAAAATGTTGGCTTACGGCTCTTGTCGATAAGGTGAAACTCATCTCAACTAAGATCCAGATTGATTAGGGAATTTTAAAGTAATCCACCGTTGTGAGACATGCTACCGATCGAGTTGGAAATTCTGGCCTTTGCTGAAACATTTTTTTTAGACACGTCAAGCGATCTATTTCGTTAGAGGTTTTGTTTACATCGTTTTCCGTATGTAAACTGCAATATAATAAGTTCCTACTTTTTCAACATAGGCCTGAATTGTAATTCTAGTGCTGATGAGATCCTGGCATACTAAGTTGACAACCTTTAGTATTCCCCTTATATAATTATCAATTCGGTTATATATATACACTGTTATAACTACATACAAAGAGGTGATCCCTCAAACTTGTATATATAACCCTTAGAGAGTTATATAATACTATCCTATTCAGGTACGTCCTTGTCAGGGAAAACGATTTGTGTTAGACTATCATAAAACACAAATGCATATTGTGCGAAGAGATTGACATTATTCATTAATAGGGAAAAAGGATTATAAGGTATAATGCCACTCATATTTATGTACAAATCATAAATTATAATGTTCAAGTTGAAAGGGGATGTTGAATATTCCCGAGGTATGCAATGAAGGGAATAGCCCTGGTATACTTTGATTTTACCTAATCTAATAGTTATTTCTCTAATACGCCATCCATCTAGAAAGAAATTATCGAAGAATGTAATTGTTTATCCTTTAATTGATAGAAATATTTCTATCTAGCTTGATAGAAAACCTGGGAAAGGTTGGAAAATGACGAATGAAATATTTTGTTGTAGATGTAAACCTTGTTGTGACAACTAATAAAAAGATACAACTTTTTTGTGGACGTAGCTCAAGGAGTGGGTGGACCACCTTAAAATGGTCTCCCTATGTTGTGTCTCTTTGTGCATTCACTTTTTATTGTGTTTTAGTGTCATTTAATTTAGTTGCTTTGATTATGTGATACTAACTACGTTTACTTGTGGTTTATATCTCGTGCAAATGTAATGCACTGATGAACGACAATTTCTGGTTTATTTTATGTTGACTATAAATTGTGTCTCTTATGTGTACACTCTCTCTCTCTCAGAACGATTATGATTACCTTGGGTTGTTCATATGTGTACTTGATAAATAAGTCAATGTATAAATTGTTATCCTTGTGTTTGTTTATTTGGTTTAATTACTTATGAAATATATGCATGTCTATTAAGATGAATTGATGCCTTATAGATCTTATTTGCATGATATACGCTCAAATAGGTTAAGCACAGTCATACTAAAAGTTTACTACCTTATGAAAATGGAAGTTTTCAGCTAAACACAGTCAAGGAAATTAATGGATGTTCCTCATTGAAGAAGTTGGAAAATAAAGTTTGTATAAATAAATGCATGGTAATATATTGTAGACATTTGAGTATTTGGGAATAGGTTGACTTACCATAACAAGATAGGAATATACATTTTAATGGAGTCAAAGGGTACATAGGAAAAATTTAATGTTGATGATGTTAGCTCTTTCTTAGAGGTTAATATGTTAAAAGAATTGTTAACAAGTTATTATTTTTTTAGGCATAGTAAGAATCATCGAGTTGCATCTCTGTACATATTGTCCTAGGTAGATAATATGACCACCTAATTTAAAAAGGATGATTATAAGTCGAAATGAATGGTTTACTTAAAATATTGTTATGCAATTTTATTGATGTGATTATGACAAACTTTCAGTCCTTAAGATGAAGATATTTTAGAATCAGTCGAATAATTGAAGTGTCTTAAGATTATAAATTAAGTAGTTTTTGTGAAAAATTTAAAAATTTACCAAAATTACTATCCTACAGTTTTGGGTTCGTGATAGTTGGAATGGAAACAAAGACCCAAATTAAGAAGCTAGAGGCAAGGGTGAAGTTGGTTGTGGCCTTTTCTATTAAGGAAGCCTACCAATTCACATTCCTTCTACTCATCATGTGAGAAGCTATCACCTTGATCCATGAGAGCTTGCACGAACAAGAACATCAAGGAGTGTCTTGGAATATGCTTCCATAAAATAAAAATTGAAGAATTTATAGACAACTTATCATGAATTTGAAACCCACACTTATAGTTGAGCAAGAATGAATAACTTGAGTTGATAAAAACCTCCAGATAAGTAGCGATTGGATCATAAAAACAGTTAAAAACCATGTTTTGATTAAATATCTCTGTTTCTTGTTCAAGATAAGTGAACTTCCTTTGGATAAGCTCTAACCTCACGGTTTCCATAGAAGCAATTTTTTCACAATAATCTGAAACCACTTTTTACTTTTCAAGATATGCTGATTTAATTCTTTATTCAAGGTCATGCACATATCTTCATACTGACCATTAGAAATGTTAACCTCAGAAATTTTTTTGGGAATTTTTATGAGTCAACACAATTTCATACTCCAATTCGAGTGTTTTCAGAAGCTTCTTCAAAAAACAAAGTTTATCCTCTTCACTAGAGATATTGAGAGTAGTCATAAGAATATATAGTTGCAGAAGAAACTTGTTCTAACCATGCCTAAGTCCTTGGTTGGAACTCTCTCTGCTATTACATCACCAATTATGAAATTTATAACCATTACATGATAATGGTTGTTATCATCCCTTAGGAATCAAATCCTATCAACCTTGCAATAAATCTGAAAACGACCCCATAAATCTCGAACAAGCTCACTTTCTGTCTAAACATTTGGAGTTATAGATGCTCTGTCACCTAAATTTTGCTTTCTGTATCCTTTGAAAGTTTGATTGCTGCTTGTTTATGTTGATCAAATCCCTACAAATTTGGAAATGATGAGATTGAATGAAGATAATGAATCAAGTCCTGGAATTCTGGAACTCCTGAAATGGAGCTTTAAGTGCTAATCTTGTGGTTTTGAATGATATCTCAATGCCTGGAAATGCTAAGTCGATCCCTTCCAGTCTGGAACCGATTGCGGGAAAAACACGTACTTGATATTATCACAGTAAAAATAAATAACCCCATTAGTGATTTCGTAGGGTCCTCATCTAATTTGGTGATAATAATGGTAGCACCCAACACTGATGCTGTGACTAAGTGATATGCGTCATTCGACTTGTCATTGCATCGCAAATTTGATAACTGTTTTGATTGCCATTGGATAATCGACAGATTTTGCTTCCTCAATCCCGAATCCTTGCAGGTCAATGGAAAATGTTGATAATCACATCACGACTAGAAGAATTCGGGCGACATTAGTGGGATAACTTCTTCACTGAAACTCAAATGTATTTTCTGAAACTGGCAGCATTACCAATGTTCTGGTAGTGATTTAGTAAATATTTGGTAGAAATTTCGTAGGTGGAAGGAGTTCAATAAACCCGTAGAGCTAACACAGTTGTTGTTTTTCTCCTTTTACATGGCATAGATCTCGTAAAGCTGAGATTTTTTGTTTAGCTTGACATGCAATTAGCTTAACACGTACACTCTGGATCTATCGCTTCATCAATGCTTGGACAAAGTGTTAGCTATTTGGTGCTTATGTATTTAAACTTGATTCTCGTATAACCTGACAAGTGTAGCGGATAAAAAAGGCATCGAGCTAAAGGTGATTGGATTGAAAAAGATTTTGTGACAACAAAAAGAAAACTTTTGTAGCTTCAACCTTTGTGAAAGTATCATAATGACATGGGCACATCTCCTTGCATCGAGTTGAGGATTACTAAGAACACGACCTTCCTTATTCACATAATGTATGAGCTTAAACATTTGTTTGAACCAAGTGCCTGCATTTTCATACGCAAAATATTCACCCATAGTCCATTAGCAAGGTGAAAAAAGCTATCAATCCTTTCCTCAATATTAAAATCATAGAAAAGAGGGTCATCTTAGATCACATACTCTATAGTTGCAATACCAAAATCAAATCCAGCCGGAGGAACATAAAGGTTTGCAAGTATTTCAATGAATATCTCTAGAATACAAATCAAGAGATAACATCTAGCCTTGTTTGGGGATGGCATGCTCCATGTGAGCTACCAAGAACTTGCAGACCTGTGCCTTATCCATTAGGCTATACGGTCAACTGTTCAATCAACCTCTGAAAACTTTTGAAATCTGTCACCACTTATTCAAGCAAAATAATTGATAAACCTGCTAAAAACCTGATCACATTGTGAAAACTGCAAAAAGTAAATGCTCATGGATGAGCTTATTTATCCACACTTCTTACTCTAATATTGCAGAGATCAAGATGATCATGTGTAATTCCATTTCCAATGAAATCAAGTTAAAAATTGACTTAGCACTTGAACTCCTGGAGTATGCTACAGTAAAATAAAAATTGAAGAATTTATAGACAACTTATCATGAATCTGAAACCCACACTTATAGCTAAACAAGAATGAATAACTTGAGTTGATAAAAACCTCCAAACAAGCAGTGAGTGGATCATAAAAATAGTGAAAAACCATGTTGTAGCTAGGGTTTTTACCCTGGCTTGTTCAAATGAGCACCTACTAAGGAGAAGGGCCTCCTTAGTAGCAGTTCAGTAAAACAGTAAAACTTGATAGTAAAACAAGGTAAAATCTAAGCTAACATGTGCATCAACAGAAAATAAAAAGACAATAATATAATGAGAATTTTTCTTTTGTATTAAAAATGAGAACAAAGTTACATTCACCTCAAATGTTGAGGTTGGTGGAGCTCTTGCAGTAGTCTAGGAGGACTGCTTTCATGCTCCAATGTGTTCCTTCTCCTTCTCCAAGGTGTTTGGATAATGGGCCAAAAGGGACACTCATATGGGAAGCTAGCTCAAATGGTGAGCTAGGGTTTCAAGAATGATTTTGGCAGAGTGAGGAAATGATAGATTGTGGATATGAAATGGGTAGCCTCCATCACCTATTTATAGGTTTTTAGTGGTGGAGTATTGACCTATGGTTTTTTGTCACCATATGGTTTAGGTCAATGGTTTAGGGTTTTTGCTTCCTTTTACCCTCTTTTTCCTCTTTTTTATATTTTTTATTCCCTTTTATTTGTTTTTTGGGAATTTAGGGCCCTTTTAGAGGATTTTTGCTATCTTTTGAGGAAATTTAAATTATTTTGGGGGGAAAAAGGGGTTTTTTGGCATTTTGGTGGGTTTTTAATAGTTTTCTAAGGTTTTGGAGGCCAAGATGGTGGGAAAAATAGACAAATGAGTCATGTGGTGAGGGAGATGAGGTAATGAGCACTTTTTAGGTGTTAACACATGTTTTGATTAAATATCTCTATTTCTTGTTCAAGATAAGTAAACTTCCTTTGGATAAGCTCTAACCTCACGGTTTCCATAGAAGCAAATTTTTCACAATCATCTGAAAACCACTTTTTACTTTCCAAGATATGCTAATTTAATTCTTTATTCAAGTTCACACACATATCTTCATACTAATCATTAGAAATGTTAATCTTAGAATTTTTTTGGGAATTTTTATGAGTCAACACAATTTCATACTCCAATTCGAGTGTTTTCAGAAGCTTCTTCAAAAAACAAAGTTTATCCTCTTCACTAGAGATATTGAGAGTAGTCATAAGAATATATAGTTGCAGAAGAAACTTGTTCCCATTCATCATTAAAAAACATACTCATCCATTCTTGAAAATCTTGAAAAGCAACAGGATCTTCCTCAAACCTTGTTGTCTTGGTACATGAAGCAACTTGATCAGCAATTAAATATGCCATTTTGAAATCAATGGAGTCACCAGGTGAATATTCCAGCCACTATGTCACCAGCCCTTGTTCACCATCAAAAGACTGGATATATTCGTTGTCGTACAACCCGGGGAAGATGACTTCGTTCCTCCATCCCCGGCAACGGCGCCAGAAGATGTTAGTGCTAAAAGATGCACCTTGACTACATAAGGAGCATGGCTAGAACATCTTAACGGTATGTAAAGGATAGGAATGATAGTTGTAAATAAGGTAGAAACAGTACAAAGATCAGGATATGATACCAGACATGGCTACAACAAATATACTCTAATAGAAAGAGTACGAGCACGAATTTATAAAAAGATATGAGTTATTCTGTTCAAATCTACAAGAACATACAACTGAAACATAAGAATTCTGGTATAGATGAATAGGACCATACACAAAACAAAATTATGAACAACATGCAGTAATTATCAAAAAAGCTCATTTTGATTACAATCATATCAAAGCATTCTTTCATATAAAAATAAGCATAATACATGCCTGCCTGCAACCAACAGTAGCAATCTATTCTAACCCCCCTCAGCCCTTGGCTGGAACTCTCTCCGCTATTACATCACCAATTATGAAATATATAACCATTACATGATAAGAGCTGTTATCAGCCTTTAGGAACCAAATCCTATCAACCTTGCAATAAATCTGAAAACGACCCCATAAATCTGGAACAAATTCACTTTCTGTCTAAACATCTGGAGTTATAGATGCTCTGCCCCCTATATTTTGATTTCTGTATCCTTTGAAAGTTTGATTGCTGCTCGTTTATGTTGATCAAATCCCTACAAATTTGGAAATGATGAGATTGAATGAAGATACTAAATCAAGTTTTGGAATTTTGGAGCTCTTGAAATGGAGCTTTAAGTGCTAATCTTCTGGTTTTGAAAGATATCTCAATGCCTGGAAATGCTAAGTTGATGCCTTCCAGTCTGGAACCAATTGCAGGAAAAACACGTACTTGATATTATCACAATAAAAATAAATAACCCCATTAGCGATTTCGCAGGATCCTCATCTAATTTGGTGATAATAATGGTAGCACCCAACACTGATGCTATGACTAAGTGATATGCTTCACTCGACTTGTCATTGCATCACAAATTTAATGATTGTTTTGATTGCCATTGGATAATTGACATATTTTGCTTCCTCAATCCTAAATCCTTGCAGGTCAATGGCAAATTTTGATAATCACATCTCAAAAACTAGAAGAATCCGGGCGACATTAGTGGGATAACTTCTTCACTGGAACTCAAAAGTATTTTTTGAAACTGGCAACATTACCAATGTTTTGGTAGTGATTTAGTAAATATTTGGTAGAAATTTCGTAGGTGGAAGGAGTTCAATAAACCCATAGAGCTAACATAGTTGTTCTTTTTCTCCTTTTACATGGCATAGATATCGTAAAGCTAAGATTCTGTTTAGCTTGACATGCAATTAGCTTAACACGTACACTCTGGATCTATCCCTTCATCAATGCTTGGATAGAGTGTTATCTATTTGGTGCTTATGTATTTAAACTTGGTTATCGTATAACCTGACAAGTTTAGCGGATAAAAAAGGCATCGAGCTAAAGGTGATTGGATTGAAAAAGTTTTTTGTGACAGCAAAAAGAAAACTTCTATAGCTTCAACCTTTGTGCAAGTATCATAATGACATGGGCACATGTCCTTGCATCGAGTTGAGGATTATTGAGAACCTGACCTTCCTTATTCACATAATGTATGAGCTTAAACATCTGTTTGAACCAAGTGCCTGCATTTTCATATGCAAAATCTTCATCCATAGTCCACTAGCAAGGTGAACAAAGCTATCAATCCTTCCCTCAATATTAAAATCATAGAAAAGAGGGTCATCTTAGATCACAGACTCTGTAGTTTCCATACCAAAATCAAAGGCAGCTGGAGGAACATAAAGGTTTGGAAGTATTTCAATGAATATCTCTAGAATACAAATCAAGAGATAACGGATCAAAAGGAAGAATGAGTTTTCAAAAGATCTAATAGAAGCATACAAAAGGGAAAAGCATGAAGACCATGAAGAGACTGAAAATATTAAGATTTGTCTAGGAATTCAAGTGGAAGGAGCAAGAAAAATTGAAGAAAGTTTGACAAGTCAACTTCAAGAGAAGAAAGTGATTTGTCAAAAGCAAGAGCTTGAGATTCTTTCACTAAAAGAAGAATTGGAGAAGACAGTTTCCCAGTTGGAGACAAATTCAAAGTTTGAGAAGAGCACCATGATCTCATATTGCATCCTTAGTTGTTAAAAATCACCATATGACAAGACTGGTCTTGGGTTTCACAAAAATCATAACACTCTTGAAGAAAGCTCCAAATCATTTGAGGAGAAGGATGATGAAACACAAATTGCAAAGAATACACCAGCATGGGAGGAAAGCGTAATAAACCAAGGTCTAACAAAAGTGAGTACATGAAGGCTGCACTATCAGGGAGACAACATACACAGGTACAAAAATCCTTTTCTTGGCTGTTGTTTCTCTTGTAATAATTTTGGGCATAAAGCAATGGATTGTGAAATATATGCCAAGAGTAACTTTATGGACAACAAAGTCAAAACAATTGATAGAATTGTTGAATGCTGGAATTGTAACAAGTCTAGGCACATTGCAAAGTTCTGTAACAATGTGGTATGTTACAAATGCAACATCTTTAGCCATAAAGCCCATGACTGTGAGATCTCAAAGAAATCCAATAAATTTTGGAAAGTAAAACAAGAAAAGAAGATTGAAGAAGAATCTCAACCAATTCTATATGCTCTAAACAAAAGAAGAAGTATCCTTGCAAATCAAAAGAAAAAAAAATGTAGAGAGGTTTGGAGAAAAAATTAGAAGATCAAAAAGAAGAAATTTGTAGATTGGTTCTATGTGTAGAAAGTGAAAGGACAATAGAAAACCAGATTAAGCCTCTTGTCTTGAAGTTGAGAAGTATGTTGATTGAAGGAAAGGACATCATTGTTTTGCATACTAAATAATTGGGAGATGAATCTCTCAATATTCATTTTTGATCCTCTTTTCTCCAAGATATAGAGGGTAGGGTAGAAAATTCATGAATATTAGAAATGGTTTGGAAGTTATCCTAGCAGGATTGAAGATCTTTGAGTTTAAGAAACCTAGACTCTGATAAGTAGTAACAGAGTTAGTCAATAAAAGGATGATTGGAACTGTGAACAAAATTCATCTAATTTGATGTCACAGACGTTGAAAGTAGTGCAAATGTTGAAAACAACACAGAAGTTGAAAGAAGCGTAGAAGTTGAAAGCAACGTAGAAGTTGAAAGAAATATAGAGGTTGAAAGTAGTGCAAAAGTTGAAAAGCAGTGCAGAAGTTGAAGTTACATAGAAGTTGGAACTGTGCAAAAGTTGAAGTAGCATAGAAAATGAAGACCATAATGAAACAAGAAGCTGCAAAAGTTGGATATGTTTATAAAGAGATTATACACTAGCATTCTTGTACTTAATTCTCTAGTAGGTTGGTTCCTACATATTTTTGAGTTAGTAGTAACAGTAAAACAAATTGCAGAATGCAGAAGAGGATAAACGTCAAAGAAACTAACAAATACAAAAAATGATGAAGCTTAAAGAGATGGGGAGTCAACATAGTCAAAGGGGGAGCAACAGAAAGAATATAGAGAAGCATGAGTACAGGGGGAGTATCCCTTTGATTTCAAAGGGGGGAGAAATTGCAGATACTACATAGAAACAAAATTGTGCAGGGGGAGAACTCGCAAATATTGCGCAGAAACAAAATTGTACGGGGGGAGAACTCGAAAAGATTGCGTAGAGATAGAATTGTAGATTTGTTGCATAATTGTCCAAAGGTTTCCAAATATAAGTAAGACATAAGATAAAGAATAATACCTTTGCAATTGATGTCAAAATGGGAAATAAATACATAGAATTGAATGTTGATAGGGGGAGCCTACAAGAGTTCTCAACTCACAACTTACAAAAGGTTTCCATCAATATGAATTAGTTCACAATGTTGCCATCAATGATAAAGGGGGATATTGTTGGAAATAGTGTATTCATTGATGTTAAAAGAAAATATATATTGTTGTCATTAATGTTAATGACGTGGGGAGACTATAGATAAAGATGGCAAGATGAAGATTGCTACAAATATTGTTTTTGAATGACCAATTTGGATACCCTATCATTGAAGGAATTTTAGCTCTAGATATATTGCTCAAATTGGAGCATAAGTTGCATGGTTGGAAATATTGTTCCGAGACCTTTCCAACGGTATATAGAAGTCCCTCTAACTCCATAGGAATGAGGAGATATGAAATATTTTGTGAAGATAACGTAGACATAATGTTAGGTCGGCCCTGCCATGATATTATACAATGTTATGTCGACCTTGCCATGATATTATACAATGTTATGCTGCCATGATATTATACAATGTTATGTTGGACTTGCCATGATATTATACAATGTTATGTTGCCATGATATTATACAATGTTATGTCGACCCTGCCATGATATTATACAATGTTATGTCGGCCCTTCCATGATATTATACAATGTTATGTTGCCATGATATTATACAATGTTATGTCGGCCCTGCCATGATATTATACAATGTTATGTTGGCCCAGAAAGTGATCTAAGACCTGTATAAGTAAGTGGAGCGCCCTCCTCATTTTATTATCCATCTAAGCAAGTATGGAGCTCTGAAAATGTGTGCAATTCCAAGGAGAAGATGATTTTTCAGGGGTACTTAAAGATAATTTCTTGGGTTTTATTGAAGATGTTCTAGATTCTTGAAGATGCTTTGAAGGCTGTGGAGGTACACCTTGTGAAGATGAAGAGATGTTTTCTTGTTAAGGAAGAAAGTAGGTATTGTGATGGATGCACATCAGTCAGGATTATCTTGTGCAGTGTAGTGTGTGACAGTGTGACAAAAATGAAGATTGTTTTGCGCAGAGTAGAGTGTACAGAGTTGAGTGCAGAGAGAAGAGTGCACAAAACAAAGTGTTCATAGTAGATAGTAGAGTGCACAGAGCAGAGTATGTAGAAGAGTGCATACAACAGAATGTGCAGAGTAAGCTAAGCAAAGTGCACAGATTAGAGTGCAACAAAGGAACATAGTTATTGGCCTATATCTGAAACTATATCTATCTCAGGGAGGCAGGAAGGGGCAAGGACAAGAGATTGTGGTCTCTTACAGGTTGGTTCCTAAAGACAACATGTTGGTGCTTGCGCAAAGGATTGGTGTCCTACATGTTGGTTCCCGAATACCGCAAGTTGGTCCTTGCGCGAAGGATTGGTGTCCTCACAGGTTGGTGCCTGTAAATAGCAAGTTGGTTCTTGTGCAAAGATCGCTGTCCTTACAGGTTGGTGCCTATAAATAGAAATTTGGCGCTTGCGTAGAGGATTGGTGCCTATAAACAGTAAGTTGGTGCTTACACAAGGGATTGGTGTGCTTGTCAGATCGATGTCTGGCACAAAATATATGAGTGAGTGCTCACACATTTATTGGAGATTGGTGTCTCCCAACAATTTATGTAATCAGATACTCTGCACATTGTGTTTTTCTATGTTGATAATTGCTTTGGTATTGGTGTATGAATTATCAAGTGAAAAAATATATAAATATTAAGATTGCGCATGATACTAATTCACCCCCTCTCTCAGTATCACTTGGGGTTCAACATGGATTACATGTAAAATGAATTTTGGGAAAAATAATGAATTTGGGTCTTGGTTTGCATAATTAGAAGTGTTTGGTTTTTTTTGGTGTTAATCTTTATCTCAACATGTTTTGTTTTATGATCAAATTTCTTTGTGTATTTCTCTATTTTTTTCAAATCATGTTTTAATTTAATGGGTTTATTATTGAAGTATAACTTCTCAATAGTGGTTACATTATAATGTAGAGTAATGTTCATATAAATGGCTAATAAATTGAGAATTAAATATTATTAAATAAAGTAGTTACGATATAATGATAGCACAATCACCAAGCCAATGACATAAAATGAGACCAAACCTGTTTTTCAAATGACTTCATTGTAATAAAAGAATATTTTATGGGAGTACATTATTATCATGTCTCCAATATTTTATGTGTGTTTAAAAGTCTAACATGGTATAAGAATTGGAAGATCTTGAGCAATAAGTGAAAAATTAATATGAAGTAATTGAATTTCAATGAGGTTGTGATCTAGATAAAAGGTTCAACAAGAAAAACCAATTTAATCATTTGTGGAGTTGTCATGAACCAGGGCCAAGCTTGATTCATGCATCTAATACATGAAGCCAACTGCTAATCGCTAAAGAAAAAAGTGTTGTGTGAGAGTTGAGAGAATCGATTAGAGCCACATGCATCATACAACCGCCACTAAGAAGAGAAGAGACATACAAGAGTAGAAAAATCCAAAGTACAAAGTGATATAGAAATATGAGCCTGTATAAGGAAAGAAGTAGAGATATCTATGTGATTTTTTGAGTTAAACTATCACTGAAATTATATTTTATTTTAATCTTTGAAAGAAAAGAGGGCTAAAATATAATGTTTACTTCTTGGAAGAAGATTTATTTTCTTGTTGAAAGAAGGGGGGAAATTTTTATCATTATATATTCTCTCTTTTCTTTTAAAAAATGAAAAATTAGCATTCCATAAATAGAAAGATTATACATATAATTTTGTTTTTAGTTCTAAGAATATGTTTTTAATGAGTTTATTTGAGACTAGATGTGGAGCATTTACACTTTAAGAAAGTAAAATAGCTCCTAACCCTAATGAGTCAAAGGCAATGAATGATGGTGTCAAATTGTGAATTTGTATTCCAAGTGGTTGATTTTTCAGGAATAAAAGAAGGTTTAACTCAACATTAATTGTTGTCCATTTAATTGGGAATCTCAATAATTCTGGATTTTAGGAATTTGAGGAATTTAGGAACTTGGGAATTTAGAATAATTCAAGGAATTAAAAAACTTGGGAATTTAGAAGATTCATAAATTCTAGAATTCTACCCTTGCAAGGGTGAAAAGATAGCATATGGAGTACTTATAAGATTCCATATATGTAAAGGAGAGAATCTACTTAAAGATTACTTTTTCATTTTATGTTTTTGTTGTAATTCTTGATATTGTAGCATTAAGAAGGGTGTTGAAGTATAACACTCCTATATGGGTCATAATCTGTTAGGATATTCCTATACTCCATCCTAGTCCTTCTAGCATTTCTGTCATTTTCATTTTCAGTCATGCATGCAAAATTAGGGTTTGCATGCATCCTAGTCATCAGTACCAGCCCCTAGCCCTTAGTAAACTAGCCCCCGGAGCTTCCTTCAGATGAGTTTTAGCTCTCATAGAGCTTAGTGCGCCCTCCTTTCACCTATTGCATGAGAAGGGCACCTTTCTTCACCTACCAATCTAGTTTAGTTCAGTTATCTTCAGTTCTTTCCTTGATTTAAGGATTAACTGACTCCTAACTGACCTTATCACTCCGATGGACCTCCAGTGTGACTAGATAGCCTATTCTGGCTCCATCTAGCTCCATCTGCGCTCTCCACGGAGCCTCCTTCACTCCATTAGTGCTTCCATGTGCCAGTTACACCAACCACACTCAGTTAGAATCAATTTGACTCCCGGTTGACCTTGTGCATTGATGACTTCACTGAT
Organism: Larix kaempferi; assembly: GCA_027924585.1. NCBI lineage: Eukaryota > Viridiplantae > Streptophyta > Pinopsida > Pinales > Pinaceae > Larix > Larix kaempferi. The sequence goes on along the minus strand of BSBM01000951.1, from coordinate 7,135,251 downwards.
GAGAAGGTGGACTCCTAGTTATGCTTTGATGACTCTCCACTGATTATGGATCTATGCATGAAGGCTAATTCGAATTACACCTAGTGAATTCGAATCCTCATCCTCGGCATTGTATATTTACTAGTTTGTTATTCAGATTTATGTAATATGTGTAATTATTCTGCCTCTACCAGAGCTCCTTTGGATCTATGTTCTATTCCTTCTCTCTTCTTCTATTATTCCTAAATTCTTTCATTGTGAGGTTTACATCATCTCTTTGGATCTTATGTGGGAATTTTCACATGGTATCAGAGCCATTTGAGAGTATATTCTACCTCCATTCTTGAGAGTTTTTTGTAGGTATTTCGAAGTTCCAGCAGTTGCAGCAGCAGATTCAGCAGTTTCTATTTGCACTTGTTCCAGTAGTCAAAGATGAGAAATTCAAATGCTTCTTCTTCTCTTTCTCCTATGATCCTCACTCCCTTCAATTACTTCGAATGGAAGAGTGATATGAGATTACACTTGTGGAATAGACATCTAAATAGAATGGTATTTGAAAAAGATGCCATACCACATACAGCTGTAGAAAGAATCAAGCATCTAAATAAAATGGATGAAGCTTTTGGTTTCATATGTATTCACATGTCTAAATATCTTTTGTTTCATATTGAAGGATTGAAGTCTCCAAGGGAGTTATGGACTAAATTGGAGAGTCTTTTTGGCAAACAAGATGGGCTAAGAGGCCATATTCTTGAAAATGAATTGGTTGCCCTACAACCTAGCAATTTCGAGAGAATTCAAGCATTCTTCTCAAAATTTAAGAATTTGGTTTTACAATGCAAGCATTGTGGCATCACTAAAAGTGATGAGCAATTGGTGCTCTCCATTTTGAGCAAACTTGGATCTCAATTGTCTATCTTTGTATCTACTTTCCATTCTGGGCGAATATCAATCCCTGGATGGAAGTTTCCTACCTTAGAAGTCTTCATTCAAGCCCTCATTCAAGAAGAGGACAAATTGTTTCAAATGGGTGCCATAAACACCTCCAAAGATCTAGCTCTTCTAGCTGGTGAAGCAAGTGGAGTGAATGCAAAAGAGAGGCAAAAATACAAAGACAAGAAGCCATAAAAATCAAAGAATGACAAACAAAAGAGACCAAATTGTTCCTACTGCAAGAAAGGAAACCATCCTGAGAAAGCTTGCATGCACAAGAAAATTGATCTTCTAACCAAGCTTCTTGAACAAAACAAAATTATTGTTCCAAAAGAAGCAAAGATGTATGATTCTGGAAGTGGATCTGATAATTTCCATGCATTGATGGCTGGTTTTTCAAAGTCAAAAGCCTCCCTCATAGATTCTGGAGCCTCCAACCACATGGTTGCCTCTAAAGAATCCTTTTCCTCTTTGGATCTCCAAGATGGGCCTACCATTCACATGGGAGACAACTCTCAGATTTCTGCCAAAGGATTGGGTACAGTTCATATAGAGCATGGTAAGTTCAAAAATGTTTTATTTATTCCTTCTCTAATAGCTAATTTGTTGTCAGCATATCAAATTACTCATACAGGATCACCAAAGTAAGTAATTTTTGGTCCAAACACAGTAGAGATTACATAAATCTCCACTGGAAAGGTTATAGCAAATGGGATTGCTAATCATGCCTCAAAGGCATATGAGTTCTCACTCTTCATGCCTTTCTCTCCAACTATTCCTTCAAATTTTGATGAAGATCACAATGACTCCTCTTCTAATGAAGAAGAAGATCAAGATTTTGATGTTGAGATCATGGTTCAAGAAGATTCAGATCCAGAACCAACACCTATTCTCAGTCCAGATTCAAGGTCAATATGGGCTCACACAGTCCTTGCTACTACTGAGAACACAATTGATGACTTATCTGTTCACAGAACTACTAGACTTCAACATCATGCCAACCTTGCATTATGCCATCCACCTCTCCATGAGAGATGTCACATGATGATGGGGTTCTCTCTTCCATCTCTTGGAAAGACTCCTCATGTTCCATTCGCTCTAGTTACAGAAAGAGTTCCTGAAAGACTTGCTTCATCCAACACATTCTCTACACAGTGGGAGGCATATCAAGTGTCCAGATCCAGATCTAGCTCCTACTTTGGTTTCCTACAGGGGATCAGCTTGCCAAGTCTTTTGCAAAATTTTTCATTGATGAAAGCTTCCTTTTTTTTGCATAGTATGATGGTTCTTTGAGTTATTAACTGTTGTTTTGAGGGAGGGTAATTTTCCCATGAGGTTTTCCCCATTTCCTCGGTTTATGGACAGTTCTTTATTTCTTCTATCATTTCTTTGATTGTATGGGTGACCTTTGGTCCTAGTTACCAGGGCCCAGGATGGATTAAGGGGGGGTGTTAGGATATTCCTATACTCCACCCTAGTCCTTCTAGCATTTATGTCATTTTCATTTTCAGTCATGCATTCAAAATTAGGGTTTGCATGCATCCTAGTCATCAGTACCGACACCTAGCCCTCAGTAACCTAGCCCCCGGAGCTTCCTTCAGATCAGTTTTAGCTTTCCTAGAGCTTACTGTGCCCTCCTTTCACCTACTACATGAGAAGGGCGCCTTTCTTCACCTACCAATCCAGTTTAGTTCAGTTATCTTCAATTCTTTCCTTGATTTAAGGATTAAATGACTCCTAATTGACCTTATCACTCTGATGGACCTCCAGTGTGACTAGATAGCCTATTCTGACTCCAATTAGCTCCATCTGCACCCTCCACTGAGCCTCCTTCACTACATTAGTGCTTCCATGTGCCATTTACACCAACCACACTCAGTTAGACTCAGTTTGACTCCCAGTTGACCATAACTTGTGCATTGATGACTTCACTGATGAGAAGGTGGACTCCTAGTTATGCTTTGATGACTCCCCACTGATTATGGATCTGTGCACGAAGGCTAATTCGAATTACACCTAGTGAATTCGAATCCTCATCCTCAGCATTGTATATTTACCAGTTTACTATTCAGATTTATGTAATATGTGTAGTTATTTTGCCTCTACCAGAGCTCCTTTGGATCTATGTTCTATTGCTTCTCTCTTCTTCTATTATTCCTAAATTCTTTAATTGTGAGGTTTACATCATCTCTTTGGATCTTATGTAGGCATTTTCACATAATACAATGTAAAATTTACGTTCACATAATTGACTACTAATTTGGGATTTATTACATATTTTTCATTGGACGAGAATTGGGATGAGAGAGTTTTTTTTTTGCAAGTTTCTTTCATATTATTGTTTCCTTGCTAACGAGGAGATCAAGGGGAGGGGATTTTGAAGGAAGCGAATGGTTGTAAGTATGGGGGGAGGGATGACCCCTTCCTTTGGGATATCATCTGGATGTATTCATATTGGGAGTGTCCAAGTTCCAATGGATGAGATGGGAAGAGAGGGTTGGGGGCAGAAGAATACGTCTTAGGATCAAGGTGGAAGGGGAAGGCACCCGGGCCTCCCCAGATCAAATCAGATTCCTACTATATAAATTAGATTGGATAATATATGGGATCGCATCCAGTATATGAAGGACCACGTATTGATTGGTAAATTTGTAGGGTTAGCCCCCTCTGAAAAGGCCCTGATCTGGTGTCGGGAGAGAATCTTGAGTTCTTCCGCAATTTCTGAAGAGAATTTTAAGTTTCTTCCGCAGTTTTGAGAGATCTCGCTAAGTTCTTCCCCAGTTTCGGGAGAGAATTGTAAGTTCCTTTCGCAGTTTCGGGAGAGAATCTAAAGTTCCTCCGTAGTTTTGGGAGAGAATCGTGAGTTTTGACTTAGAAGAAAAACTTCAATTTTTTAAAGCAGATTCCTCAGTTGAAACAAAAACTAAGTAAAAAGGAGAATTAACTTCTTTAGGCAGTCTTTCTAGTAAAATGCAAAGGAGGGGCCCCAATATGTACAAAATTTAGGGGGGATGCTGCTGCAATAACAGATCTTTAACAATCTTAGGTAAAAAATAAATAAAGTAATAACAAATTATACCTTCCATATTATCGATGGATCTAAAGAAAGACATGGATGTAGCTTATAAATGTAGGATGGAATTAGGGAAAAATGATGTAATAAGGATGGCCAAAAAGGGGCATTTCCTGGACCCAACAACATCTTTATCCCTCCCTTCCATCTTAGCTCCTAGGGGTAAAAATATTGCCTTAACTTCCTTGCACACACCATCAACCATATGTGCAATCCTTCTTTTACTATCACTATTGTAGGGGTCTTTAAACAACCTCGGAATCTCCAAATCACAATAGTCTCTAAAGGTCAGGGACTTTTGAACCTCCTTCTTTAATCCTATGAGTACTCCATGAAGTACTCATAGGATTTCTTTGGGTTCCCTTTATTGAGTATTCCTCCATAATCCCAATTAGTCATAAGTAGATCATTTCCTATGTCCTCTTCAAACATCTATTCAACAAGAAAATCATATTCAACTTTCTGCAAATAGAAATTTCCAACCGGGGTCGTCACCTCCTCTTCATATGGCTCAAAATAAAATTCTTCTTCTTCAACGACTGGTAGGAGCCACATTTTGCATCTATGAGAAGATCTTCAATATTCCTTCAATCAGTGAGCTTCTTTCTTTCCAAAGGGGTGGATGAAAGTGTTTTCATACCACTGTAATATCCTTGGGAAGATTCAACCAAGATATTAACTCTAACTTCAAATTTTTGATAAAATTCACTAGTTAAATTTTTGACAATGTTTTCGAACAAAGCGGGAAGTAAGTGATGTGGACTGAGGAAAGATATGAGGATGGTAGGATGAACATTCAATTCTGGAAAATGTATGGACTGAGGTGCAACAACAGGTTATAAATTCATATCAAAGATGTCCTATGCACCATGTACCAGAACCATTCACTTTTCAACAACAGTGTGCACTGTTGCCTACTTCGAGGCTTCCTGGGAAGCTGGCATATGCATACTAGATAGGTGGGGATCCTGGGAGTTAATGGCAGAGGTAATATCAATCAAATAAGTTCTGGTGATGTTAGGGAAAGTGTTTGAACAGATTTAGGAGAGTTTAGGAATAATTGAGGTTCAAGAACTCACCCAGCATTGCTAAGGTAGTAATTTTCCAAGCTTTCCAAATAGGGGTTAAAGGCTTCCAAATTATCAAATTAGGGACTGATATGTTTATTATATTGAATGATTAACCTACTGCAATAGATGGGAGGTCAAATGGATGCTCTGAGTGCAATCTACAGTAAATTCAACAAAACTAGTCTAGAAAAACATCTTAATGAGCTAGTCTTGGATTTTATCTTAATAAATGATTTCATTTAACTGATTACTCTATTATGATATGTCATGCAGCTATGATATAATATTAATAACAGTAATAAATCGAAATGGACATAACATAATTATTCTTTTTATTGCAATGGCTTCCTTCTCAAAACATAGTGCCTCACAGGCTATAAATTGCATTACAATGGTGGAGAAGATGAATAGAGAGAGAAGGGAAGTTACTGTAACTCTGATATGAAGCTGATATATGAATTTCAATAGGTATTATGACTAATATTAATGTCTCTCTGATAGTCTTGAAGTGTCTTGGGCGCATTCACTGAACAGTCTTCACACGTGCGCTCCTTAACACATGAAACCTTGGCCTTGATGAGAATGAATGTGTCTTGTTCATACAGACACCTTTTTCCATGAGAAAAAAAGTGTTTCCTACTGTAAACGGCCCTCTGGACGCAATGGAACAGGTCTCAAAACCCAAAAAGGATTAGAATATCTGAAACCGAAACCTCCATTTCATCCCTTCAACATTGATCCCGCCGAATGTACCCTGTATGATGATAACTCCTTGTAAGCTTGGGTTCTTCTTAGTATTGGAGTATATGGACCTACAAATCAAATCTCCACGGCTAAAAATGATAAGAGAATATAAGAAAAGATAAGTAGAATAGACCAATGGGGCACATCACCAAACCTTGAGAAGCTAAAATGCTTCACTCATAAACTCACAATGACAAAAGTTCTTGAATGAAGTTGGAAACCTTCTTAAATAGAAATCATGTTGACCTGTTGAGAAAGTTACTTATCTTGGTGACCTGTGAGAATAGGTCACCCATGAGTGGACATACTTTCCTTGCTTTTCTTGCTTGCTTTGCTTTGGCTTTCCTTTTTTTTCCTCTTTTTTTGACTTTCCTTATTTTCTGAACTTTCCTACTTTTCATACTTTCCGATTTTTGGATTTATGCTACTTTTCTTGAAATATTCTTCTTTTCTCATTTTTGGCAATAATTTTGGAGTCTAGTGCTTACTTGACTTCTACTCCAATTAATTCCTCCAACCTTATCCACTAATTCGAATTGGTGAGCCAATTTCTCGATTTATTCAGCATAACAAATAAAATATTAATAAAAGATAATACAACTCAGAATTAATTCCAACTTCATCATTTATTCAATTAATTAATGATTAATTAACTCTTGTGGTATAATTGCCTCCAAAAATACACCCTACTCCATTTTTGGCAACATCTTCCACATGGGTGCCCTCTTGGCCCATTTGTTCATTATCCATTAATTTTATTTATCAAAATTACCTTTAATAAATAAATTTGCCAATTTGTGAGACTTAGGCTAAAAGTAATTCTAAGCAAATAGAATTAATACCATTTAATTGCCTTAGGAGTTGATCTTGTCCCCTTTCACCCATGGTACTAGATGAGCCAAAATTGGGGACATGACACAGGGTCTACCTAAAATGATTGGATGTCCCCCCAACTGGGATTTAGGCTATAATATGAGGAATTATGTAGGGTATTCCCATAAATTGATAGAAACCACTAAATCATCCAGAATTCCGTTAGGTCTAATTGTGGATCTATCATCCAATTCTAGCACTGTGGGGGTTGGTCTAAGATTGGTGAACCCCAACTTCTTTATAGTTTCAATGGTCATTACATTTATTGTTTCCCCTAAATCGACTAAAACATTAGGAATCTCAGTGTACCGATATGTGATGTGACAATGGGAGTTCTAGGATCATCATATTTAGCCACGGGGACCTTCCCCATCATTAATTCAGACAACGGTCCCACCACATGAACTGTCAGAGGATCTTTAGATTTTCTTCCTGGTTTCGTTACACATAAATCTCTAACAGTTTTGGCATAAATGGGTACATCATGCAGGGCTCGCAACAATGGAATCTTAACATAAAGGTTCTTCAATTCTCCCAGAAGTTTAAAATATGATTGCTTTGGTGGTTTCTGTAGAGTTAATCACTCCGGATACAAAGGAATTCTTGGAATTCTTATAGGGATCTCTTCATCATATGTTTCAATCGTTGTTTTACCAAGTGTTTCAGCATTCTCAACAATGGTAATTGCTGCATTGGTCGGGATTTTCACTTGTTTATTCGTTCCTTCTTCGGTCACAGGGGATGGAACATCCTCAATGACAATAGGTTCTACTACCCTCCCAGATCGTAAATGTAGCTCATTACAAGGGATAGGGGTGATAGAATAAGTTGGAATGTTTGTTGTTTCAAATGTTTTCACTACCTTATTATTTGGGTTAGGATTGGGTTGAGTAGGATGTTGATGCCATAGTGGTGCGTTGATTGGCATTTCATTGGGAGGGAGTTGCAGTTGTGGTTTTTTATATTGTTGGTGAGGAAATTGGTTATGAGGGAATTGATTCCATGGATAAGGATTTTTCAACCCTGGAGACCAATGGGTTTGTTGATTTGACTGAGGTTCCTATTATCACCTAAGTTGTAGTTACCCCTATGGATGGATCCAGTCATGGATGGCAATAGGGAAGGGCAACTCAAAAGGTGCAACCACGATCACCTCAACCTCCAATATGTATGGTTGTCACGTCAGTCGAGGCAACCTTCGCTTTATGTTATCTAGCCCAGACAACAAAGGGGGAGACCCGATCAACTCCCGACAGGAGAGATCAAAACCAAGACACCAAATCAGGGTATTTCTAAGTGAAGTTAGGTGTATGGTTTATCCTAGACCTAAGGATGAAGTCACAAGCCAAGTGAGGGGTTCAATAGGTATAGCTTTGGTTCATAGTTGATGTAAGAGTGACTTATAATGTTTGAAGTGAGATCTAGGGCTAGTGTACTAGTTCAATGTTGGAAAGTCCACTGCCTTGGGAACTGTGTCCAATGCAGGGTAATTAAGGGTTGTATTGGGGCTAACTAGTACAGACGACAAGCTTGACCATGGTACATGATAGCTTCAAGGGTTTAGTTCACCATGCATAAGTCAAACCACAAGTCAATCCAACAATCTAGGAAAGTTGAATTAACTTGGAGAGAAACCAGTGCCTTGGGAATTGGGAAGTGGAGTCAAAGTAGGGTTGACTTGTGGTTTAGGACTCCTAGTACTTGGGACAAGTGGGCAATAGAGGTCTTAATGGATGAATGTGTCTAGATCTAGGTTTGACCAAAGTGGACCACAATTCCTTAAAACATGGAATGCAATCCCCAAGGCAAGATTCGACAAAGTGACAGTCTAGACCTAGGTTTTGAATTATTCCGGTTCTAAATCTCCAAAAATCTCAAGTACCCAGTTCCTAGAAGTGAGTGAACTCACTTCTCCAAGGTGGTGCGACTTTGCCCAAGGAGGCTAAAAAGTGGGGTTAGGTGGGTCAAAACAAGTCGGATGGCATCCAAACTTTAGATCCGGGTAGATCGGTCAGGGAGGGGTATGGATCTGAAGTTTCGTGGTAATCCAACGGTTAGATCTTAGTAGATCTGAGTTTAAGGGTTCCAAGTGGCCCAAAATGGGGATTAAATCCCTTAAAATGTGGAATAGGGCCCACAAGGTGAATTTCAGAAAAGTAACAACCTGGGTGTATGTTATTGGATATGTAGATGTCAAATCAAGTGGAATCTCAAACACCCACCACTTAGATCTAGGTCAACTTGCTCAATCAGTGAAGTGCGCCTTGCTTGGGAGAAGCCAAGTTGGTATGGGAGAGGGGTCAAACGGAAGCCAATCCTCACCAAACTATAGATCCGGGATGCCGTGGATGCTATAGAGGTGGGTTTTCAATATTATGCCCAACAACCCACTAGATCTAAGTAGATCTGAAAAAATGTAAAATGGGGTTTTGAAGTATTTAGGGTTTTTAAATATTTTAGACAATTGGATAGATCATGGAGATAGAACTTACCTTGAGATCATACCTGAGTGACGTGGATGAGATGCCTTGATGTTGAGGAAGATTCCCGCAGAGATCAAATGAGAGATTGTTGATTTTGCTTGCCGAAATGATGCCCTAGCCCACAAGTGCGCCTTCCTCTACCTGTCAAACCAAGGAATGAAGATTCAATCAGTAAGATCAAGTATGGAAGAAATACAAGAGAAATGCAAATAGTAACATGAAATAGAAGGTCCTGGGACAATAATACTCCCTGTTACCAACGAAGAGCTCCAAAGAAGAAGTAGGGAGAGTCTTCCCCTACCAATACCTCCTCCTCCAAGCAAATCGGCCTCCACCTGTAAATGCAAAATCGTGGTACAAAATATATGGCAAACAATATCTTCAATAACTCAGTGCAAAGGAAGAACCAACGAACGAACACCAAAAGCATTCACCACAACACTGGAGATAGATGCAATAATAATTTTCTATTCCAATAATCCAGAGCCAAAAGTCCCTTTACAATGAGAGGCTCTCTCCTTTAAATAGGAAGGAGAGGCACCAAAACCCTAACCACTTTTTGGATGAGTGGCTAAGATTAAAAGATACAAATGTCTAATCAATGGTTGAGATGAGCTCAACAACATAATACATGGATCACACATAAAATATAATATAGGTGGACAAAATCGCCCTAGAAGAGGGGAATCCCACCAAATCATGATGATGAAATATCATAAGAGGCTTATGGTGGGTCCAAGGGGTAATTTTATCCCTCCTTGGTCAATCCCCATAGCACAATAACCAAAAAATAATCATGAATGTACCAAATCGTGCCTCCATAGTGAAGTCGTGGTCCTCAAAAGACCTCAGAAAATCCACAGAAAGTGCCATAAGTGATGGATGCAGGCCCCGATGAAGCTGAAACTGCTGGAGAAGGTGTGGAAGACCCCGATCTATCATCACTGATCATCCCATGCCATAAATTTGCCTCAGTAGCCCAAATCGATTTCCTCAATAGCCATTTCTACCAATCCTGAAATGCCTCAGGAAGCGTGAAACTGCCCCAAAAAGCCTCCTGGAGTGCTGGCGCTGTCAAGGTGAGGGCACCAATGTGTCCGGAAGGGGGGTATAATGGTAAAAACAAGTGGCTGGACCACCCCCTTCATCATCAGCGCCCTAGGTCAACCGGATAAAAGTCATCTCTGCTCCGACAGGGCCTCCAACAGACCAAAACTTCACTGGGACAGCCTACTGAGGCTTAATCATCACTGTAAGTGCCCGGAACTGAAAAAAAACTGTCCCATTGGACTCAGAAGGTCCAAATCTATCCAAGATGTGTACTCATACACCATATGAGTCTCTGCATGATCAAAATAAATATCCAATATACCGGAACAAGGCCAATAATAATGCGCTGTACATATACAAACACTGCTGTAACCCCATAATCATCATCATAACCCTGTAGCTGCTGCATAGAATCATCCTGTATGTGTACGTAGACCATATATCATCTATCCATATCATCATAAGGTCTAACATCTCATGTCCCATGGTCCTTCATGGTCAAACTAGGTCCAACCAAGACCAAATATAACTCAGTCCATCATCCAAGGCTGCTGAAAAGTATCAAGGTTAATACATGCTTTACAATTTATTCAAATAGCAATTATAACACAGAGTAATCATGACTGGCGATCTAAATCCAAATATATAGTGTCGTTAATTATTATTATTACTCATACTAGACTTTCACGATCATACTCACTTCATAGTTGTGATTAATTTGCTAGTGAAGGGTGAAGGCTAAATTAATTTGGCTAGGCTAAGGGATGACTTAACTGTCTTGACTTTGTGACACTTTGGCAATGGAAAGGGAATACACCATAGTATATACTGAATGAGCAATAACAAGGGGAATGGCGGTGCCTCACAAATGGATGAGTTGTTTAAAGAGGGTTTATTCACCTTCACAGATGCGCACAATCCATAATACAAATAGGGCCAGCAATTGTTTAGATATAGCATTTAAGTTCCATTGCTTTTTGGGCCTGAAGTTTCCATAGCCTTGATCTATGTGTGTTTACAAACACATTGCATAGATTTACATTTTTTCTTTAGGCTTTCTGCTGCAGGTGTGTTTTTAAGGCACTTGTTTACCTGAGCACTTCTAGGTGTGTCATGGACAGCTTGTTTACCTAGGTATTTATTTTCCAAAAGATACAACATTTTATTTTCATTGCCATGTTCATTTGGCATGCCTCTCATTCATGTGTGTTTAGAAACACATTGCATGAATGGGCTTTTCATACAAGATATAGCATTTTATTTTCCAGATTTTGTATTGATGGAAGCACTAAAAGTTTCAGGTTTAGCCAACACAACTTTAGTGACTAGGGGGAATTCTCAAGGAACTCCAACTCACCATAGGTAAGTTTTGTCACCAACTCAGAGCCGAGACACAATAAACAGGGAGGCTCATCCAATACAGAGGCTACAGTGGGGAAAGGTCCTCCATGTCACTAGTCAAGTAGTAAGTCAGGGTGATAATCTAAAAGGTAGGCCATGGATGGATGAAGACAAATGAAATAATGGAGCCAACACTAGCAAGCCATGGTATGGTGGAATGATCACCTCTATTCTCCCTAAGGAGAGTAAATACCAATGAGTATGAATAGTAAACTTCTAAGCCTGAGTAGGGACAGTAATATATATATATATAATAGGTCAACCAGGTCCATATATCTATATGATCGCCAGATCATGACACTAAGTGCTAAGACATGCTATAAGAATAAGTATAAAAGCAATCTAACCATAACACCGTAATATACCTGCTGAGTCATATACCTGAATGCACATCACCCTGTACCATCATCTGTCCTCTGGAACTGCTGCTGTAACTCTGGGCACTACTGTCTGCTCTGTACCAATGGTATAATGGCTACATCGGTCATCTCTCTGAGTGTCCTAAAACTCAGTCATGGCATGGGGAATATAACTGCTGCCCACAATCTGATAGTGATCCAATATAGATGCTCATCTCGGCATCTCAAATGCAAGGGAACTGGCTGAATAGTGTACTGGAATGAGAAAAATAATGTATGGTAGCCCGGCTACTATATATGTGATAACATTTCCCATGACATCCAAGGAATAATATATTGCCTTACAGGTTGAGTAGTTGGTTGCCACTGGTTATTAGGATAAGAGTATTGCAGAGGAAATTGACTATTCATATTATTCCATGAATTAAAAGGTGTATGATCTGGATTCATACCTAGAGCACAAGGTTGCCAAGGCTTCTTTTGTGAGATAAAATAAGATTTCTCCACGTCCCCATTAGATTCTTGGAAAACTACCTTAGATTTTGGAAATGAAGGGCACTCCTTGGTGTTGTGATCCAAATCACATAGGCCACACACCTCTACCTTTTCAAGTGGACATTCCCTTAATGGGTGCCTCTTTCTGCATTTAGCACAGAATATGCCCAGTTCCAAATATTCCTTTACCTGCCTCTGCTTTTCTTTCATAACATCCAATTGTGAGGAAATGGAACTCATCGTATCAGTTTTGAATTTTTCAAGAAGATTTCCTATTTCTGCTCATGTACCTCCACCACTAGCTGACTTTTGTGCCTTGGTAAGGACATCCCAATCTCTTGTGCTGGTTCTAGAAGATCCCCTAGATTTTATTCGACACGGATCTATAATTTGGTTGAAAGGTTCTCTAGATATATCCCCTTTCCCTAAAAGATTGAGAATATCGAGACAGTATTCTCTCATTCCTCGCAATAATATGATTTTAAGGACATCTCTTCCAATGTCAGCATGGCCGGATCATTGTAAATTGTAAAAGAGTCTCTGCACAAAATATTCCAAACTCTCATCCTCTTCTGGAACCATTTTAAACAGTTCTTCTCTTCTATCCTTGGTTCTGCAGTAATCTTGATACTTAGAAAGGAAGACTTGTGTCATTTAGTCCCATGTTGTTATAGTCTCACCACCCAAACTCATAAACCAATGGAGGGCATTTCCCTTTAAGGTGGCAAGAAATAGTTTTAACTTTTTCTCACTAGAGGTATAGTCATAACTTCAACAAAGAATATCAAACTCAAAAAGGAACTCGTATGGGTCCTCAGTGGACTTACCATCAAAATTAGGCAATACTGAGGGCGAAATGTTCTTCATAGGAGCTACCCCAAGTGTCTATCAAATGGGGAATTCAAGTGTAGAAACCATTTCTCGATTCAGATTGTTTCCATTGTCCCCCACTGCTTCTTCATGATTATTAGGATGCTCTCCATTATCTTCATTGTCGATTTATTGCTTGTCTTCTTGCTCCTTTCTTCTTCTTTCTTCCTCAAATTTCCATCGATGTTCCAGCCACTCCTCCTTGGTGACTTCCTTCCCATTAATTCGATAAAATTCCTCTGCATTTCTTATACCCACAACACATCCCTTATATTATGTAGGATGCTTCTCGGAGATAGGAGTGGAAATTTATGTTATCTTCTCCACAGTTTGTATTTATGATTCAAGCTTAGGGAGAATATGTATTCCTATTCCTGAATATGTTCACGGTAATCTGGTCGAGGAATCAACTTTGGAAATTAACTCGTCAATAAATGTATGTCTTCCTATACCTCAGTTACTGCCACGACCTCTTCCACTTGCAAAGTTAGTGCTTTTGGGGGTTTCTCGTTCTTTTCTTCTTGTATTCATGCAAACTTAAATAATCATACATTGATCTTGGGATAGGAACCCATTCGGTCTGTTGAAGGATGCGCAACTCTTCACTGTGTCTTATCGTCCCTACAACCCAAAAATAAAAATATCTAAAGAAAAACAAACTGATTAGCTACAATCTATGTCTACCAATTACCTTCCCCGACAACGGCACCAAAATGTTGGTCACTATAATTGCCTATTAATTAAAATTAATAAGCAGAGTGCTCAATATAATTATCAACCCAGTGAAGTCTGATTATTACAAAGTAAATCAAGCAAAATATGCATAAACATTTCTGTAATTGATGAATTAGTAAATGACCCAACCTACCTAATTGCTAAGGCTATGCCCTGCTCATTGCTCAATCCAAATTCAATTATTAATTGACTGTTAAAATCAAGGAAATTTACAATCCTTCTACAGTATTAGTTCTGGAATCAATGACTTCAAGAGTAAATTAATACAGTTTATTTTGCAAGAAGTTAAATCCTAAATCAACTCTTAAAGAATATTCAATCTGTGATTGCAATAATTAACTTTGAAGGAAATCAGTCTTATTCTATTCTAGAAATGATCTGCTATCTACCAATTCTATAATTCATAAAGGAAATGAAGTACTCAATGATATGCAGAGACAGAGCACAGCTATATCATCCTAGAATAAATAACACACTTGCAATTAGAAACTACACATTGCTCAGTCGACTGTTTCAGCAAATCAAATCAAAGAGAATCCATAAATAGAAATCTTATTCTAATTACTTACACTGTTTCAGCAGGAAAGAAATTAAGAAATCCTACGCTTAGTAATTAATTGTTTCAGCAAATGAAATCTAACTAGAAATCCACACCAAACAAAAAATAAAATAATTAAACAGCTAAATAATTCGGCAACTTTGTAAGAAGGCGAGCCCTGGCCTTCCAACAGAGATGTCATTGAATGCTACCAAATCAACTTAGCAGACAATTAATTAGGAAAACATTGCCTCTTTCATTAATGGATAAGTTCAATTACAAAAACTCCCTACTCCTGTTACAATTATCTTGTAAAAATAATCCTAACCTTCTGAACCTATCGTCTTTCTATTGAAATTAAATAAGACAATTTAGGTCCTTCAAATTCGGGTAGCCATGAAGAACAAAGATCTATGGGCTATTGAATCAGTACTTCAAAAATAGAAACAGTTACATCATAATTACAATCAGAATCAAATATGTTTCCTAAGCATTGAAGTGCTTCACAATCCAACTGATCAAATGCTTTGAGTGAGTCTCAGGAGGCCACGTGGATGAGTGTCGAACCGCCCCTGTAAAATGCTAAACCCGAGCCCAGAAAAGGCGTGATTGATGGCCATGTACTCATTCATCTGCATGTCTCAGCAAGTTGATACACTTGTATCTCATTAGTGTTTGAATCCATGATTTTCCTTGGAAAAGTAATGACTTAGTTATAATAATAGGAAAAATACAGGGAAAAGGATCTTAATGAAAGTGAGCAAAAAGGGACATTTCCAGCACCCAACACCAAAGTCTATTGATCTCATTAGCATGTGACAGAAGAGCATTAGGAGAAGAGTAAGGAATAAAGTGTGAAAACTTGTACATCCTTGACTCGTGATCTTTAACACCAACTGCTACCACTTTGCCAATGGAAAATTCGGAAATTTCCACATCATCTTGAGTGAAAATAACTCTCTTGGTTGAACTAGTATGGGTCATTTGGTAAAAGAGAGGATATTTGTTGCAAGTTCAGGTGCATACAACACACTATTGAAGTACCCATTTTCCATATTGATCCTTACAATGCCTTTTGTTGGGATATCTGAGTCATCACCCATGAGAATATGAAGAACACTGTATGGTGAGAGAGTAGAGAAACTTTCTCTTGCAGAATCCATGTGCCTTGAGGCACCTGAGTCTTTGATGAAAGAAGAGGATTTAGAGGTACTAGCCACTAATGCATGGCATCTCTCCTTGTCTTCAAAACCACCCTCCTTCTTCCTTGCTCCTTCTAGAATAGGGATATTGTTTTTCTCAAGGAGATGAGCCATCATGTCAATGGTCTTCTTCATGCATGCACTTCCAGGGTTCCAACCTTTGTGACAGTAAGTGCATTTCGATTTATCCTTCTTCTTCCCTTTCTCCTTGCTAGGATTCAAAACCCTTTCAGAATATTTGGGCTTCTCTTTGTCTTTCTTCTTTTCTTGCTGCTTCGAACCTTTGGCCTTCTACTTCCACATTACATGCTTCAAAACACCAGCTACAAGAACTTAGTCCTGTTATCACCTAAGCTGTAGTTACCCCTATGGATGGATCCAGTCATGGATGGCAATAGGGAAGGGAAACTCAAAAGGTGCAACCACGATCACCTCGACCTCCAATATGTATGGTTGTCACGCCAGTCGAGGCAACCTTCGCTTTATGTTATCTAGCCCAGACAACAAAGGGGGAGACCCGATCAGCTCCCGATAGGAGAGATCAAAACCAAGACACCGAATCAGGGTATTTCTAAGTGAAATTAGGTGTATGGTTTATCCTAGACCTAGGGATGAAGTCACAAGCTAAGTGAGGGGTTCAATAGGTATAGCTTTGGTTCATGGTTGATGCAAGAGTGACTTATAATGTTTGAAGTGAGATCTAGGGCTAGTGTACTAGTTCAATGTTGGAAAGTCCACTGCCTTGGGAACCGTGTCCAATGCAGGGTAATTAAGGGTTGTATTGGGGCTAACTAGTACAGACGACAAGCTTGACCATGGTACCTGATAGCTTCAAAGGTTTAGTTCACCATGCATAAGTCAAACCACAAGTCAATCCAACAATCTAGGAAAGTTGAATTAACTTGGAGAGAAACCAGTGCCTTGGGAATTGGGAAGTGGAGTCAAAGTAGGGTTGATTTGTGGTTTAGGACTCCTAGTACTTGGGACAAGTGGGCAATAGAGGTCTTAATGGATGAATGTGTCTAGATCTAGGTTTGACCAAAGTGGACCACAATCCCTTAAAACAAGGAATGCAATCCCCAAGGCAAGATTTGACAAAGTGACAGTATAGACCTAGGTTTTGAATTATTCCGGTTCTAAATCTCCAAAAATCTCAAGTACCCAGTTCCTGGAAGTGAGTCAACTCACTTCTCCAAGGTGGTGCGACTTTGCCCAAGGAGGCTAAAAAGTGGGGTTAGGTGGGTCAAAACAAATCGGATGGCATCCAAACTTTAGATCCGGGTAGATCGGTCAAGTAGGAGTATGGATCTGTAATTTCGTGGTAATCCAACGGTTAGATCTTAGTAGATCTGAGTTTAAGGGTTCCAAGTGGCCCAAAATGGGGATTAAATCCCTTAAAATGTGGAATGGGGCCCACAAGGTGAATTTCAGGAAAGGGACAACCTGGGTGTATGTTATTGGATGTGTAGATGTCAAATCAAGTGGAATCTCAAACACCCACCACTTAGATCTAGGTCAACCGGCTCAATCAGTGAAGTGCGCCTTGCTTGGGAGAAGCCAAGTTGGTATGGGAGAGGGGTCAAACGGAAGCCAATCCTCACCAAACTATAGATCCGGGATGCCGTGGATGCTATAGAGGTGGGTTTTCAATATTACGCCCAATAACCCACTAGATCTAAGTAGATCTGAGAAAATGTAAAAATGGGGTTTTGATTAATTAGGGTTTTAAGTGTTTTTGACAATTGGATAGATCATGGAGATAGAACTTACCTTGAGATCATACCTGAGTGATGTGGATGAGATGCCTTGATGTTGAGGAAGATTCCCGCAGAGATCAAATGAGAGATTGTTGATTTGCTTGCCGATTTGATGCCCTAGCCCACAAGTGCGCCTTCCTCTACCTGTCAAACCAAGGAATGAAGATTCAATCAGTAAGATCAAGTATGGAAGAAATACAAGAGAAATGCAAATAGTAACATGAAATAGAAGGTCCTGGGACAGTAATACTCCCTGTTACCAACGAAGAGATCCAAAGAAGAAGTAGGGAGAGTCTTCCCCTACCAATACCTCCTCCTCCAAGCAAATCGGCCTCCACCTGTAGATGCAAAATCGTGGTACAAAAGATATGGCAAACAAGATCTCCAATAACTCAGTGCAAAGGAAGAACCAACGAACGAACACCAAAAACATTCACCACAACAC
Organism: Larix kaempferi; assembly: GCA_027924585.1. NCBI lineage: Eukaryota > Viridiplantae > Streptophyta > Pinopsida > Pinales > Pinaceae > Larix > Larix kaempferi. The sequence continues at coordinate 7,117,244 of BSBM01000951.1, read as the reverse complement.
TGGAGATAGATGCAATAATAATTTTCTATTCCAATAATCCAGAGCCAAAAGTCCCTTTACAATGAGAGGCTCTCTCCTTTAAATAGGAAGGAGAGGCACCAAAACCCTAACCACTTTTTGGATGAGTGGCTAAGATTAAAAGATACAAATGTCTAATAAATGGTTGAGATGAGCTCAACAACATAATACATGGATCACACATAAAATATAATATAGGTGGACAAAATCGCCCTAGAAGAGGGGAATCCCACCAAATCATGATGATGAAATATCATAAGAGGCTTATGGTGGGTCCAAGGGGTAATTTTATCCCTCCTTGGTCAATCCCCATAGCACAATAACCAAAAAATAATCATGAATGTACCAAATCGTGCCTCCATAGTGAAGTCGTGGTCCTCAAAAGACCTCAGAAAATCCACAGAAAGTGCCATAAGTGATGGATGCGGGCCCCGATGAAGCTGAAACTGCTGGAGAAGGTGTGGAAGACCCCGATCTATCATCACTGATCATCCCATGCCATAACTTTGCCTCAGTAGCCCAAATCGATTTCCTCAATAGCCATTTCTACCAATCCTGAAATGCCTCGGGAAGCGTGAAACTGCCCCAAACAGCCTCCTGGAGTGCTGGCGCTGTCAAGGTGAGGGAACCAATGTGTCCGGAAGGGGGGTATAATGATAAAAAAAAGTGGCTGGACCACCCCCTTCATCATCAGCGCCCTAGGTCAACCGGATAAAAGTCATCTCTGCTCCGACAGGGCCTCCAACAGACCAAAACTGCACTGGGACAGCCTACTGAGGCTTAATCATCACTGTAAGTGCCCGGAACTGAAAACAAACTGTCCCATTGGACTCAGAAGGTCCAAATCTATCCAAGATGTGTACTCATACACCATATGAGTCTCTGCATGATCAAAATAAATATCCAATATACCGGAACAAGGCCAATAATAATGCGCTGTACATATACAAACACTGCTGTAACCCCAGAATCATCATCATAACCCTGTAGCTGCTGCATAGAATCATCCTGTATGTGTACATAGACCATATATCATCTATCCATATCATCATAAGGTCTAACATCTCATGTCCCATGGTCCTCCATGGTCAAACTAGGTCCAACCAAGACCAAATATAACTCAGTCCATCATCCAAGGCTGCTGAAAAGTATCAAGGTTAATACATGCTTTACAATTTATTCAAATAGCAATTATAACACAGAGTAATCATGACTGGCGATCTAAATCCAAATATATAGTGTCGTTAATTATTATTATTACTCAGACTAGACTTTCAGGATCATACTCACTTCATAGTTGTGATCAATTTGCTAGTGAAGGGTGAAGGCTAAATTAATTTGGCTAGGCTAAGGGATGACTTAACTGTCTTGACTTTGTGACACTTTGGCAATGGAAAGGGAATACACCATAGTATATACTGAATGAGCAATAACACGGGGAATGGCGGTGCCTCACAAATGGATGAGTTGTTTAAAGAGGGTTTATTCACCTTCACAGATGCCCACAATCCATAATACAAATAGGGCCAGCAATTGTTTAGATATAGCATTTAAGTTCCATTGCTTTTTGGGCCTGAAGTTTCCATAGCCTTGATCTATGTGTGTTTACAAACACATTGCATAGATTTACATTTTTTCTTTAGGCTTTCTGCTGCAGGTGTGTTTTTAAGGCACTTGTTTACCTGAGCACTTCTAGGTGTGTCATGGACAGCTTGTTTACCTAGGTATTTATTTTCCAAAAGATACAACATTTTATTTTCATTGCCATGTTCATTTGGCATGCCTCTCATTCATGTGTGTTTAGAAACACATTGCATGAATGGGCTTTTCATACAAGATATAGAATTTTATTTTCCATATTTTGTATTGATGGCAGCACTAAAATTTTCAGGTTTAGCCAACACAACTTTAGTGACTAGGGGGAATTCTCAAGGAACTCCAACTCACCATAGGTAAGTTTTGTCACCAACTCAGAGCCGAGACACAATAAACAAGGAGGCTCATCCAATACAGAGGCTACAGTGGGGAAAGGTCCTCCATGTCACTAGTCAAGTAGTAAGTCAGGGTGATAATCTAAAAGGTAGGCCATGGATGGATGAAGACAAATGAAATAATGGAGCCAACACTAGCAAGCCATGGTATGGTGGAATGATCACCTCTATTCTCCCTAAGGAGGGTAAATACCAATGAGTATGAATAGTGAACTTCTAAGCCTGAGTAGGGACAGTAATTGTTGGGGCCAAGGTCGCAGCCATAGTAAAAGCTGCGAATTTTGGGAAAAAGCACGAGTATGGAAGGAAAGTGCTAATTTTGGGACAAGCACTAAGTTTGGGTAAGAAGGAGACGGTGCGCAGTACGGTGCCAGATGGATGATCTCAGCGCAGATCACGGACCGGAAATTGCGGAGATCGCGCGCACGTCATCGAAGAATGAAGGTGGCTCAGCTACCATAATAAATAAGGCGATGGAGTAGAGGGCTCAGCTACCCTCATTTAAAGGCTTAGTACAGAAGTTATGGTTGCTCGGATCAAGGAGGAGCAACGGACCAGAGCATTGAAGGCGAAGGACGATCGCCCATACCCACAATCTGCGCCGGAATTCACGGAGCCTGCAGGAAGCGGCGACGTGACTGCAAGCGGCGCCTACAGTACACCTAGCCATGTGCGTGGTTAGGGTTTTTGGGAATCACTGTTGGGAAAGGCCCACAGTTTTGTAAAGGTGTGACCGTCATGGCCACCTACATATATGAATAATTGTAATAGATAGAGGGTTGGAGAGAGAGAGAGAGAGAATTAGAGAGTTAGATACTAGACTGTTAGAGAGCCAGTCTAAAGGATAGATCATGTGTTGATTATCCTTCATTGTATTTTCTACCCAGTGCGTAGAACTAGAGAGGAAATCGGATAGCCGAGGAGCTAATCCCTGAGTTGCCAGACAGTCTGAGTCGACGTCTGTGCCTTTGTAATCTCCATAGAGAGGAGACTTGACTGAGAGAAGGGCTCCCAGCTGTGTGCGTGGAGTTTCCTGTAAGATCTAAGGCTGCAGCTGTGTGCGCAGCATATTGTATAACTCTATCATTTTCTGGTTAATATAACGCTCCCGTGGACGTGGTTTTCCTCGAGGAGATGAGCTTCACTTATATCTTCTTGTTATATTGTTGTGTGAATGATAACTATTTAGAGTTCATTATTTGTGTATGCAAGACTTCTGTCTTATCTTTGTGACTGTTTGAGCGAGTTGGGAAGATCCCTTGATAACTATAAGTGTCTTAAGTACTAAAGAAGTAGTAACGCACGGTCGCTGCGGCGAGGGCAGACTGCGTTACTGTGCTGGATGTGAAGGGCGAGGAAGTGTCTAGCGCATCGACCCAAGGGATAGTTGCCTGCTGCGTTTGAGAGGAGAAACTGCGCAGTAGACCTGCCAAGGAAGGAATCCACGCAGCTGCGCCGAGCGGCCTGCGGGAGGGTCCGACCGCCGATATTTTAGGAAGAAGAAGAGAAACAGAACAATCTCCGCGTCACCACGGTTAAGGAAACCTGATTCCTTAACCCCCCCATAGCCACTTCGGTTGAGACCTCGAGCTGCTGCGCAGCTCGTTGCCGAAAGGGCCAGTGTGCCAAGGGGTTTTGTTGCTGCGCTTCATTAAAACCCGGGTCTGCCCAGAAAAGCAGCCAACAGTAATATATATATATAATAGGTCAACCAGGTCCATATATCTATATGATCGCCAGATCATGACACTAAGTGCTAAGACATGCTATAAGAATAAGTATAAAAGCAATCTAACCATAACACCGTAATATACCTGCTGAGTCATATACCTGAATGCACATCAACCTGTACCATCATCTGTCCTCTGGAACTGCTGCTATAACTCTGGGCACTACTGTCTGCTCTGTACCAATGGTATAATGGCTACATCGGTCATCTCTCTGAGTGTCCTGAAACTCAGTCATGGCATGGGGAATATAACTGCTGCCCACAATCTAATAGTGATCCAATATAGATGCTCATCTCGGCATCTCAAATGCAAGGGAACTGGCTGAATAGTGTACTGGAATGAGAAAAATAATGTATGGTAGCCCGGCTACTATATATGTGATAACAAGTCCTTTGATGGCTTGATGGATCCAATTTGGACCAACTTGTCTTGTTCTAGAGTAAGAGACTCCAAGAAGCCTGCCAAATATGGCATCCTCGAATTTCGAATAGTGAGCTTTGTGGAATAGAAAGTTGAAACAAACACAGAGTACTTATGCCCCAGCTTTGAAAGAATGGACAACACCAACTACTAGTCCTTATTCTCAATGCCACATTGCTTGAGATGCAAGACAAAGGATTTGAACTTGGTGAAGAAGTCTTGGATGGTCTCGAAACTGCTTGGGGTCAGAGAGATCAACTCATTCTCTAGATGGTGGCCCTCAACTCATCATTCTTCCCAAACATTGACTCAAGCTTGAGCCACACTTCATTTGGAGTAGTGATATTGTCTACATGAAACAAGAGGTCTCTTGAGATGCTGATACAAATCATGCCAAAAGCTTCATCCATTCTGTTGAAGAACTTTGACTTCTCGACTACAGAATTTGGCTCATTCTTAGTCTCCATGGTAACTCTGAAGAGACCCTTAGATATCATTTGGATTATAATTTCGTCCTTCCACTCAAAGTAGTTGAATGGAGTGAGCAAAGTGACATGAGACTACTCCATTTTGTAGCTTGTGCACTTGGTGACAAAGAATATTGTAAACCTACAATGAAAACACTCGATCACTTAGGAGGGAATCCTAAATAGCTAATTCAAACCTTGCATTGACAGGTGGAACATTCAAGAGCACATCACACCCTATGTTGACTCCAAATGATTTCTCCAATGGCTTCAAGCCAATGGCCTCAGGGACTTATGTGGTTGATCGACTGCTTTTGGTGCACCTCTAAAGTAGTATGGTTTGACTATAAGCTCCAGGAGCTCTAATACAATGTGAAATTCAAATCACAACAGGATCTACTAGCTAAATAATTCCTCACAAATCAACAATTTGGCTAAGTATGCAAGAAAATAGTGTAAAAGAGACATAGTACACACAACAAATGATGCAAATATATGGTAATTTTATTACTGTCCAACCCAAAAATGAGTTTTGAACACCTTTTTGTTACATTTGGGAAAAATCACAAGCCTTTGGAGGCATCCTAATGAGCTACAAGTGGCTATCTTACATTGGACCTCAATCCCCCCTAGGTTAACCAATAGTCTCCCAATTCACCTCAAACTATCACGAATTCCTAATTTGAACATGGGGATGGAATAGTAGGACATTAATTATGGTATCAAATGAGTGGTGGAGGAATTGGTGGAGTGTGGGTGGCCTAGGATAGGCCAAAAGTGCCAAGGAGGAGGGAAAATGTCCACATTCAATGCATGGGCTCCTCAAGTAAAAATCAGATCCAAAATGAGGGAATAATGGTGTGCCTCAAGTGAGTAGTGGTAATAAATGAGGGTGGTGGTAATCAATTATGGTTTCTTAATCATTGTTTGACCAAAATTGGGCGCCCAAATAGTGGAATTGGTCATTAATTGCCTAACAACCTTGGATAATCATCATTAACCTTTGCTTGAACCAACAGTCATTAATTTATCATCATGAGACTATGGTCCTAGGTGTAATATTGTTCTATCATTTACAAATTATTTCACTCATAATATATTTTCCTTCTCTTCTTAATGTGAAGGTTGTTTGAATTTCCTGTTGTTCATTTTTTAGGGGGGTATCTTTCCCATGATGTTTTCCCCATTTCCTTAGTTTCATGAACAGTTCTTTTTTATCATTTATTTGATTGTATGGGTTACCTTTGGTATCAATAAACAGGGCCCAGGATGTCCAAGTTTGGATTAAGGGGGGGTGTTGGGATAATTAATACTCCATCCTTGTCCTACTTAGCATCATTTACCTTTTCCTAGTAGTTGATGATGCTATTTTACCCCTGGTAGTGTGAAGATGTCATCTAGGACCCATTAGCCACCCGATGCACCCTACATGCATTATTTTAGGCTCACTAGATTTAGTTCCCTACATTTTAGGATCTAACTCTGTGTTCTAGTTCAATCCACTTGAGTTCCTGAACTCTAGTGGGGGTTTGAGCTCCGATCACCACTGATTGTGATCTAATGCACCCTTTTATGATTGATTTGCATGAAAAAGTCACAATTTATCCCTCCTTGGTAAGTTAACTGATATTAGATTTAGTTAAGTGAGTGTTGGTTGAGTTGATTTGAGTTTGGGACTTCCAGAGCACAGCAATGGTGACAAATCCTATGCTAGATTGACATGGATTGGAATTCTCCTATATAATCAAATTCTCTCCATTCTAACATATATGTTGACTATAATGATTAATGGATGTTGGTCCTCCTGGGATGACCCGGGTTCGGTGAAGTTATTGTAGACACAACAAAACCCCTTTCACTAGCCCTTTCGGCATCAACCTGTAAACAGGTTGAAGTCTCACTCGAAGTGAAGATGGGGGGTTACAAAATCAGGTTTCTGTAATTGTGTCAATGTGCGGATGTGTTTAACGACCTCACAACATGTCCCTTCCTTAACATATACTTAACTAGACAATATGAACTTAAGACTTTGCACTTTGCAACTACCAACAATATACAAACTACGATGAATCGTTTTTGGCTTTACTCTTATAACTACGCATTCATCGTACTTAGTGTTACTTCACCACATTCATACACTTTTGTTCCGTTTACTTAACATATTATTTCCATTCACATACACATGAAAGAAAATACATAAACATATAATAATATGAACTCAAAACATGCCATAAACTCATACACAACACTTAGATTTACGTGGTTCACCCCCAGACGGGAGCTACGTACACATGAATTGTTCTATATTACTAGGAAGGGTAATAGTTCCAGTCTGCGCACTCAGCTGCAGACTCTTCTCTACAATTAGATCTCTATGCACTCAGGTGTAGAGTCTATTCTTTCTTTGTTCTCTCCTGGTTCTAACCAACTAAAACCCAATATATTTGAACCTTTCCTTATACAAAAATACCCCTTATATATAGATGTGCCCGAAGGTCACATATTACAATAACTATGGGTCGGCCCCCATAGTACCCTTAAACCCAAAAACCTCATGGTTCTCTTGTATACTGCGCTTAGCTTTAACTTCGTTGCCCCTTGTTGGGAGAGGCCCAAGGCATGCACAGTTGTACTAAAGAGACTCAAGAGAAGCGCAGTTTTGACGAAGCGTAGCTTGAGGATAAGTAGCACAATTTTTGGGATTAGCGAAGCTATGATGAAGTGAAGTAAAAGTACAACAACTTCAATGAAGTATGGTTTCAGCGAAGGCTGGTAATGACCTAATTTTTGGAAAGCGTCTCTGTAATTCCCGGGCGAAGGGTATGGCATGTCGTGCTGTCAGAGGAAAAGGGACCTGTCGCCTTAGTTAAACAGAGTACTAAGGATGACCAGGACAGATGAGACAGCCAGGGTAGCGGAAACCCTTGGAGGTATAACGACAGATCAATAACGATAGAAGAGAAAGAATGACGGAAAGGGACATGCCAGTATGCAGTTAGAGTTGTTATGTGAGAACTGCGGCTGTTAGAAGAGGTGTAAGAGAAAGAAGCAGCGCAAAAAGGCAACCAAAGTCAAGTAAGGTAGCTGTCGACTATGAAAGGCCAGCTTAGCGGGGTAACCGCACCACTTTTGGGGTATTTTTGGTACTATGGGGTTTTGTTGGACCACAACTACGCCGAACCTGGGTCAGTAAAAGAAAGTTAAAGAAAAAGGTAGTAACCAATAAATGGTTTCGTTGTCGCGCTTGAATTGGTGATGTGCGTAGAATATTGGAATCTCGAGAGGACAGAAATACAGAAAGAGAGTTTGCAAGGAAGGAGAACAAACATCTGCATTTTTTTAACATAAAATGGTTGCAGAGACACCTATGGTCTGACATTTACGAAGTTTTCTTCGCATTCTTTATCAATGATCTATATGAGTGGCTATCAAGACTAGAAAAATGGAAGAACTGTTATTAGGGTGGAGAACCTACAGATTGGACCCCAGAACTGATTCAGAGACTTAAAGCAGTGGATAGTCGAATCTCAAGAGAAGTAGATTTCTGGAATAGCATACTAGAAGGCTACGTTACAGATTTTTCTATAGACACTCTGAAGTCTTACAGTGCAGCAGAGGTAGACTTCTTTAAGGGATTCAGAGGTAAGTACCTGAAAAATATCAGTTTATACATTAAAATGTTGTTAGCAGAGAAAGGTGTCTTAAGAATACAATAAGATTCTCAGGATTTGAATCTGTAATGTTCAATAACATAGATAGTGACACTGAGGAAAATATTCATACATTACAGAGTGGTAATTGATACAAGCTTAGCACCGAGAAGAGGTTTAATGAACATGAACCTCGCACCTCTCTAGAGACTGAGTTAGGAAGTAATAGGGACTCATATCAGGTTGAGACTGATAGCGAAACAGAGCCTAGAGTAACTACCTATCAACCCATTACTTCGCAGAAACCTCCAGCTGACAACAAAAATACTACTAACCCACATAACAATAGTAGTAGTAACACCACAGGAGAAAGTACTCAGAATGTTCCAAGTAGTATTCTACCCAAGACATCATAGAACACTACGCATCCTAGAAGAAGAATGACAGATGACATTAAGCTGCCGATATTTAAAGGAACTGACCTTGAGGACCCAGAGCAACATTGGTTTCTTTGCGAAGCCGTGTGGAATGTTAAACAAGCACACAATGATTCTATTAGACAAGCACAGCGCGTTACAACATTCAAGGACAGATCCTTAAATTGGTTTATGAAGTACTTTATTGGACAGAATAGGACTCTAGTGGATATCAAACTTGCACTCTTTAGAGAGTTTAAAAAACCTAAGTCAGAATCACAGTGTATCACAGAGCTCAAAGAAATTAAACAGAAACCAAGTGAGTTAGTGTGGGAATTTGATCAAAAGTTCAAAGCGTTGTTAGATCAAGTGAGCTTTGACATAGCACCACAAAAGCACCAGGAATGGTTCATAGCCGCATTTTTTTCACATATGAGGTTGTGAGTATTTTGATCATAGTAAGATCTAGGAGCTATGGAGAACCTCACAAAATCGAATTATTTGCAAAACCAGTGAAAAAGATTGAAAAAGGAGACAATTTTACACACAATGTGAGCTTAATCTTTTCATTAACTGATTGTCTAACATGTGAAAACGTTAAGAACGGGTTTTTATTACATCCATGAGAAATTCGAGAGCATTAGATAGCTCAAGATGAGTGTACAAGTCAAAATTTCCAAATTGGCCTCAATCCCCCCTAGGTGGGTCCAACTCAGTCCCAATCATCCCAAACAGTCATGAATTTAGGTGTGAAGGTGGCTGAATCATGCTGGGTCATAAATGAGGCCGAGGCAGGCATGGGTGAGCAAATAGAGGTGTTTGGGAGGACCAAGGGAGCAATAAATCCTCCAAATCTAGCCAAAATTGGGCAAAATCCACCCTAGCGCTCCTAGTCAACAACAATTCCACAAATCAAGGAGAGAGAGTGCTCCAGCATTTAATGAGGGTGCACTTGTGGATAAAATAGGAGGTTGGGTGGATTGGTTTGCTTGGAAGTGGGTGTTAACACTCTCAAATGTGGGTATTTGACCAACTAAAGTCACCTAGTCCAAACTATGGTGTAATGAAGCACATGAGCAATAAAAATTGACTATGGTTATGGAATATGGTACTAAGTATGGATTACTGTTCTAACACCCCCCCTTAACCAAAACTTAGTACAACTCATGAAAATAAGTGGGAGGCCTTGGCAACAAAGGCTCAAGTCACCTCATTACAAACAGAATTTTTATTTGTCCATATAAACCGAGGACAAGAAGTAAAACCACATGGGATAAAAACTTCCCTCTAAAATGGACATGGGGCTGAACTTGCAATTAAATTGCAACAATCACCATCCATCACTCACTCCAAGCAAAGCTCTCAAGTGAGTGAAGGTCTTCTCAGTAAAACACTTGGTGAAAATATATGCAGTTTGCTCGGTGGATGGGCAATACTGCAAGGAAATCACCCTGTCATGCACCAAGCCCCGAATGTAGTGCATATGGATTTCAATGTGCTTTGTTCTTTGCCTCTGTACTGGATCAGTAGATATCTTGATGGCACTTTGATTATCCACCCAAATGTTGGTTGGAGAATCAATAGCAACACCAAACTCCCGAAGAATGCCTTGCAACCAAACACACTGTGTGGCTGCGTTCACTACTGCCCTGTACTCGGCCTTTGCTGATGAAAGTGAAATGGTATGCTATTTATTACTTGACCAGAAAATGGGACCTTCAACAAACATAAAAACAAAACCTGAAGTGGAATTTCTATCCATGGGATCTCCAGCCCAATCAGAATCAGAAAATCCAGCTAGTTGTAGTGAAGAACCAGCTGCATAGTGTACCCCAAAGCTCTTTGTTCCTTGTGCCCTCAGGGACTGGGATGTTGTTCTTCTCCAGCAACTGCGCCATTGAGTCAATGGTTTTCTTCATGCATGAGCTCTCTGGATGCCATCCCTTATGACAATAGGTGCATTTGGTCTTTTCCTTTCCCTTCTTGTCCTTCTCCTTTGACAGATTCGAACCTCCATCTGCAGACTTGGTCTTGTCAAACTTCCTCTTCTCTGGCTGCTTCGAATTCTTGTCTTTCTGCTTGCCTTTGTTGGCATTTGAAACACCCATTGCCAGTTCTTGGTCCTTTGATTTTATGGTGCCCATCTGAACTAGTTTGTCTTTCTCTTGAGTGAGACACTCCATGAAGGTAGCTAGTGATGGCATTTTCCAATTTCGAAAGGTCATCTTGGCTGAGTGAAATGTGCTAACAAATATAGAAAATTCTGGGCCTAGCTTTGAAAGGATGGATAGAATCAGTTGTTCCTCCTTCTTAACAATCCCACATTGTTGCAGTTGAAGCATTAGTGACTTGAACTCAGTGAAGAACTCCTGGATGGTTTCAAAATGCACTGGGCTCAAGCTAATGAGCTTGTTTTCAAGCTGGTGGCCTCTCAGTTCATCAGTTTTCCCAAAGAGTGATTCTAGCTTCACCCATGCTTCATTGGGGGTTTTCAAACTGTCTGTATGAAACAAGAGTTCCCTCAAAATGCTCAGGCATAGCAATCCATAAGCTTCATCAAGTCGATTGCAGTACTTTTCTTTCTCCACAGTAGAGTTTGGCTCCACTTCTGTGCCCATGGTTACTCTATAGAGACCCTTAGATCTCAGCTTGATAACCATTTCATCCTTCCAATTGAAGAAATTGAAGGGTGTTAGCAACATTTGGTTTGCTTCCACTACTGCTGCATTAATGGTGAGAAAACTACTGAAACACCTACAAAAAACACTCAATTTTTATCTGGAAATCCTCTCTAGAATGCAGTTCAATGCTCAATATTGACCTACAACTCACTAAATCCACAATGGATCTGATACCATGTGAGTATTTTGATCACAGTAATATCTAGGAGCTATGGAGAACCTCACAAAATCGAATTATTTGCAAAACCAGTGAAAAAGCTTGAAAAAGGAGACAATTTTACACACAATGTGAGCTTAATATTTTCATTGACTGACTGTCTAACAAGTGAAAATGTTAAGAACAGGTTTTTATTACATCCATGAGAAATTCGAGAGCATTAGATAGCTCAAGATGAGTGTACAAGTAAAAATTGCCAAATTGGCCTCAATCCCCCCTAGGTGGGTCCAACTCAGACCCAATCATCCCAAACAGTCATGAATTCAGGTGTGAAGGTGGATGAAGCATGTTGGGTCATAAATGAGGCCAAGGCAGGCGTGGGTGAGAAAATAGAGGTGTTTGGGAGGACCAAGGGAGCAATAAATGCTCCAAATCTAGCCAAAATTGGGCAAAATCCACCCTAGCGCTCCTAGTCAACAACAATTCCCCAAATCAAGGAGAGAGAGCACTCCAACATTTAATGAGGGTGCACTTGTGGACAAAACAGGAGGTTGGGTGAACTGGTTTCCTTGGAAGTGGGTGTGAACACTCTCAAATGTGGGTATTTGACCAACTAAAGTCACCTAGTCCAAACTATGGTGTAATGAAGCACATGAGCAATAAAAATTGGCTATGGTTATGGACTATGGTACTAAGTATGGATTACTGTTCTAATAGAGGTTACCATTGATGCAACAAAAGGTTACTCCGCAGATAGAGGCCCTAGAGATTGTGATGAAACTAGAGGCTTCTCCTATAGGAGATACTAGCGCATGTATGGTTCAGATACAAAGCCAACTAGCAAATTTGACATTACAATTGCAAGATATGAAGAAAGGAAATGAAACTAGAGAAGAAGTTTGTTGTACAAAGTGTAAGGGAGAAGGTCACTCCAAAGAACATTGTTCAGTATTTAAATATTACATCACTAGTGGATCTCCAAACCCATTGATTCAACAGCAAGGACCATGGTGTGAGATTTTCCGATGTAGAGGACACCGTCCAGAAGACTATTATTTAATTCAGAAGTATGTGAAAACACCAAAGAACTTATGTGGAACTTGTACTGCACGTTTTGTAAATCAGTTGGCCATGATTATAGCAACTGCAGAGCATATGAACTCATGATAGAAATAAAACATGATGTTTACCGAGTACAAGAAGAAACACCGCATAACAATGAAAATGTGCAGTGTGATCAAGGCACGTACAAAGGATGTGGCGGATTCAGAGGCAGAGGAAGAAACACTGGCCAGGGACAAGGAAGAGGTCAGATAGTATGTTATAACTGCAGTCAACCTGGACATCCATCCAGAGATTGTACGAATGCTTGTACTGCTTGCAAGCATTGTATGTCTTTTGATCATGTCATTGAAGCATGCCCTGTGTTAAAAGAGAAAATGAAAGAGAGAAGACCAGAAGCACAGAATCAGAACATACCAGATGATTGTAGCTAAGAAACGTAATACAAATTGCAACATTCATGCTGTGACGCGAAGTGGAGCTATGACAGGTGCAGATCAAAGAGCTGAAGCTTCAACTTCTGGGAATCACCAAGATAAATAGAAGCCTACTGAAGGGGCTTGGATAAGAAAATCAATTGGAAAAACACCTACTTTCAACCTAAACAAAGAAAAATAATTCTTCATGGAGGCAAGGGAAACCTTCAAAGAGTCAAAACCCTTCACTCTGAGAATCAAGTTGCGAAGTGAGATCGTGCATGTGATAGATATGCCAGCTTCATATGATCAGTCACAGAGTGCAACAGACATGATGAGCCCTGTTGTGCAGCTATTACAGAGCTGCATGAAGCTGTTAAAACATGAGAATGCCTTAGCACAACTATAGATCCTATTGATTCATAATGAGTAGTGCAATGTATTAAATGAATCACATGGAGTGGTTCATCATATTAAGAACCATAAAAGGATCGGAAGATAAATGAGACTAAATGCGGAGATCGGAGATCTTGAAATGGACGAGATTATACTTGACTTCGGCTCAAAAGTAAATGTCTTAACAAAACAAAGATGGGAATAAATGGGAAAGCCGAAGTTAACATGGTCACCAATATAATTGAGGCTATCCAATTAGCAAAAGGTTCTACCCTTCGGGAGATTAGCAAATGTCCTTGTTTACAAAGATGGAGTGCGAAGTAGAGCAGACTTCGAAGTGATTGAGATCGTAGATGATAGCCAACCCTATCCTGCACTATTGGGGATAGATTGCGCAATCAATAACCTCGCAATTATCAACTTGAAAAAGAAGTAGATGATATTTGAAGAAGCAGATATCAGGGTCACCACACCCTTGGATCCTTCACAAGGACCTAGATATACTGAACCGATACGAGAAGAATGTAGAACTCAAGATCTGGATCGTATCTACAAAATGACGATGAATCAGGAAGATTACGTCAACCTAACTGATGATGGAACACCGAGTTGGCGATGTGAGAGTTCTTGCATATCCGACTCAGATGCAGGACTAGAAAATTGGCAGAGCAGAATGCATGAAGTATTTGCAAGAAGATGCATGCAGCTCACGAGATCACTGCGCTAGATTGGAACAAAGGTAACTCCAATCCCTACTTACAATGGATTGACTAATATTCATACATTTTTGCAAGAATATCTTATATCAGTTTCAGATGAACATAATATAGCATCATTAGATACAACACTGCACACTACACCTACTAGATGGTGGGTTGCACATAAGTAGAATCTAACCACGTGGGAGGAATGTAATCATATGATGGATATCAGATTTCTGGAAGAAACTGAGTTTGAACAAGTGAAATAGAATGGACAAACGGATTTGAGGGATCACATAGACCAGTGTCTGAAAGCATGGACAAATAGACCACAAACGGAATGGGTCCATCGATTTGTGCACACATTGGAGAAAATTCTGAAGAACTGGTACATAGAAACAGAACTTTGTAGAGGAACGGTAGAATGATCTGTCATGATTGAGAACTTCCAAGCAACTTTCAACGTTGAGGATGAATGTCCAAGTATAAATGAGGCATTACAGATCATAAAAAAGAAGGTATTCAACGACACACAAGAACATGTATATCAACAACCAGATTGGGAAAAGCAACTAGAACATGCCTTGGAATGTTATAACTTCACTTTAGATGAAGAAGAAGAGGAAAGCGATTATGATGACCCATGCAATGTAAAGATACCTAACTTGGAAGGAAATCGTGGAGTTGAAGGAACTCCATTGGAAATTCTAGATCTAAGCAATCCTGTAAAAACTCGAAAAGTGAACATTGGAACTATTGAAGAACCAAAGTTTGCTTCGATAGGATATTATTGGAACGAAGAAACGGTTGTACAGATAGCAGATTTACTCCACAAATACAAAGACTTATTTCCATGGTTTCTTGTTCCTCCTATGACTTGGAATTATAATGTATTTCGGCCATCGTTTCCGTTTGACCTCACACATTAGGGGGCATCTGTTATAGGTCAAATCTGCACTTCTCTGTCCGTGATCACCTTGAGCTATCAATCACACAAAAGGACAACTTGGATTGAAGAGCATGATGACCTTGGATGATACCTTGACCTGACTTACCCTTCTGCAAGCTAGAAAAACCTTGAAAAACCTCATTTTTTGAGCTGTGTGCTACTCTACTTCAGCATATTAGCGCTCATGCCCTACTCCACAGGCTTAATAGTAGCACACATCTCCTGCTGTATGCTACCCCACTTCAGTAAACTAGCACTCACCCTCAAAAAAGTTGCATGCGCTAGTTGTTAAACACTGAAGTTGCATATTGTGCGCTACTCCACTGTGAAAAACTCACACACACCTTATAATATGATAAAAAAATATATTAATTTGATGAATTGTGATTAGTTGTAGTTGGTTCTGCAACTTCCCCAACTTCCATTACAACCACCTCTCGATCAAAACTGCCTTCCTTGTCCTATAAATACAAGGAGGATTGAGGAGAGGGGTTAGACATTATTGTGACTCTCATTAACAAGAGGAGAAGTTTGTATGAAGGGTTGTTATGCTGGATGATTTCAAGTCAGAGAAGAGCAGGAGCCCAGAATCCGGTTGCACAAGCATGCTGCATTGATCAGGTATAACTTGTAATCATCATATGCTTTTGACAATAAAGGTTGAAACATTCCTTCTTGTCCCAAATATAATGCCTAATAGATTTCGTATTTATTTGGTTAAATGCTTGATTGTTCTTGATTTTTGAATTGCATTTCAATTTTATCATCTTTATATCAGTTAAGATATGCCGAGGAAGGTATCTTTATGTTGCAGGTCTATTGAAGTGGAAGATCAAGTTGAAGATTGAGCGCGAGATCAAGCAAAGCTAGGATCAAATGTCAGTAATAAGGTATGTCTTCAAGATCTCTGATCTCTTTCCCTTTATAGATGCTTCTGTAATATAATCAATGTGTTTACCTATCACCCCAGAAGTTGATAGTGTCTCTTTCCTCGCTATAGGGTGAATTTCCAGAACAACAGACTGGTGACTTCGCTGGGGAGCCGATTGTTTTTCTGCTCTAGGAAACCCATTTTGTTGTCTTTCTAGTACTGTTTGATCCTTTTAATCCTCTGAGAGGCCTTGTAGGTCATCCCTACCTGTTGTATTTTGTCTGACTCAGCCTTTTACACCTCTGTAAAGCTTGATTTCTGACCTTTCCTGACATGTGCGCTACTCTACTGTACATATAGTAGCGCATACCTGAGTTTGTGCCCTACTTTACCTACTGCACAGTAGCACACACCTTCCAGAGTGAGCTAGTTTTCCTACTGCATAGTAGAGCACATTCCTGTAGCTCTCTGTTTGATGTAAGATTTGGTTTTCCACCTGTTTTGGTTTGGTTTCTAACTTTGTTATTGGCCTTTTTAACTAGTCTTTGAGGTCTGTAATCTGTCTTTGAGTCTCTTTAGCCTCTCTTGAGTCCTTTAGGTCATCTTTTGGTCACTTGATTACTTTTGAAGTGTCTTTTTCGTTTGTGACTCTTTTTGGAGACTGTGCATTGTTCTTTAGTGAACATAGCTGCTCGTCCATACCCTACTAGTGTTTTGCAGGTATACAAACCTTTGTGCTTAGCATTTGTTGTTTGTTGCGACACTTGTATCCTCTTTGGGTGTCTCATCCTTTGAATTAGGGTTTGACCCACTTTTGGAGCCTTTGGGGTGTCTTCCAAAGCTTTTTGAGTCCTGACATTTCTTGACCATGCTATCATTTCTAGTATCAAGTGAGTCTGAAGTACTTTAGTTTGCTTCCCATTTGAGCCTTTGTGTTAGTAAGGTTGTCTTTAGTTCGCTTGCCTACCTACTACTTGGCCTAGTGTTCATGTTTAGGGTTTGGTGCTTTGGAGCATTCTTTTAAGTTTGATTTCCGGTTATAAGCATCTTTCATCCTTATTTTCTCCCCACTTTGTTTCCAAGTTCAAGAGCTTTTTCCTTTGAAAAAACTTGTAGGACAAGTCTTTGTTGGATCATTGATTCGATTGTTGTGAACTTTAGAGTCATTTTACCATACTTGCACATCTTTTGTAGGTCTTACTTGCTTCCGCTTTCAAGTTATTTTTCATTCATATATAATAGAAAAAGCAAAATAAGTTTGGTAGCTTAGAGTAGTGAGGCTTATAATCTTTGTAGAGTAGCATAGTTTACTTTGTTCAGAATTTGAAAAGAAAACAAAAAGAAAGATTTGTTTAGGTTTGCTTACTTCTTCATTTTGGAAAGAATATAAAACGAAAAATAAAAAGTCTTTTTGTTGTTGAAAGTTGTTTCATTTCATGTACTTTATTTTTTGTTGCAACCACGCCACACAACGCACTACCCATTGAGTAAAAAGTAACCCTAAAAAGAATATTTAATAAAATCAAATAGAAACAATTTTCTTTTTTAGGAATACACAACACCAACTAGCTTAGGCTAGAGTCCCGAGCTTAAAAAACCTTAAACTGCTCGGAACTTGTTTCATTACCCAACAATCATAGTAAGATTTTCATATAGGTAAACCCATATATGTCAAATAACCCTGGGATCCTCTACTCAAACCAGAGTTAAGCACAAGGTCGTGGAATATCAAAATCATTGAGGATACCTCCCTCATGTTCTTTTGGACCATAAACTAGAGTCGATTCTCGTACAGGGGTCCTTTCGGACTTCGGGCTTAGCTACCCTGCCCATGCGTTTTGACTAGGCCGACGACTGTCCCCCTAAGGATATTTCGTATGTATGGTAGCTTTAGTATCTGACCATAGGATCATACACAGGTGACAGTAGAGGGTATATCTGCTATACCTAGGACAAACGTGGGAGGAAATCCCTTGCAGGTCTTTGGGAGGGTGGTTGGGTGATTCCAATGCTTGCACCCTTAGTCATTGTATTGTGGACCCCGGGTAACTGTTCTTCATCCTTTGTTGATCTGTTATGGGCCCTCATCATCCCAGACTCTTCTCCAGAAGGCATCTGTTTGATTGGTTTGAATACTTAGTATTTTTTAGTGGTGTGCTATTTACCCCCTAGTCTTAGTGTCCATTAGGTTTTCACTTAGTTTTATTTTTATACAAGTGTGGAAGACCAATAGCCTCATAGGTATAGAAGGTTGCAAAACCTTCTTCCACTTAGAGTGGACCCACTACCTCCGCCACGACGACAAAGACAGACTCCAATGGTCTTGTTGAAGCTACTGGTGAAATAGAGGTTCCTGGTGAACCACAGCCTATAACCCCGGATCCACAAGTTCATAATTCAGTAGAGGTTGAGGACATCACTTCTGGTGATTTTAATACTCCTTTTAACCCTCCCCTTACCAAATGTAATGATCCGCTTATGGTACGGATTGGTTTCCAGCAACCTGAGTATAGTACATACTTTTTCACACCTGGGCATACTATGACTAACCCAGGGGACAAACAGGGAGTCCCACAGACTCCCACAATGGGAATGAACACAAGAATTGTAAATCCTCCTCCCAATGCTACACCGAGTTCAGCACAGCCAACTTCTGTTTCAACTCCGTCCTTCAGCTTTAATGTCGGTACCTTAGGCATGCCAAGTTCAACAACTTTGGCATCCACCTCTACACCCACTTTTGGACCCAATAGTACAGTGAATCTCGTTCCATCTCCTACAACTCAATAGTCATACCATATTCCCAGTACTTGGATTCCACACCCACTGTAGGGCCGAATGCTTCTGCAACCATGCCTGTCATGACTACCATGACTGCACCATCCACATCGACTACCACTGGTTTTAATACCTTTGCAGGTTACAATGTGAATCAAAGTAATATACCTGCTGGAAACACCCCTTTTTCTTTGTTTTCTGGAGTAGGGGGTAACATCCTTAATCAACAATATGGCGGGGCTAACACCCATCCACAGTGGACGAACATACAGAGTACCAACCCATTTTCATTTGGGAGGGGGAATTTCAACAACACTTTCACACAACAACACATGGCTGGGGGAAACCCCTACCAACACATGGCTGGGGGCAGCCCCTACTAGCAGATGGCTGGGGGCAACCCCTACTAGCAGATGGCCGGGGGCAACCCCAACCAACAATTCATGGATCAAACTATGGGAGGTTCCCCCTTTATGACCCCAGCTTATCAAATGCCATCTTATAGACCTCGTTTACCATTTCTGGCAACTCTGAATTTTCCAAACCTTTCCAAGTTGACGAATGATCCGGTGTACCATAACGCTACATGGCCACCAGTTCCTACCAAGTTACCTTCGGACATTGCAAAATTCGAAGGCAAAACCGGTGAAGACCCTGGTGATCATGCCACCACTTTCCATTTATGGTTTTCTTTGAACTCGTTGAACAAAGATTCCGTTAGGTTGAGACTTTTCCAAAGAACCTTAACCGGTGCTATAGCCAAATGGTACATTGAGTTATCTGTAGCTACATTTTTTAATTTTCGGGATCTCGTGACTATTTTTCTGAACCACTTCCAGCTTCCTGTTCAGTACGATGCTGGAATAGATCTTTTGTCTACATTTGGACAAAATAAAGCCACTCACTTATTTGATCACATTCAGGAGTGGTGAAGATGGAAGAGACTCATTAAAGCCAATATAACTCCAGAATTTCTTCTCGAGTAGTACCTGAAATCACTCCTTCCTTATATTTCTAAGGAAGTAGCCACTTCTGGAGTGTCTTTAGAGGAAGAAGCCATCTTACGAACCCAACAACTAGACCTTTTTTATTCACAAGCTGGGTTACTTTACGAGATTATACCAGATGCACCACGATCAAACACTGATCTTGGTCGACCTAAGCCTGGACCACATGCTGACAACATAGTGGGTTCAGTGGATTCTGCAGGTTTCGAAGCATTGACTAAACAAGTCCATGCCTTATCTGTCAAACAATCGACTACAGAAGTGACCTCCGTCACAACCTCTCCTTCTACTTCTGAATTTGTGAACCAGGTTCAGAATAATCAAAAGGGCCCTCGACAGCCCAATAACAAAAAGAAGGGTAAGAAAGGAGAGGGGAACCATCAAAAGCCCAAGAATAAAGAGAATGTCGAGGAGGGTAACAAAGAGAAGAAGAAGGTTAAGTTCCCTTGTAAACTTTGCAAGCAGGATCACCTCACTCAACAATGCCCTCTACTCGAAGAAGCCCAGAAGCTGCTTCAAGAGAAGAAACCTGCTGTACTTAAAGATCCATTTCCTAAAGGGCAGGGTTCAACTTTTGGCACCTAAAATGCTAGGGGCACTACTCATGCTTCAGTTGATCAAAATTTCATTAACATGGTTAATTCAGTTGCACTCTTACAAACGAGAGCAAGAAATTATACCCCGAATGCACAGAAAAAGGATAAAGAGATTCCAGAATCTTCTACTCCTCTCCACATACCTGTGGACCCACAGCCCAATATCTTGAAAGGCGTCTTGAAGTGGGCATCACACAATCCCAATGTGTGGGCTGCTACCAACTACAATGTGGTTGAAGATTTTGGCCAGACCCCTTGTGCTATGTCCACCTTAGAAGTCTTGCAAAGTTGTCCGTTACAACGTAATGCACTTCTGGCAGCAATTGGAAGTTTGGAATCATCCAACATGTCTGCGCGCTTTGATATGTCTGATATCAAGTATCGGTTATCGTACCATGTCACCCTACCGATAGAGGTAGCTCATGGTCTTATGACCATGAGACAAGCTATTGTAGATGAGGGCGCATCTACATGCGTAATGTCAATTTCTTGCTGGAAATCTTTAGGCTCTCCCAAGTTAGCCCCCTCTAACACGCTACTTACCGCATTTGACAGTAGAACTTTCCATCCACACGGAGTCTTGCCATCATTTGCTGTCACGTTGGCCGGTAAGACAGTGGCTGTAGAGATTGAAGTTCTAGATGCTCCACTTGATTACAACATGTTACTAGGCAGGAGTTGGACATATGCCATCCAAGCTATTGCATCAACAGTTTTTCGAGTCGTTATGTTCCGTCATGAAGGTAAGATCGTTACGGTTGATTAGCTTTCTTTATCTCAGTGAAACGAATAGACTTCATCGAAATCCACAGTTCCTTTAGCTGATCAAATTGCCCCAGTAAGCGAGAGTTTAGGAGCAAGGATTTACGGGTCATTAATAGGAACTTTTGACCTTCCCTCTCCTGTTCTTATCATGCGTTCTGATGTAGGTACTTCTACTGAAACTTTCACGGTTGGTCTTAGGACTGATTCGTGGATCCTCCCTACTATATCAGAACCTTCAGTGCCTTTAACCATTGCAGAGATAACATACATGGAAGCACAACATGCTGCAATGAAAATATCACGACTCTGCTAGTCTCTGCTGAGTCGGATATGGACTATGCTCTTGCATGGTCATTGAATTCTACCCACTCTTTCGACTATTTATACACGGTCTTACCATCTGATGAAGCCATGATGGGCCTGGACCATCCATGGGAACATATGCATCACAGGTCCTACCTACTTCCAACCCTAGACATGATAGAGAGAGGATAATTCTCTATGAGACCCCATGGATTTGTTGATTTGTCATCTTTTCATTCTACTTCAAGAGTTGTTTACGCTAAAGGGAATATGGCTAATATATCGAGAACAATCTTGATTAACATTTCCACCAAAACCAGGGTCGTGGAAAACATTTTTATTGGAGTAGACTATTCTCCAGAAGAGATCGCTCTGTATACCAAGCTTTTTAGAGAATTCTGTGACATTTTTGCTTGGTCTTATGAGGAGATGCCAGGCATCGATCCAACCATCATTGAGCATGTCATCATGACATACCCTAATGCAAAACTTGTGAGATAGAAGCTCCGTCCTGTGAATCCTCGAAAAGTGGCCGCCTGTTGGCTTAAACTGACCCAGAGGTTTCCAATTAGACCCAGGTTCTTTGTGGTTCTCCCTTTTGACCAACAAAACCCCTCCGTACTGGCACTTTTGGAAACAACCTGTGAGAAGGTTGAGGTCTCACCCGAGGTGTATCTTATGGGGTACTACGGAATCAGGTTTCCAGAGTAAATGATGAGTTGTTTATATGGAAAAGCTATGCAGCACGGGACAGAAGGAGTGCGCTGCGGGGCAAAGCGATGCAGTATGCAGCAAGATCTACAATGTGAGCAATGCTATGTGCTGACAACAACACTGCGGGCCTCACTACGGACTTCTTACTGCTACGAATCTTCTACTGGTACTGCGAGTCAATCACGCTGATTCTTTACTTGGAAGATCTTGAAAACGCTAAGGCACTGAAATGAATATCACTCATCCATTCATTCAGGCACTTACTGGTTATCTTTCTAGCATTCGTTCAAGAAATTAGACTATTACAATGTGAACTGAAATGATAGACACGACTAACTGTGTTGCGTTCCTTCACTGTGTTTAAGAAAGTATGAAGCTTAAATGACTGATTCATGATCTTAGCATATAATTAAAATGTTCGCCATTCATCTGTTCATATGGAACCTAGCATATCATTCCCAAACTTCTTCTATTGGTAAATGCATATCAAAGTTGGTCTATTACAGCATGCAAGGAAACATTCAAACATTCATTCTACAGACAATACCGACAGTCATTCATTCATAAACATCATCGCATAACACAGGATTTAACGTGGTTCACTTCCCCGGATGGAAAGCTACGTCCACAAGAACGGTTGGTAATATATTTCTTTCAAAAAAGGATGGGGCAACCGGTCTTAGTCTGTGCACTCAGCTGTAGACTCTCCTTTCTCTCAGCTAGGTCTCTGCGCACACAACTGCAGATCCTTTACAATATTCTCAACACAGAGAGATTTTACAATACTAAAAGGTTATCTCAAGATTACTCTAACATCTAGCATCTCGCCCAAAAATAGAGCAACCCCATCCCATCCAAAATTGTCTTCTTAAATAGATCATGCCTGAAGGTCATGTCTGTACAATGTTGAAGACCTAAAACCCAAAACCCTAAGGGTTTCCAAAACTACGCTAGTTTTCCCAACCGGCTTGTTGGCTCTTGGTAGCATCTGCTTGATCACGGTGGATCTCCACGTCCTCATCCTATCGTTGTCGGCCTTCTTGTCACACACGTGCCTATAGGATGCATCTGCCGAACCATTTCTCTCTAACGGTTTCGCCTTCCAAGCGTGCCAAACATCGCTTTCCTTAACAACCCACGCATGGCCGCCTTCCTGTTTTGCTTATACCCGCCACTCGGCAATCCTAGAATATCTTTCCAAAAATGGCTGCTACCAGTCCAACCGGTACCTGCACCTGATACTTGTTCAGCATTCCACTTTGCTGGCTCCACGTGGCCTCCTAACTCCACAACACTGCTTCTGCTCAGTACTGGTCTTCACATCACTGCCAAAACTTCGATGTTGCGTGCAACTCTGCAGTCTGGTCAAAAGTTGGATGCTACACGCAACTTCGCAGCATCCTCAATACTTAGGCAAAATTGTGTTTCTGAGTTGCGCTCAGCTCAGATTTCCCTGCTTGCCTCAAAAAGAAATTTCCAAAACTCTGTTTCAACCTGGGCCCAACATGCCCCTAACACTTACATGTGGCTCGTCCCTGAGCCACTGATTGTTTCAGCTGTCTCACTCTGCGCCGCGACCGGTGGCACAAACTTGGCCGTGAACTCATCATATGTACCGCACAACTGCTTCACTGTTTCTCTTGTATCCTGTTCAACCTGTTTGACTATTTCAAGCAGTGTTGGAGTTATTTCTTGTCCAATTTGGCCTTGTACCTGCTCCTGGTTATCACGTAGTTCTGCTAACTTGTCTTCAATCTGCTGCAATAATGCCATGGCATCCTCCAGGAGCTGCTGTGACTGATTATCCATCTCAGTCTCTTTTTGTCCTAATTCCTAGACTTCTTTGTTTAAGCCGGATATCTCCTTGTATCTCGACAGACTCTCTCTGGGTGGCAGAGCTTTAACTTTTGCGTTCAACTTGTCCAGCATGGTCTATTTTTGTTCTACTACGGTCTTGACCTCTAGCAACCCTTGATCCTCTTCAAGGGTAGTGATTTCCTCTGAAACTTTATCCAAAAGAGATTGGCACTTAGCCATCTCACTTGAAATGCTTTTTGAGGTGGCACTCACTGCTTGCTCTCTGGCTTGTTGTTCAGCTAGTGGTTTCTTCTCTTTCAGTTTCTTTTGTAGCGCAGCGAGATCAGCCTCATGGAGGATATCTTTATCCTGCATCTCCACCTGTAAAAATCTGACCTTGTCGCCGATCCTTAGAACCGTGTCTGTAGGATCATCCTGGAGTTCTATACCTTCAATATCCCTAGCAACAGTAGATATTGTAATCTCCAAGTTCTTTCGGTGGGTCTGCTCGTCACATAGCTACATGTCTGCGCGCAGCTCCAACTGCCTGTTTGCTGTGGTGAGCTCTACTTGTGATTTCATCAACTCAACCGTGCGTTCGTGCATCTCCTCAACAATCTACATGTGGATGAAGTGCAGTCCTAGTAAGGGGATTTTGGCTAAGTCAAGCTCTACCCTCTCGACTCCCTTTGTATCCAACATGAGTTTTTCTGCCATTGGCAATGCAACAACCAATGGGTCCACATGGACAATTCTGGTCTTCGGTGGCAGTGTCATTGCTAGCTGTTGGCTTCCTTGTTGCGAGGTCCCTACCGACCTCCCTTCCACTACTGCTTCCCGTGGCATGGCAAGGCTTTTCTAGACATCGTCCATTTTCTTCATCAGACCTTGCATTGCGAGCCACATTTTCTGCAGGTCATCTTGTATGACCATGTCCTTCTTTTCTTTAACCACCATAATATCCTTCATCTACTCTGAGACTGTTTCGGCTATCATCTCGTAGTCATCATCATTGAGTACTGCCTCCGATTGAATCTTTGTGGCCTTCACCTTCTTCCTCGACTTTGGCCTCTGCAAAGTCTCAGGTTCTTTCCTCTTCCCTGTCTCTTCAGTGATTGGGCATGAGAATGGGATTGGCTCATCTTCTACTGAGTGTGTCTCTATGTCCGTGACCTCTACGCGGAACTCTGGTGGCCAATGTTTCATGAGGTCCTCAATGTCCTGCTCATACATGGTGTAGCTCCCTGGGAACCACTCTGGTTTCTTTGTTTGTGCTTTCGGCGATATGAAGATGCATTTCATATCCGCCTCAAAGTCGATGACGTGGATATACTTCTCCGTGACCTACTTTGTATTTCGGGCTATCTTTGTGATTGCATCACGTAGCTGAATATAGTATTGGTAAAAGACTTCTGTTATCGCATGCTGGAGTTCTGCATTTGTGTTGGCCCAGAGGTTGATGAACTTAAACCATCTAGGATCATTGGTGTCCATAATGACGCCCACATAATCTCGCAGCTCCTTCCATCCACACAAAGCAATCAGGACGATGAGCCAGGTGAAATGGAATTGGCCACCATTCACCTATGTGTCATTGAGTTCTTAAAGGAACTCATTCAACAGAAATTGACACCAATTAAAGTTAGTGCCTTCAGCCGCTACGGCACCAAGGAGTATTGCACCCGTAGGAACCTCCGAAGACCTAGCTATTTTGAGTATCTTGCCTATGAGCAACTGTGTTACAAATCTTATTGCTCTGTCCTCTATTTCTTCTGTCGGAAAACCTCTTTTTTCCTTCACCACTGGATGGGTTTTCTTCATCTTCTCAACAGCCTCTTTATCTTTTCTCTTCCCCTGGAAGAATTGCTTAGGATCCTTACCGCGCTTGCTTATCCCATTGATGTGGTGGATCAAGTCCATGTTAATGTCAGTGTTCCTGTCCAGCCACAAATAACCTTGGTGGATTCCTGCCATGAGTGTGCGAACCACGATATTAAGTTCTGGAGAACGGTCAAAATGTGGCAATCTTAGCAAGTTCAGTAACCCCAACTGAACGACGGGTGTTAGCCAACTGTCAGCTACCAAATTTAGAATTCCCTTTGCATCCTTTTTCCAGCACATATACTAGTCTGGTTGAAAATCTGGGTACTTGGGAACATCTGGCTTGTCCTTCTTCATTCCCAAGAGGTCATAATCCTCCCATTTACATTCTGCTATCTTTCCCAGCAGATTCTTAAAAGTCCTTACATGTTTTTAGATAGGTGACAACGGCATGTCATATCTCACATTCTTGGACAATTTAAACACAGGGGCATTCAGTGCCCATGGGGAGATATATTCGGGTGTCATCTTCAAGGGTTCTTTCTGAAAGACTGGCGATTTTTGTGCTAAGGAGCCCATCTTTATGACCTTGGATCAAGGTCCAGTTATGTCTTTTCCTTTATCTTTCGCTTTTTCTTTCATTGACGAATTAATTCTTGGTGATCTGCGGGATCCTTCACCTTGTTCTACAACAACGTTCTTAATTGGTGTTTTCATTAACTGCTGAATCCCTCCGTGCTGAAACATCCTCAGTGCTTCTTCAATGGTAAGTTCCTCTTCTCTATAGGAAGGTTTGGACATTCACTAATCAGATATTGGCTAAGGTACACATAATAGAGATGGCTACTAGCTCGGAGAAGTTAATCACAAGAAGATTCTAAGTGTTCGGTAACGCCCGTGAGTCTCCAAATGGTGTTATTTATAGGCATAGAAGACCCCCTCCCACGCCCCTCACTGGCTAGATTGGCATTTAATGTGGTGTCTGTTGGTGAATTTGAGTGGATCCTTCAGTATTTTCCGTCGTCAGTGTGCTCAGAATCGCTATCTTTTCTTTAAATGCTGAAGCGGTTGTTGCAATGGTCATCTAATGGCTATTTTTCTGAAGAGCCATGCAACGGCTATTTTTCTCTGAGTGCTGTGCCGAACTGCATGGCAAGCCATCTCCAACTTTGCGTAGATACTTTGTAGTGCCAAACATTTACAACTGCGTGGCTTCCTCCTTTTTTTTCCCCACGCAGCTTCAACAGTGTTGTGCGGTGCATAGATCATTCTTCTTATCATACCCTCTTCCTTTTATCATACATGTACAGGCTCCTTTACATTTCTAGTGTCCAATTTCAACTGTACTTGACACTTAGAACTTCCTTCCTTTGCTCGTTATTCAGGGTTCTGCGAAGCAGTTCTATCAAGGTATAGATTTAACCTGCTTCCATTTATCAAGGTTGGCGAGGTATCACCAGCTAAATTGGCTAATTGGACTACACCAATGTTAGTAACATGTATCATAGTATATGGGCCAAGCTAATGCATCTTAAATTTACCAGGGAATTTCATGAATTTGCTATCATATAGGAGGACTAGATCACCTACCTGAAAACATTTGTTCTTTATATGGTGATCATGCCATGCTTTCTCGCGGTCCTTCTGAGCTTGTTGGTGGAGGCCTGCGATGAAGCGATTTTCTTCCAAGCCCAGTAAGTGTATAAATATTTCTTCTAGAGCTTCACAATCTGCCATCTCTGTGAATGCAGCAATTCTTAAACTAGGGAAATATATTCCATAGGCATTATATCCTCCTTCCCATAAGTCAATCGAAAGGGTGTCTGTCCTGTCAATTTCTTGCATGTCGTCCTGTATTCCCATAGCACAGATGAGACACGCAGATCCCAATCGTCTCTATTTACATTGCATACCTTGGTGAGTGCGCTCTCCAATATTTTATTGAAATCCTCTACAGTACCATTCGCATGTGGGTGATATGGAGTACTGCGCTGATGACGAATGTGGAATTCTTCCGTAAGCGCCTCAATAGTCTTGTTCAGAAAGTGAGTACCCTGGTCACTCATCAAAATCTTCGGACAGCCAAATCTAGTGAGTATTTCTTCAAAAATAAATTGCACAGCAGTATTGGTGCTACAATCCTTAACTGGTTTTGCTTCCTCCCATCTGGTGAGGTAATCAGTAGCAGTAATAATATACCTTGCACCCGTTCTTTTTCCTGATGGGTTTATAGGACCCACAAAGTCTATTGCCCATTTTTCAAATGGCTGCAGTGTCAACTGTGGATTCAATGGCATCTCATCTCGGCGTGATGGCTTTCCTGTCCTCTGACAGACATCACAGTTCCTACAATGTTCTTTGGCATCTTTATGGAGAGTAGGCCACCATAGCCCTGCTTGTAATATCTTCTACGCGGTAGCCCTTCCTGCATAGTGACCTCCCGCGATTCCTAAGTGTGCATCCATTAAACTAAATGGATTCTCATGATTGAGTACGCATCTGCGCAGGACTTCATATGGCCCAAGTTTGTATAGCTGACCTGCAATTATAGTGAAGTCCGCGACGCACACCACTAACTATTTTTTCTGTTGGATAGAGAATTCCTGCGGTGCTAGCCCTGTGGTTAGGAAATCAATAATATCCTTGTAACAATCATCGGCAACTTGTATAACAAATAGCTGCGCATCAAGTAGACTGTCTTCAATGTTCGTTGGCTCTTCCCCCGACTCAATCCTTGACAAATGATCAAGTCCCAAGTTTAGTCTACCTGGCTTGACAATAATCTCAAAGTCATACAGCAATAGCCATCTGCATATGAGTGCCCCTAACACTGGCTTGTTGACCAAGTATTTCAACGCAGAATGGTCAGTAAACATAAGGAAGTGTGATCCCAGCAAGTAGTGTCTAAATTTCTGTAGAGCATATAGCATTGCAAGGCCTTCACTCTCAGTAGTAGTATAGTTCTTCTCTGCTATTGAAAGCTTTCTGCTAGAAAATGCAATAGGGTGGTCAATACCTCCCTCTCCTAGCTGAGATAACACGATCCCCAGGGCAATACATGATGCATCAACATGGACATGGAATGGCTTTGTCCAGTCTGGAAATACTAGAATCAGCACAGTGACCATCTTTTCTTTTAATGTATCAAAACCCTGTTCGCATTCTGTGTTCCAAATGAACGGTGTGTCCTTCTTCATCAGCTTCTCCATTGCTGCGGTTATCTGTGCATAACCCTTTATGAATTTCCTGTAGTATCTGATATGGACTAAAGTAGATCTCAACATCTTGACTGAATTTGGTGTTTGTAAGTTTGCGATGACTGCAATCTTCGCAGGGTCTACCATCAATCCTTGCTTGCAGACAATGTGGCCAAGTAAAATTCCATAGGGCACACAGAAAATACACTTCTTCAAATTCAAGGATATTTGATGCTGTCGACATTTTTCGAGCATCATGCGGAGATTCGCACAATGATTTTTCAATAGACCAAACATAGTCCAATCATCAAAGTATGCTTCTAGAAACTTGTGCATAAAATCTTTAAATGCTGCGATGACGACTCTGGAGAATATGGCAGGTGCGTTCTTCAGACCAAAAGGCATGATGATGTATTGGAATGACCCCCATTCTATAGCAAATGTCGTCTAATGTCTATCTGCAGGATCAATCCTGATCTGATGGTAACCAGAGAAACCATCAGTAAAAGAATATGCTTCGTTTCCTCCAACGTTATCAAGCACTTTGTCTGTAAATGGAGTAGGAAATGGGTCATGCATGGAAGAATCATTCAGTTTTCTGAGATCCACACAAATCCAGATCTCGCCTTTTTCTTTCTTGTCTTGAACAACCATGGCGCTAATCCATTCGAACTCTTCGACTGGTTCAATAATTCCTACCTCTAGCATCTTATCTAGCTCTGCGCGGACTTTTTCCTTGTAGCCTGGATTCAATCTGTATGGCCTCTGCTTGATAGGCTTAGCACCTGGCTTTAAAGGTATTTTCATGACCCCTAGGTCTCCCAAAATTCCTTTCATCTCTGTAAATTTGGTTGGAAACAGTTCTTGATACTCATGTAAGGTATCTGCGATCTCTGCAACAGTCTGATCGTCCCAATAACCTCCTATTGATGCGAACTTCAGCTCTTTGTCTATGCCAATGTTCACTTTTGTGTTTTTATTGGTCCAATCATATCTGGGATTTCCAACAGAGGTTCTTCTACCTCACGCATGCCTTCTGAATTTGGTATATCTATGTTGCATGGGTCCTCCTCATCGTCTTCATTTGTATCATTGGTATCTTCAGCTAAGTTGTAACACTCGATAACGTGCTCTTCATGTTCCTTCCCTTCTGGCTGTAGGTGTGCAGGAACGCATTCTGTCCCAAAAAACTCCTGCAATGTTATGTTTTGGTGAGGACAGTCATCCTGGAATATGCACTTCTTGATTAGTTGTAATGCTTCATGGATTAATGGATTCTCATCTTCAAAACTGAAGTCCTTCCGGAAGTTCACAGTGAGCATCTCCCAATCAGTGAGTTCATTGCGCAGATCCAGGTCTAGGTACCATTTCTCTGGGATACCCGCATCCAATGTATGTACAAATAAGTGTACCCATTCTGTAGGTGGTCTTGCCACCCATGCTTTTCAACAGATTTCGATGTGTCCATCACTTCTTCCTCGAAGTGTCATCAATCTGAAGAACACCAAGCCTCTCTCTGAAGTACTCGAACTTCACTCCGGCTAGTGGTTTCGTCAGCACATATGCAATCTGCTCATCCGTCGCAACATACAGGAGCTTCACAGCTCCTCTCTACACCATATCCCTGATATAGTGATATTTGATCTCTATGTGTTTTGACCTATCATGAAACACTAGGTTCTCAGATAGCTTCACACAACTCTGGTTATCACAAAAGATACAAGTAGCATCCAACGGGAGATCAAATAACTCAGACAGTAGCTTCCGTAGCCATACTGCCTCACAACTAGCTAAACAGGCTGCAACATACTCTGCCTCAGTTGTACTCAGCGCTACGCAGAACTGCTTCCTGCTAAACCAAGAGATCACACCTGATCCCATACTGAAGCAGCACCCAGATGTGCTCTTCCTATCTGCAGCACTGCCAGCCCAATATGAATCAACATAACCCTGCAGGTTAAACTTTTGATTCGCTTCATACTTGAGCCCATAATCAACTGTACCCTTCAGGTACCTCAGAATATGCTTTACAGCAATCAGGTGAACACTCCTTGGATCCGTCAGGAAATGGCTCAATGTGTTCACCGCAAAGAAAATATCTGGTTTTGTGTTCATCAGGTACATCAAGGACCCAATCATTTGACGATACATAGAGACATCAACCGACTCAGATGAAGCATCACAAAGAAGCTTCAGATTCGATGCCATAGGTGTGGCCATAGCCTTGCAATCCATCATCCTGAACCTCTTCAGGATGTCTACAATATACTTCCCTTGACCAAGGAAGATCCCACCTGCACTCTGCCACACCTCCATACCTAGGAAATAATGCATCATTCCCAAATCTTTCATATCGAACTTGGCAGCAAGCTTCCTCTTTGTATCTGCAATCAATCTGTCATCTCCTATTATAAATAGGTCATCAACATATAGGAGTAGAACCACAGGATTCCCTTCCTCAACCTTATAGTAAAGGTTGGAATCCGCTTTACTCTTATTAAATCCCAAACTAGATAGGAAACTATCCATCCTACCATACCAAGTTCTGGGAGCTTGCTTCAAGCCATACAAGGCTTTCTTCAATCTGCACACATATGACTCCCTATCATGTATTTCGAAACTGAGTGGCTTCTCCACATATACTTCCTCTTCAACTACACCATTCAAGAAAGCAGTCTTGACATCCATCTGGTGTATTTTCCATTTCATTGCTACAGCTAGGGCAAGTACTGTTCTGATGGAAGTATACTTGGCTACAGGTGCAAAAGTTTCTTCATAATCTATTCCCTCTTTCTGAGAGAAGCCACGAGCTACGAATCTTGCCTTGTATTTCTCTACATTGCCATCTGTAGCATGCTTGATTTTGTAGATCCATTTGGAAGTCACAACAGACTTCTCCTTAGGTCTTGGGACAACATCCCAAACATCATTCTTCATTATTGATTGATATTCTTCAACCATGGCATCCTTCCATTCTTTCTTTTCTGCTGCTTCTTCATAACTGGAAGGTTCTTTGTTCATATTGTCACAGAGTAAAGCAACATAGCTGGTATGTGATCTGGTTCTCTTCTTTGCTCTGTGTTCTTCTTCTGGAATGCCAAATATTTCTACATCTTGAATGAGCTCTCTAGCCCATGCCGGTTTCCTCTTGTGAGATTTATCCTCACGGGGTGGATCTATAGGTTCTTGCGGATCTTCAAACTCACGAACAACTTCTGGAATTGCTTCAATCATGGTAGTGTCTTAAAATCTAGTTTCCTTAGGTTCTTCATAAACTTTGATAGGTGCCTTCCTTGATTTGATGAATGCTGAGTTTTCATCAAATGTTACATCCCTGCTGACATCAATCTTCTTGAACCCTGGAAAGTATATTCTGTAACCCTTCGAGCTTTCACTGTAACCCACAAAGATACCCTTCTTTCCTGAAGGATCTAGTTTGGCCCTCTTTTCCTTTGGGACATTAGTGTATACTGGACAACAAAATATTCTGAGATGGCTGACTTCAGGTTTCTTACCAAAAAAAACCTCTTCTGGTGTCTTGTTGTCCAATATCTTGTGGGGTGTTATGTTATGCACATATACAACTGTTCTAGTTGCTTATGCCCATAGATGCATAGATAGATCCTGGTCATGCAGCATTGCCCTTGCTGCTTCCATGATTGTTCTGTTCTTCCTTTCTGCAACTCTATTCTGTTGAGGATTATAAGGAGCAGTCAACTCCCTCTTAATCCCTGAATCACTACAAAGCTTCTTAAATTCACCTAAGGTGAATTATCCACCATTGTCGGATCTGAATGTTTTGATCTTCTTGTCAGTTTGATTCTCCATCAAGGTTTTGAATTCTTTGAACTTATCAAACACCTCATCTTTGTTCTTCAAGAAGTATACCCAAGTCTTCCTGGAGAAGTCATCAATAAATGAGACATAGTAAACATACCCACTCAGAGAACTAGATGACATAGGACCACATACATCTGAGTGGATGATTTCTAGGATATCCGTTGCCTTGCTTTCACTGCTTGGGAAAGCCTTCTTAATGTTCTTACCTTTTGCACATCCTTTGCAAACACCTTCATGTTTGGTCTTGATTTCAGGAAGACCCTCTACAGCATTGCTTGCAATTGGAAGTGCCCTATAATTCATATGAGCAAGTCTTCTATGCCAAAGTTCACTTGGCTCCATGGAGTCATGTACCATGGCATGTTCAGGTTGACCCTTCAGTTTATACAATCCTCCCTCTTGCTCTCCAATCACTACTGCATCATCGATTGTTTTACCCTTTCGCCACATTAGGACTTGGCCATCTACAAATGCAACCCTCATACGTTTTGCATCCAATGCAGAGATGGAGAGTAAGTTATTCTTGAGCCCAGGTACATAAAGGACTTCTTTCATCTTCAAAGATTTTCCAGAATCTAGGTTGTAGGAGGCTTCACCACTTCCTTTGATTGGGTATTGATAATCATCCCCAAGTTTCACCTTATGGGGTGATTCATGTTTAGATAGGTTTACAAAATATTTCTTAAACCCAGTCATGTGTTTGGAAGCACCACTGTCAATTAACCAATCATTACAACCATGGGAGATAGTACCTGTGAGAGCAGAGATTAGAACATACTCTTCTTCACTTGATGAATCATCATAACTATCATCACTTTCTACCCTAGCTTTCTTCTTTGGAGGTTCATCATTCTCAGCAGCATGAGCATGGTAGCTTCTTTTGTTTCCCTTCTTCTTCTTGCTGGAGTTGATGTTATCCCTTTTGTTCTTGGGACATTCTGAAGCAAAGTGACCCTTCTCATTGCATGTGAAACATCTTATATCCTTCTTATTCTTTTGTTGGTTGTGATAGGATCTCTTGAAGTGAGAGTGCTCCTTCTTGGGCTTGCTTCTTTTGGTGTGGGCTGCAAGAGCTTGATCTTCACCTCTCATCTTTTCTTCACAAGCTACAAGCCTAGCTTCTTCTTGAGAGCATTCCTTCCACAGTTTACTGAAAGAGATCAATTTCTTTCTTGCACAGATTCCTTGAATAAAGGAGTCCCATGAACTAGGAAGGCCATTCAGAGTGGTCATAACAACTTCACCTTTATCCACTACTTCACCTACAACTTCAAGTTGTTCCTTGATCTGAGAGACCTTGGAGAAATAGGATTGAATGGTTTCTCCATTCGACATCTTGACCCCTTTCAATTGATTCCGCAAGGTCATCTTCCGATTTATGTTCTTCCCTTCAAATAGCTTAGTCAAAGAGTCAAACATCTCCTTGGGTGTCTTTAGAGAAGACACATGGGGTATGAGATGGTCTTTGATAGAATCAGTAATGATTCTCTTTGCCATGACCAAGTTCTTATTATGCAATACCTTAGCCTCTTCATCCTCTGGGATAGCGATGTCTTCTTTTATGTATGAGTCCAACTCATTCTCTTCCAGGATTAACCCAATCCTATACTTCCAAGCTCGGAAGTTATCAGCACCTTCAATCTTATCCTCAAGCTTGGTGTGGTGAGACATTTTAAAGAGTACTTCAAATGGAAATAGAAAATATTTAGGTCTTACCACTTGAATTGCTGAAAACTGGATCTGGTCCCGGATTAGGGTTTGTCGAAAAAAAAACCCTAAAAATTCAAAATGTGAATTTCAACTTTCTGAAGGGATAGAAAGATGCGCCTTGATGAGTTGATCGGCCTGGTGCATTCAGAATTTGAGATCAACAAATATTTACCCTTCAGATTTGCCTTTTTGTCTTCCCGGGGTCACTAGGGAGAGCCCTGAATTAGGGCTTGAGTTTCTCGAAGATCTACCCAGCCAAAAATCTCGATCCAAAGCTCTAAACTTCATTTTTTGCAAGGAGCTTCCAACAATATCTTCAGATTTTAGAAATTCCTATTTTTGTGGAAACCCTAATTTTTAGGGCCAAATCTGAAAATGCTCAGAATTGAATTCTGATTGGACAGATAGATTCTGCTTGATGAGTAGAGTCAATCTACTATATTGCTTTTCCAAAATTTGTGGAGAGAAACCCAATAAACAAGAAACCCTAGTTTCCATCACTACACAATGTCTTCTTCTCAGGTTAGCTCTGATACCATGTTAAATTTTGAGCATTAATTCAATATACTCTAGGATCTTTACTGAGAGAATAACATGTACAGTATATCAATGCATAACAATCATATCAAGCATGTCAAGCATCATAAGAAACAAAAGCATGAGAGACAAGAGACATAGAGTTTCCGTGGGGAAAACCCTAAGGTGAAAAACCCCACAACTTCCTCAGAGATAGAGAGAGCAATGGATCAACCAAAATACACTGAGATAGTCTCCTAGTAGCAGATGATCCTCCTCCTCACTAGTGCGCCACTTTCTGAGTGAGAGAAGTGTGAGTTTCCGAATGATCCAAATACAGATCTCTCGATCTCTATTTATACTTAACCTGTTTACCCAATATCCTTATGGGGCTGACTTGTCTAGCTAGGTACATCCACAATATAATATATATTTCAGGGCCGACCCCACACATGGTGGTCTAATAACCCATTGGCAAGTACACACACTTGCGACACTTGTCAATACACATGACGACACTTCCTTATAGAGGAATAACACATCTCTTATAAGGGTACAATAAATATATATGAAATACATAGATGAAATACATTCTGAAAGCTCCCCCAAATAGTACAATAGCTCACCAAAAACACCCTCCCTCAAGGATCAAGAATATGCCATCAAAACTGGAAATGGTTGAAGGAGTGAGCTGCAATAGAAGAAACCATGAGTTTCCTTGTATCTTACACCTGCAAATAAAGACTCCATTAAAGCTCCAAATGAAAGGTCTGAATGGCCTTTCCAATTACCAACATGGATGGGAATCTTTCACCCTCGAAATTGGCTAAGGCAAGAAACTAGTCATCCACTAGCTCTCCCTCTTCACAAATGCAATTGCAAATTGTACAAATGATCAAAATATGGTTTCATTCTTTTTTATTGGCATTTATAAAGTTCTAATGTCCTCCATGGGTCGAATTCCTTCCAAGAGACTCATGCCAACTCAAGTTGGGAAGAGATTCCAATGAACGCCACTTGTACAACAATTCCTAGTCTCCCACTTCCACCAAATCACATGTGGAAGCATCTTAGCTGCCATAACACCCTTGAGCGCCCTCTTGGATTCTATTTTTATCCCTGACCTGTCATATATATCATATGTCAGCCTTCAAGTCTGATTTGTGTCATTGGTGTCATAGCATCTTCATCATTGTTGTCATAGAGCTAGGGAATCTAGCCCAAGTGTCTCACTAGCTCCAAATTGCCTCTTCCTCTTCCATGGGAGTTAGTCTTACTCTATATTTAGACCTCATTGACTCATGACAAGTATTATTGAACTTATAACTCATCCCAAGAACGTTAGGCTTCCCATAGATTCGAAATTGCAAGAAGAGGATGCCATGTGGCACATACATTCTAGCTTGTGTGTGTCCCACTTCCTCCATGTGTCTTCATGATGAAATGCCACTTTGATTTTCACTTGTATATATTTATTTATCTCCTTTATTAAATATTTATGCCATCCTAATGTTCCAACATCATTTATTATCCCCATTATTCACAATCCCAAAGCTTCCACCCCAAACCTAGGAAACTAGTAATTTCCCTCATTGGCAATTATTTGACCTTTAGCATCAATTCGACAAACACTAATGAATATAGCCATTGTGACCCAATGAAAATTTTGGGACATGAAAAATCCTCCCTTCCCAATATTGCTTGTCCTCAAGTAGTTTCAAACATGGGTGTTGAAGAACCTGCTTTCTGTATAATTTTTTGAAGTTGCCATTGAATTGCCCAACCTTGAGTCTTTGAGTTTCCATGAAGATTTTAGAAAGGAACCACCATGCTTAATGCTTCACTACTTTGATAAAAATCACTTTATTAAGTGGGAAATCCATCTCCCATACTGCTTGTTTCCAAAAAAAAATTGAAACCAATGAAACAAAAATTATTCCAGGGTCCCATTGCTTGTGTTGCACCCCAACAATTGAAAGTGCTCTCTAACCCACACCATTAGATAAGAGGATTCCTGGATCCCATTTTCTTGTATGCATTATTCCAAACATCATGAGTACCAAAAATATATCATCAAAGTACATAACAACATAATGAAAATGTACATCAAGGAGATGCTTCATCAAAGAGTCATGAAAGTGCTTATACCTCCAAGCAAGTAGACCACCATTTTCAAAGTGCATACAATCTTCAAATGGCCCATCAAATCTGCTCCAATGACATAGGTGAGGATCCCATGTCCTATAATGCTGCTCCAAAAGGATGTTATATGCATCAAAATATTCATCCATGTATTCTTTCATCCAATAAGTGAATGAAGAATCTCCACTAAAATCTGAACCAAATAATGAGCGAAAAAAAAGGAGACTTCAAATGACTCAAAGAAGTCTCACCCATACATCCCTGAATGTGAGAATCATAAAGATATAACAAAGTATGTGGCTGCCAACAAAAATGTTCTCCAATCATAAATCTATTCACCCAAGTGTTGGATGAAGTTCCTCCAATGTCAAATGAATCAATTGTTGAGCAAGAAAAACCATGAGTCTTCAAGTGACTCAAATGCATATCATAGGTGCATCCATGTAGATTTGCATCATCATAAAGTGACAAATAATGTTTCTGCAAATGTGAATAAGAATGTGCTCCAACCATGTCATCATAAAAGGTAAATCTAGTAGTTCCATAATCCTCATGTGGCACCATAAAAAAGAACCCTTTCACCCATACTTCATTGAGACTAATGCTGCAAAACATGGAATTGTAGGATCTAGGAGAATGAACTAACTCACACAAATGATCAAAAACTGCATAATTTTCATCATAGGAAGGATCCATATGGGTAGTATCATGCAGCTCCTTCAAAAGTGTGAAACCTTTGTCATAGATTGGTTCCAATGTAGAGGAATCATGCTCTTCTTTAAAAATTGCATAACCTTCATCAAGAAGCAATTCAAGTTCCTCTTCCACCACATCAAGTGTTTGGATCTCTTCAAGTTCATCTTTAAACATATCAATAACATTCAAATTTCCACATTTCTCATCATCCACCATGTCATGAGAATCCTCCAAACAATCTACCATTCGACAATCTGCAACATAGGAGGAAAAACAAGTATCTTGCAACTTTTCAAGAAGTTGCTCATTTTGAATTGTGAGCTTATGATTATCCTCATTATTCTTCAAGTATGCATCATGTAACAATTCATTAAGATCAAACAAATGGTTTCTATCAAAAAGAAAAGACATGAAATTTCCTTTGATGTGGCACATTGGTCTTTGAATCTTCTCCATGTCTTCAAGGAATGATGTTTCCTCCAATGAAGTAGCTCTCCAACAAGAATTTGACACCAATGCTTGAGTGTCATGGAGAATGCTGAGGGACTCTTAGATCTTCTTTTCATTCATCTTTAAGGACCCTTCAAGAAAATGAGGCTCTTGCAAATGAACCTCCTCATCTTCTTCAATTTTGCTTGGACCAACTTCATGAAGCTCAAGTAGTGATGGGGAAGTTGATTTTGGTTCTTCTTCAACTCCTACAAGGTCTTCATTATCATGCTTAATGGAACTTGGGCTTGAAGCAACACTTTCAAAAGTAATCTCTATGTCACCAACATAGAGGTGTGAGCACCCATCAATAGGTACTCCTTCATAGTTTAAGCATCCATCAGTAGATGCTCTTTGGTTCATGTCTAAGCTAGAAGTTGTCTCGAAATGATCTTCCATATTTTCAATAGAATCTTCTTCATGATCTTGTGATGTCTCTTCATTTTTATCCTTCAAGCAAGATGATGCATTTTTCCCCTTGTTTTGCTTATGATCAATATCTTTGAAATCTCTTTTTGAAAAATTCCCAAAAGCTCTCCTCAAGTGCGACATAATTTCATGCACACATATATGATACTCACTCCAAGGTTCTTTACAAGAATGGCATAAAACTTTCATTACTAACTCCACATCTTCAATTTTGGGCCTATTTTCAAAAACATGTTCAGCATAGTACTCAAAATACATGGCATTTTGTGTATTTTTGCTGGAAGCAAGATATTCTTGATATTTTTGATATTGTTGGGGCAAGGTTTTATATTTTGCTCTCCATCTTTGGAACTCACTCATAGAATTATCCTTGGTTGGTGTGACACACTCATATTCATCAGATTTAAAGTCATAAGAATAATATTCATTTATCTTGAAATTGTAGGTGTTGCATGATGGCACCTCTTTCTCGTACCATTCACATTCTGCTTCATATTGCTCATAAGCATCTACATATTCTTCATAAGAATTGTACTCATAGGATTCATCATAATAGTAAGACATGGCTGCAAATTATTCTTGAATGTATGTACCTAATCCACAGGTGCAAGGACCATGCTCTAATACCACCGTAATATCGCTTGTTAGGAATTTTATTAAAATGGCAATTTTTCACTTTTTTCCCTACTTAGACCTTTCACTAGTTTTGAGCTCTAGGTCCCCAAATTGCTCCAATTGCTCCCAAATATTCTGAGAAGGTATATGGATGATGTTATAACATAAATATATATTTCAGGGATGCTTTTGGACCTTTAAAATACTTCTGCAAATCTTCTTTCAATTCTGACCAATGTAGGGAACTTTACTAGTAATTTCCCTTTGACTAGTATTGGTCTCTAGGTCTCGAATTGACTCCAAATGTCTTCAAATATTTAAGGAAGGTGTATTAATGATATTAGGACTTGAATATGATATTCATAGGTGATATATGGCTACCAAAATACCTTTGCAAACTCTCTTAAGATTCTGGACCAAGTATGCAATTTTACTAGTAAGTTGGGGTTCAAATCCCCTTGGGGTAAGTACTAAAAATGGCTTCCCAAATGCCTTGAAACCCACTCAAATTTATGAATAGAGGTAGGGAATGTATTAATGATTTTATTAAGGTATTATTTTCACCATTAATTTATTATTATATATGTTCCAACCCTCTCTCATTCAACTGCAAAAACACCAATTCGGCCCTTGGGGAAATAGCACTATTTCTTCTCCAATGCAATTAAATTGAGTAAAAATACTTCAAATGCTCAAGCACAGTACATGAAACTTGTAAAATACATCCATGGTATTCCATTAATCACAAATGCATGAAAGAATCATCCATTCATTCGAAATCATCAGCATTACATTGGTTAACAACAAGATAGTGGGGAAATGGCACTGTTCTTTCATTAAAAATGAGATTTACACATTTCTACTTGGAATTTACACCTGAAAATTTCTAGAGATTAAAAACAGAGTATTTAATTCATATTAAAAAATAAATGGGGCATTAGAAGCTCCCCCAAAGAGTACAATAACTCAGCAAAAATTCCCTCCCTCAAGGATCAAGAATATGCCATCAAAACTGGAAATGGTTGAAGGAGTGAGCTGCAATAGAAGAAACCATGAGATGCCCTGTATATTACACATGTAAATAAAGACTCCATTAAAGCTCCAAATGAAATTTCTAAATGGCCTTTCCAATTACCAACTTGGATGGGAATCTTTCACCCTCGAAATTGGCTAAGGCAAGAAACTAGTCATCCACTAGCTCTCCCTCTTCACAAATGCAATTGCAAATTCTACAAATGATCAAAATATGGTTTCATTATTTTTTATTGACATTTATAAATTTCTAATGTCCTCCATGGGTGGAATTACTTCCAAGAGACTCATGCCAACTCAAGTTGGGAAGAGATTCCAACGAACGCCATTTGTACAACAATTCCTAGTCTCCCACTTCCACCAAATCACATGTGGAAGCATCTTAGCTGCCCTAACACCCTTGAGCGCCCTATTGGAGTCTAGTTTTAGCTATGACATGTCATATATGTCATATGTTATCCTTCAAGTCTGATTTGTATCATAGGTGTCATAGCATCTTCATCATTGTTGTCATAGAGCTAGGGAATCTAGCCCAAGTGTCTCACTAGCTCCAAATTGCCTCTTCCTCTTCCATG
Organism: Larix kaempferi; assembly: GCA_027924585.1. NCBI lineage: Eukaryota > Viridiplantae > Streptophyta > Pinopsida > Pinales > Pinaceae > Larix > Larix kaempferi. The sequence goes on along the minus strand of BSBM01000951.1, from coordinate 7,076,297 downwards.
GCAGTTAATATTACTCTATATTTCGACCTCATTGACTCATGACAAGTATTATTGAACTTATAACTCATCCCAAGAACATTAGGCTTCCCATAGATTCGAAATTGCAAGAAGAGGATGCCATGTGGCACATACATTCTAGCTTGTGTGGGTCCCACTTCCTCCATGTGTCTTCATGATGAAATGCCACTTTGATTTTCACTTGTATATTTTTATTTATATCCTTTATTAAATATTTATTCCATCCTAATGTTCCAACATCATTTATTATCCCCATTATTCACAATCCCAAAGCTTCCACCCCAAACCTAGGAAACTAGTAATTTCCCTCCTTGGCAATTATTTGACCTTTAGCATCAATTCGACAAACACTAATGAATATGGCCATTGTGATTAGTCCATTGTGACCCAATGCCAATTTTGGGACATGACACTCCCTATGTGACTGAACATCATGCACACTTTGCATTGAGTGATCTTCTGCATATCTATCTGTGCCATCTCCCATCAGATGGGGCTACTAATATGAGCCTCAAGATCACTCGAACTCTATGGTGAGTTCCTTCTTGCATCCATTTGAGAGAAGCATGTCATATATATATAGAAACCATCTTCAACCTTGTAGCAAAGGTTGAAATCCGCATCACCCGTGGTGATCATCAAGCTCATCAAATGACTATCGATCCTGGGTACCTGTTGAACCCATACAAAGCCTTCTTCAATCATGTGATTTTCTTTCAAATCTTGGGAATCATCCATGGGTGTAATCTATCTTTGGAAGTGTGTCTAGCCACGAACCTTGCTTTGTACTTCTATAGTATGTTTGATTTGTAAGTCATATTGTTGAACAGTCATCACTTGTTCTTTGGAACAAGTGTTCACCATCCTTCTTTTGTAGATCATAGCACATGATATTTCCTACAAATCAAATTCAATTACATGAGTATTAACACTTCATAATCATCAAATCATGTTGACATTTCAACGATAACCAATTATGCATACTGATATGATTCACATATTTATGCAACTATCTTGACCAATACTTTGGCACAACACTTTTCCATATCATGTATGTATACAGTGGCTATCTAGATGCCTTCCATCTCTACTAGAACATACTATCAAGAGAGTGCACAACTCCCAACATGCTAACAAAGAGGTTTCATTCTAGACAAGAAACAATGGAATGTTTGTCCAACTTACCCATCATATGCATATTAGTAATATATCATTCAATGCTATATGAATGCTTACACTATGCATGATATATTTCCTGATTCTAGGAATACAAATATGCATACAACTATTACGAGCAATATCATTAACTATTCAGAGATTCAAGAAGTAATTCAAATAACAACTCAAATACTTATCTTTTATGTTTGTTTGGTTTCCTCCCTCTTTATCTATATTTTCCCTTTATGGTAGCATCCTGATTATATGTCTTTGAACTTCTATCCATCTTGTACCACTATGCATGCTTAAGTGTGCACTAGTTTCATCATTGTGTCATCCTTAAGATCTCATACATAATCACACATTCATTAATATAATCTCAATGTTAACACCCAAAAAGTGCTCACTACCTCATCTACCCCATTACATGACTCATTTGTCCATTTTCCTACCATATTTCCCTTAAAAACCCTAAAAATCCCACTAAAAACCCCCAAAAGGCCTAAAATGCCTCCAAAAGGCCACAAAACCATCAAAAAGCCTCAAAAAGGCTAAAAAACCCCTTTTCCTTCAAAAATATCCAAAATTCCTTTAAAAATAGCAAAAACCCTCTAAAGAGGGAATAAAAAATATAAAATAATAAGGAAAAAGGAGGAAAAAACCCTATACAGTTGATCTAAACCATTTGGTTCCCAAAACCATGGGCCAGCACTCCACCACCGAAAAACTATAAATAGGTGATGGAGACCCCTCATTTCATATCCACAATCATAAGCACCCTTACTCTGCCAAAATAGCTCTTGAAACCCTAGCTCACCCTTGAGCTACTTTCACCTTGAGAGCCCCTTTTGGCCCATTCCCACCATTGGAGAAAGAGAAGGAGCAAGTTGGAGCTTGGAGCAACCCTCTTGGGCCATTGCAAGAGCTTCACCAACCTTCACATTGGAGGTAAAATTAATACAAAAACTATTTACATTATCTCTTGTCTTTTTATGTTTCATGTACTAGCTTAGTATAATCTTTCGTTTTGATATCTTGTCTTTTAATTACTGTTAATTGAACTGCTACTAAGGAGTCCCTTCTCCTTAGTAGGTGCTCATTTGCACAAGCTAGGGTGAAAACCCTAGCTACAGTTTTGGCGACTCCCCTAGGTTTGAATTTCTGGTTACAAATTTTAAATATTTTTTCTGTTCGGCTGTCCCTTTCGGTCGCTGTAAACCGCGTTTTTCCCCCTGCAGTCGCGTTCCGACCGCGTCTTTCAGGCACTTACCTGCGATTCGATCGCGGCTCTCAAACTGTTTCCGGTGACCTGCCGGCCATTTTCAGTTTGTTACCTGCGATCCGACCGCGGCTATTAGCCTATTTGGGATGGTCTGACTGCGGCTATTACCCTGTTTTCTGCGTCCTGCCTGCGGCTTTCGGCCATTTTCCTTAGACCTGCCGGCGCCTTTCGGCGTCTTTCCTGCGTCCCGCCTACGGCTTTCGGCCAGTTTCCCGCAACCCGCCGGCGCCTTTCGGCGTTTTTCCTGCGTCCCGCCTGCGGCTTTCGGCCAGTTTTCCGCAACCCGCCGACGCCTTTCGGCATTTTTCCTGCGTCCTGCCTGCGGCTTCGGCCATTTTCCCGCGACCCACCTGCGACTTTCGACGTTTTTCCTGCTTCCCGACTGCGTTTTTCATCCCAAAACCCGCAACCCGACTGCGATTGTTGAGCTGTTTTCTGCGGTCTGACCGCCCAGATTTGCCAAAAACCCGCGGTCTGTTTTCTGCATTTTTCCCTGTTTTGAACCCAACACTTTGCTGCACTATTTTTTGCACCAGCATAGCCATCTGTCCTACCTGCAGCCACCCTTCCTTACAGCCTTTTCTACAGTTTTATTTCTGTTTCATTTACAGAATCATTTTTACATTTTCAGCACTTTAAATTGAAAAAAGAAAATTGTGCATTTCAAAGGTTAATTTCTATCTTGTTATTGCTAGTTAGAAAGTTGCCCTCCCTAGTGGCACTTTTTACTTGGGTTCATCATCATCTCACACGCACACACTCTGTCACATAATTCAAGTGAGCCTTAAAAAGTACCTAACACAACCAACATTCTAACCCCACTTGGGGAACACATAAGAATTTTTGTAGTTAGGTAGGATCGGGGGGATAGGCTTCCAATAACACCCCTCGGTTGCTTACACTTGAGACATAGCTGTTGTCAAATTAGGGAACCAAAATCCCCTAGTATATTTTGGCACGGTCACAACCAGTTTATCAGAGGGCCTCTCCCCTAGGAGGGTTGAAGTCACCAGATTGGTTCCGGAGGCCTGAGTGGAATACCGCAATCCATTCAGTAACCGAAGGCTACCTTTCGTAGTTCTCGGGGTATCCCTGTATGGGGGTACTCCGGTAAAAGGACCAAACGACAGATTCACCTTTTCTGGACGTGTAATGAACAGGGTATCTTAGTTTCCTTTCTTCTAGGATTGACTACTCGGTGTCCCTCCCGGTAGGGGGATATCTTAGCCACTTGGATCTCCTATCCATATTGTCTGACTTGGATTTCATCACCTTGCAGAGGATATGTCTAGTTGAGTCAGAATACTATTTAGTTAGGTTTTTGCATGCTCCCTTACCTCCTTTTGGTCTAGTGAGTCCACTATTTTTATTTTCTAGGAAACCTGCTGCTTGTTGGTATTCTGACCATTTCTGTTGATACTCCACTTATTGTAGCACATCAGTTACAGTAGGTGTTTTGAGTTGGTTGTTGGCCTGAGTGCCATATTTTTTGAGCTCTCCTTCTGCACACTCGGTTGCATTAGGGTTTTTGAGCTGTTTTTTACTCACCTCAACTCCCAGAGATTTGACACCATTTGTCACCATTGAGTCCCCGAGACATTCTCGGTGCCTTAGGGGCGAGCCCTCGTAGCACGGTTCACTTGACACCACCCGTCATAGACTTAGATCATCATCACTTGATACCACTCATCATAGATCTCGAGCCTTGTCACTTGACTCCACTCGTCAACGGCATAGGACTCCGTCACCAGATATTGACGCCCCTTACTTTACCTCCGATTCTGAGGAAGAGTCTGAGAACCCCATTTACACTGCCCCTACTAGCCCCATGGCTAGCACAACTTCCACTCCTTTCATTGTAGGGACCATTGGTGGCACATCCACCACTACACCAGTTACCACACATGCTTTGGATATACCCTCCATGGGGGCCGCGACCACCATTCCGGTTACCATACCCATTCCCGTACCCGGCATACCTACCACCACTCCACCAGTGACTTACACCACCCATGGTGGCGCAGGACCCTCCTATACCTCAGTTCTCCCACTTGGGGGCAATATCACAAACACTGCCCCTCCACTTGGGGGCATTGGCCCCAACCTCGTCCAACCCACTAGTATGTCACATCCTTCCTCCAGTTTGCCATTCATGGATAGCCTCAACCTGCCTGACCTAGCCAGATTGACTAACGGTCCCATCCGACATGACCCTGCATGGCCTCACATGCCCACCAAGCTCCCCTCTGACATCCCTAAGTTCGAGGGCAAGGTAGGTGAGGACCCTCAAAACCATATTATGTCCTTCCATCTATGGTGTTCCTCCAACTCCATAGTGGATGACTCTGTTCGCCTCCGTCTGTTACAGCACACCTTCACTGGCTCTGCAGCTAAGTGGTACATCGAGCAACCCCATGGGACCCATGCCACCTTTACTTCCCTTGCCTCGACCTTCCTATAGTTCTTTCAGTTACCTGTCCGCTATGACGCGGGAGTTGAGATCTTACTGTCTTGCAGACAGAACATGGCCACCCATATCACGGACCACATTCATGAGTGGCGTCGACGCCGTAGCCTCTGCAAAATCAAATTAGATGATCGTATCTTCTTAGATTGGTTCCTCAAATCCCTTCTTCCTGTCATTGCTAAGGATGTAGCATCCGAAAGACCCCAGTCTGAAGAAGAGGCCATCCTTAAGGCCCAGCAGTTCGACCTCATTTATGCCCAGTCAGGTTATCTCTATACCATTATACCGGATGCCCCTCGCGGTGATTCCTCCCAGCATGATGCGCCGGGGGCATCCCATGCCACAGACGGCATCATCGGCCGTATTTCTTCGCATCCCCAACCCTTTTCTATAGCACGTCTGTTGATGCCATGAATATCGTAGCATCAATCAGAAAGGGATTCTCCCCGAGAGATGGTCCCAATTAGACTATCTCCCGTTTGGTGTAGGGAATCCGTCTGGTTAGCGGTTCCGGCAACCGTGGTTTTGGACTTTAAATCCGATCTTACCGGTTATGGCCCGATCCACCTTTCTTTTGGGTTTTTTATGTCTTTTATATGAGATGCAAGTGCCTAAATTATACTTAATCTAAATGCAATTAAAACAGATCTAAGCCTAAAACTGGACTAAAACTATCTATCCCTGCAGGGAACACGCTAAAGGGAGGAGCAATCAGCTGTAACAAGTATCGTAAACAAAGAATAGATAGCTATTATTTCTCACAATCAAAGCTACAGCAAGATAAAGATCTTGAGAAGATAGCTTCTCATTCAACATGGAACGCATCTATTGCTCATAAACAGAAGAAAGCAAATAAAGAAACATATCTGAAAAGAAACTTAAAGAACGCATCTATTGCTCATAAACAGAAGAAAGCAAAATTGTTTAATCTATGTAACAAGAATAAAGAAACAGATCTAGATGTAACAAAAACTGGAATTAAACTCAAAGATCCCTGCAAGGACCAATTTAAAGGCATGAACAATGAGCCACATGAATTATCCTGAAGAAAGAACAGTTAGCCATTCGATCTAGACAAAGAAATCTACAGCAATACATTTCATTGTTCACAAAATAGAGAGAACGCATGCACAGAGGGGAGCAAAATCATTAATGCAAAGAAATAATTCAGATGTCAAGAATAATCTCACATTACTGAACCGCATTCATTAGAATAGTCCAATATAGAGCAATCCAACATCCCAGGCAAAACGTCCATCTCCGGTGGCTTCTATTAGAAAATTCAATTTACAGACCCGATACAAGATAGCTCATATCGTTTTTCCAAAATTTCATTCCCTGCCAAAAGTCCTTTCTAATCTTTCCTAGCTGCTATTTATAGCTACAAATCTTCCCTTTGAGCTGACACCTAGCATTCTCCACCTGTCATTTATAGGAATTTCTACTATAATCGACCACCAAAATGGCCACTTCCTTTACAAAAAATATTTTGACAAAAATTAGGGACAGCTGTCCCATGGCTTACGCCTTACATATTCAGAATATACATAACAGAAAATTGGCTAACATCAAAGCTTTCCCTGCTGGGCACGTGTTTGGCTGAAGAGAGTGGCTCACTGAATTCAGCCTCTTCATTCCTGTGCATGAGCTTCTCCTGGCAAAGGGTCGCCCAAGTTAATTGTCACTGATACTACCTGGGAAGAGGCCCTCGAATCCCCTGCTGATGCTGCTCCTAATTGGGAAGGGGGAATTGAACTGGCCAGATTTTCTGCCATTGCTGGGGAAGAGGCTACTGGGAGAGAGGCTGCCGGATCTACTGATGCTCCTGCTGCTGCCGCAGCTTTCCTGTCCTCCTCTGCTATGTAGCTGTGCCACACACCTGTGTCCCTTATGATTATGTTTGCTGCAGCAGGAAACAGGATTTTCTGAGAAGTCACATTCTTCCCGAGCTCTGTTTTAATGCTTTGTACTTCTGCTTCAGCAACTTGATGCGCTTCCTTCAGCAGATGGTTGTGAAGTGTTGATGAACCGATGTAATGCTGGAGATCCTCCATGGCCAGGACATCAATCCTTTTCACATACTCCATCTGGACGCCTAGCTCTTCTTTCAGTTGAGACAACCGCTGCTCCTTTTTCGGGAAGTCTTCTAGGGTCTGAGGGAAACTCAATGTGCAGTTGTCATGGACTCCTTTGAGCTTTTGGTATAGGTTGTTGATTCTATCTGTTGTTCTCTGCACACTGGTTAGCAGCTTGTTGGCACAGTTCCTGCCAAACTCCAACAAGGCTATATCTTCATTAAAATCGTCCACGGACTTAAAAGGAAGATGCGGGGGGAAACCTCCTTTCCCTTCTCTCCATGCCATCTGACTTATGACATTTGCCTTGACACGGGTATTCTTAGCTTTGAGCCTGTGGGCTTCCGCATTAATCTCTTTTAGCCTGACCACCATGGCCTTGAGTTTGCACACCTCATCAGTGATTAGCTCTTGGGAGCCATACACTTGCTGCAGGATATTGCATGACAGCTCGTGGAAGGGCGATAGGTCTATGGTTTTGCTCTCCGCTTGCTCTAAACGCTCAGCTAATGCTTGTTTGTCTGCTTCTAGCAGAGATGCCTTTTCTTCTGCACCATTCTTCTCTGCTTCCACAATCATCATTTGAAGTGTTAGCTGGTCTTTTTTCTCCTCCAGCTGGCTGTACTTGTTTGACAGCTCCTTATGCTCGGCGTACAAGCAATTATACTTGTTTACCACCATATCTCTTTGGGCTTGTTCAACAGCCACATTTTGTTGCAGCGTGCATGCTCTCTTCTTTGTTAATATATTTTCTTTAACTATAACGTCTACATTGGCAAATGATGCCTTTGCTGTCGCTATAACTGCGGACGCCATAGCAATGGGATGTTGATCCGTTTTCTGCATGACAGTGACCTCCCGGTGAGTAACAATGTCTTCATGGAAGGGAATTTTAATCCTCTCTTTTGATTGGAGGACCATTGCTTTTCTTTTCTTATCATATACAAACTCATTCCATTTGGACACCGTACGCTTTCCTGATGGGGTGTACGGGACAATTGGTCGGTTTATGATGTCTATGTCCTCTTCCATAGGTGGGGTCCGGACTTCCTGAGCAGGGTCTACTCCTTCCTTTTGGGTACCAGAGCCACCTGCTTGAGAGGTGTCTATCTCCATGTCTTGGACACCGGACCCACCTGCTTGGGCATCTTCCCTTGTCTTCAATTCTTCTTCCACCTTCTTTTCTGCCTCAGCTTGCTCAGCTTCTTTCTTCTTTTGGGCTTCTTCAGCTTCTTTCCGCAGTCTTTCATTTTCAGCTTCTTGCTGCTTTTTTGCTTCCTCGGCTTCCTGCTGTAACCTTGCCTCTTCTCTTAATCTGAGCTCTTCCTGAGCTCGGGCATCCTCAGCTTCTTTCTCCTTTTGCTGGATGGTCTTCTGGGCCTTGGTTGAGCTAGAGCTTTCTCCAGTACTTTGGCAACAGATCCGTACTCAGTCATGTTGCTGATGCCTCTGAATGCTTCCTCCTCGGCATCAGGGTAGTGGGAGTATTCGAAGTGAGCATAGTTCCCCTTGCAATGCTCGGCCACTTTACCCTTTCTGTTGTTCCTGTGGAAGATGACCTCACCGAAGTGGAAGGCCTTCAACTCTTGAACAAATTCATTGGCCGAGGCCACCCCTGAAAACTTGTAAGCGCCGATGCAGAAAGGTAGAGGGGGAAAGGAAGCCTTGTGCTGCTTGTGGAGCAATGCTCCAACTCCATCCAAGAAGAGTTGTCTTACTGCTTCCTTGAGCACCACATAGTCTGTGGCATACTGTGGCAATATGTATGGGGGCTTAGTCCCTCCAAACATTCTCAGGTAGGTACCTTGTTCTGAAAAGTAAAAGTCCTCATAATCTTCAAGGACTTCCAAAGCATTTTCTGACAGGCAATTTGGTTCTTCCTTGAACATTTTCTCGTATAGGGGCATGATGAACCCCTCATAGATGAGTTTGTAGCTGGGCTTGTAATTCTGAGCCCACAACATCTTGAATGCGATGTAGACCGGGGCGGTGGTCCTATCCCATGTACAACCCAATTTGGGGAACTCTATCTTGGCCAAAATACAGTCTATCAGATATGAAGACATGAAGAATTCAGCCTTCTTCAAGGCTAGCCCTGGCTTAGCAGCACTTATCATTGAGGCCAGACTATCTGACAGGATAGTGGCCCAGTCAAACACTGTTCCCTGAAATGCCACATAGTGAATGATATGGACCCACTGAATCTTGTATACTGTGCCATCGGGCATGCCAAAGATTCTGCACAGCATCAGGGAAATCAACCTAAAAGGAGCTCTTAGGTTCTGTACGTCATACTCCTCACTCCCTTTCTTCCTCAAATGTTTGCCTGCTATTAGTAGCTTCTTGGCCATCTCGATATTGTTCATTTGACTCAGCCATTCATCAGTCAGAGCTTGCTGGACACGGGGAAATCTGTAGGCTGCCACAAGATATGTGGGTTGAAATGAGGCGATAGCCACTTTCCCGCTATCATTTATCACTCTTCCTTCAGCATCGGCATGTTGGAGTATCCATCCGATCACTTCAGCACAGGGGAACAGCTCAGGGCGGGTAGCGGCTCTAGTTATGCCTGAGGCTCTGATATTGAGATAGATTGGTGCTTCCTACAGCAACATATCTGGGATTTCTTGGTCCCTGATCATTCTATAGATGTCATCCCATCTGATTTTTGGAGGGACACCAGTGGTGCACCTAGTGTCCTGGAGCGAGGTTTCGGTCTTGAGAGGGGCAGGCTTCTTTTCTGTCATCTTAGCTTTCTTCTTACCGGTTTTCGGCATCTTGACTTATCCCTGATAGCATCCATATACAATTCATCATGATTTTGAGCAACATGCTGTGAGGTTTTAACAGAAAGCATCATTGTTTTGATAATATATCAAATAAGATAAATACAATGAAGCTGTTACTATTTCAATACGAACATAAATTGAAGCACTTGAATCTCTTAAAAGGATGGGATTGGGATGCTCCTGAGGGGATAGGCTGTGTTGCGGAAGCCATTGGTTTTCGGCTCGATAGGTGAATTGCGGAAGCCGTTGGTTTTTTGGTTCCGTCCTGCGGAAGGAGGTGTTTTTTCGTTATGGCTGCGGTCCGAAAGGTTAATGGCGGGGAGACGCGGGTTGAAGGGACTTTGTGACGACAAGGGAGCTCCGGTCGCACTTACGATTTGGTGAGGGCTTTGAATGCCATCGTCACGCGCGGCACCCGCCGAGGTGCTCTATGGAACACTCTAGTTTGGGCGAGGGTGACGGCGCTGGGGATATAATGACGGGAAATGCTAGGGCGGCCATGGCTTCGGGTTTCGGCTTGCGTGGCTTGAACGTTCACGGGTTTTGAACGGGACAATAGCGCCGGAGACCAGGTTTTGCCTTGGGTAGAGGGCGTGTTGGGGCTGAGGTTTACGGAAGGGCCCGAGGTTTTACGTCTTGAGCTCTCGGCCGGGGCTTCGACAAATTTCCCCACAACGAGGTGCGCGGCTCGGGGGTCAATACGGACAAGATTAACGGCCGTTACCAAACTGTCTCTACTCAATAAAATAAGTAATGTCACTGTTTAAACCAATGCCTATTTTATGACGAGACACGAATTCCATTTAACTGCGTCTGACGGGCAAAACATAGCCCTCGACGGGTGTTTTGCCCGTCAAAATCCCACAAAACTCATTGTTTTTCAAATCAAAGACGACTCAATAGTGAAAATCAAGGTTAAAATCCTACCTGGCACCGTGGGGATCGCTTGAACGAGGTGGCCGCGAGCGCGGATGAGCGAGGTGAGCTGGAGCGATTTGCGCGGCGTTCCACGTCGTTGGCCAATCGAAAACAATGGTGCATTGGTTCGACCCCCTACCGTATATTTAAACAAAAACGGGCACGTGCGAGCATTAAGGTTGGTGGTTGGCGCAATTAGAATGTGGCTTAAATATGCCGCCCACCGCGGTCATGTTAAGATACCTCGATTTCTGTGCGACCGCCATTCGCGGGACCAGATTGCGAATCGTATCCGCCGTTGCGGAAGGGTTCAACAAAAGTTCCCGCCGTTTCCGGGCGCGTCGCGGAAAGGAAACTCGAAGCCTTCCGCGAAAAGACCTCCGCGTTGCGGACGGGTAATGCCAAGGCTTCCGCCCTTTCAGGAGCTAGTTGCGAAAGCTTCCGCCGCTTCGGAAGTAATTAAGTCTTGCGGGGTTTCGGGACGATGTAGCGGATGCTCCCGGTGTTTTCGGAAGGCTTTTGCGAAAGCTTCCGCCGTTTCGGAAGTAATTTGCGAAGGGTTTCCGCAAACCAAAACTTTCTAAGTCTTATTGATTTTCGGGAGGATATGGCGAATGCTCCCGGTATTTTCGGAAATCTTTCGTGAATGGCTTCCGCCGTTTCGGAAGGAAAATCTGAAGACTTCCGCATGTTTTTCGAAGTTTTTTCTAAGTCTCTTCGGGCATTTTAGATGAGTAGCTCCCGCCATTTCGGGAGCAAATCTTATACTCTTCCGCACATTTTCCCGGGATCATTTCGAAGTCCTTTTACGAGCGGCTTAAGCGGTTGGCTTCCGCCGTTTCGGGAGGGTAGCCCGAAGGCTTCCGCGGTTTCGGCTGCAAAAGGCTGAAGGCTTCCACGATAGTTTCTTGAAAAATTTCTAAGTTCTTTTCATAGCTTCGGAAGGAAATCGTGAATTCCTCCGCGGGACTTATGCGGGTGGCTTCCGCCATTTCGGGAGGCATTCTTGAATTGCTCCGCAGATTTTAAACATTGAAAAGTTCCCAAGTGTTATTTACTTCGGAAGGCTTGGATGTGCGGTTAATGAGAATGGCCTCCGCCGTTTCGGGAGGAAAACCTGAAGGTTTCCGCAGAGTTTCAACCAAAAAATTCCACATCCTTTTCGGGAGAGCGAGGCGAATGAGTCCCGTCATTTCGGGAGCAAAACCGGAACCTTTCCGCGGTTGCGGAAGGCTTGAGCGAAAGCTTCCACCGTTTCGGGAGGCATTGCTCAATGGCTTCCGCAGCTTTCGAAAAAAAATTCTAAGTCTTTCGGGCGTCTTTCCCAAGTTCTTCCGCCGTTTCGGGGAGAAACAACCAAAGGTTTCCGTAACTTTTTCCCCATGGCCCATGATTTTGACAAAGCAAATCTAAGTCCTTCTTTCGGAAAGGTTGGACATTTGGCTTCCGCAGGTTTCGGGGAGATAGCCTTATTCCAAAACGTTGGAAAAAATCTAAGTTCTCTTTGGGCTCTTTGGGGAAAACATGGAAGGATTGATGGGAAGATGCTCAGTAGGGGAATAAGATTTTATGTTGAAAACCAGAGCTGATGGCTGGGATGGCTTCTCAGGCAAATTTTCTACAAAAAAAACAGGAGGGGCCCCAACATGTACAAAATTTTGGGGAGGGATTGTTGCTGCAACAACAACGTCCTAGCCATGGCCCTAACCTTTCGCGGGCTACATCACAGTCCGGAGCTACCAATTTGTATTCTCCCATGGCATATCACCACCATTCCCATGGACCCTCATGTCCACCTCAGTGTTTTGGGCATGCATCCCCTGCCTATGCTCCCCCGGCCACACCTCAGCCGTATTACCATCCACAGGCTGCACAGCTCCTGTGTCTTCTCAAGCCCAACCTGCTTATTACCTGCCACAGGCAGCCCCTGCGGCCAACCCACAACCCGCTCTGCAGACATATCAGTAACCCCCTCAAGGTGCCGCACCTACGTAGCCTCCACCTACATATCATCCACCGCAGCTTGCTCCCGCACCTGCACAACCCCAAAACCCACCTGCTGCTCAAGGGCAAGTTTACGCCCAACACAACCCATAACAAAACCAAAACAACCAACGCAACCAGGGCCAACAAAACTATGGCAAAGGCCGCAACCGTGGGAACAACCCTCCTCCAGACCAAGGTGGTCAACCTCCTAATCCTCCCAGACAACAATAATGCCGCCCCCGCTAACCAAAACCCTGATCACCTGCCCAAGCAGGCTAAAAACCCTAATTTGTGAACAAACCATCCTTGTTCTATTTGCGGGGTCTATGGCCACTACACAATGCTTTCCCACACTTGAAGCGAGCTCGACAACTTTGGGCTAATGATGCCCATCGCCAAGGGCATGCGGCTCCTCAAGCACCGCCCAACCCACCACAACCTCAGCAGCCACCTTTGGTGCTGCAAAACCCCTTACCAAACCAAGGCGTAGTAAACACTCAGTCGTTGGCTCCCCCTCAAGATAACATGCCACCGCAACAACAGATCACTTACGCCAATCCTGATCAACCCATGTTTGACTCAGGTACCCACCACTTGTTGATGATGTCATCCGCTGATGTCAACCTCCAAACTCGTCAGAACCAATATGGCTCCACCTCTGAAGCCCCTCCCATTGATAAAACCACTAACGCTCACCCCACTGATCAGACGTTACATATACCTCCACCTCCAATAGATGGCGCTTCCAAAGCACCTCGTTTCCCACTTCGCCGTATCAACAATAACCCCAATGCGCATGCTGTGTCAAACTACAACATTGTAGACGACTTAGCCCAATCCCCCGCAGCCATGTCTGCGTTAGAAGTCTTCAAAAACTGCCCTTCACAGCGCAAGACTTTACTCTCAGCCATTGGGGCTATTGATCCAAATGATTTGAATTTGATGGAATTTGATTTGGACCAGTCCGAACCCCGCCTGCCTTCCACTTTAGCATTCCAAGTTTCTATTTCCGTTCGGAATCTTTTCATCCATCGGTGCATCATCGATGAAGGTGCCTCCACATGCGTTATGTCCACATTCGTATGGCAGAAGTTGGGATCCCCTACCCTTCAGCAGTCCACCACTGCATTACGTGCCTACGACAGTCGTTCGGCTCAACCCCAAGGTCTCCTAGCCAATGTCCCCGTCCAGTTAGGTGGTAAAACCGTCCTCATTGACATACAGGTCATCAATGCCCAGCTTGATTACAACCTCTTACTTGGTCGCAACTACTTGGTCGGGCGGTAGCTTCCTCTGTCTTTCGTACCATGATGTTCCCCCATGATGGACGCGTGGTCAAGATCGACCAACTCACTTACTATGATGCAAATGCCCCCGCTGCACCCGAAAATGTTCTCCCCATGGTTTAACAACCTGTTAGTGGTGCCGCTACCTCGTTTGTTTCCTCCTTGGGACCTGGAGTTTACTCAGACCCGCCGATGACATCCACCTTCCAATCCATTCCTCCCCCGTCATCTGTGGCCGAAGTGTCTGACTTATGTACCCTTTCCCACGATACACAAACACCTAACAATCAACCGCCCTTATTGCCTAAACAACTGTTGGTACCTAGCCACATTGGTGTTACACCTATCCAAACAATCCCCTTCCTACTCCCTCCATCGGGAGTAGTAAGCGCCCCAGTTATGGCTACCCTTAGCCTCCCTAGGTTTACCTTGGGATTACCCGTATGGTATCTTTCGCCTCCCGTTCCCCCACCGACACCAAGCGTCGTCCTACAACCGGTGCAACCCATGGCTACTACCACTCAGCCACCCCTCGGTGTCGCTACTCCTTCGTCCTCCACGAATCCCCCTCCTCCTCCCAAATCCACTGGGGGCAGAGGCCCTCAACCTTACACTGCTGTACCACCTCCCAAGACAGTAAAAAACCCCCCATGTTTTGTGCTCCTCCCAAATGCTCGTTGTGCGATGAGTTAGGCCATGCGACTCATCAATGTCCACAGTTACCTGCATTACAGGAACACATGCAGATGCTTGACGATGACCCCAATATCCCGGTTGTCAAACCAGATCCAACCCCTAAGCCTCGCGATAAATCATTACGCACTAACCACCCTTGTGCAATATGCGGTGTTTACGGCCATTATTCACATCACTCTCCTGATCTCCCCCATTACAAGGCAGCTCTCTATGAGATGAATAATGTGGATCTTGAGACAGCACCTCCCACCATTGAGGAGATTCACCCCCCGATCTCACCCCCATCCAGGGAGATCAACACCATTTACATGATCTCTTCAACTACCATTCCCTCGTTAACCGATTTGACGGCCCATAATTTCCGTACTGATGAGGAGATCCTAGAGGCTGTGACTGCCCTGGATTATCCCCGGGATGACATGCACCATCGTTCGTATTTCCTCCCAGAAGACTCCTCCTCCACCACAGATACCCAATTCGCGGTTGAGTCCAAAGATTTCCTTCCCACTAAAGTCGACTGGTTTAGGGATCCTATTCCTGCTCCTGATGCCTTTGAGGAAGGTAACATGGCCAACATTTCTCCTGTTATCCACATAGATATCTCTGCCCCCGGAGGTGCCCCTGAACTCATCACTTTAGGAGCCTCTTGCAACGAGTCTGAGATTGAGGAGTACAAAAAACTCTTCAAAGAATTCCGTGATGTCTTTGCCTGGTCCTATACCGAAGTGCCCGGTCTTGACCCCGCCATCATAGAGAACCACCTTGACACCTCTGAGTCAAGAGGCATAATATATTCCCTCGATCTTGGGATAGGGGGCATGATCAATCATTTTGAACCTTCCCCATCACATCTATCTCAACACGTCAATGAACCCATTGTTCAAACCCACACATATGTGATCCATAATCACAAACACCATTCACATAGCATGGGGGCAAGTCATTAACCCTGCTCACTTTTTCACACTTGTGATCTCAACCATTTTTGAGGTCACATATCACTTGTAGATTTGATTTGATTTGATACACCTAGTATTCTTCCCCCACAGGTCATCATTTCTCCCCACCACTGCATCCTTGGCTTGGTGGGCTCACCTTTATTTGCAACCATTTTTTAACCTAGTTAGTTCCTTTGACCATTCCGGAGTCCTTATGACCTCCGTTTTTTGCACCATTTGCACCGTCAGATTCATATTTCTCTGCTCGTGATGATGCTTGAGATCATTTCTCGCTCTCACCAGGACCAATATCAACATTGTGTCCCGACACCTTGTCGCCCCGGTTTGCATGCCACATCGGCCGTAGCCCATTTTTGATATACCTTATATCATCGGATTCATTTTTCTAAGCCAGTGATGATGCTTGAGATCATTTCTCGCTCTCACCCCCTGAGTTTTTGGGTATTTTTCCAAAACACGCCTCGTCGCCTCGGTTTGCGTGCCACATCGGCCGTGTTAGCACTTAGATTTTATTCCGGTTGTAAGAAAATAAGACCTAAGGTAACCTATTTCAAACCAATCTTTAGGTAGAAGAACTAGCCATTTTCTCTACCAGAGAGGGCTCTCTCAGGATATATATATGAAGGCTAAAATATATAAAGGTTTCCTTAAAACTTCTCAAAAGATATTTTCTGGTCGAAAAGGTAAACAAGAAACATTGGGCATGGAGTCGAAGCTTTCAGAATGTATAATAAACCAGCAAGAGATTTTCACCATAAAGATTTTCACAGAGGCAAGATAGTAATCATGTTACAGTCAATTTGATTTTTCAGGCGACATAGAAAGAAGTAAAGACATTCCATTAACAACAGGTATCTATCCAGGATAAATCTATTGTCAACTTTGGAGAATAAAATGGATATTTAAATGCAGATAAAATGAGGCATAACCAGTATGAATCTCAAGTTATTTCAAACGTTCATTTAAACATAGAAGAAAAAACACCATGGGAAATATAACGAAGAAGATAACATGCACATATAAGGATAAGGAAAATAACAGACTGCAAGACTGATTAACTCATGAATCTCTGTATCAAAGGATAGGTATCATCAGTGTACTGCCTTTATTTCAAAAATGAACTTCAAAACATACTTGTTTCTCAAAAATTTTCCAACCCGTTCAACAATGACCTCCATTGTCTTTTATACAAAATTTTCAGAAGAAGCTCCACATAACTGCTTCTTCTAACTAATAATTAAAAATATTTAACTAAAAATAACTGTCTTCGAGTAACCCATAACTGTCTTTCAAATAATATTACAAATTTAAAATAAAAAGTCTTTTTGCCACTTGGCAAGACTTTTGGATATCATCATTTTTGCCACATGGCAAGAATTTCAAATGCATTTAAGTATGAACAGAATATCTGGTCTTTCCGTACTTCTCTACATAATTCCATTGGTCAGCCGTGGGTAGGTCATAACTGGTCATTTATTTCACCAAGACTCGCATCTCGATATGACCTGCATAAGAAATAGGAAGAAGGTTTGCGCAAGTTGAAATCAACATATTTAAAATTTCAAATTCCCCTGACATTTTCTCCATTAAGATTTTTCCTGTGAGCATGTGATCTATCTGCTGGAATTTTCGGTGATCCATCCTGATATCAAACAATAATCTTTTATAATCATTCTGAGGAATTAATTCATTATCTTCGTTCCAGAAAGATGGGAATCCCTTGTTCACTAGCTTGTCAAATTGCTTTTTAAACTGAATTACTTCTTTCCTTATTTCTCCTGCTTTGGCCTCGATGTTTTCGATATGGGAGTATTTGCCCAAGATCCTTCTGGCCCAAGTGATGACAGAAATTCTGTTAGTTATACTCATGGCTGTTAGGTCTGCCTCGGATAAACTGTTTAAAAATGTAATTGCTCTCTGGGCGATTTCTTTCGGCTTTCTGTTTAGGCTTTCCTTGACTGCCTGGCAACTGTTGAAGGCATCTTTGGCTACTTTTTCCTTAACTCTTATATAATCCAGATATGGCCTAAGTTTTTCAACTTCTTTAATGATCTGGTCCCATACCATATGTTTACATCCCTGCATGGCAGCTTGTCCTGTTGCATGAGCAGCCAATCCTTTATTATTGCTGATCAATTCCTGATTATTTGCCTGCAAGGTTTTTATTTCTTTTTCTTTTGCTTCATTTTCTTCTTTTAATTTCTGTATTTCTGCCTTCAATAATTTGATTTCATTATCCTTTAAACTTATTTGTGACATTGCTTGTAAAATCCCATCTACACCATTTTTATCTTCTTCTGGGCTTGCCTGTACTTGTTGCTGACTGTTCTCTGCTAGTTGTTTTCTCACTGTTGCCAACTGTTCTTCCAGAATGAACCTTTCTTTTTCCCAGTAGTCCTTTTCATCTGACAGCTTTAACAATTTAGCTGTGACATCATTGACTTCGTTAACTAACTCTTCTTTCTCTTTTTCTAATATAGTCAATTCTGCACCTTGAATGAGTACAGCATCTGGGATTTTTAACTTTCGTCTCAATGTTAAAATCATTTCTTCCTTCTCCTGTAGCAGTTTGGTAGCTGCAGCTCCATCTTTATTAATTAAGTCCATTTGCAGCTTCTTAATTTGATGTTGTCGAGACTTATTCTCTGCCTTTTCTTGCCTCAACTGATTATTTAATTTTTCTACTGAATTCTTTAGTTTGTTTGCTCTCAATGTGGCCCCCAAATAGTCTGAGTATATAACCTCTCCAGCTTGTCTATGTAACAAAATTTTGTCAGGGGCATTTATCTTTGACAAATCTACACTCATCTCTGAGATTTTGTCTTTGGTTACAACTGAAAATTTTAAAGAATTTTCTTTGATGTTCCTGCTGGTGAATAAGCTTACTTCACTGTTTGATATACTTCTGACCTTTGGAAACAATAGACTTGTTTGTTTCGCAGATTCCTGTTTGTTTTTACTATGTTCATTAAATACGTCCATGAAATTTTTAGGTCTATTTACATCATCCCCTACAGGGGTTTCTTCAATTTTGTATTCCCTCACTGTAACCTCTGGTATTTCATTTTCTGTAGCTTCTGCTTCTTCTGAAATGGTTGTCAATTCCTGTGACTCATCAGTCTTCAATCGTTTTCCTTTTTCTGTCTCTTCATCATCAACAATCATAATGTCCTGTATAGGTCTTTTGGACCCCACTAATGCAGTATTGATTTCGCTTTCTGTTTCTGCCATTGCTTCTTCCAATGACCTTTCTATGTCGGACTTGTCTGGGATAATTTCTTCTTTGTATTCGAGCCAGTTGGCTCTGTCTGCCATCCCTTCAACAGTTTGATGATTCAGAGCCTTAATACGACGCTCAATTCTTCTTTTGGATATGATATTCAATGGGTCATATTCCAAGGCTGCATCTGTCTCAAAATTCATGTCTTTTAACAATTTCTCTATATATACAGCAGCGTTCTTATTCTTTATTGTAAACGGACCTAGTGTGAAAGGGTATTTAATGTCCGTTGCTTGTCTGTGGACTAAAAAATTGTTATCTTCTACAATCAATTTCTGTCTTAAAAATTCTAAGGCAAAAATCCTCAAGGTGAGGAATGCTGGTAGCACATAGGGTTTATGCTTGAATCCATACAATCTGACCACTGTACTATCTTTTGATAAAAACCAGTCTCCTGTAGCATATTCTGTATTCAGTTGCATTGATACCTGCATTTCTGGCAATACCCTAGGCAGACTTTTTCCGAAAATCATCTTAAAGATCGTCGAGAGCATGTAATTGATGAAATTGAAAATATTGTTTTCCAGAGGAGTTACAAAAACAATCTCTGGGAACTGTAATTCTTCCTGGCTGGATACCATAATCATTTTCATTAAAAATGCTTGAAACCTGAAATGTCTGTGCGTGGAAAAATTGACCATCTGGTCATGCATCGTT
The DNA here is from genome assembly GCA_027924585.1 of Larix kaempferi. Classification (NCBI taxonomy): domain Eukaryota; kingdom Viridiplantae; phylum Streptophyta; class Pinopsida; order Pinales; family Pinaceae; genus Larix; species Larix kaempferi. The sequence continues at coordinate 7,056,726 of BSBM01000951.1, read as the reverse complement.
TCGGCTATGAAAGCTTCAAAATTTAGTCGGGGAATTTGACTTTCATCAACTCCCGACTGGACTATACTTATTCTGTACAATAAACTCAATTGAAACTCAGTTATATACAAATCCGAATCTAACCCTAAAACTACGGCCAACAGTGTCAAGACCAACTGGGTATTCTCATTAAAAAGGTTGATATCTAAAGGGTAAGGGAGTTCAGAAAGGCTAGTTTCTGGTCTGAGACACGTCGACAGAAATACTTCCCTATCATTCTGAGAGGCATGGTGAAAATTTTCAATAATTGATACATCAGAAAAAACTTCAGGGTCGAGGGTTTGGGGCAAATCTATTTCTAGGGCTCTAATCACTTCGGCTGGCTCAATTTTACAGATGGCTCTAGTTTTCTGACTGTTTAAAACAACCTTTTCTTCCCGTGAATAGTTTTCAGCACACCAGGAGACGAATTCTGGGAAAGCAGGAAATTGGTCAGGGCAAAAAGCTATCAGAGATGACTGGTGAACTCTATGCGGGTCTATACCCTCTTTTAACAACTCAGATAACTTCACTTTTATCTCGGAGACTGGGAACCTAATAAGGGTATCGAAAACGTCTTCATCTCTGTCTTCTAGGGCATCTTTCGACCTAAAAACGTCTATATCTTGTACAGTCTCCATCAAAATGCTTCTTTTTAAATAAATTTCCGTTTAAAGAGAGTGACAGGTCACCAGACCCTACCTGTAAGCGCTTGCTTTTCGCCTTCTGTCGCAATCGCCGGCTTCCACCAGTTCTTCGGAGCTCTCCGGGATAACGACACATACAAAATGCCGTTATGTGGAGCCCTTTCTTTTTATATAAGCCTTTTTAGATTAACCTCCTTGCACCTTTACGAACGTGGGTTATTTTCATCCGTTGATCTTTGAAACATCATTTTGAACCGTCAGATCTTGTCCATCTTTATTGCACCGGCGGTATCCGCGATCGAAAAGGTGGTTTCTTTTTCCGGTTTGGTACCCGCGCGGATGCATCATCTGCTGACACCTGTCGAGGCGGTTTATTTTCCGCGACCGCTTTCCTTTATATCCTGCGCGCATGTTCCTGGCCGCGGATGAAATGCTGGCCGTTGATTTGATTGAAACATGTATTGGCCTTCCGATCCATGCAAAGTATAGTGCCACGTGCCACGGTCTCATCAATTCATTCCTCGCTCGCCACCTGTTAGGTCCCACCTTGCCACGTAAGAGATCTTTCCACCTTTCCGTAATGGGTGGTTCCGCGCGGTGTTATGGTGGTTTCTGATACCACTTTCTCCAAGCGCGGATGAATGAATGTGGGACACGTGCCTTGGTGGTATTATGTCCGCTACCACCCTCCATCGTTTGTTGACGATCACTTTGGCGACGCGGGGTTAATATGAACCGTTGATTTGGATCTATGCTATCTCCGCCGACGAAACCTGACCGGGGCTTAACCTTTATATTATATTTGCTAGCGGACTTTATACATATGGGTTTTTCTCCTATTCTTTTATATAAAAAACCTTCAACTTAACCCTTTTTGTGATGATTCTTTCTCTTAGGGTCTTTTAGCAAAAATTTCAATTTTCTCAGACCTGGTGTCAACAACTGGCTCCAACTGGGGATGCTATCCTCCCTGCGAGGTAGCAAAGAACATTGTAGACCAAGTGCCTGATCCATTGGGCCAAATTCAAATTTCATTTTTTTTTTTTTTTTTTTTTTTTTTTTTTTTTTTTGAAATATTTACACTGTACAAGAACTTTCTTTCACTTCCATCTGTTAGGACAAATAATGTTTGAGGTGCCTCCCATTTACTGGCCCCCCAGGATAAAATTCTCCATTGCAATTTTTTAGGATAAAAGCATTTTCTCCTTGGCATCCTGCAATAATATATGGACCTTTCCATAAATGTTCAAACTTTCCATGGTGCTCTTCTTTCCTGGAATCCCATTTCAAAACCAGATCATTTATTTGAAAATCTCTTTCCTTAACTTTTCTGTCAAAAGTCTTTTTCATTTTTTCTTGATGTATTTGGGTCTTGTTATATGCTTTTTCTCTGACTTCGTGCAATTCTATCATTTGATTTATTCTTCTTTGCATATGATTTGGTTCTTCATCAACTTCTTGTAACAGTTTCATGACTGGCAATCCTAAAGAGACAGGAAAAACTACTTCTGTACCATATACCAACTGAAAAGGAGAAGTACCAATTGCTCTTTTTGTACTGATTCTGTCTGCCCATAGAGCATATTTCAGTTTGGTGTGCCAAGCCCTCTTATTATCCTCTAACAACTTCTTTATGATTCTCACCAAACTTTTATTTGAAGATTCGGCTAATCCATTTCCTTGTGGATAATAAGCTGTTGAATGATTCAGATGTATATGATATTTATGACAGAAATTTATCATCTTTTTTGACTTGAATGCTGGGGCATTATCTGTCACTATCCTTTTAGGGCAACCAAACCTGGACAAAATATTTTCTTCCAAAAAGTTCATAATCACCGTCTCTGTAGCATTTCTGGTTGGTATGGCCTCAATCCATTTTGTGAAATAATCAGTAGCAGTCAAAATCCACTTGTGTTGTCCTGAAGAATTCGGGTTAATTTCACCAATAAAATCTAACCCCCACTGTTGGAACGGTGCTTCAACTGAAATGGGTTTCAGTGGAAATGGTAATAATTCTCTTTTTCCATCGAAAATTTGACATTCATGACATTTAGTTATTTCTTTATACACATCGGAATACATGCTAGGCCAGTAAAAACCAGCTCTAAGAATTTTGTTCACTGTAGCCTTCCATGAATGATGTCCTCCACACATACCTTTATGAAATTCCACCATAATATGCTGTGCCTCATTCTCTAAAAGACAATTTAACAATATTCCTCCTGGATCTTTCCAAAACAAATTTCCATTTAATATGCAAAACTTTGCAGCTTTCAGTTTTACTGACCTGGCCCTTGTTTTTTCCATGTCTGCAGGTGCTTGGAGATTCTGTAAGACATATACAATATCTGAGTACCAGGGAGATAAAGAAAAATCTTCAATTATTGGTGACTTTGGAACATCCTCGGATGAAGTTTCAGCCATAAAATTTATACTGAGGGAATCCAAATTTGTTTCTGTCATCATCTTAGCTAAACCTTGACCTTTTATTAATTTGGTGGGTTTAATGTCCAGGTCATATTCTAGCAATACCGCTATCCATTTTGCTCTTTTCCCTTCAGGATCTGGTTGTGTAAGAATATCTTTTACTGCTGATGATGGAACATGCGCTATTGTATGAGAATGCAAAATATATATTCTGAAATCCTTCAATGCTTTCACCAAAGCATAAGCTTGTTTTTCCATGATGTTGTATTTTAATTCTGCATCTCTCAGAATTTTACTAAAAAATGCAATAGGCTGTTCTATACCTTCCTGATTCTTCTGCAACAGTACTCCAGCCACTGTGTGTTCCGATGCATATGTGAACATAATGAAATCCCTTGTATAATCTGGACTAATTAATACCGGTGCTTCGGTCAATGCTTTCTTGATGTTGTCAAAGGATTTTCTTGCTTCTTCATTCCATTTAATTTCTCTATCTTTTCTCAACATTTCAGTTATATTTCTCAAAATTTCAGCAAAACTAGGAATGAACCTCCTCAACCAATTTACCCTTCCTATGAATGATTGAATCTCTTTCTTACTTCTAGGAATTCCCACCTTTTGTATTGCAGATACTCTCTCTGGATCAATCTTAATTCCTTCTTTGGATATGATGTGTCCCAATAACCTTCCTTCTTCCATGCAGAAATGCGATTTCTTTGGATTTAATGAAATTCCAAACTTTCTACATTTTATGAAGACTCTTTCCAAATGTTTCCAGTGATCAGCAGCGTTCTTTGAATAAACAGTGATATCATCCATGTATACCACCACAATTTTGTCCCTTTCGTCTGCAAATGCAATATCCATAGCTCTCTGAAATGTTGCTCCTGCATTCATTAGACCAAATGGCATTTTGGCGTACATAAACGTTCCCCAAGGTGTAGTAAAAGCAGTTTTTTCTTGATCTTCCGGGTGAACTTTGATTTGATTATAACCTGAAAAACCATCTAGCATGGAAATTCTCTCAGCTCCCACAACTTGTTGTAAAACCTGGTCCATTTTAGGGAGTGGATAATTATCTTTCAACGAAGCTCTGTTCAAGTTTCTAAAATCCACACACAGCCTTATTTCTCCATTCTTTTTCCTCACAGGTACTAAATTTGCTAACCACTTGGAAAACCTCAGAGACACAATTATCTTAGCATCAAACAACTTCCTCACCTCTTTTTCTATCACTGGCAGTAGCTTGGGATTTATTCTTCTCAACTTTTGCTTAAAAGGCTTTTCACCTAGTTTAATTGGAATTGTATGTTGTATAACAGAAATATCATATTCCTTTAAATCCTCATAGCTCCAAGCAAAAACATCTGAAAACCTTTTCATTACTTCCACACTTTTATCTTCTTCTTTTCTTGGTAACTTCTTTGAAAGTTTTACTAATTTAGGATCTTTTTCAGAACCCAGATTATAATCCTTCACATCTTCAGGCTTTGGTTCAATCTTTGGATTCTTTACTACATCATTTTTATCAAATAACTTTTCTAAAGGAATTAAACCTCTAGGGATAACATTATTCTTCAGTTGAATAATATCCTTACCTCCGATCCTCTGTTTGAATTTTTCGGCTTCCTCCGGAGAATCCACTTCGTCTGGACCCATCTCATCACCTTCTGCATCAATAGATCTGTAGTGGAACTCATCTGTCATTTCCAAAAAGCGTTTGATCTGTTGGTCATCTTCAAAGACCTGCCAATGCTTGACATTGTCTGGAATAGATGGTCTATGTATGACTTCGATATTATATTCTTTTTTAGAAAAGACGGGAGTTTTGAATGCAGCTCCTGCAGTGGCTAAAGAATCTGCTACAGTGTTGCTGACTCGGGGAATTGAGATAACATCGTGTTCATCAAAGACGTTTTCCAGTAAATCCCACACTTCATTCCTATAGGACCTCATTTTAGGGTGTTTGGTCTGATAAATAGCTTTTACTTGATTTATAACCAATTCAGAATCTCCGAATACCTCAATCTTTTTTGCTTTCAAATCCTTCAACGCATTCAATCCCAGAATTAAGGCTTCATACTCTGCAACATTATTGGTACACTCAAAATTCAATTGGTAAGAAAACATTAGAAAATCTCTGTCAGGAGTAATTATCCATACTCCTGCTCCAGCTCCTTCCCTGCTTCTAGCTCCATCAAAGTGCATGGTCCAAGTACCTTCTTTTCTGATTTTTTCTCTTAACAATTTTTCCTCCTTATTTTCTTTAGGTTCAATTAAATCAATCTTTTCTTTAGATTCAACATCATTGTACAAAATGCAGGACCCCAGATCGGTGTCTAAAGCATAAATGGCATGTTTCTCAGGTTCTTTTAGATCACTTACCAAATAAGAAGCTCTCTTTTCAGTATACAATCTTCTGTGTACTCCCAACACTGGAATAGTAGCGAAAGACATATCCATTTGTAGAGTTCCCTTTAACTTTGAAGCCCACGACCTAGACAATAACATACCAAACTTTGCAGGGATATCAGCATCCACCACATCCATGAGAATACCTTTGGCTGGTATTTTACTGAGATTGACTGTCAAATCTTTAATTAACCCTAAACATTTAACTTTCCTTGAATCAAAAGAAAATAAGTCATCATATGGTCTTGTGATCTCCAATCCTAGAGAATCTACTACAAGTTTAGGCATCAAATTATGAGAAGCTCCGGAATCCAACATACAGTTATGTACCACTTTATCATGAATATCCAAATTCACATAGAAAGGAGAAACTTCTTCCAAACTATTGTCTTCCATTCTTGATCCTAAACAGATATTAGGATTATCATCATCTAACTCCAAAGTGTCTACTTCCACCCGATTTTCTACCTGCATCATCTTGAAAATTTGTTCCTTGTATTCCTTGTTCTTCAGTATTTCATTAAAGGGTACTGAAATCTTGACTTTTGACATTTCATTCTGTATGTTGAAAGGAACCAAACTTTTATCATTTTCTTTCATTGGATCTTTCTTGATATCTGGAATTATCTTGGGTACATCTTCATTTTCCTTTCTCTTAATTTGTGGTTCAGACTGACTTGTAGAAGCTTTATCAACATTTCTTTTTGACTTGCCTATTGGTTCTTTCCCTTTGTCAATTACAACATCTCGGTTCCTTAGATTCATCTTTCTTTGAAGATCATTTATGGCGTTTTGATAACCAATCTGGTATTGATCACTCCCCATCTCCAAACTACAACATTCTCCTTCTGCCATGAACATATCATGTTCTTGTTTAGTCAAATATACTTCTGGATCAGAACTACCATAATGATGAATATCCCCTTCAGGCATTTCGGCTTCAGCTTCTCCAGCAATATAATTTTCAGGAAAAGGAGGTCGGATCTGATCGTCTTCTGCATTCCTTGGGTTTGGCTGTCCTCTCGGTCTTATAGCTGGAACAAAAGGTCTCCTGAAGTTAGGGTTTCTGATTTGAGGTTCGGCTGGTTCTTTATTTGGAGTTTTATTGTCCACTACTAATCTTTCTAGCAATTTTTCCATAGTTTTCATCATCGCTTCAAACTTTATATCAGTAGAGGAAGAAGAAACAGAAGAAGAAGCCACATTTTGATTATCTTCTCTAATTTTCTTTCTATCCATATCTCTATGTCTCATTTTTCCAGAAGCCATCATATTAGCCTCAACTTCTACTGCATCTTTCATCATTATTGCCAAAGTAGTAGATCTTCTTTCTCTTAATGTGCATGAAAAATCACCTTCAAAAGCATCAGCATAATGTAACTTGGCTGCTCCTACTGGAGGTTTTATATCTGTAGGGATTGAATTGTAGATTTTCATAAATCTAGCAGAAAACTCCTGAACTGACTCAAACCCTCCCTTTTTCAAATTGTTGTATTGGGTCAATACCTGTGAAGGATTCTTCTGATCTTCCCATCTTTCAAGAAAAAGGGTTGTAAAGTCATCATAATTTGCAATAGATCCAGCTGCCAAAGCTCTAAACCATTTTTTCACTTCACCTCTCAAACTTTGAGCAAACAACCTCATTTTAGCATCATCAAAATCTACTTCTTCTAAATCAATAAAATCGCTGAAATTATCAACATGTTGTTGTGCTGTATAATTTCCCTCATTATCAAAAGTAAAGATCCTCTGTGCATAATTTTGAGGCAAATCATGTAAAACTGCTGGCAAAACCAAAGGAGCAAATCTGGCAGCCATGGGTGGTGGGTTATAAGGTGTAACTACAGTCGCCTGTTGTCTATTACCCGGTACAGGTATTCTTTGGGCTTTGGATATTTCAGGTGCTTTCCTCTCAGACCTTTGCAAATTTTCCCAAACAGATTTTAAAGAATAGTCCCACAAACTTTGTGGATCAACTTTTGTTTCTCTCAAATCAGAATCTGACTTAGTTCTAAACAAAATTTTTTCACTAGAACCAATATTTTCTTCCTCAGACAAATGTTCTTGCAAAGAAGGAAATATATTTGAAAACTGGGAAATACCTTCTTTCGTCTTGCCTTTGATTTTCTCCGTCTTGAGGAGTTTTTCTGGATTATCTACGCCCGAAAAGAACTGCGAACCGGGATTCCTTCTTGTAGCCACAATGTCTTTCTCAACTTAATCTCAAAACTTCTAAAAACTGTCACAAGTGAAGTCGCCAGGGCAATATCTACAACCAACTTGTTTCAAACTTCCTTGCCCAAGAAATTTGAGCTTTCTTTGTCGTTTCTCCCAGGGAAAATTTCACTTTCGTTCCCCGGCAACGGCGCCAAAATGTTAGCACTTAGATTTTATTCCGGTTGTAAGAAAATAAGACCTAAGGTAACCTATTTCAAACCAATCTTTAGGTAGAAGAACTAGCCATTTTCTCTACCAGAGAGGGCTCTCTCAGGATATATATATGAAGGCTAAAATATATAAAGGTTTCCTTAAAACTTCTCAAAAGATATTTTCTGGTCGAAAAGGTAAACAAGAAACATTGGGCATGGAGTCGAAGCTTTCAGAATGTATAATAAACCAGCAAGAGATTTTCACCATAAAGATTTTCACAGAGGCAAGATAGTAATCATGTTACAGTCAATTTGATTTTTCAGGCGACATAGAAAGAAGTAAAGACATTCCATTAACAACAGGTATCTATCCAGGATAAATCTATTGTCAACTTTGGAGAATAAAATGGATATTTAAATGCAGATAAAATGAGGCATAACCAGTATGAATCTCAAGTTATTTCAAACGTTCATTTAAACATAGAAGAAAAAACACCATGGGAAATATAACGAAGAAGATAACATGCACATATAAGGATAAGGAAAATAACAGACTGCAAGACTGATTAACTCATGAATCTCTGTATCAAAGGATAGGTATCATCAGTGTACTGCCTTTATTTCAAAAATGAACTTCAAAACATACTTGTTTCTCAAAAATTTTCCAACCCGTTCAACAATGACCTCCATTGTCTTTTATACAAAATTTTCAGAAGAAGCTCCACATAACTGCTTCTTCTAACTAATAATTAAAAATATTTAACTAAAAATAACTGTCTTCGAGTAACCCATAACTGTCTTTCAAATAATATTACAAATTTAAAATAAAAAGTCTTTTTGCCACTTGGCAAGACTTTTGGATATCATCATTTTTGCCACATGGCAAGAATTTCAAATGCATTTAAGTATGAACAGAATATCTGGTCTTTCCGTACTTCTCTACATAATTCCATTGGTCAGCCGTGGGTAGGTCATAACTGGTCATTTCTTTCACCAAGACTCGCATCTCGATATGACCTGCATAAGAAATAGGAAGAAGGTTTGCGCAAGTTGAAATCAACATATTTAAAATTTCAAATTCCCCTGACATTTTCTCCATTAAGATTTTTCCTGTGAGCATGTGATCTATCTGCTGGAATTTTCGGTGATCCATCATGATATCAAACAATAATCTTTTATAATCATTCTGAGGAATTAATTCATTATCTTCGTTCCAGAAAGATGGGAATCCCTTGTTCACTAGCTTGTCAAATTGCTTTTTAAACTGAATTACTTCTTTCCTTATTTCTCCTGCTTTGGCCTCGATGTTTTCGATATGGGAGTATTTGCCCAAGATCCTTCTGGCCCAAGTGATGACAGAAATTCTGTTAGTTATACTCATGGCTGTTAGGTCTGCCTCGGATAAACTGTTTAAAAATGTAATTGCTCTCTGGGCGATTTCTTTCGGCTTTCTGTTTAGGCTTTCCTTGACTGCCTGGCAACTGTTGAAGGCATCTTTGGCTACTTTTTCCTTAACTCTTATATAATCCAGATATGGCCTAAGTTTTTCAACTTCTTTAATGATCTGGTCCCATACCATATGTTTACATCCCTGCATGGCAGCTTGTCCTATTGCATGAGCAGCCAATCCTTTATTATTGCTGATCAATTCCTGATTATTTGCCTGCAAGGTTTTTATTTCTTTTTCTTTTGCTTCATTTTCTTCTTTTAATTTCTGTATTTCTGCCTTCAATAATTTGATTTCATTATCCTTTAAACTTATTTGTGACATTGCTTGTAAAATCCCATCTACACCATTTTTATCTTCTTCTGGGCTTGCCTGTACTTGTTGCTGACTGTTCTCTGCTAGTTGTTTTCTCACTGTTGCCAACTGTTCTTCCAGAATGAACCTTTCTTTTTCCCAGTAGTCCTTTTCATCTGACAGCTTTAACAATTTAGCTGTGACATCATTGACTTCGTTAACTAACTCTTCTTTCTCTTTTTCTAATATAGTCAATTCTGCACCTTGAATGAGTACAGCATCTGGGATTTTTAACTTTCGTCTCAATGTTAAAATCATTTCTTCCTTCTCCTGTAGCAGTTTGGTAGCTGCAGCTCCATCTTTATTAATTAAGTCCATTTGCAGCTTCTTAATTTGATGTTGTCGAGACTTATTCTCTGCCTTTTCTTGCCTCAACTGATTATTTAATTTTTCTACTGAATTCTTTAGTTTGTTTGCTCTCAATGTGGCCCCCAAATAGTCTGAGTATATAACCTCTCCAGCTTGTCTATGTAACAAAATTTTGTCAGGGGCATTTATCTTTGACAAATCTACACTCATCTCTGAGATTTTGTCTTTGGTTACAACTGAAAATTTTAAAGAATTTTCTTTGATGTTCCTGCTGGTGAATAAGCTTACTTCACTGTTTGATATACTTCTGACCTTTGGAAACAATAGACTTGTTTGTTTCGCAGATTCCTGTTTGTTTTTACTATGTTCATTAAATACGTCCATGAAATTTTTAGGTCTATTTACATCATCCCCTACAGGGGTTTCTTCAATTTTGTATTCCCTCACTGTAACCTCTGGTATTTCATTTTCTGTAGCTTCTGCTTCTTCTGAAATGGTTGTCAATTCCTGTGACTCATCAGTCTTCAATCGTTTTCCTTTTTCTGTCTCTTCATCATCAACAATCATAATGTCCTGTATAGGTCTTTTGGACCCCACTAATGCAGTATTGATTTCGCTTTCTGTTTCTGCCATTGCTTCTTCCAATGACCTTTCTATGTCGGACTTGTCTGGGATAATTTCTTCTTTGTATTCGAGCCAGTTGGCTCTGTCTGCCATCCCTTCAACAGTTTGATGATTCAGAGCCTTAATACGACGCTCAATTCTTCTTTTGGATATGATATTCAATGGGTCATATTCCAAGGCTGCATCTGTCTCAAAATTCATGTCTTTTAACAATTTCTCTATATATACAGCAGCGTTCTTATTCTTTATTGTAAACGGACCTAGTGTGAAAGGGTATTTAATGTCCGTTGCTTGTCTGTGGACTAAAAAATTGTTATCTTCTACAATCAATTTCTGTCTTAAAATTCTAAGGCAAAAATCCTCAAGGTGAGGAATGCTGGTAGCACATAGGGTTTATGCTTGAATCCATACAATCTGACCACTGTACTATCTTTTGATAAAAACCAGTCTCCTGTAGCATATTCTGTATTCAGTTGCATTGATACCTGCATTTCTGGCAATACCCTAGGCAGACTTTTTCCGAAAATCATCTTAAAGATCGTCGAGAGCATGTAATTGATGAAATTGAAAATATTGTTTTCCAGAGGAGTTACAAAAACAATCTCTGGGAACTGTAATTCTTCCTGGCTGGATACCATAATCATTTTCATTAAAAATGCTTGAAACCTGAAATGTCTGTGCGTGGAAAAATTGACCATCTGGTCATGCATCGTTTCGGCTATGAAAGCTTCAAAATTTAGTCGGGGAATTTGACTTTCATCAACTCCCGACTGGACTATACTTATTCTGTACAATAAACTCAATTGAAACTCAGTTATATACAAATCCGAATCTAACCCTAAAACTACGGCCAACAGTGTCAAGACCAACTGGGTATTCTCATTAAAAAGGTTGATATCTAAAGGGTAAGGGAGTTCAGAAAGGCTAGTTTCTGGTCTGAGACACGTCGACAGAAATACTTCCCTATCATTCTGAGAGGCATGGTGAAAATTTTCAATAATTGATACATCAGAAAAAACTTCAGGGTCGAGGGTTTGGGGCAAATCTATTTCTAGGGCTCTAATCACTTCGGCTGGCTCAATTTTACAGATGGCTCTAGTTTTCTGACTGTTTAAAACAACCTTTTCTTCCCGTGAATAGTTTTCAGCACACCAGGAGACGAATTCTGGGAAAGCAGGAAATTGGTCAGGGCAAAAAGCTATCAGAGATGACTGGTGAACTCTATGCGGGTCTATACCCTCTTTTAACAACTCAGATAACTTCACTTTTATCTCGGAGACTGGGAACCTAATAAGGGTATCGAAAACGTCTTCATCTCTGTCTTCTAGGGCATCTTTCGACCTAAAAACGTCTATATCTTGTACAGTCTCCATCAAAATGCTTCTTTTTAAATAAATTTCCGTTTAAAGAGAGTGACAGGTCACCAGACCCTACCTGTAAGCGCTTGCTTTTCACCTTCTGTCGCAATCGCCGGCTTCCACCAGTTCTTCGGAGCTCTCCGGGATAACGACACATACAAAATGCCGTTATGTGGAGCCCTTTCTTTTTATATAAGCCTTTTTAGATTAACCTCCTTGCACCTTTACGAACGTGGGTTATTTTCATCCGTTGATCTTTGAAACATCATTTTGAACCGTCAGATCTTGTCCATCTTTATTGCACCGGCGGTATCCGCGATCGAAAAGGTGGTTTCTTTTTCCGGTTTGGTACCCGCGCGGATGCATCATCTGCTGACACCTGTCGAGGCGGTTTATTTTCCGCGACCGCTTTCCTTTATATCCTGCGCGCATGTTCCTGGCCGCAGATGAAATGCTGGCCGTTGATTTGATTGAAACATGTATTGGCCTTCCGATCCATGCAAAGTATAGTGCCACGTGCCACGGTCTCATCAATTCATTCCTCGCTCGCCACCTGTTAGGTCCCACCTTGCCACGTAAGAGATCTTTCCACCTTTCCGTAATGGGTGGTTCCGCGCGGTGTTATGGTGGTTTCTGATACCACTTTCTCCAAGCGCGGATGAATGAATGTGGGACACGTGCCTTGGTGGTATTATGTCCGCTACCACCCTCCATCGTTTGTTGACGATCACTTTGGCGACGCGGGGTTAATATGAACCGTTGATTTGGATCTATGCTATCTCCGCCGACGAAACCTGACCGGGGCTTAACCTTTATATTATATTTGCTAGCGGACTTTATACATATGGGTTTTTCTCCTATTCTTTTATATAAAAAACCTTCAACTTAACCCTTTTTGTGATGATTCTTTCTCTTAGGGTCTTTTAGCAAAAATTTCAATTTTCTCAGACCTGGTGTCAACAACTGGCTCCAACTGGGGATGCTATCCTCCCTGCGAGGTAGCAAAGAACATTGTAGACCAAGTGCCTGATCCATTGGGCCAAATTCAAATTTCATTTTTTTTTTTTTTTTTTTTTTTTTTTTTTTTTTTTGAAATATTTACACTGTACAAGAACTTTCTTTCACTTCCATCTGTTAGGACAAATAATGTTTGAGGTGCCTCCCATTTACTGGCCCCCCAGGATAAAATTCTCCATTGCAATTTTTTAGGATAAAAGCATTTTCTCCTTGGCATCCTGCAATAATATATGGACCTTTCCATAAATGTTCAAACTTTCCATGGTGCTCTTCTTTCCTGGAATCCCATTTCAAAACCAGATCATTTATTTGAAAATCTCTTTCCTTAACTTTTCTGTCAAAAGTCTTTTTCATTTTTTCTTGATGTATTTGGGTCTTGTTATATGCTTTTTCTCTGACTTCGTGCAATTCTATCATTTGATTTATTCTTCTTTGCATATGATTTGGTTCTTCATCAACTTCTTGTAACAGTTTCATGACTGGCAATCCTAAAGAGACAGGAAAAACTACTTCTGTACCATATACCAACTGAAAAGGAGAAGTACCAATTGCTCTTTTTGTACTGATTCTGTCTGCCCATAGAGCATATTTCAGTTTGGTGTGCCAAGCCCTCTTATTATCCTCTAACAACTTCTTTATGATTCTCACCAAACTTTTATTTGAAGATTCGGCTAATCTATTTCCTTGTGGATAATAAGCTGTTGAATGATTCAGATGTATATGATATTTATGACAGAAATTTATCATCTTTTTTGACTTGAATGCTGGGGCATTATCTGTCACTATCCTTTTAGGGCAACCAAACCTGGACAAAATATTTTCTTCCAAAAAGTTCATAATCACCGTCTCTGTAGCATTTCTGGTTGGTATGGCCTCAATCCATTTTGTGAAATAATCAGTAGCAGTCAAAATCCACTTGTGTTGTCCTGAAGAATTCGGGTTAATTTCACCAATAAAATCTAACCCCCACTGTTGGAACGGTGCTTCAACTGAAATGGGTTTCAGTGGAAATGGTAATAATTCTCTTTTTCCATCGAAAATTTGACATTCATGACATTTAGTTATTTCTTTATACACATCGGAATACATGCTAGGCCAGTAAAAACCAGCTCTAAGAATTTTGTTCACTGTAGCCTTCCATGAATGATGTCCTCCACACATACCTTTATGAAATTCCACCATAATATGCTGTGCCTCATTCTCTAAAAGACAATTTAACAATATTCCTCCTGGATCTTTCCAAAACAAATTTCCATTTAATATGCAAAACTTTGCAGCTTTCAGTTTTACTGACCTGGCCCTTGTTTTTTCCATGTCTGCAGGTGCTTGGAGATTCTGTAAGACATATACAATATCTGAGTACCAGGGAGATAAAGAAAAATCTTCAATTATTGGTGACTTTGGAACATCCTCGGATGAAGTTTCAGCCATAAAATTTATACTGAGGGAATCCAAATTTGTTTCTGTCATCATCTTAGCTAAACCTTGACCTTTTATTAATTTGGTGGGTTTAATGTCCAGGTCATATTCTAGCAATACCGCTATCCATTTTGCTCTTTTCCCTTCAGGATCTGGTTGTGTAAGAATATCTTTTACTGCTGATGATGGAACATGCGCTATTGTATGAGAATGCAAAATATATATTCTGAAATCCTTCAATGCTTTCACCAAAGCATAAGCTTGTTTTTCCATGATGTTGTATTTTAATTCTGCATCTCTCAGAATTTTACTAAAAAATGCAATAGGCTGTTCTATACCTTCCTGATTCTTCTGCAACAGTACTCCAGCCACTGTGTGTTCCGATGCATATGTGAACATAATGAAATCCCTTGTATAATCTGGACTAATTAATACCGGTGCTTCGGTCAATGCTTTCTTGATGTTGTCAAAGGATTTTCTTGCTTCTTCATTCCATTTAATTTCTCTATCTTTTCTCAACATTTCAGTTATATTTCTCAAAATTTCAGCAAAACTAGGAATGAACCTCCTCAACCAATTTACCCTTCCTATGAATGATTGAATCTCTTTCTTACTTCTAGGAATTCCCACCTTTTGTATTGCAGATACTCTCTCTGGATCAATCTTAATTCCTTCTTTGGATATGATGTGTCCCAATAACCTTCCTTCTTCCATGCAGAAATGCGATTTCTTTGGATTTAATGAAATTCCAAACTTTCTACATTTTATGAAGACTCTTTCCAAATGTTTCCAGTGATCAGCAGCGTTCTTTGAATAAACAGTGATATCATCCATGTATACCACCACAATTTTGTCCCTTTCGTCTGCAAATGCAATATCCATAGCTCTCTGAAATGTTGCTCCTGCATTCATTAGACCAAATGGCATTTTGGCGTACATAAACGTTCCCCAAGGTGTAGTAAAAGCAGTTTTTTCTTGATCTTCCGGGTGAACTTTGATTTGATTATAACCTGAAAAACCATCTAGCATGGAAATTCTCTCAGCTCCCTGCGCCTTGGACCCATCACCATCTGTGGTGAGTGCCTACGGATCATTTTGGGAGGAGTCATCATTGCCTCTCCGAATGGTTGTTTCTCACATGCTCGACTTCGGCACCTTGATCGCATCGTTGAGAATCGCACAGGGTTTACATCCCTTCCATTTTTGTCGAAGACCCCGGATTTCCCCCGACTCTAGCACATTGGTGAGTCACTTCGGAACGCCCAGTTATATGTTCCCGTGGATGTCCGGGTTGCGTCGGCGATTGTATTCGGAAGCCATCCAGTTATATGCTTCCTTGAGTACCCAGTTCAGTTCCAGTTCAGTGTACCATTGAGAGTGTGACCCCTTTTCACTCTGATCCAGCAGCTCATCAGTTCCTTTGGTACCCCACTCAGTAGCACTGTTGTCATTCTAGTGTATCATTACTTCAGCTCAGACATGGTCAGCCCAGCAGTATGTCCCATATTTGTGTCCTCACTGGACCCTTATGATGTACACAGTGGTTCTCTATGCATCCTACAGGTCCCCCTTTTTTCGGGCCTTACAGTTATTTTTATGTATCTTGATACGAGCATGGGTATGCCCACCTCGTCCATATGTTGAGATTCTTACTCATTCAGTATTTGAGTTCATGTATATGTCAGGTCCCCCTCTTTTGGACCATATTGTTATTATTGTTTTATATCTTGATACGAGCATGGGAATGCCCGCCTTGTCCATATGATCAGATTATTCCTCATCCATTATTGAGGTTATGTACTTTTAGTTTTTGCAGTTGGTTCGGGATCGTTGTTCCGGGCTCCAGTTTGTTTCTTCTCTTCTCCACATCCCAGGAAAACCATTCAAAGACTTATGATGTCTATCGGCCATACGATGAGCTCCTGCCCTCAAACATCAGGGGGCAATCTGTTAACACCCAAAAAGTGCTTACTACCTCATCTAGCCCATTACATGACTCATTTGTCCATTTTCCTACCATATTTCCCTTAAAAACCCTGAAAATCCCACTAAAAAGCCTCTGAAAGGCCTAAAATGCCTCCAAAAGGCCACAAAACCATCAAAAAAGCCTCAAAAAGGCTAAAAAAACCCCTTTTCCTCCAAAAATATCCAAAATTCCTCTAAAAATAGCAAAAACCCTCTAAAGAGGGAATATAAAATATAAAATAATGAGGAAAAAGGAGGAAAAAACCCTATACAGCTGACCTAAACCATTTGGTTCCCAAAACCATGGGCCAGCACTCCACCACCAAAAAACTATAAATAGGTGATGGAGACCCCTCATTTCATATCCACAATCATAAGCACCCTTACTCTGCCAAAATAGCTCTTGAAACCCTAGCTCACCCTTGAGCTACTTTCACCTTGAGAGCCCCTTTTGGCCCATTCCCACCATTGGAGAAAGAGAAGGAGCAAGTTGGAGCTTGGAGCAACCCTCTTGGGCCATTTCAAGAGCTTCACCAACCTTCACATTGGAGGTAAAATTAATACAAAAACTATTTACATTATCTCTTGTCTTTTTATGTTTCATGCACTAGCTTAGTATAATCTTTCGTTTTGATATCTTGTCTTTTAATTACTGTTAATTGAACTGCTACTAAGGAGTTCCTTCTCCTTAGTAGGTGCTCATTTGCACAAGCTAGGGTGAAAACCCTAGCTACACTCAATAAGATTAAAAACATTATAACCCTAAGTAATCTTAAACACGTACGGTCATAATCATTAATCAAACTAAGAAGCACAATATGCATAAAGTCTTGATTAGCTAAACTCTATTTTCAGGAATAATCATTATCAACCAGATGAAAGTATACTTATCTAAGTTCCTAACACAAAGTAGGATTCTAACTCGATATAGGAAAACATACCTGGATTAGCATGCTAGGCTATTTATGTCTAACATACCCAAACAATATATTCTTGTTCTGTTCAATTATTTAGAGACCTTGTGCTAGTAACCTGCATATCTCATAAGTTAAGCATAGTAGAACCAAATCATACATACCTCGTAAGTATTGCTTCTATGTGATCGAATATTATGGATGAGTCTTTGTCTTCATGTCATCA
The DNA here is from genome assembly GCA_027924585.1 of Larix kaempferi. Taxonomy (NCBI): domain Eukaryota; kingdom Viridiplantae; phylum Streptophyta; class Pinopsida; order Pinales; family Pinaceae; genus Larix; species Larix kaempferi. The sequence continues at coordinate 7,039,217 of BSBM01000951.1, read as the reverse complement.
TGGTCATATATTCTTGATCGAGAACTTGATTTTTCTTTCTTCATGTACCTTTTATGTTTGCAGACAACATCATCCTCATACAACACCACAAGTGCATTAGTACAATCATAAGTGTCATAACCCTAATAAATGAATGTCTTCTATCATTCACATGCATTCATATTTTTACTAAGTCTAAAAATAATCATGATTGTACTAACCTAAATAATATAAAAACAAACATATCATGAACTTAATCATCAGATAGATGAAACAAATTTCAAAACATACATGCATCTCCTGAAGTCATACTTGTCGAGATTGCTTGTAGTCTTCTCTATAAGGGTAAAACCCTAATATTCCAAGGTAGACCATTTGTAAAAATCTTATATAGATTCATGGTGATAGGGTGATAGAATACCAGTTCCATTTAAACCTCCTTCATTGCTTCCCTATGAATCTCCCAACTTTGCTAGGGTTTCTTCTTACTTGTAGAACCCGAAAAACCCTAATTTTCAATCTCCTTCCTCCCACAACATTTGATGGAAGATTAATATATATGATGAAGGGATTACAAATCCATTTTCAAAGTTTCCAATGTTGCATTAGGTGTCTCCAACATTGTATCGGTTCCTTCCATACCTAAAAAACTGAAAACCCTAAGTGAGAGCTTCTTCCTCATCTTCTTTGATTTCCTCCATTGAGTTATTCCAGATGTGCCTTATTGTTTCTTGTGTATATCTGAAACTTCGGATCCTCAGGGTCTAAAACTTTGGCCTATGGTAGCCCAAGCTGTCATATTTCCAACCCCACATATTTGAGTTTCATTGGATTCTACATGAGAGATATATTCTAAGTTTCGCAACATGACCTGTTTATGGGATGAAACAACATAGCGAACTTCTACAGCGTTCCACATGTCACTGATTCAAATTTGGCCTTTGATACTCGGACCTGTGAAACTACAGTCTATTCCCTAATTGAAACTTTTTAAGTAATTCCATTTGGAGCTTCCTAGCCCTAGCTATGACCTTTTTCCCTAGGTCACGTATTTATGGGATGAAACATAATAGATAACTTGTACGGCGTGCCTGTTGAGCCTAGCCCAAGTGGGGAAATTTTGAACAAGGATTTTTGGAACTACGAAGCTGAGCCCAATTCAGCTTAAATACTTTTTTATATGAGTTTTGGGATGCTTCGAAGTTGCACGCAGCGCAATGTCAGAAGAGCTACGAAGATTGGTATTGCAAGGATGAAGTGCCACGAAGTGTCCAGTCTACAGGGATCCAGCCGGGCTGAGTGTTGGACGAAAAAGATGGCATGTGTTCCGGATAGACCGTCGGTGATCTAATTTTGGTAAAGATGCTCTAGGAGTGCCAATCGGTGGGTAGGAGCGGATCGGGAAGAAAGTGACTGGTCGGACGCGCAAAATATACCACTACTTGTACTAGTCGCATGAGGCCATTAGAGGAAGAATGGATCGATGAAAGTGACCTGTTGGCACGCATGTGACAGGAAGGATGATACCGACATGGGCATGCGCAAAGGGCAGGCCACGATGGAAGATTCGCTACAAGGTGCCAGCTAGGTCGATGAGCTGGAATTTGTAACCGTTTTTGTAAACCTAAGGGTTTTTGGCCTGCGGATTGTAAAGACATGACCTACGGGCATGATCTCTAAATGAGGCACGATTTTGTAAGGGAATGGTTACTCTTCATTTTTGGTCAATATTGATTATTGTAGAATCTTAAGTTTGAAAGCCATTGTAAAGGCTCTGCAACTGAGTTCGCAGAGACCTACCTGAGAAAGAAGAGAGTCTGCAGCTGAGTGCGCAGACTAAGAACAGTTATATGCTTCCCAAAAATATTAATATTAACAACCGTTCTTGTGTACGTAGCCTCCATCCAGGGGGTGAACCACGTTAAATTCTGTGTAGTGTGATTGATTGTGTTAGTATATTTGTTCATTTTCTTAGTATGGATGTTTGATGTCGCAGTTAGTTGTTATGTGATTTCTTTTATATGTATTCTCCGTAGGAGATGAAGGGGATAATATGCTAAGCAATGCATGTGTGGATGAATGTTAAGTATTCAGCTTGTCTAAGTCTTTGAATGCATGAATCTGTGGATAATCACATAATTAAGTACTAGATCTAAGCATAGTGTTGGAACACAGAGTACTGTGTAGTTTTGTTCAATTGTATATGCCATAAAGATAGTAGTTAAGTGTTGAAGAATGGATCAATATTATTAAGAAAGGATTGATTAGAGTTGATCAAGTCCTAGAGTAGATGCGCGGTCTAGTTGACGCCCTGAACCATCTTGAGTGCTGCGAGGTAAGATGTTAATATCTTATCGATGTAACGTGAAGCAACTCTAATATTGCGCAGTCCTTGGATGTGCTAGGTGCGCGGCACCACAGTTTGACGAGGTATCCACCGTGAAGTAGATACTTTGCACAGTCATTTGTCCGTAGTAAGAGTCCCTTATCGTGCTGTCCATTAGCTATTGTAACCACTTGCATCACCAAGTTGTGGAAACCTGATTCTGCAACCACCCCCTCAACTTTGCCTTGGGTGAGACCTCAGTTTGTTTGCATTCTGTTGCTGAAAGGGTCTTTCAATAGGGGTTTTGTTGGTTCCTTAAACCGCGAAGTACCTAGGTCTATGTTGAAAACCTCTAGAAGGTGATATACCACCAACAAATGGTTTTGTTGCTCGGCTAAGACCAGTGATGCGATAGTGCACTTAGAAAGTAATGTGTGACAAAGAATACAAGTTCCCATTGGGTTCAAACAATTGGCATCCAAAAAAGAAGGAAATATGGGATTGGTGTGATAAGATCGAAAGAGATTTTGCAAAGAAAGAGAACAGACAGCCACGTCTTTCGAACGTAGAGTGGTTGAACAAATATTTGTGGAAAGATATTCACGAGATATCCTGGGCTTCATTCGGAAACAAGCTGCACGAGTGGATATCGCGAGATGCAGAAAGGAAAACCTATTTTCAAGGAGGAGTACCAACAGAGTGGACTCCATAGCTCACAGGGCATCTCAAAGCAATAGACATCCCACTGTCGTGAGCAGTCGACTTCTGGGTTGATAGCATACTTAAAGGATTTGTAACAGAATTTGTTGTAGACACACTGAAATCCTACAGCCAATCTGAAGCATACTTTTTCGAAGGTGTTACTAATATTTTCAGCTGAAAGGAAGTCATCAATTGGTTAAAAAAGGCATATGCCAGAGAAGAATTAAGATCTTAAAAAATGACGTAGATGTCGTACAGATCAAGTGACGCACAGGGAGCCTTCCATGCTAATCAACCCGGACCCGTGTCACAAGAACACAGTCAGGAAGCAGGAGTAGGCTGCATTTATTTCGGTCCGAGTCATCCCTGACAGAAAAACACCAAGGACATGTGTCGTTCCCTCAGCCAGTTAGGGTCCTAAAGGTCGTTTTGGAATACCATGTTTTGGAGACCCTGAAACCATCTAAGGGACCTCAGTGGTATTGTGTGAGGTGGAGCGTTAGACCGAGGGACCACGAGCAGAGCGAGACCTACTCCCCAGAGTGGCGCATTCCTAGGTGCTCATCTCAACACAGCTAGGAAGAAATCAATGGTTGGAGAAGTATCAGGGCAGGTAAGGCACGCAAAGTATATGAGTGGTGGTAACCCCTTGAGGCAAAAACCACTGATTCCACATGGCGCTCCTGTTATCACCTAAGCTGTAGTTACCCCTATGGATGTATCCACTCATGGATGGCAATAGGGAAGGGCAACTCAAAGGTGCAACCACGATCATCTCGAACTCCAATGGATTGGTTGTCACGCCAGTCGAGGCAACCTTCACTTTATGTTGTCTAGCCCAGACAAAAAAGGGGGAGACCCGATCTACTCCCGACAAGAGAGATCAAAACAAAGACACCAAATCAAGTTAATTCTTAATGAAGTAAGGTGTATGGTTCATCCTAGACCTTAGGGTGAAGTCACAAGACAAGTGAGGGATTCAAAGAGTGTAGCTTTGGTTCATAGTTGATGTGGGAGTGACTTATAATATTTGAAATGAGATCTAGGATTAGAGTACTAGTTCAATATTGGAAAATCCACTTCCTTGGGAACTGTGTCCAATGCAGGGTAGTTTAAGGGTTAAATTGGGGCTAACTAGTACAAGTGACAAGCTTGACCATGATACATGATGGCATCAAGGGTTTAGTTCACCACACAAGGTCAAACCACAAGTTAATCCAACAATCTAGGAAAGTCGAATTGACTTGGAGAGAAACCAGTGCCTTGGGAATTGGGATAATGGAGTCAAAGTAGGGTTGACTTGTGGTTAAAGACTCCTATGGCATGAGACAAGTGGGCGATTAAGGTCTTGATGGATGAATAGGTCTAAATCTACGTTTGACCAAAGTGGACCACAATCCCTTAAAATAAGGAATGCTATCCCCAAGGAAATATTTGACAAGGTGACACACTAGATCCAGGTTTTGAAATATTCTCGTTCCAAATCCACTGAAATCTCAAGTACCCACGTCCTAGAAGTGAGTCAACTCACTTATCCAACGTGGTGCGACTTTACCCAAGGAGGCCTAAAAGTGGGGTAAGTGGGGTCAAGACAAGTCCGATGACATCCAAACTTTAGATCGGCGTAGGTTAGTCAAGCAGGAGTGTGGATCTATAATTTCACGGCAATTCGACGGCTAGATCTTACTAGATCTGAGTTTAAATATACCAAGTGGTCAAAATGGGGATTAAATCCCTTAAAATGTGGAATAGGGCCCACAAGGTATAAATCAAAAAAGTGACAATATGGGGGTAGGTTATTGGATGTGTAGATCATGAATCAAGCGGGATCTCAACTACCCATCAACTAGATCTAGGTCAACTCACCCTCACCAAGAAGTGCGCCCTTGCTTGGAGGAGCTAAGTTGGCTTGGGAAGGGGGTCAAATGGAAGCCAATCCTCACCAAACTATAGATCCGGGATGCCATGGATGCTATAGAGGTGGGTTTTCAATATTATACCCAAAAACCCACTAGATCTAAGTAGATCTGAGAAAATGTAACAATGAGGGTTTGAAGAAATAAGGGTTTTATCAATTTATGAGTTAGGTCAATAGATTGGATCAAGATAAAAGAAACAAACATGTGGATCTTACCTGGGTAACCTTGTAGATGCCTTGATGATGATGATCTATGCAAACCCGATCAATTTGAGAAGCTTTGGGGTAGTTTTCTATGCAATCGATTTAGTCCAAGAAGCCAATGCGCCCTCTCTCTTGCACAACAAATGTCAACAATATCAGATTTGATTAAATCAAGAGATAAGATTGGGCCTGTTGTTTTGATATAGCATTTAAGTTCCATTACTTTTTGGGCCTGAAGTTTCCATATCCTTGGTCTATGTGTGTTTATAAACACATTGCATAGATTTACATTTATTTCAGGCTTTCTGTTGCAGGTGTGTTTTTAAGGCACTTGTTTACCTGAGCACTTCTAGGTTTGTCATGGACAGCTTGTTTACCTAGGTATTTATTTTTCCAAAAGATTTAACATTTTATTTTCATGGCCATTTTCATTTGGCATGCCTTTCATTCATGTGTGTTTAGAAACACATTGCATGAATGGGATTTTCATACAAGATATAGCATTTCATTTTTCCAGATTTTGTATTCATGGCAGCACTAAAAGTTTTAGGTTTAGCCAACACAAGTTTAGTGACTAGGGGGAATTCCAAGGAACTCCAACTCACCATAGGTAAGTTTTGTCACCAACTCAGAGCTAAGACACAATAAACAGGGAAGCTCACCCAATACAGAGGCTACAGTAGGGAAAAGTCCTCCATGCCACTAGTCAAGTAGTAAGTCAGGGTGATAAACTACAAGGTAGGCAATGGATGGATGAAGACAATGAATAATGGCGCCAACACTAGCAAGCCAAGGTATGGTGGAATGATCACCTCTATTCTCCCTAAGGAGGGTAAAACCAATGAGTATGAATAGTGAACTTCTAAGTCTGAGTAGGGACAATATAATATATATAATAAGATCAACCAGGTCCACATATCTATATGATTGCCAGATCATGACACTAAGTGATAAGACATGCTATAAGAATAAGTATAAAAGCAATATAACCATAACACAATGATATACCTGCTGAGTCATATACCTGAATGCTCATCAACCTATACCATCATATGTCCTCTGAAACTGCTGTTGCAACTCTGGGCACTACTGATTGCTCTGTACAAATTGTATAATGGCTACATCGGTCATCTCTCTGAGTGTCCTGAGACTCAGTCATGGCATGGGGAATATACTCTGCTGTCCACAATCTTATAGTGATCCAATATAGATGCTCATCTCAGCATCTCAACTGTAAGGGAACTGCCTGAATAGTGTACTGGTATCAAAAAAAATAATGTATGGTAGCCCGGCTACTATATATGTGATAACATCTGGCTCCGGCTGGGACAAGTGCTCTGCTGAAATGAGCGCTTGATAACCTCAGAATCTTTGGTCCTCTAACTCTGCTACTCGAATCCACGATCCAACACTCTACCATTTTGCTTCCAGCTTTTTATTTTTGCAACCTATTTCTGCATTCACAAACATAAAAATACCTCATGCTGCATGTGTGGGAAAAATATAAAACCAACTGAAATAAAATCTATTCTATGTCAGAAATATAGATGCATGAAATATATAAATGCAGAAGATAAATTAAGCTACTAACCTAATTTTCAAAATTTGAAATTTATTGTGCCGGAAAAAAAAAAGTGACAGGTACTCATTTAAACTAGGAGCTTACAAAGGAGCTTAGAGATAAACAAGGTGCCAGACTTAATGGCTGAAAAAACTAACTACTACCCAAGCAGGCTTATTTGGTTTCCTACCTTCTCTAATCTAACCAGTCATCACAAATGTTAGGTAAAATCATAAATCCAATGCAACCATTCGTCAAATAGGTTAATGATTCTTATTTGATTTTTGATAATAGAACACGTCAAGATTGGGCTAAAGATCAACAAATTTAAGGGCACAGTCTTCTTGATTTGTTTGTAAATTGAAGAATGGTTTGAATTATGGAATATGAAATTATGCCAAGGAGAAGACTAACTGATGCAAACATCCTCCATCAAAGAACTGATAGGATCATAAAATTCATGCAAGTTATTGCTTAAGATTGATGGGGGAAAAATATAAGGCTTGTAACTCAATTCTTTTTCACAGAACATAACTTCCTCATTTACTTCTATTACATATTCAATTTGATTCTCCCTGAGATTAATGATCAAATAGAACCCAAGTGGGGATAACTTAAAGTTTAAAGGACGGAAAAACAAAGTCAAACCCACTTGATGCTAAAAAATGGCGAAAAAATGGAATTGATCTTTAAACACCTTTCCTAGCCATCAAGAGTGATTGATAACTTGACAACAAGCATTATGGTTCAAAAATGACTGAAAAGGGGAATGAAGGGATTTTTCTCCAAACATGTAATCATGCATATACTTCCCTCTGAAAATTCCAAAGGCAAAAGATTGACTATAGCACCAACCCAAAGATGATTGAAAGAGTTGGGACGGGAGGGTAGATTGTAAATATGAAAATTCTCCCAAATAGATAGACAAGTTCGACCTTAGATTTTGACAAAAGAAAACACTCTTTACTCTAGGAATTATTTCAAGCTTTTGATCAAGTTTAATATTTACAACCTGAGGAAAAGATTCTAATTCTAAGAAATCGATGAACCTATCTTGACTAAGGATGGAAAAATTTAAAGACTCATTATAAGAGGTGGAACAAAGATTAGAGCATCTAGTGTGGTTCACTATTTCATCTTCACCTTGAGAGCGAACTTCTATTGATTCATCATTAAAATTATAAGAGGATAAGTGATCATTTTCATTTAATTGATCAGGGGCGAAATTAATAATTTCATTTAAAATATCCTGATTGCTTGCACAATGATCACCCGAAATTAACACTAAAGGATCTTGATCTATGTCCCTACTTTCTTATTCTTCAATAAGCTGATAAGGAATTGAATGATCACTAAAGACAGAATGACTAATGAGTCTCTCTGAGGGAGGAACTTCAGTAGACCTGCAAACTAAAAGCTCATCCTCAGAAATTCCCACGGGATTAGGACTAGGGCTACCTAAAAAGCAATTTGAAAACTTATGGTTTTTACAATAATTAAAGATTTGACCTTCGATTGACTCAAAAGTAGAAGACTTATTATCAGAAGAAATTGGGCAGGAAAGGTCATCTCCGGATGTTGACAAATCACTTGATATTTGATTTTTAAATGATTCCAAAATAGGATCGGAAAGGGGAAGGTTTTGATCTTGGGTTTGATTCGAAGCTACATATCATCGAATTCACTTCCCCATTCTTCTAGGAATTTATTTTCAAACATGTCATAACCAGAAATGCTATTGGGTTTCAAATTCGAAAGCCAAAGTCCAGCTCTTTCTTTGAAAGATGAATCCAATAGTCTCATACACACATCCTCATGGGTTATGGATAACTCTTTAATAATTTCCCTAAAAATTTCAAGGTGTCTTTTAGCAGAGATTTCATAACTTCCATCGAAAATAGGCAACCTTGCACATGCTTGATGAGAAATATGATGAGGATACACAACAATTTTTGAAAAGTCAAAAAATTTTAAACGACCGAAAGTTCTAGGTCGCTCAGAAGTAGCCATGGATAATAATTTTTATTTTATTTTTTATATTTTTATATTTATTTTTTTTAAATTCAAGAACCTGAAAACAAAATGATGCACCCCATGGATTCTAGATAACGATAAGATCTGTCTAAATTCTCGTGTTATAGGGATGTAAATGAGCTCGCTTCTCAGCGGAGTCACGATTGGGAGTCGCCAGGTAGATTTAAACTCTTCTACCAAGATATGTGTCGTTGTATATGCAGGAGAGAGTGAGTAAAGACTACTAGCTTGTCCAAGGTAAGCCCTATACCAAAATGTTTAGACAAATAGAATGGGAGGGCTTTAATAATATATCAAACCAGGGTAAGCCTATGCCTTCCCCGACAACGGTGCCAAAATGTTATCACCTAAGCTGTAGTTACCCCTATGGATGTATCCACTCATGGATGGAAAATAGGGACGGGCAACTCAAAGGTGCAACCACGATCACCTCGACCTCCAAAGGATTGGTTGTCACGCAAGTCGAGGCAACCTTCACTTTATGTTGTCTAGCCCAGACAAAAAAGGGGGAGACCCGATCTACTCCCGACAGGAGAGATAAAAAACAAGACACCAAATCAAGTTAATTCTGAATGAAGTAAGGTGTATGGTTCATCCTAGAACTTAGGGTGAAGTCACAAGACAAGTGAGGGATTCAAAGAGTGTATCTTTGGTTCATAGTTGATGTGGGAGTGACTTATAATATTTGAAATGAGATCTAGGATTAGAGTACTAGTTCAATATTGGAAAATCCACTGCCTTGGGAACTGTGTCCAATGCAGGGTAGTTTAAGGGTTAAATTGGGGCTAACTAGTACAAGTGACAAGCTTGACCATGATACATGATGGCATCAAGGGTTTAGTTCACCACACAAGGTCAAACCACAAGTTAATCCAACAATCTAGGAAAGTCAAATTGACTTGGAGAGAAACCAGTGCCTTGGGAATTGGGATAATGGAGTCAAAGTAGGGTTGACTTGTGGTTAAAGACTCCTATGGCATGAGACAAGTGGGCGATTAAGGTCTTGATGGATGAATAGGTCTAGATCTAGGTTTGACCAAAGTGGACCACAATCCCTTAAAATAAGGAATGCTATCCCCAAGGCAAGATTTGACAAGGTGACACACTAGACCTAGGTTTTGAAATATTCTCGTTCCAAATCCACTGAAATCTCAAGTACCCACATCCTAGAAGTGATTCAACTCACTTCTCCAAGGTGGTGCGACTTTACCCAAGGAGGCCTAAAAGTGGGGTAAGTGGGGTCAAGACAAGTCCGATGACATCCAAACTTTAGATCTGGGTAGGTTAGTCAAGTAGGAGTGTGGATCTATAATTTCACGGTAATCCGACGGCTAGATATTACTAGATCTGAGCTTAAATATACCAAGTGGTCAAAATGGGGATTAAATCCCTTAAAATGTGGAATAGGGCCCACAAGGTATAAATCAGAAAAGTGACAATCTGGGGGTAGGTTATCGGATGTGTAGATCATGAATCAAGCGAGATCTCAACTACCCATCAACTAGATCTAGGTCAACTCACCCTCACCAAGAAGTGCGCCCTTGCTTGGAGGAGCTAAGTTGGCTTGGGAAGGGGGTCAAATGGAATCCAATCCTCACCAAACTATAGATCCGGGATGCTGTGGATGCTATAGAGGTGGGTTTTCAATATTATACCCAACAACCCACTAGATCTAAGTAGATCTGAGAAAATGTAACAATGAGGGTTTGAAGAAATAAGGGTTTTATCAATTTATGAGTTAGGTCAATGGATTGGATCAAGATAAAAGAAACAAACCTGTGGATCTTACCTGGGTAACCTTGTATATGCCTTGATGATGATGATCTATGCAAACCCGATCAATTTGAGAAGCTTTGGGGTAGTTTTCTATGCAATCAATTTAGTCCAAGAAGCCAATGCGCCCTTTCTCCTGCAAAACAAACGTCAACAATATCAAATTTGATGCAATCAAGAGATAAGACTAATGCCACAAGAGAAGTAACAGAAAGATAGCATAGATCACAATGATGCTAATGATAACCCCCTGATACAAGCAAATGCCAAGAAAGTGGATTTGAAGAAGCCTTGCAAAATCGCCCTTGTTGAAGTTGCCCTCATGTAAACAAGACAATGATTTCCAAAATAGATAGATTTTACCACAAATTCCAAATGCTAGGTTGCAATAGACTTTCCAATCACCATCTAAGAACACCAGATGCAAAGGAGACCACAAGAATTTCCACAAGAAATTTTTTCTATACCAATAATCCAAGAGCCAAAGACCCCTTACAATGAGAAGCTCTCTCCTTTAAATAGGAAGGAGAGGCACCAAAACCCTAACCACTTTTTGAATGAGTGGCTAAGATTAAAAGATACAAATCTCTAATCAATGGTTGAGATGAGCTCATCAATAAAATACATGGATCACTAATAAAATATTATATGAGTGGACCAAATCGCCCTAGAAGAGGGGAATCCCACCAAATCATGATGACAAAATATAATAAGGGGCTTATGGTGGGTCCAAGGGGTAATTTTATCCCTCCTTGGTCAATACCCATAGCACAATAATCATAAAATAATCCTCAATGTACCAAATCGTGCCTCCATGGTCAAATTGTATGCCTCAAAAAGACCTCAAAAATCCTCAGAAAGTGCCATAAGTGATGGATGCGGGCCCCGATGAAGCTGAAACTGCTGGAGGAGGTGTGGAGGACCCCGATCTATCATCACTGATCATCCCATGCCATAACATTTCCTTAGTCTCCCAAATCGATTTCCTCAATAGCCATTTCTACCAATCCTGAAATGCCTCGGGAAGCGTGAAATTGCCCCAAACTGCCTCCTGGATTGCTTGCGCTGTCAAGGTGAGGGCACCAGTGTGTCCGGGAGGGGGGTAATATGGTAAAAACAAGTGGCTGGACCACCCCCTCCATCATCAGCTCCCTAGGTCAACTGGATAAATATCACATATGCTCTGACAGGGCATCCGACAGACCAAAACTGCATTGGGATAGCCTACTGAGGCTAAATCATCACTCTAAGTGCCCGGAAGTGAAAACAAACTTTCTCATCGGACTCAGAAGGTCCAAATCCATCAAAAATGTGTACTCATACACCATATGAGTCTCTGCATGATCAAAATATATATCCAATATACCAGAACAGGGCCAATAATAATAATCTGTAAATGATCAAATACTGCTGTAAACCAAGAATCATCATCATAAAACTGTAGCTGCTGCATAGAATCATCATGTATGTATACATAGACCATATATCATCTGTACATATCATCATAAGGTCCAACCATCTCATGTCCTATGTTTGACCTTGGTCAGACTAGGCCTAACCAATTCAACATGACCAAATATAACTCAGATCATCATCAGAAGCTGCTGCAAAGTGTCAAAGGTCAATGCATGCTCTACAACTTATTCAAATAACAATTATAACACAAAGTAATCATTACTGGCGATCTAAATCCAAATATATAGTGTCATTAATTATTATTATTACTCAGACCAGACTTTCAAGATCATACTCACTTCATAGCTGTGATCAATTTGCTAGTGAAGGGTGAAGGCTAAAATAACTGGCTAGGCTAAGGGATGACTTGACTGACTTGACTTTGTGACACTTTGCCAAGGGAAAGGGAATACACACCATAGTATATACTGAATGAGCAATAACACAGGGAATGGGAGTGTCTCACAAATGGATGAGTTGTTCAAAGAGGGTTTATTCACCTTTAACAGATGCACACAATCCATAATACAAATAAGGCCAGCAATTGTTTTGATATAGCATTTAATTTACATTGCTTTTTGGGTCTGAAGTTTCCATAGCCTTGTTCTATGTGTGTTTATAAACACATTCCATAGATTTACATTTATTTTAGGCTTTCTGCTGCAGGTGTGTTTTTAAGGCACTTGTTTACCTGAGCACTTCTAGGTGTGTCATGGACAGCTTGTTTACCTAGGTATTTATTTTTCCAAAAGATATAACATTTTATTTTCATGGCCATTTTCATTTGGCATGCCTTTCATTCATGTGTGTTTAGAAACACATTGCATGAATGGGCTTTTCATACAAGATATAGCATTTCATTTTTCCAGATTTTGTATTCATGGCAGCACTAAAAGTTTCAGGTTTAGCCAACACAACTTTAGTGACTAGGGGGAATTCCAAGGAACTCCAACTCACCATAGGTAAGTTTTGTCACCAACTCAGAGCTGATACACAATAAACAGGGAAGCTCACCCAATACAGAGGCTGCAGTGGGGAAAAGTCCTCCATGCCACTAGTCAAGTAGTAAGTCAGGGTGATAAACTACAAGGTAGGCAATGGATGGATGAAGACAATGAATAATGGAGCCAACACTAGCAAGCCAAGGTATGGTGGAATGATCACTTCTATTCTCCCTAAGGAGGGTAAAACCAATGAGTATGAATAGTGAACTTCTAAGTCTGAGTAGGGACAATATAATATATATAATAAGATCAACCAGGTCCACATATCTATATGATCGCCAGATCATGACACTAAGTGCTAAGACATGCTATAAGAATAAGTATAAAAGCAATATAACCATAACACAATGATATACCTGCTGAGTCATATACCTGAATGCTCATCAACCTGTACCATCATATGTCCTATGAAACTGTTGTTGCAACTCTGGGCACTACTGACTGCTCTGTACAAATGGTATAATGGCTACATCGATCATCTCTCTGAGTGTCCTGAGACTCAGTCATGGCAAGGGGAATATACTCTGTTGTCCACAATCTGATAGTGATCCAATATAAATGCTCATCTCAGCATCTCAACTGTAAGGGAACTGGCTGAATAGTGTACTGGTATTAAAAAAAATAATGTATGGTAGCCCGGCTACTATATATGTGATAACATCTAGCTCCGGCTGGGACAAGTGCTCTGCTGAAATGAGCACTTGAGAACCTCAGAATCTCTGGTCCTTGAACTCTGCTACTCGAATCCACGATCCAACACTCTACCATTTTGCTTCCAGCTTTTTATTTTTGCAACCTATTTCTACATTCACAAACATAAAAATACCTTATGACACATGTGTGGGAAAAATATAAAACCAACTGAAATAAAATCTATTCTATGTCAGAAATATAGATGCTTGAAATATATAAATGCAGAAGATAAATTAAGCTACTAACCTAATTTGCAAAATTTGAAATTTATTGTGCCGGAAAAAGAAAAGTGACAGGTACTTATTTAAACTAGGAGCTTACAAAGGAGCCTAGAGATAAACAAGGTGCCAGACTCAATGGCTGAAAAAACTAACTACTGCCCAAGCAGTCTTATTTGGTTTCCTACCTACTATAATCTAACCAGTCATCACAAATGTTAGGTAAAATCATAAATCCAATGCAACCATTCATCAAATAGGTTAATGATTCTTATTTGATTTTTGATAATAGAACACGTCAAGATTGGGCTAAAGATCAACAAATTTAAGGGCACAGTCTTCTTGATTTGTTCGTAAATTGAAGAATGGTTTGAATTATGGAATATGAAATTATGCCAAGGAGAAGACTGACTGATGCAAACATCCTCCATCAAAGAACTGATAGGATCATAAAATTCATGCAAGTTATTGCTTAAGATTGATGGGGGAAAAATATAAGGCTTGTAACTCAATTCTTTTTCACAGAACATAACTTCCTCATTTACTTCTCTTACATATTCAATTTGGTTCTCCCTGGGATTAATGATCAAATAGAAACCAAGTGGGGATAACTTAAAGTTTAAAGGACGGAAAAACAAAGTCAAACCCACTTGATGCTCAAAAATGGCGAAAAAATGGAATTGATCTTTAAACACCTTTCCTAGCCACCAAGAGTGATTGATAACTTGACAACAAGCATTATGGTTCCAAAATGACTAAAAAGGGGAATGAAGGGTTTTTTCTCCAAACATGTAATCATCCATATACTTCCCTCTGAAAATTCCAAAGGCAAAAGATTGGCTATAGCACCAACCCAAAGAAGATTGAAAGAGTTGGGACGGGAGGGTAGATTGTAAATATGAAGATTCTCCCAAATAGACAGACAAGTTCGACCTTAGATTTTGACAAAAGAAAACACTCTTTATTCAAGGAATTATTTCACTATTTCATCTTCATCTTGAGAGTGAACTTCTATTGATTCATCATTAAAATTATAAGAGGATAAGTGATCATTTTCAAAATATCCTGATTGTTTGCACAATGATCACCCGAAATTAACACTAAAGGATCTTGATCTATGTCCCTACTTTCTTCTTCTTCAATAAGCTGATAAGGAATTGAATGATCACTAAAGACAGAATGACTAATGAGTCTCTCTGAGGGAGGAACTTCAGTAGACCTGTTAACTAAAAGCTCATCCTCAGAAATTCCCTCGAGATTAGGACTAGGGCTACCTAAAAAGCAATTTGAAAACTTGTGGTTTTTACAATGATTAAATATTTGACCTTCGATTGAGTCAAAAGTAGAAGACTTATTATCAGAAGAAATTGGGCAGGAAAGGTCATCTCCGGATGTTGACAAATCACTTGATATTTGATTGTTAAATGATTCCACAATAGGATCGGAAAGGGGAAGGTTTTGATCTTGGGTTTCATTCGAAAGCTACATATCATCGAATTCACTTCCCCATTCTTCTAGGAATTTATTCTCAAACATGTCATAACCAGAAATGCTATTGGGTTTCAAATTCGAAAGCCAGAGTCCAGCTCTTTCTTTGAAAGATGAATCCAATAGTCTCATACACACATCCTCATGGGTTATGGATAACTCTTTTATAATTTCCCTAAAAAGTTCAAGGTGTCTTTTAGCAGAGATTTCACAACTTCCATCGAAAATAGGCAACCTTGCACATGCTTGATGAGGAATATGATGAGGATACACAACAATTTTTGAAAAGTCAAAAACTTTTAAACGACCGAAAGTTCTAGGTCGCTCAGAAGTAGCCATGGATAATAATTTTTATTTTATTTTTTATATTTTTATACTTATTTTTTTTAAATTCAAGAACCTGAAAACAAAATGATGCACCCCATGGATTCTAGATAACGATAAGATCTGTCTAAATTCTAGTGTTATAGGGATGTAAATGAGCTCGCTCCTCAGCGGAGTCACGATTGGGAGTCGCCAGGTAGATTTAAACTCTTCTACCAATATATGTGTCGTTGTATATGCAGGAGAGAGTGAGTAAAGACTACTAGCTTGTCCAAGGTAAGCCCTATACCAAAATGTTTAGACAAAGAGAATGGGAGGGCTTTAATAATATATCGAACCAGGGTAAGCCTATGCCTTCCCCAGCAACGGCGCCAAAATGTTATCATCTAAGCTATAGTTACCCCTATGGATGTATCCACTCATGGATGGAAAATAGGGACGAGCAACTCAAAGGTGCAACCACGATCACCTCGACCTTCTATGGATTGGTTTTCACGCCAGTCGAGGCAACCTTCACTTTATAATGTCTAGCCCAGACAAAAAAGGGGGAGACCCAATCTACTCTCGATAGGAGAGATAAAAAACAAGACAGCAAATCAAGTTAATGCTGAATGAAGTAAGGTGTATGGTTCATCCTAGACCTTAGGGTGAAGTCACAAGAAAAGTGAGGGATTCAAAGAGTGTAGCTTTGGTTCATAGTTGATGTGGGAGTGACTTATAATATTTGAAATGAGATCTAGGATTAGAGTACTAGTTCAATATTGGAAAATCCACTGCCTTGGGAACTGTGTCCAATGCAGGGTATTTTAAGGGTTAAATTGGGGCTAACTAGTACAAGTGACAAGCTTGACCATGATACATGATGGCATCAAGGGTTTAGTTCACCACACAAGGTCAAACCACAAGTTAATCCAACAATCTAGGAAAGTCGAATTGACTTGGAGAGAAACCAGTGCCTTGGGAATTGGGATAATGGAGTCAAAGTAGGGTTGACTTGTGGTTAAAGACTACTATGGCATGAGACAAGTGGGCGATTAAGGTCTTGATGGATGAATAGGTCTAGATCTAGGTTTGACCAAAGTGGACCACAATCCCTTAAAATAAGGAATGCTATCCCCAAGGCAAGATTTGACAAGGTGACACACTAGACCTAGGTTTTGAAATATTCCCGTTCCAAATCCACTGAAATCTCAAGTACCCACGTCCTAGAAGTGATTCAACTCACTTCTCCAAGGTGGTGCGACTTTACCCAAGGAGGCCTAAAAGTGGGGTAAGTGGGGTCAAGACAAGTCCGATGACATCCAAACTTTAGATTCGGGTAGGTTAGTCAAGTAGGAGTGTGGATCTATAATTTCACGGCAATCCGACAGCTAGATCTTACTAGATCTGAGTTTAAATATACCAAGTGGTCAAAATGGGGATTAAATCCCTTAAAATGTGGAATAGGGACCACAAGGTATAAATCAGAAAAGTGACAATCTGGGGGTAGGTTATCGGATGTGTAGATCATGAATCAAGCGAGATCTCAACTACCCATCAACTAGATCTAGGTCAACTCACCCTCACCAAGAAGTGCACCCTTGCTTGGAGGAGCTAAGTTGGCTTGGGAAGGGGGTCAAATGGAAGCCAATCCTCACCAAACTATAGATCCGGGATGCCGTGGATGCTATAGAGGTGGGTTTTCAATATTATACCCAACAACCCACTAGATCTAAGTAGATCTGACAAAATGTAACAATGAGGGTTTGAAGAAATAAGGGTTTTATCAATTTATGAGTTAGGTCAATGGATTGGATCAAGATAAAAGAAACAAACCTGTGGATCTTACCTGGGTAACCTTGTAGATGCCTTGATGATGATGATCTCTTCAAACCCGATCAATTTGAGAAGCTTTGGGGTAGTTTTCTATGCAATCGATTTAGTCCAAGAAGCCAATGCGCCCTCTCTCCTGCACAACAAACGTCAACAATATCAGATTTGGTGCAATCAAGAGATAAGACTAATGCCACAAGAGAAGTAACAGAAATATAGCATAGATAACAATGATGCTAATGATAACCCCCTGATACAAGCAAATGCCAAGAAAGTCGATTTGAAGAAGCTTTGCAAAATCGCCCTTGTTGAAGTCGTCCTCCTGTAGACAAGACAATGATTTCCAAAATAGATAGATCTTACCACAAATTCCAAATGCTAGGTTGCAATAGACTTTCCAATCACCATCTAAGAACACGAGATGCAAAGGAGACCACAAGAATTTCCACAAGAAAGTTTTTCTATACCAGTAATCCAAGAGCCAAAGACCCCTTACAATGAGAAGCTCTCTCCTTTAAATAGGAAGGAGAGGCACCAAAACCCTAACCACTTTTTGAATGAGTGGCTAAGATTAAAAGATACAAATGTCTAATCAATGGTTGAGATGAGCTCAACAATAAAATACATGGATCACTAATAAAATATTATATGAGTGGACTAAATCGCCCTAGAAGAGGGGAATCCCACCAAATCATGATGACAAAATATAATAAGGGGCTTATGGTGGGTCCAAGGGGTAATTTTATCCCTCCTTGGTCAATACCCATAGCACAATAATCATAAAATAATCCTCAATGTACCAAATCGTGCCTCCATGGTCAAATCCTACGCCTCAAAAAGACCTCAGAAATCCTCAGAAAGTGCCATAAGTGATGGATGCGGGCCCTGATGAAGCTGAAACTGTTGGAGGAGTTATGGAGGACCCCGATCTATCATCACTGATCATCCCATTCCATAACATTGCCTCCGTATCCCAAATCAATTTCCTCAATAGCCATTTCTACCAATCCTGAAATGCCTCGGGAAGCGTGAAACTGCCCCAAACTGCCTCCTGGAGTGCCTGCGCTGTCAAGGTGAGGGCACCAGTGTGTCCGGGAGGGGGCTAATATGGTAAAAACAAGTGGCTGGACCACCCCCTCCATCATCAGCGCCCTAGGTCAACTGGATAAATATCACATCTGCTCTGATAGGGCATCCGACATACCAAATCTGCTCTGATAGGGCATCCTAATTGTTTGCATAATGATCACCCGAAATTAACACTAAAGGATCTTGATCTATGTCTCTACTTTCTTCTTCTTCAATAAGTTGATAAGGAATTGAATGATCACTAAAGACAGAATGACTAATGAGTCTCTCTGAGGGAGGAACTTCAGTATACCTGTTAACTAAAAGCTCATCCTCAGAAATTCCGTCGGGATTAGGACTAGGGCTACCTAAAAAGCAATTTGAAAACTTATGGTTTTTACAATGATTAAAGATTTGACCTTCGATTGACTCAAAAGTAGAAGACTTATTATCAGAAGAAATTAGGTAGGAAAGGTCATCTCCAGATGTTGACAAATCACTTGATACTTGACTGTTAAATGATTCCACAATAGGATCGGAAAGGGGAAGGTTTTGATCTTGGGTTTGATTCGAAAGCTACATATCATCGAATTCACTTCCCCATTCTTCTAGGAATTTATTTTCAAACATGTCATAACCAGAAATGCTATTGGGTTTCAAATTCGAAAGCCAGAGTCCAGCTCTTTCTTTGAAAGATGAAGCCAATAGTCTCATACACACATCCTCATGGGTTATGGATAACTCTTTAATAATTTCCCTAAAAAGTTCAAGGTGTCTTTTAGCAGAGATTTCATAACTTCCATCGAAAATAGGCAACCTTGCACATGCTTGATGAGGATACACAACAATTTTTGAAAAGTCAAAAACTTTTAAACGACCGAAAGTTCTAGGTTGCTAAGAAGCAGCCATGGATAATAATTTTTATTTTATTTTTTATATTTTTATATTTATTTTTTTTAAATTCAAGAACCTGAAAACAAAATGATGCACCCCATGGATTCTAGATAACGATAAGATCTGTCTAAATTCTAGTGTTATAGGGATGTAAATGAGCTCGCTCCTCAGCAGAGTCACAATTGGGAGTCGCCAGGTAGATTTAAACTCTTCTACCAAGATATGTGTCGTTGTATATGCAGGAGAGAGTGAGTAAAGACTACTAGCTTGTCCAAGGTAAGCCCTATACCAAAATGTTTAGACAAAGAGAATGGGAGGGATTTAATAATATATCGAACCAGGGTAAGCCTATGCCTTCCCCGGCAACGGCGCCAAAATGTTATCACCTAAGTTGTAGTTACCCCTATGGATGTATCCACTCATTGATGGAAAATAGGGATGGGCAACTCAAAGGTGCAACCACGATCACCTCGACCTCCAATGGATTGGTTTTTATGCCAGTTGAGGCAACCTTCACTTTATGTTGTCTAGCCCAGACAAAAAAGGGGGAGACCCCATCTACTCCCGAGAGGAGAGATAAAAAACAAGACACCAAATCAAGTTAATTCTGAATGAAGTAATGTGTATGGTTCATCCTAGACCTTAGGGTGAAGTCACAAGACAAGTGAAGGATTCAAAGAGTGTAGCTTTGGTTCATAGTTGATGTGGGAGTGACTTATAATATTTGAAATGAGATCTAGGATTAGAGTACTAGTTCAATATTGGAAAATCCACTGCCTTGGGAACCGTGTCCAATGCAGGGTAGTTTGGGGTTAAATTGGGGCTAACTAGTACAAGTGACAAGCTTGACCATGATACATGATGGCATCAAGGGTTTAGTTCACCACACAAGGTCAAACCACAAGTTAATCCAACAATCTAGGAAATTCGAATTGACTTGGATAGAAACCAGTGCCTTGGGAATTGGGGTAATGGAGTCAAAGTAGGGTTGACTTGTGGTTTAAGACTACTATGGCATGAGACAAGTGGGCGATTAAGGTCTTGATGGATGAATAGGTCTAGATCTAGTTTTGACCAAAGTGGACCACAATCCCTTAAAATAAGGAATGCTATCCCCAAGGCAAGATTTGACAAGGTGACAGACTAGACCTAGGTTTTTAAATATTCTCGTTCCAAATCCACTGAAATCTCAAGTACCCACGTCCTAGAAGTGATTCAACTCACTTCTCCAAGGTGGTGAGACTTTACCCAAGGAGGCCTAAAAGTGGGGTAAGTGGGGTCAAGACAAGTCCGATGACATCCAAACTTTAGATTCGGGTAGGTTAGTCAAGTAGGAGTGTGGCTCTATAATTTCACGGCAATCCAACGGCTAGATCTTACTAGATTTGAGTTTAAATATACCAAGTGGTAAAAATGGGGATTAAATCAATTAAAATGTGGAATAGGGCCCACAAGGTATAAATCAGAAAAGTGACAATCTGGGGGTAGGTTATCGGATGTGTAGATCATGAATAAAGCGAGATCTCAACTACCCATCAACTAGATCTAGGTCAACTCACCCTCACCAAGAAGTGCGCCCTTGCTTGGAGGAGCTAAGTTGGCTTGGGAAGGGGGTCAAATGGAAGCCAATCCTCACCAAACTATAGATCCGGGATGCCGTGGATGCTATAGAGGTGGGTTTTCAATATTATACCCAACAACCCACTAGATCTAAGTAGATCTGAGAAAATGTAACAATGAGGGTTTGAAGAAATAAGGGTTTTATCAATTTATGAGTTAGGTCAATGGATTGGATCAAGATAAAAGAAACAAACCTGTGGATCTTACCTGGGTAACCTTGTAGATGCCTTGATGATGATGATCTCTTCAAACCCGATCAATTTGAGAAGCTTTGGGGTAGTTTTCTATGCAATCGATTTAGTCCAAGAAGCCAATGCGCCCTCTCTCCTGCACAACAAACGTCAACAATATCAGATTTGATGCAATCAAGAGATAAGACTAATGCCACAAGAGAAGTAACAGAAATATAGCAAAGATAACAATGATGCTAATGATAACCCCCTAATACAAGCAAATGCCAAGAAAGTCGATTTGAAGAAGCCTTGCAAAATCGCCCTTGTTGAAGTCGTCCTCCTGTAGACAAGACAATGATTTCCAAAATAGATAGATCTTACCACAAATTCCAAATACTAGGTTGCAATAGACTTTCCAATCACCATCTAAGAACACCAGATGCAAAGGAGACCACAAGAATTTCCACAAGAAAGTTTTTCTATACCAATAATCCAAGAGCCAAAGACCCCTTACAATGAGAAGCTCTCTCCTTTAAATAGGAAGGAGAGGCACCAAAACCCTAACCACTTTTTGAATGAGTGGCTAAGATTAAAAGATACAAATGTCTAATCAATGGTTGAGATGAGCTCAACAATAAAATACATGGATCACTAATAAAATATTATATGAGTGGACCAAATCGCCCTAGAAGAGGGGAATCCCACCAAATCATGATGACAAAATATAATAAGGGGCTTATGGTGGGTCCAAGGGGTAATTTTATCCCTCCTTGGTCAATACCCATAGCACAATAATCATAAAATAATCCTCAATGTACCAAATCGTGCCTCCATCGTCAAATCCTACGCCTCAAAAAGACCTCAGAAATCCTCAGAAAGTGCCATAAGTGATGGATGCGGGCCCCGATGAAGCTGAAACTGTTGGAGGAGTTATGGAGGACCCCGATCTATCATCACTGATCATCCCATTCCATAACATTGCCTCCGTATCCCAAATCGATTTCCTCAATAGCCATTCCTACCAATCGTGAAATGCCTCGGGAAGCGTGAAACTGCCCCAAACTGCCTCCTGGAGTGCCTGCGCTGTCAAGGTGAGGGCACCAGTGTGTCCGGGAGGGGGATAATATGGTAAAAACAAGTGGCTGGACCACCCCCTCCATCATCAGCGCCCTGGGTCAACCGGATAAATATCACATCTGCTCTGATAGGGCATCCAACATACCAAATCTGCTCTGATAGGGCATCCTAATTGTTTGCATAATGATCACCCGAAATTAACACTAAAGGATCTTGATCTATGTCTCTACTTTCTTCTTCTTCAATAAGCTGATAAGGAATTGAATGATCACTAAAGACAGAATGACTAATGAGTCTCTCTGAGGGAGGAACTTCAGTATACCTGTTAACTAAAAGCTCATCCTCAGAAATTCCGTCGGGATTAGGACTAGGGCTACCTAAAAAGCAATTTGAAAACTTATGGTTTTTACAATGATTAAAGATTTGACCTTCGATTGACTCAAAAGTAGAAGACTTATTATCAGAAGAAATTAGGTAGGAAAGGTCATCTCCAGATGTTGACAAATCACTTGATACTTGACTGTTAAATGATTCCACAATAGGATCGAAAAGGGGAAGGTTTTGATCTTGGGTTTGATTCGAAAGCTACATATCATCGAATTCACTTCCCCATTCTTCTAGGAATTTATTTTCAAACATGTCATAACCAGAACTGCTATTGGGTTTCAAATTCGAAAGCCAGAGTCCAGCTCTTTCTTTGAAAGATGAAGCCAATAGTCTCATACACACATCCTCATGGGTTATGGATAACTCTTTAATAATTTCCCTAAAAAGTTCAAGGTGTCTTTTAGCAGAGATTTCATAACTTCCATCGAAAATAGGCAACCTTGCACATGCTTGATGAGGATACACAACAATTTTTGAAAAGTCAAAAACTTTTAAACGACCGAAAGTTCTAGGTTGCTAAGAAGCAGCCATGGATAATAATTTTTATTTTATTTTTTATATTTTTATATTTATTTTTTTTAAATTCAAGAACCTGAAAACAAAATGATGCACCCCATGGATTCTAGATAACGATAAGATCTGTCTAAATTCTAGTGTTATAGGGATGTAAATGAGCTCGCTCCTCAGCAGAGTCACGATTGGGAGTCGCCAGGTAGATTTAAACTCTTCTACCAAGATATGTGTCGTTGTATATGCAGGAGAGAGTGAGTAAAGACTACTAGCTTGTCCAAGGTAAGCCCTATACCAAAATGTTTAGACAAAGAGAATGGGATGGATTTAATAATATATCGAACCAGGGTAAGCCTATGCCTTCCCTGACAACGATGCCAAAATGTTATCACCTAAGTTGTAGTTACCCCTATGGATGTATCCACTCATTGATGGCAAATAGGGATGGTCAACTCAAAGGTGCAACCACGATCACCTCGACCTCCAATGGATTGGTTTTTATGCCAGTTGAGGCAACCTTCACTTTATGTTGTCTAGCCCAGACAAAAAAGGGGGAGACCCCATCTACTCCCGAGAGGAGAGATAAAAAACAAGACACCAAATCAAGTTAATTCTGAATGAAGTAAGGTGTATGGTTCATCCTAGACCTTAGGGTGAAGTCACAAGACAAGTGAAGGATTCAAAGAGTGTATCTTTGGTTCATAGTTGATGTGGGAGTGACTTATAATATTTGAAATGAGATCTAGGATTAGAGTACTAGTTCAATATTGGAAAATCCACTGCCTTGGGAACCGTGTCCAATGCAGGGTAGTTTATGGTTAAATTGGGGCTAACTAGTACAAGTGACAAGCTTGACCATGATACATGATGGCATCAAGGGTTTAGTTCACCACACAAGGTCAAACCACAAGTTAATCCAACAATCTAGGAAATTCGAATTGACTTGGATAGAAACCAGTGCCTTGGGAATTGGGATAATGGAGTCAAAGTAGGGTTGACTTGTGGTTTAAGACTACTATGGCATGAGACAAGTGGGCGATTAAGGTCTTGATGGATGAATAGGTCTAGATCTAGTTTTGACCAAAGTGGACCACAATCCCTTAAAATAAGGAATGCTATCCCCAAGGCAAGATTTGACAAGGTGACAGACTAGACCTAGGTTTTGAAATATTCTTGTTCCAAATCCACTGAAATCTCAAGTACCCACGTCCTAGAAGTGATTCAACTCACTTCTCCAAGGTGGTGCGACTTTACCCAAGGAGGCCTAAAAGTGGGGTAAGTGGGGTCAAGACAAGTCCGATGACATCCAAACTTTAGATTCGGGTAGGTTAGTCAAGTAGGAGTGTGGCTCTATAATTTCACGGCAATCCGACGGCTAGATCTTACTAGATTTGAGTTTAAATATACCAAGTGGTAAAAATGGGGATTAAATCAATTAAAATGTGGAATAGGGCCCACAAGGTATAAATCAGAAAAGTGACAATCTGGGGGTAGGTTATCGGATGTGTAGATCATGAATCAAGCGAGATCTCAACTACCCATGAACTAGATCTAGGTCAACTCACCCTCACCAAGAAGTGCGCCCTTGCTTAGAGGAGCTAAGTTGGCTAGGGAAGGGGGTCAAATGGAAGCCAATCCTCACCAAATTATAGATCCGGGATGACGTGGATGCTATAGAGGTGGGTTTTCAATATTATACCCGAAAACCCACTAGATCTAAGTAGATCTGAGAAAATGTAACAATGAGGGTTTGAAGAAATAAGGGTTTTATCAATTTATGAGTTACATCAATGGATTAGATCAAGATAAAAGAAACAAACCTATGGATCTTACCTGGGTAACATTGTATATGCCTTGATGATGATGATCTATGCAAACCCGATCAATTTGAGAAGCTTTGGGGTAGTTTTCTATGCAATCGATTTAGTCCAAGAAGCCAATGCGTCCTCTCTCCTGCACAACAAACGTCAACAATATCAGATTTGAAGCAATCAAGAGATAAGACTAATGCCACAAGAGAAGTAATAGAAAGATAGCATAGATCACAATGATGCTAATGATAACCCCCTGATACAAGCAAATGCCAAGAAAGTTGATTTGAAGAAGCCTTGCAAAATCGCCCTTGTTGAAGTCGCCCTCCTGTAGACAAGACAATGATTTCCAAAATAGATAGATCTTACCACAAATTCCAAATGCTAGGTTGCAATAGACTTTCCAATCACCATCTAAGAACACCAGATGCAAAGGAGACCGCAATAATTTTCACAAGAAAGTTTTTCTATACCAATAATCCAAGAGCCAAAGACCCCTTACAATGAGAAGCTCTCTCCTTTAAATAGGAAGGAGAGGCACCAAAACCCTAACCACTTTTTCAATGAGTGGCTAAGATTAAAAGATACAAATGTCTAATCAATGGTTGAGATGAGCTCAACAATAAAATACATGGATCACTAATAAAATATTATATGAGTGGACCAAATCGCCTTAGAAGAGGGGAATCCCACCAAATCATGATGACAAAATATAATAAGGGGCTTATGGTGGGTCCAAGGGGTAATTTTATTCCTCCTTGGTCAATACCCATAGCACAATAATCATAAAATAATCCTCAATGTACCAAATTGTGCCTCCATGGTCAAATCCTACGCCTCAAAAAGACCTCAGAAATCCTCAGAAAGTGCCATAAGTGATGGATGCGGGCCCCGATGAAGCTGAAACTGCTGGAGGAGGTGTGGAGGACCCCGATCTATCATCACTGATCATCCCATGCCATGACATTTCCTTAGTATCCCAAATCGATTTCCTCAATAGCCATTTCTACCAATCCTGAAATGCCTCGGGAAGCGTGAAACTGCCCCAAACTGCCTCCTGGAGTGCCTGCGCTGTCAAGGTGAGGGGACCAGTGTGTCCTTGAGGGGGGTAATATGGTAAAAACAAGTGGCTGGACCACCCCCTCCATCATCAGCGCCCTAGGTCAACCGGATAAATATCACATCTGCTCTGACAAGGCATCCGACAGACCAAAACTGCACTGGGATAGCCTATTGAGGCTCAATCATCACTGTAAGTGCCCGTAACTGAAAACAAACTATCTCATCGGACTCAGAAGGTCCAAATCCATCAAAAATGTGTACTCATACACCATATGAGTCTCTGCATGATCAAAATATATATCCAATATACCAGAACAGGGCCAATAATAATAATCTGTAACTGATCAAATACTGCTGTAAACCAAGAATCAACATCATAACCCTGTAGCTGCTGCATAGAATCATCATGTATGTATACATAGATCATATATCATCTGTCCATATCATCATAAGGTCCAACCATCTGATGTCCTATGTTTGACCTTGGTCAGACTAGGCCTACCCAAGTCAACATGACCAAATATAACTTAGATCATCATCAGAAGCTGCTGCAAAGTGTCAAAGGTTAATGCATGCTCTACAACTTACTCAAATAACAATTATAACACAAATTAATCATTACTGGCGATCTAAATCCAAATATATAGTGTCATTAATTATTATTATTACTCAGACCAGACTTTCAAGATCATACTCACTTCATAGCTATGATCAATTTGCTAGTGAAGGGTGAAGGCTAAAATAACTGGCTAGGCTAAGGGATGACTTGAATGACTTAACTTTGTGACACTTTGGCAAGGGAAATGGAATACACACCATAGTATATACTGAATGAGCAATAACACAGGGAATGGCGGTGTCTCACAAATGGATGAGTTGTTCAAAGAGGCTTTATTCACCTTTAACAGATGCGCACAATCCATAATACAAATAAGTCCAGCAATTGTTTTGATATAGCATTTAAGTTCCATTGCTTTTTGGGCCTGAAGTTTCCATAGCCTTGGTCTATGTGTGTTTATAAACACATTGCATAGATTTACATTTATTTTAGTCTTTCTGCTGTAGGTGTGTTTTTGAGGCACTTGTTTACTTGAGCACTTCTAGGTGTGTCATGGATAGCTTGTTTACCTAGATATTTATTTCTCCAAAAGATATAACATTTTATTTTCATGGCCATTTTCATTTGGCATGCCTTTCATTCATGTGTGTTTAGAAACACATTGCATGAATGGGCTTTTCATACAAGATATAGCATTTCATTTTTCCATATTTTGTATTCATGGCAGCACTAAAAGTTTCAGGTTTAGCCAACACAACTTTAGTGACTAGGGGGAAATCCAAGGAACTCCAACTCACCATAGGTAAGTTTTGTCACCAACTCAGATCCGAGACACAATAAACAGGGAAGCTCACCCAATACCGAGGCTACAGTGGGGAAACGTCCTCCATGCCACTAGTCAAGTAGTAAGTCAGGGTGATAAACTACAAGGTAGGCAATGGATGGATGAAGACAATGAATAATGGAGCCAACACTAGCAAGCCAAGGTATGGTGGAATGATCACCTCTATTCTCCCTAAGGAGGGTAAAACCAATGAGTATGAATAGTGAACTTCTAAGTCTGAGTAGGGACAATATAATATATATAATAAGATCAACCAGGTCCACATATCTATATGATCGCCAGATCATGACACTAAGTGCTAAGACATGCTATAAGAATAAGTATAAAAGCAATATAACCATAACACAATGATATACCTACTGAGTCATATACCTGAATGCTCATCAACCTGTAACATCATATGTCCTCTGAAACTGCTGTTGCATCTCTGGGCACTACTGACTGCTCTGTACAAATGGTATAATGGCTACATCGGTCATCTCTCTGAGTGTCCTGAGACTCAGTCATGGCATGGGGAATATACTCTGCTTTCCACAATCTGATAGTGATCCAATATAGATGCTCATCTCAGGATCTCAACTGTAAGGGAACTGGCTGAATAGTGTACTGGTATCAAAAAAAAAATGTATCGTAGCCCGACTACTATATATGTGATAACATCTAGCTCCGGCTGGGACAAGTGCTCTGCTGAAATGAGTGCTTGAGAACCTCAGAATCTTTGGTCCTCGAACTCTGCTACTCGAATCCACGATCCAGCACTCTACCATTTTGCTTCCATCTTTTTATTTTTGCAACCTATTTCTACATTCACAAACATAAAAATACCTCATGCCGCATGTTTGGGAAAAATATAAAACCAACCGAAATAAAATCTATTCTATGTCAGAAATATAGATGCATGAAATATATAAATGCAGAAGATAAATTAAGCTACTAACCTAATTTGCAAAATTTGAAATTTATTGTGTAGGAAAAAGAAAAGTGACAGGTACTCATTTAAACTAGGATCTTACAAAGGAGCTTAGAGATAAACAAGGTGCCAGACTCAATGGCTGAAAAAACTAACTACTGCCCAAGCAGGCTTATTTGGTTTCCTACCTACTCTAATCCAACCAGTCATCACAAATGTTAGGTAAAATCATAAATCCAATGCAACCATTCATCAAATAGGTTAATGATTCTTATTTGATTTTTGATAATAGAACACGTCAAGATTGGGCTAAAGATCAACAAATTTAAGGGCACAGTCTTCTTGATTTGTTTGTAAATTGAAGAATGGTTTGAATTATGGAATATGAAATTATGCCAAGGAGAAGACTGACTGATGCAAACATCCTCCATCAAAGAACTGATAGGATCATAAAATTCATGCAAGTTATTGCTTAAGTTTGATGGGGGGGAATATAAGGCTTGTAACTCAATTCTTTTTCACAGAACATAACTTCCTCATTTACTTCTCTTACATATTCAATTTGGTTCTCCCTGGGATTAATGATCAAATAGAAACCAAGTGGGGATAACTTAAAGTTTAAAGGACGGAAAAACAAATTCAAACCCACTTGATGCTCAAAAATGGCGAAAAAATGGAATTGATCTTTAAACACCTTTCCTAGCCACCAAGAGTGATTGATAACTTGACAACAAGCATTATGGTTCCAAAATGACTGAAAAGGGGAATGAAGGGTTTTTTCTCCAAACATGTAATCATTCATATACTTCCCTCTGAAAATTCCAAAGGCAAAAGATTGACTATAGCACCAACCCAAAGATGATTGAAAGAGTTGGGACGGGAGGGTAGATTGTAAATATGAAAATTCTCCCAAATAGACAGACAAGTTCAACCTTAGATTTTGACAAAAGAAAACACTCGTTACTCTAGGAATTATTTCAAGCTTTTGATCAAGTTTAATATTTACAACCTGAGGAAAAGATTCTAATTCTAAGAAATCGATGAACCTATCTTGACTAAGGATGGAAAAATTTAAAGACTCATTATAAGAGGTGGAACAAAGATTAGAGCATCTAGTGTGGTTCACTATTTAATCTTCATCTTGAGAGTGAACTTCTATTGATTCATCATTAAAATTATAAGAGGATAAGTGATCATTTTCATTTAATTGATTAGGGGTGAAATTAATAATTTCTTTTAAAATATCCTGATTGTTTGCACAATGATCACCCGAAATTAACACTAAAGGATCTTGATCTATGTCCCTACTTTCTTCTTCTTCAATAAGCTGATAAGGAATTGAATGATCACTAAAGACAGAATGACTAATGAGTCTCTCTGAGGGAGGAACTTCAGTAGACCTGTTAACTAAAATCTCATCCCCAAAAATTCCCTCGGGATTAGGACTAGGGCTACCTAAAAAGCAATTTGAAAACTTATGGTTTTTACAGTGATTAAAGATTTGACCTTCGATTGAGTCAAAAGTAGAAGACTTATTATCAGAAGAAATTGGGTAGGAAAGGTCATCTTCGGATGTTGAAAAATCACTTGATATTTGATTGTTAAATCATTCCACAATAGGATCGGAAAGGGGAAGGTTTTGATCTTGGGTTTGATTCGAAAGCTACATATCATCGAATTCACTTCCCCATTCTTCTAGGAATTTATTTTCAAACATGTCATAACCAGAAATGCTATTGGGTTTCAAATTCGAAAGCCAGAGTCCAGCTCTTTCTTTGAAAGATCAAGCCAATAGTCTCATACACACATCCTCATGGGTTATGGATAACTCTTTAATAATTTGCCTAAAAAGTTCAAGGTGTCTTTTAGCATAGATTTTATAACTTCCATAAAAAATAGGCAACCTTGCACATGCTTGATGAGGATACACAACAATTTTTGAAAAGTCAAAAACTTTTAAACGACCGAAAGTTCTAGGTCGCTCAGAAGCAGCCATGGATAATAATTTTTATTTTATTTTTTATATTTTTATATTTATTTTTTTTAAATTCAAGAACCTGAAAACAAAATGATGCACCCCATGGATTCTAGATAACGATAAGATCTGTCTAAATTCTAGTGTTATAGGGATGTAAATGAGCTCGCTCCTCAGCAGAGTCACAATTGGGAGTCGCCAGGTAGATTTAAACTCTTCTACCAAGATATGTGTCGTTGTATATGCAGGAGAGAGTGAGTAAAGACTACTAGCTTGTCCAAGGTAAGCCCTATACCAAAATGTTTAGACAAAGAGAATGGGAGGGATTTAATAATATATCGAACCAGGGTAAGCCTATGCCTTCCCCGGCAACGGCGCCAAAATGTTATCACCTAAGTTGTAGTTACCCCTATGCATGTATCATCTCATTGATGGCAAATAGGGATGGGCAACTCAAAGGTGCAACCACGATCACCTCGACCTCCAATGGATTGGTTTTTATGCCAGTTGAGGCAACCTTCACTTTATGTTGTCTAGCCCAGACAAAAAAGGGGGAGACCCCATCTACTCCCAAGAGGAGAGATAAAAAACAAGACACCAAATCAAGTTAATTCTGAATGAAGTAAGGTGTATGGTTCATCCTAGACCTTAGGGTGAAGTCACAAGACAAGTGAGGGATTCAAAGAGTGTAGCTTTGGTTCATAGTTGATGTGGGAGTGACTTATAATATTTGAAATGAGATCTAGGATTAGAGTACTAGTTCAATATTGGAAAATCCACTGCCTTGGGAACCGTGTCCAATGCAGGGTAGTTTAAGGGTTAAATTGGGGCTAACTAGTACAAGTGACAAGCTTGACCATGATACATGATGGCATCAAGGGTTTAGTTCACCACACAAGGTCAAACCACAAGTTAATCCAACAATCTAGGAAAGTCGAATTGACTTGGAGAGAAACCAGTGCCTTGGGAATTGGGATAATGGAGTCAAAGTAGGGTTGACTTGTGGTTAAAGACTCCTATGGCATGAGACAAGTGGGCGATTAAGGTCTTGATGGATGAATAGGTCTAGATCTACTTTTGACCAAAGTGGACCACAATCCCTTAAAATAAGGAATGCTATCCCCAAGGCAAGATTTGACAAGGTGACACACTAGACCTAGGTTTTTAAATATTCCCGTTGAAAATCCACTGAAATCTCAAGTACCCACGTCCTAGAAGTGATTCAACTCACTTCTCCAAGGTGGTGCGACTTTACCCAAGGAGGCCTAAAAGTGGGGTAAGTGGGGTCAAGACAAGTCCGTTGACATCGAAACTTTAGATCCAGGTAGGTTAGTCAAGTAGGTGTGTGGATCTATAATTTCACGGCAATCCGACGGCTAGATCTTACTAGCTATGAGTTTAAATATACCAAGTTGTCAAAATGGGGATTAAATCTCTTAAAATGTGGAATAGGGCCCACAAGGTATAAATCAGAAAAGTGACAATCTGGGGGTAGGTTATCGGATGTGTAGATCATGAATCAAGCGGGATCTCAACTACCCATCAACTAGATCTAGGTCAACTCACCCTCTCCAAGAAGTGCGCCCTTGCTTGGAGGAGCTAAGTTGGCTTGGGAAGGGGGTCAAATGGAAGCCAATCCTCACCAAACTATAGATCTGAGATGCCGTGGATGCTATAGAGGTGGGTTTTCAATATGATACCCAACAACCCACTAGATCTAAGTAGATCTGAGAAAATGTAACAATGAGGGTTTGAAGAACTAAGGGTTTTATCAATTTATGAGTTAGGTCAATGGATTGGATCAAGATAAAAGAAACAAACCTGTGGATCTTACCTGGGTAACCTTGTAGATGCCTTGATGATGATGATCTATGCAAACCCGATCAATTTGAGAAGCTTTGGGGTAGTTTTATATGCAATCAATTTAGTCCAAGAAGCCAATGCGTCCTCTCTCCTACACAACAAACGTCAACAATATCAGATTTGATGCAATCAAGAGATAAGACTAATGCCACAAGAGAAGTAACAGAAAGATAGCATAGATCACAATGATGCTAATGATAACCCCTGATACAAGCAAATGCCAAGAAAGTTGATTTGAAGAAGCCTTGCAAAATCGCCCTTGTTGAAGTCACCCTCCTTTAGACAAGACAATGATTTCCAAAATAGATAGATCTTACCACAAATTCCAAATGCTAGGTTGCAATAGACTTTCCAATCACCATCTAAGAACACCAGATGCAAAGGAGACCACAAGAATTTCCACAAGAAATTTTTTCTGTACCAATAATCCAAGAGCTAAAGACCCCTTACAATGAGAAGCTCTCTCCTTTAAATAGGAAGATGAGGCACCAAAACCCTAACCACTTTTTGAATGAGTGGCTAAGATTAAAAGATACAAATGTGTAATCAATGGTTGAGATGAGCTCAACAATAAAATACATGGATCACTAATAAAATATTATATGAGTGGACCAAATCGCCCTAGAAGAGGGGAATCCCACCAAATCATGATGACAAAATATAATAAGGGGATTATGGTGGGTCCAAGGGGTAATTTTATCCCTCCTTGGTCAATACCCATAGCACAATAATCATAAAATAATCCTCAATGTACCAAATTGTGCCTCCATGGTCAAATCCTACGCCTCAAAAAGACCTCAGAAATCCTCAGAAAGTGTCATAACTGATGCATGCGGGCCCCGATGAAGCTGAAACTGCTGGAGGAGGTGTGGAGGACCCCGATCTATCATCACTGATCATCCCATGCCATAACATTGCCTTAGCATCCCAAATCGATTTCCTCAATAGCCATTTCTACCAATCCTGAAATGCCTCGGGAAGCATGAAACTACCCCAAACTGCCTCCTGGAGTGCCTGCGCTGTCAAGGTGAGGGCACCAGTGTGTCCGGGAGGGGGGTAATATGGTAAAAACAAGTGGTTGGACCACCCCCTCCATCATCAGTGCCCTAGGTCAACAAGATAAATATCACATCTGCTCTGACAGGGCATCCGACAGACCAAAACTGGAATGGGATAGCCTACTGAGGCTCAATCATCAATGTAATTGCCAGGAACTTAAAACAAATTGTCTTATAGGACTCAGAAGGTCCAAATCCATACAAAATGTGTACTCATACAACATATGAGTCTCTACATGATCAAAATATATATCCAATATACCAGAACAGGGCCAATAATAATAATCTGTAAATGATCAAATACTGCTGTAAACCAAGAATCATCATCATAACCCTGTAGCTGCTGCATAGAATCATCATGTATGTATACATAGACCATATATCATTTTTCCATATAATCATAAGGTCCAACCATCTCATTTCCTATGTTTTACCTTGGTCAGACTAGGCCTAACCAAGTCAACATGATCAAATATAACTCAGATCATCATCAGAAGCTGTTGCGAAGTGTCAAAGGTTAATGCATGCTCTACAACTTATTCAAATAACAATTATAACACAAAGTAATCATTACTGGTGATCTAAATCCAAATATATAGTGTCATTAATTGTTATTACTACTCAGACCAGACTTTCAAGATCATACTCACTTCATAGCTGTGATCAATTTGCTAGTGAAGGGTGAAGGCTAAAATAATTGGCTAGGCTAAGGGATGACTTGAATGACTTAACTTTGTGACACTTTGGCAAGGGAAAGGGAATACACACCATAGTATATACTGAATGAGCAATAACACAGGGAATGGCGGTGTCTCACAAATGGATGAGTTGTTCAAAGAGGGTTTATTCACCTTTAACAGATGCACACAATCTATAATACAAATAAGGCCAGCAATTGTTTTGATATAGCATTTAAGTTCCATTTCTTTTTGGGCCTGAAGTTTCCATAGCCTTGGTCTATGTGTGTTTATAAACACATTGCATAGATTTACATTTATTTTAGGCTTTCTGCTGCAGGTGTGTTTTGAAGGCACTTGTTTACCTGAGCACTTCTAGGTGTGTCATGGACAGCTTGTTTACCTAGGTATTTATTTTTCCAAAATATATAACATTGTATTTTCATGGCCATTTTCATTTGGCATGCCTTTCATTCATGTGTGTTTAGAAACACATTGCATGAATGGGCTTTTCATACAAGATATAGCATTTCATTTTTCCAGATTTTGTATTCATGGCAGCACTAAAAGTTTCAGGTTTAGCCAACACAACTTTAGTGACTAGGGGGAATTCCAAGGAACTCCAACTCACCATAGGTAAGTTTTGTCACCAACTCAAAGCCGAGACACAATAAACAGGGAAGCTCACCCAATACAGAGGCTACAGTGGGGAAAATTCCTCCATGCCACTAGTCAAGTAGTAAGTCAGGGTAATAAACTACAAGGTAGGCAATGGATTGATTTAGACAATGAATAATGGAGCCAACACTAGCAAGCCAAGGTATGGTGGAATGATCACCTCTATTATCCCTAAGGAGGGTAAAACCAATGAGTATGAATAGTGAAGTTCTAAGTCTGAGTAGGGACAATATGATATATATAATAAGATCAACCAGGTCCACATATCTATATGATCACCCGATCATGACACTAAGTGCTAAGACATGCTATAAGAATAAGTATAAAAGCAATATAACCATAACACAATGATATACCTGCTGAGTCATATACCTGAATGCTCATCAACCTGTACCATCATCTGTCCTCTGAAACTGCTGCTGCAACTCTGGGCACTAATGACTGCTCTGTACAAATGGTATAATGGCTACATCGGTCATCTCTCTGAGTGTCCTGAGACTCAGTCATGGCATGCGGAATATACTCTGCTGTCCACAATCTGATAGTGATCCAATATAGATGCTCATCTCAGCATCTCAATTGTAAGGGAATTGGCTGAATAGTGTACTGGTATCAAAAAAATTAATGTATGGTAGCACGGCTACTATATATGTGATAACAGCTCCCAGGATCATTGAGAGGGCTTAAAGGGGTTTTCCAAAACCATTTTTGAAGGATTCTGAATACCATAAGCGGTTTTCTCTCTTGTCACCTCCGCCTATCACGTGGAAGTAATGTCATCAAGTAATCATTTACGTCATCGGATTTGTACCAGCTATCATTAGCTCCTAGGTGTTATAGCTTGAAATGACACCTCTCCATCCGTGACGACACTTGCTTCCCTTGGTCGCATGACGACACTTCTTGAGATCAAGTTTAGTCACACAACAGGACATTTGTGGATGGAGGATTCATTTGGGACACTAAAAATGGTTGAAATTACCTCATTCTTGACCCATTTGATGTATATGACCCTTAGGAACATTTTTCCAGACCAAACCATCTCCTGAAAATGAGCAGAAAAGCCTGTTTTTGGCCATTTTTTAACATGAGCGCTGGTACACAGGCATGATAGTAGCATGTGTACCCTACTCTAGTATACAATAGTAGCGCTCAAACCTTCTGAGCATGACTCAAATGTTGAAATAGTAGCGCTCAACTCCATATGTACGCTACTTTGTCTATTATAGAGTAGCGTACACCCCTATTTTGGTCAAAATCTTGAAATTTTGGGAAGTTAAGTTGGTTGGGGAACCTCCTACTCGGTTATAACTTCTTTTCCTCTTCCTCACTGACTATATAAGGAGGGTAGAAGGGCCATGTGAGGGGAGAAAGTCTACAACATTGTTATGTTTGAGGAATGGAGACCCTCATCCCCCTCTGTTGTGCTTAGTTTTTGGTAAACCCTAGTACAGTTGCTTAGAGGCTGGGATCCTTGGAGAACAGAAGTAGGAGACCTTGAATCTAGGTTTCGTGAAGTGCCAAGCTTGAAGGAAGGTATAACTTTATGTACTTGCTTTCATTCATCAATAAAGATCAGAATTTCTTCTCTTTCCAAATATGACCTATTAATGTGTATTAGATTTGATTACAGTTTGTTTATAATCTGATGTCTTCTTCTATTATGAATATCAATCTTATATATGTAGTCAAATGTGTTTGAGAAAGGTATCAAGTTGTTTTGCAGGTCTCGGCATTGCAACACTGGATAAGCATTGAAGAGCGAGGGAGGCAAAGCTAGGATCAACCTTCTGAATAAGGTGCCTACATCTTTAAACCCTAATCTCTTCATTTATTTGTTGTACTTGCAGAATGATTGTAAGTCTATCTTTATCACCGTAAGTTGGTAGTTTCTCCCCTTAACTATAGGTGCATTTTCCCCACAACAGAATGGCAACTCTGTTGGGGAAAGCCTAACTGCTTAGGGGTATCCAAGGTCATTTATTCAGTCTTGTTTGATGGTCTTTGTTCATTTTATTGATTAGGATCAGTTAGTATGCTCTATTTGACCCTCCTTGGCTCTTATAGACCCTTCCCAGCCCTTGCAAACCCTTGTGGACCCAGAGGTGGTGGTTTTAACCCCATTTTTCCAACTTTTTCCACCTGTACGCTACTATTTTTACAACACAGTAGCGCCCATACGCTACTTTCCCTCTGCACAGTAGCTCCCATCATTCTATGGGCGCTGGTATGCCTCATACATAGTAGCGCTCAAAATCTGGGTTTCAATTTTTGAGTTTTTTGTGTTTTGGACCCAAATCAGGGGGTTCTGGCTGCATATTTGTGGTCCCTGATTACCCTAGGTCTGTGTTAAACCCTTGTAAGTGGTCTCCCATCCTTGT
The DNA here is from genome assembly GCA_027924585.1 of Larix kaempferi. Taxonomy (NCBI): domain Eukaryota; kingdom Viridiplantae; phylum Streptophyta; class Pinopsida; order Pinales; family Pinaceae; genus Larix; species Larix kaempferi. The sequence continues at coordinate 7,002,179 of BSBM01000951.1, read as the reverse complement.
ACTGATCCTACATTCATGATTTGAACCTCTTTTGATCAATTTGGGCTTTGTTTGGAAAGTTTTGGGGCTTGTTGACCCAAGTTGGGGGGTTGTGGACCCGTTTGGTGTTTTGTACCCTAATTTGAGTCTGATTGAACTTGCTTGCCCCATTTCCACTGGTTTTGAAACCTTTTGAGTCTTCTTGACCCTGTTTGTATCTATTTGAGTGAAATTTCTCTTTTAGATTGGTTTTTTATCCTCCCTTATGCTTTTAAGTTTTCTTTTGTAGTGAAAGCTCAAGTGTTTTGGCTGTTGTTCAAGACCTTGTTTGCATTGTTTATGTGCAGACCTGACTTTACCAAACCATACTTCTTCGTAGGTCATTTTCTTCGTTTGGGTCTAAAAGTAGTTTTTGTACTCTTTTCCCAATGTTTGGCATGCTTACATCAATAAGAATTTGAAAGTCATATTTGGTAGCTTTTACTGTTTCATAAAGAGAACCTGAAAGTTTTTTTGCTTTGCTTTGATAGTAGGTTAGTTTCAATTTTGTTTCTTACCTTTGGAAAGCATAAAGAATTTTGATTTATCTTCTGAACAGAGTACCTTGCAAGTGGCTTAAAAGATTTTAGAGTGCTTTGCATCAAAAAGAACAAGTTTTCTTTTGCATACCTGTTTGTTTGAGTAGCTGCATTCTTAGGTTTTGAGTTTAGACTTTATGTTTACCTTTTTTGCATTCGAAAGATTAAAAATTGCATTTGCATATGCATTCTAGATCAGAATGTTAAGACTTGCATTGAAAAGAAAATATTTGTTGGTGGTAAACATTTCATTTTCAGTACTCTATCTCTATTATAACCACTCTCACACACCCACTACCTTTTTTGAGTAAGCAAGTAAACTTTAAAATGAACCTTAATAAAATGTACCAGTAACATTTTCTTTTCTAGGTTACATTACACCAACTAGTCTTGGTTAGGATCTTGGGTTTAAAACACCTTAAACCACCCAAGATCACACATTACGCAAAAATAGTAGTTCGACTATCACAGGTAAACCCACTTCATTCAAAGCTTGCCTGGGATCTATGCAGTAGGTCTTGTGAGATCAGATTGTTGGGAATACTCTTCCTACTTTCTGTTTCGAGCATATACCAGGATTGGATCGATTTTGGGGACTCTTTTGAGTTTTGGGCTCAGTTACCCTGCCCATGCCTTCTGATTCGACCAGCGACTGTTCCCCCAGGAGTTTTCGGTGTTGTGGTATCCTTAGTATCTGACCATAGAGAACTACTTGTTTTAGTTTTCCTTAGAGAACTTCTTGTTCATTTAAGCAGGAAACTATGTCTAGCATTCCGGCGAGTGCCAATCAAGGTACCCCTGTTCCGGGGGATCCTTGTGCAGTTCCATTCATTGGAAACATTGGTGCTCCCTTAATGGCTACTCTGAATCTTCCTGGATTCACTATTGGGCTGTCGGTTTGGTTTTTTTCCACTCCGAATGCCTTGCATGCTCCTGACGCTTCCTTTGTGAGCACCTCAAATCAAGAGCATCAGAACCCTGTGACTCCCTTGCCAGTAACATCTTCTCCTCCTCCTTCTACCTCATGTGGCGAAAGTAGAAATACTAGTAACCAGCAGTCTAAAAGGAATAGACGGAGGAAGAATGGGAAGAAGATGCCAAATCAAGGGGGAAGCAACCCAACCTCTACAAGTCATGCTAGGGGAAAGCACCCTTCCTCTGCAAGTCATGCAGGAGGCACCTACCCAGCCTCTGGAGGTCATGCTGGGAGAAAAAATTTAGTCACTGAAAATCATACTGAAAGTTTGTCTTCAACCACTGTCAGTCATGTTGAGGACACGTCATTGATCACTGCTAGTCATATTAATGACAAGTCACCAGTTCCTATGAGTCATACTGGAGACACCAGATCAGCCACTGCAAGTCATGCTGAGGTAGTTGACATTGTCGACAAACCAAACAAACAGAAGCTTAAGTTCCCTTGTAAGTTTTGCGAGGTAGATCGCCTTACTTACTTGTGCCCTGTACTTCCAGAAGTGCAAAAAGTGTGGTCCTTAGTTCAAAAGTCTGATGCTTCTGAGCAACCAGCCTCTGTGAGTCATGCTGGGGGAAAGCTGTCAGCCAATGCTAGTCATGCTGAGAGTACTGACATTGTAAAGGAGTCTAAACCTATAGGACGGAAACCAAAGTTCCCTTGTAAACTTTGTAAGGGAGATCACCTTACTCACCGATGCCCTGCCATTCTAGAGGCACGAAGAGTGTGGTCCATGTCTGAAGGAACCTCTATTCCTGAGTTGTCTATAGACTCCCTACAGTCAGATCAACCTTTGGTTGATAAAGTGGTTGAACCAATGCAATCTTTGGTCGACCCCACTCTTCCTTCGGAGAGTGAAGTGATCGAATCGATGCAATCTTCGACCGATCCCATCAGTCCTTCGGAGATTGATGCACCTACTGTTGAAGTCTTCTGCATTACCAGTTTGGATATTCCTGAAAAAGGGGGCACTTGATCTGTGCCATGTGAACCCCTACCAAGCCCTAGGATTGTTTCCTTTGATTGGAATAGTCTAGCCGATCCTCGTCTTCCTTCTTCGACACCTTTCTAGATAAAGGTTGATATCGGGAACCATACGGTTGATCGATGCAATGTTGATGAAGGTGCTTCTGTTAGTATCTTATCCGCTTATGCTTGGAGAGATTTGGGTTTCCCTAATGTTATTCCAGCTGCTAATTGGCCGTTGACCTTTGATAGAAGACCTAGTGAATCGATCGGATTCCTCCGTCAGACACCTGTTACTTTGGGTGGAAAAATAGTCTTAGTTGATTTTATGGTTTTAAAGGGGCCTGTGGATTTTGATATGATCCTCAGGCATGATTACGTTTATGCTATGCATGCTGTGGTGTCTATGCTCTTTCGTGTGATGCATTTCCCTCATAACGAAAGCATCATCATTATCGACCAGCTTGCATTCGTTGATCCTCCTTATTACCCAACTGTAGACCAGTCAGATCCCTCGTCATTAGGCACTACTATATCACATGAAAGTTATGTGGCATATTGTTCCTTGAGTTCAATTGCTACTGAGAAGAAGTCTCTAAGTTCATGCTTACTTTCTCGGGACTTGGTCCCAGCTTTTGACCAAGGGACACCTCCATCTGAATGTTTAGATATGTGTTCTATCTGGGATGATATGCTTCCTTCCGATGAAGTTTTCCTAGATTCTATAGTACAGTCTGCCATTCATTTGGATGTTGATCCAGTCGGAGTTATGTCCAGCCCCGATTTGACCTTAAAGTCTGATCTTCCTACCATTGAGTCTTTGGACTCTCCTATAGATCCGCAAATCGGTGTTCCTATTGAGTTTGATTCTGCTTCTAGAATTTTCAACTCCTGTGATGATGAATTTGTTTCTGCAGATTCCATCATGTCCTTCAACTTTGATCTTCATCCTGAAGTTGATCTTGTTGATTGTAATTCCTCGGGCTTGGGTACCATAGAGTCTTCATTTGAAAACTCTGCCTTGCTTATGCCTGTTGTTGATGATAGTGAAGTTGAAAGTATTTCTACCACAGTGACTTGTATCGGGTCTTTCTTTACATATGTTTTAGATATGATCTTGGTACTGATGTTTATTGGAGACAGGATCCTTAGCTGGATGTATACTTGCTTACTGGTCCTTTTCGACACCTTGTGCATATAGGTTTAGGCTTCCCTTCTGTGATGTTGCATTTGAACCTTTTTCCATCTGAATTCGCCATAGGGTCGAACCTATTGGATATTGGTGTGTTAGCCATCTCTTTATGCATCGCGCACCAGTCTGACAATAGAGCCTACCTAACATGGGTCACCCTAGTCAGCACCCTTATGCCATTCTGGTGCCCATGCTGAGTTTTTCTCATAGGCTTGGGATCCTTTTTAGATTTACCATGACTTTGAGAAGAAGCCTCATATCTTTCTTCCTCATCTATTTTTGGCCATCCCTGATAAGGCTCCCATATTTATGTTCAAGTTGAATGTGCATCTGTTATGATCTCACTTGCGCTAATGAGCCTGATGCCGGCTTCCACGCTTTTAGCCCGTTGTATAAGCCTCCATCTCTGATCTCATTTCCGGTAAGCCCTGTATCATTTTGCCCTCGCAATTTGACACCTTTTACATGGAGGAGACACACCCTGAGTGTACTTATCTTGCTCATGTTCCTTGCATTAGGCATAGTTTTGTTCCATGCGCTTGGAGCTAGTTTCGCATGTCCCTGACATTCGTCTCCTCCCAAACGAGCATTCTTCTTTTACTTCGAGCTCGTTAAAAACAGTAAGTAGGTTTCCAGCATTCTTCTTTTACTTCGAGCTCGTTAAAAACAGTAAGTAGGTTGCGAGCATTCTTCTTTTACTTTGAGCTCGTTAAAAACAGTAAGTAGGTTGCGAGCATTCTTGTTTTACTTCGAGCTCATTAAAAACAGTAAGTAGGTTTCGAGCATTCTTCTTTTACTTCGAGCTCGTTAAAAACAGTAAGTAGATTACGAGCATTCTTCTACCTTTACTTTGAGCTCATTAAAAACAGTAAGTAGGTTACAAGCATTGCTTCCACCTTTCCTTTGAGCTCGTTAAAAACAGTAAGGAGGCTATGAGAATTTCTTTCATCTTCCCTTCGAGCTCGTTAAAAACAGTAAGGAAGTGATGAGCATTTTCCTATCTCCTTTGAGCTCGTTAAAAACAGTAAGGAGGTCATGAGTTTACTTTTTCGGACTCGTTAAACCTCTACGGGAAAGATCCCTATGGAGTTCTTTTAAGCCCTTTTCAAACTCCTTAAATAGGAAAAGTTTACTGAGCATAGTTGTCTTTTCGGGCTCGTTAAAATAACTGAACCGACATCCACTTAGGTATAGAATTACCTCTTTTCCGAACCTTGGTGGATAATTTACGGAAAAGGTATACTCTAGGTATACTTTGGTATGCGCTAGAAGAGTTCTTCTTCCATTATTTTACACTTTTTCGGGGAAGGAGACTAACTTTACGAAAAAGGACCTTTGGAGTCATCTTTAGGGTTTTCAGACTCTCAAAATGTGAAAACACCAAGCGAGAACATACCAATCCGGGCTCGATATAAAATCCACGGATAGGTGTATGGAGTTTTCTTCTAGGTTTTTCAGACTCCTTAAATATGAAAATACCGTAGAGCATGCTTTAGTTCTTTGTCAAGCTTGTTAAAAAATGAAAAAGGAAAGGGAAGGGAAGAATGTTAAAATATCTTTCAATATGATGGCAGCAAGTCAAATATCTTCTTGAACAAAGCACGTGTTTTGAGTCTATCAAACAAGTTGGGTTCTAGTGTTGGCCTTAGGATAAACCTGATCTCAGAGTTCTTACTCCTTCGTTTGGTTAGTCTTACAATCATATGGAGAATCTGTTAATGTCTCCTACATTGCAGACTTGCATCGTGGTCCCTTTGTGTTCAAAGCTGCCTAAGTCACTCTTGTGTCGTGCTCACTGTATAAGGATATAACCTGTGTTGGCCATTCTGCAATTGCCTTGACCTCATGTGTCAGCCATTCCTTGGTGTCAGTATGTTTCATCATGTGTTCAGTCCTACTCCAAATCAGATCATACCTGTTGAGTGTCCCTCATGTTGAATGATGGAGGATGCATTAAGGTCTCCCTTCCAATGGACTTCTTCCCATCGACTTTAGCTCATTGTGCTCTGGGAATGAAGTTTAGAGTTTCGGTTAGTACCTTGGGGATTGCAGTCATTAGTGGCAGTTTCCTTCGCTATTGGATAGATGGGAATACATCAATGTCTCCTATCCAATGGATTCTTCAAGTGTTCGACGGCAAGACCACTTATTTGCACTTGCTTGAATGTACTAGGTACCTTGGGTTCCATTTTCATTATTGGTGGACACCCTCACATTTGTTAACGGTATACATCAATGACCAGTAATCAAACAATACCTCCCATGTTCGACATCAACTCATTTATTCGCATGGATAGGTTTGTACCTTGGGTTGTTTTTGGATGAAGACCTTGGGATCCTCAATAGCATCACATCATTTATGTTATTGCCCAAGTTGCGCAAGACTGAGCCACACTCATTTTGGCTCTTGATGAGAGATAGATCCAGCTTGTTCTCTATGGCTATGTTCTCCAGTTTTTACATAGATCCACCTTGTATTTATGTGGCTATGTTTACACTTATGTTCCTCGTGGATCCACACTTGTATTTTAGTGGCCATGATATATGCATTAGTATTTGGATCATTATTGTATCCTCTTGAAGGTCATGTTCCACCATTTGAACATGGACAGTTACCCTAAGGATGAGTTTGTCTGACATTGCCTTTGCTTTCAGGTACTTCATTTGAGCCTATCATTCTTGGTTTCTCCGTTCCTCCATGTTTCAACTCTTTATTATTTATAATGTATTTCATCCATCGTTTCCCGCACTCCCTCTAACCTCATACATTAGGGGGCATCTGTTATAGCTTGAAATGACACCTCTCCATCCATGACGACACTTGCTTCCCTTGGTCGCATGACGACACTTCTTGAGATCAAGTTTAGTCACACAACAGGACATTTGTGGATGGAGGAGTCATTTGGGACACTAAAAATGGTTGAAATTACCTCATTCTTGACCCATTTGATGTATATGACCCTTAGGAACATTTTTCCAGACCAAACCATCTCCTGAAAATGAGCAGAAAAGCCTGTTTTCGGCCATTTTTTAACATGAGCGCTAGTACACATGCATGATAGTAGCATGTGTACCCTACTCTAGTGTACAATAGTAGTGCTCAAACCTTCTGATTTCGACTCCACTGTTAAAATAGTAGCGCTCAACTCCATATGTACACTACTTTGTCTATTATAGAGTAGCGTACACCCCTGTTTTGGTCAAAATCTTGAAATTTTGGGAAGTTAAGTTGGTTGGGGAACCTCCTACTCGGTTATAACTTATTTTCCTCTTCCTCACTAACTATATAAGGAGGGTATAAGGGCCATGTGAGGGGAAAAATTCTACAACATTGTTATGTTGGAGGAATGGAGACCCTCATCCCCCTCTCTTGTGCTTAGTTTCTGATAAACCTTAGTATAGTTGCTTAGAGGCTAGGATCATTGGAGAACAGAACCAGGAGACCTTGAATCTAGGTTTCGTGAAGTGCCAAGCTTGAAGGAAGGTATAACTTTATGTACTTGCTTTCATTCATCAATAAAGATCAGACATTCTTCTCTTTAGAAATATGACCTATTAATGTGTATTAGATTTTATTACAGTTTTTTTATAATATGATGTCTTCTTCTATTATGAATATCAATCTTATATATGTAGTCAAATGTGTTTGAGAAAGGTATCAAGTTGTTTTGCAGGTTTGGGCATTGTGACACTGGATAAACATTTAGGAGTGAGGGAGGAAAAGCTAGGATCAACCTTCTGAATAAGGTGCCTACATCTCTAAACCCTAATCTTTCATTTATTTGTTGTACTTGCAGAATGCTTGTAAGTCTATCTTTATCACCATAAGTTGGTAGTTTCTCCCTTTAACTATAGGTGCATTTTCCCCACAACACCAGGGCGCGAAATCGGATAAGGTGGTCAGGTAATTATTGCAAGTAGTACGGGCTCGTCTACCCAGGTAGGTCGAAATAGCTCTATAAATACTTGGGTTGGATTCGTCAGCCTTTCAAATCTCCTATGCTTCATTTGTGCAGAACTCAGAGCCTGGTGCTTGCATATCTTTCCTAGCCAGTCGGAAAAGCATCCTCTATGGTTCATTTCATTTCACAAGGTGGTTCACTGGGAGCACTAGGAGTTCGAACGACTAGCGTTCATGGACCTGCAAATAAACACCCGCCAGTAGCCAAATGGAAAAAACCCAAGGTCTCACCCGAGATGTCTAAGGAGAGTTCATTCATTGTTTATTTTCAAATGGATATGGTCCTTCTATATTCAGAATCATGGAAGAATGGAATGTGCAGTTCTCATCAAAGCATGAGCAGAGGGTGGAATGGTAGAACCTGAGCAGTCTTGGAAAAGCAACTTCTACATCAGGTTCTGTTCCACAACTCGGCATCAGAACTGAGCTTTCATCCCGTCGAAAGCAGAGTCCAAGAGAAAAGGGCTTGGACTAGGTGATTGGGTGAAGCGACTAACTTCTCCAGCAGGTCTCAGGCAATTCAGCTAGTGTGTAAAGGTCTCCTTGCAGTTCTAAAGGGCGTCACGTCACAGATCCATTTTAAAGTAACTCAAGCCTCATCTAGCCGAACATACTACTTTGTTTAGCAAGGTGGTCCTGGGTTCATGGTCGAAGGAGTGACCAGTAGTTTTCTATAGCTAATATTGTAACCAACTTTGTTGAGGAGTATAAACTATTTCTTTTTAAGCTATTGAGCTGAGCATATTCTAACAAATTCTATTTAGCCAGTAGGAAGGCTATATATAGCCTAATAGGCAGTAGCTAGAGGGTCGGCTCTTTGATGTAAGAAGTATTTCTTCTATGTTAGACAGTTGATCAATATACAGAGACATATTTTACCCTATCTTGGAGATTGATGGATTCAAAGTTTTGATGTGCACGGTTAGTATCTCTTGTTGTATTTCATATCTTCATTTATCTATGATTTGCAGAACTATTTTGAATTTATATGAGCGCACTTGCTTAAATTTATTTCTTCAATGGTGATTAGTACTTGAAGTTTTCATGCTGATATATCTTGAAGTTATATCATCGTATTATTCCAATGGTGTTCTATATTCATTTTTTTAAGGCTGTCGAATTCCTCTCATAGGCTCAACACACCATTCTATAAATGTAAAATAAAGATTTACTTTCACAGTGCCTTTATCTTGCACCATTCCATTTCCATGTGCTACTTAAAAGTATGATTTCTTTGCACATTGAAATACTGCCCATTAACATTTCAAGATCGAATCTCTACACTGTTTCTGTCATTCATATTGTGATTTCAGTAAAGTTTTTTGTTGAAGTGATTATTGATGCCCAGGAACAATTCTAAAAAATAGCTTTAGAATGTCTCTGGGACTAACATCCTTTTTCGCGCTGTTGTTGGGGAATGCAATCAAGAAGATATATCTTCCCTGGGTATAATGACAAGATCATACGCTCCCAGTTTTATGGTGGATGAAATTGAGTTGCAGGCTGTTATCCACCTGGCGACTCCACAATAGAAAACCTGGCATCTGGATGAAGACACACTCGCTTGAACCCTAGCCACAAATAATTTGTGGCTCTGGAAGACTCAGTCTCTTGGAGATAGAGATGTAAAAGATATCAATCTACCTCACCAAGTTATCAACGTGGTTTCTCCTCTCCTTTGTTCGGCGCTCAGTTTTCTCAAATTTGAATTTATTGTCCGAACCCCTGATAACGAGAATTTCCACCAAGATCCTAATACTCCTTCTGATTTTTTGAGCTTCTGAAAAATCCCTATTATAGACGAGGACCTTGAAACCCATACCGTTCCATCCAAACCCCTCACCATCGTCCAAGCAAATATTCCGAACATCACCCATTCTATGTCGGGGGGAGGAGGCGAAGGGCCGCCACCACCACCAAGAACACCCAGATGGGTGGTGAGTCGGCATGGACCCTTGCTATTACCCAGACCCCTAAATGACATGCCTACCCATTATCTGAAGCTACTACAAAATTATGATGGCAGTAGAGGGACATCTTTCGAAGACCATGTAGATCGATTTCAAGATTTTACAGACAACATCCTGATTGAGCATGATGATGTGTTTATGAGAATTTGTGCCTAGTCACTAGAAGGAGAGGCCAGAAAGTGGTTCAGGTCTTTTCCTAACGCTTCCATAGACACTATGGAAATCTAGGAATCTACCTTTGTAAAAAAATGGGGAGTTAAACGGGATAGTCTATATTATTTGACAGAATTTTCTGCCCTGAAGAAAGGAAGCTCTGAAAACGTGGTTGACTTCACAGCAAGATTTAACAAGCAGTATTTCAAAATCCCCGAGGACATTTGTCCCACTGAAGCCACAGCTTGGGTCACTTATGCAGCCACTTTCCCTTCAAATTTCACCATAACTTTGAGGGAAATCTTAGAGTCAGAGGCAAGATTAAAATGATTAGTGATGCTGAACCTAAAGACAAAGGGAAATCCAAAGAGGAAGGGATGTCTTCAGAGATTAGAGACTCCTAGGATGCAAAGATTGATGAGATGACCCATATCATCAAGAATCTGTCAAATAAGGTCACTAGGATGGAATTAGAGGGTAGCAGTCCCAATCGAAAGTCTCCTCCTCGTCCTCCTAATCAGTTCAGAGGACCTTTCAATCCACAAATGGCATATAGGGAGAAAAGAGGAGATGAGCAACCACTGAGGCCTCCTTTTCATGAAAAGGAAAATAATCTAGTTGAAATTGTTGCTGAGGAAGGTTATGATGATTTTGGAGAACAACTAAATTGGGTGGAAGAAGATTCACATCTCATGCACCTCACAAGGGAAGACTATGAAAGTTCATTATTGTATGAGGGGGACAGCTCAGATCTTCTGTATTCCCACGAAAGTGATGAGTTCTTTAATGATCATTTTGTCTCTAGCAGTGCTCAACCTATGAACAGTGGAAGGAATTACAACTTGATACCAAGGCTTGAAGCATCGCACAAATAGAGTGAGTCCATTCCAAGAAAGTCCCCATAGAAACCAGCTAACATAAATCCCCGTCAAGTCGCCTCTATGCCCAAAGAAAAAGACCTCCCTAAAGAGAAAGAAGTCGATACCATCATCCCAAATGTCCTAAATCAGCCAAGGATAAGCTACCATATGAAAATGGAACCAACCTCTAGAGAAGGGCACACTTCTTTCAGTCTAGAACAAGAGCTGAACAAATTAAAAATAGGGGTTCCATTGACCGAGCTAATAATAAATCCTATGTATCAGGGCCAGATCGACAAGATGTTGCACTGAGCTGAAAGCATGGATCAAAAATATTCTATAAATCTTAACGATGAAGCTCCTTCTTTTCAGTGCGGCCCATGCATTGATAGTAAAGAAGAACCAACTGCCTTGTTTTATGTCACCCTGAATGTGCATGAAAAGCTTCTCCACAATTGCATGTTGGACTCTGGGGCATCTCACAATTTAATGCCCAAAGTCATAATGGAATAGTTGGGATTGGAAATCACGAAGCCGTACCATGATCTGTATAGTTTGGATTCCAGAAAGGTAAAGTGCATCGGGATGATAAAAGACATGGTGGTTACTTTGGCTCAGATACCAGCAAAAAGCGTAATGATGGATGTGGTGGTAGCTGACGTTCCAGCTAAATATGGTATGCTCCTGTCAAGAAGTTGGGATAAAAGGCTAGTAGGAACCATACAGATGGATATGAAGTATGCCATCATACATGTTTTTGCTGGAGAAACCAGGCGACTGTACAGGGAATCTATGTTCACCTATGTCATAAGCGATCAAGATAGTCCCATGAATTATCCTATATATGTTGTCGTCGAGAACATGGGTTGCTACAGATTATCCGCAAGGGTCCCAGCCAAAGGATAAATCTCGCATGCTCAAGTAATAGAACCATCAACTGAGTAGGTTCAAAACCAGGTCTGGAAACTCTTTTTCGATGGAGCTTCCACAAAATATGAGTCCAGAGCAGGCACCATTTTGACATCACCATTGGGAGATGAAATTAACTTATCTTACAAGCTTAATTTTGACACCACCAACAATGTAGCCGAGTATGAAGCACTCGTCCTGGGTCTTCGAGAAGCATTTTTGGGGACTCTGAACTCATGGTGAATCAGATCATAGATGTTTACCAAACCAAGCATCCCATACTCAGAGCATATCACAATCTAGCTTGGGACCTTATAGACAATTTCTTTGATGCTTTCAACATTACTTTTGTGCCTCGAGAAGAAAATCAACAGGCCGATGCTTTGGTTGTGATGGCTAGCTCGCTTCACCCCCCCAAAAATTCAAGGTTAAACTATGAAGTTGAAATGAGGTACCGCCCCTCCATTCCCGACAACGTTAAAAGTTGGTAGGTTTTTTAAGATGACCAACAAATTAAGCGCTTTCTGCACCTAGTTGGAGAATTCTCAAATACGGAGGAAGACAGCGATTTTGAGAAAGCAGAAGGAGGTAACACACATGAAATAGATGTTGAAGGCTCTAAAATTATGCAACAGATCACCGGTCATAAGGTTCTGCAGCTAAAAAACAATTTTATTTCGAAAGGCCTTGTTCCACTAAAACAGTTGTTCGACAAAAACGATGTCCCGGTTAAACTAGCAATACATCCGACCACTAAATCCATTCAGGAAGTAAATCTCGGAACCATGGAAGATCCCAGGATCATTAAGCTATCCGAGTTCCTTATGATCAAGCATAGGCAAAGGTATGAGCAATTGTTTAAATATTATGCTGATGTGTTTGCATGGAAGTACGAGGACCTCAAGACCTATGATACTACCATCATACAACATAGGATCCCTTTAAAGTCTGAGGCTAGGCCTGTAAAACAAAAGCTGAGATAGGTGAACCCCATTCTACTGCCAGTAATTGAAAAATAAGTAAGGAAGTTGTTATACGCGAAGATAATTATTCCTCTGAGATATTCTGAATGGGTAGCTAACCTAGTCCCAGTCAGAAAAAAGAATGGTGAGATCTGTCTATGTGTTGATTTCAGAAACCTGAATAAGTGCTCGTTGAAGGATAACTATCCCTTTCCCAAATGGACCATATCTTGCAAAATGTGGTAGGAGTGACTCGAGTATCTATGATGGACAGGTTCTCAGGCTATAACCAAGTAGCAATCCACCTCAATGACCGAGAAAAGACAGCCTTCACTACACCATGGGGAACGTTCATGTATGAAAAAATGCCTTTTGGCCTTATGAATGTCAAGGCAACATTCCAAAGGGCCATGGATATAGCATTCATAGGCGAAAAGGACAGATTCATTGTCATATACCTAGATGACATGACAGTTTTTTCTAAATATGACTAGGAGCACCTAAAGCAGACTTTTGAGAAATGCATAAAGTATGGCTTGTCCCTCAATCCAAAGAAATCATTTTTTTCCATGACAGAAGGAAATTTGTTGGGTCATATTGTCTCCAAAGATGGCATGAGGATAGACCCAGAGAAAGTGGCTCCTATCAAGCTGATCGATCTCCCACAAAACAAAAAGGAGGTACAATCTTTCATTGGCAAAATTATTTTTTTACGAAGATTTATCCCTAACTTTACTGAAATAATGAAAGAAATTACTGACATGCTGAGAAAAGACGCTGAGATAAAATGGACTACAGCTACAAGAAACTCTTTTAATCAGATTAAAAACTCCTTGGGAGAGGCGCCTGTTCTCACTAGCCCAGACTACACCAAAGATTTTGTAATCTTCTCTTTTGCCTCTAAGGTTACTATTGCTACAGTCCTCTTGCAAAAAAATTAGGAGGGGCATGAACAACTGCTGTAAATATTTAATTAATATTATTATTTATATATTAAATAGATTATTAGGTTAATAAGCGAAAGGGTGTAACCCTTCACTATTCTTGCTCAAGCCCTATAAAGGCGAGCTTATTGTAAATTTATCATCATCTATCAATATATTATTATCATTTATCTCAAATATGGAAGATGGATTCGTTTCTTAACTTAGTGAACGGAAACATTCACTGCATTTGGTATCAGAGCTCAGATTCGGCTCCTTCGACCTGAGCTCCGTTTCAGCTCTCCCTTCAAGTGCAACCGGATACGGTTGCTGAGCACAGTTTCAGCTCACATTATTTCAACTCCACACTCTACACTGCTGTCCCTCACACACTTCCATCCCTACACACAACCTACCCATTCTACACATTCCTCTATCCATTCCTTCAATCCACATCACTCACCCACATTGTTTCCCAACACTCCATCCTCTCCACGTTTCTCCCTCATCTACCACACCCATCCTTCTTGCGTCCCACTCCCTTCTGCCACCTTTCCCATGCTCCTCCCACTCCTCCTCCTGCGCACTCATCCCCACACCCTCCATTCCTGCGCATCACTCCAACACTCTATGCCCTTCATTCCTGCGCATCACTCCAACACTCCATGCCCTCAATTGCTCCCACTGCATCCTCCATTGATGCCCTCCCTTCACGCTACTATCATCTCCGCCCCCCTTTCGTACCCTTCACTCCCTACATCTCCTCTACACCCTCTCCTTGTTCCCTCCATCTACCATCGCCACTCCTCTATGCTGCTCAACCCCGCACCCCTCCTCTCTGCTCCTCCCTGTTCCCTCTTTGCTCCTCCCCGTTCCCTCTCTTCCGCTCAACCCCGCATCACCCCTCCTCTCTACCAGCGCTCCTCTCCCCACCAACGTCGTCCCTCCCTCCCTCCTTCCTGCCACCAGCCGCCATCCCTCCCACCCTCCTTCCTGCAACCAGCTCAGCCCTCCTCCCTTCTCATACCAGCGCCCACATTACTCCCCCTCCAACGCCCACATTATTGCTCCGAGAAAACCCTAACCTACAACGAAACAAAGCCAAATAAAAATTAAATAATAAAATATTATAATAACAAATTTTATAATTTTTTTTTTATTTTTCCAAACCTTAGAATAAAAATATTTAAATATAATATTATTATTTTTATTTTTATTTTTATTTTTATTATAAACACTATTAATTATAGAATTTAGCTTTATTATAGTAATTATCATTTTTCCCTAAGACATTAATTGTCTTTTCCCTTACCCATAAACCAAAATAACTCCCAAATATTTACCTCCCCACACCAGGTCAAGAACCATGGCTGAGTTACGATACCGACTAGAAAAATTAGAAAAAGACCAAATTAGAGATTTAAAAATCGTCGAAGGTCTAAACTCCAGAATGGACAAACTTGAGAAAATGTTTCAAGAATATTTAAAGGAAGAGATGAAAAATAACAATGTCGTGCTTAAAAAAGAAATCAAATATGAAGTTGTTCTGGTACTAGAAAGAAGGTTGAGTGAAAATGAGTGCTATGACTCAAAACATAAACACCATAACCCAAAACTTGAGCACCATGACGTAGAACCATAATATATTAATGGAGGTGTTACAAAGACTAATTCCTAAGACAGACCAAGTCAGCAGACCAGACATGCTAGATGCCTCATTTCATATTTTCACACAGGAAGCACTTGCTAAGAATCAAGAAGAATTGCAAAAAGAAATAAAGATTAACAATGCGACGCTTAAGCAATAGATAGAAACAAAAGTACTACCAGATATGGAGGCACGATTAAACAACCAAATAGAAGCTATCAGTAAGACAGTAGAGAATAAAATAGATAAAAATCACAGCCAACAACGAAGCAGTTCAAATATGTCATTTACATCGTCCAGTAGTTCCGATCCACCATCAAACCATAAAGCAAAAGGGAATCAATATCACCCTTACATAGTGTACCCACCTAAGGCAAAAATAGAGTTGTCGAAATACAATGGAAGTGAAGACCAATGCGTTTCTTGGCTAAACAAAGCAGAAGAATACTTCGACATTTACAATATTCAATCTGACGAGGAGAAGGTGAAATATGCGTCAATGCATAGGGAAGGGTACACCTATAATTGGTACTTATGGTGGAAGAGAGACAATTTTGCCTACACCTGGAACTTGTTCAAAAATGATTTTTTTAATAGGTTTCAAGGTATCAAAGAAGATGAATTTTTCAGTAAACTTACCAGATTACAATAGGTTGGAAGCGTTGAGGAATTCACACATCAGTGGGAATCCTTATCGACACGAGTATTTGGGTTGTCTGACAAACAAAGACTCGAAACCTATTTAGGAGGTCTTAAACCATACCTCCAAAAAGAGTTAAAGTTACATGACATACCTAACGTAGAGGTAGCAAGACATAAAGAAAAAGTTGCAGAACACAAACTGGAAGGACTAAAAACAAGAGGTGATAACCATTATCGACAAGAAGAGACACAATGTAGGTACTATGCAGATACTTGGTCACCTGGCCATCAATGCCACAAACCTCAATCATATTCCTATGAAATGGAAAATAGATCAAAGTCATCTAACAGTTACTCTGATAATAGAAAAAAGAAGAAAAACATATGTCATCGATGCGGTGATGATTGGATCCCAGTCCATAAATGTAGGAACAATCAGACAATACAGTGCAAAATCATCAATGGAAAGGAAGTGCAAGTCTCTATACAATAAATCACGTCCGATTATAATACCGACACTGAATCTGAATGGAGGATGACATTAGGAAAATACTCAAGCTTTGAGGACAAAGCTTTCCAAAAGGGGAAGGCAATGCTGTGAATATTTAATTAATATTATTATTTATATATTAAATAGATTATTAGGTTAATAAGCGAAAGGGTGTAACCCTTCACTATTCTTGCTCAAGCCCTATAAAGGCGAGCTTATTGTAACTTTATCATCATCTATCAATATATTATTATCATTTATCTCAAATATGGAAGACGGATTCGTTTCTTAACTTAGTGAACGGATATGTTCACTGCAACAACCCATTGCTTTCTTTAGCAGAGCCCTGAGAGATGCTGAATTAAAGTACAATACAATGGAAAAGCAAGCTTATGCGTTGGTCAAAGCACTCAAGTCTTTCAAAAGCTATATCCTGCACTCCAAGGTAATCGCTCATTTCCCGAGAAGCAACATCAAGGATATATTACGTCAACCCGATAGTGAGGGGAGAAGAGGAAAGTGGATTTCTAAGATCCAGGAATGTGATATGGAGATCAAACCCACTAAGTTGGTAAAAGGATAGGGGTTAGCTAAATTGCTGGAAACATCAAATTACGAAGCTTTAGAAATAAATTTGATTGACCAACTTCTTGAACAGGCAATCATGGAAGATCAACAGAACCTCCCTGAGTAGATAGCAGAAAAGTTTGAGGGCTCGGAATGGTACAAAGACATAGTTTACTATTTGCAACATCTTACTCATCCCCCTGAAATGGAAAATTCTAAGATAAGGTCCCTGAATCTTAAAGATGTCAAATATTGTGTTTTGGATGGATACTTGTTCTCCACTAGGCATCTTGTTGAATTGTATTGTCGAGGAAGAAACTGAAGACTTAATTAATGAATTTCATAAAGGTCTATGTGGAGGACATCATGCCTGGAGAGCAACCGCTCATAAGATATTGCGAGTAGGGTATTTATGGCCCACTTTATTCACTGATACCAACAAGATCGTCAGAGTCTGTAAGGAATGTCAAATGTTTGTTGGGGAGCTAAAACTGCAGCCACTACCTCTGAAACCCATTAGGGTGGAAGTGCCTTTCCAACAGTGGGGCCTTGATTTTATTGGAGAGATCAATTTGCGTTCTAGTGGAGAGAACCAATGGATTCTTACAACCACCGATTACTTCACAAAGTGGGTAGAAGCCATTCCCACTAGGAATGCGACTGATGCAATCATTATAAGCTTCCTAGAAGAAAACATATTAGCAAGGTTTAGTTGTCCAAGGAAAATACTTACAGATAATGCTCCAGCTTTTAAGTCATATAAAATAATGGACTTCTGCTAAAAGTATAATATTGAATTAATCCATCAAACTGCATATTACCCACAAGGGAATGGCTTAAGCCGAATCTCCAAATAAAATTTTGGTCACTATTATCAAAAAATTGCTTGGAACTAACAAAAAGGCATGGGACTCCCATCTGAAGTTTGCATTGTGGGCAGATAGAGTCAACGTCAAAAGGGATATAAGCACTTTGTTGTTTCAGTTGGTTTATGGAAAGGAGGCTATTCTTCCGATCTAGCTGGGCCTCCCTGTGATGAAATTGTTACAACCAGAAAGCAAAGAGCTCGATAGAATGGAAAGAAGAATTCGACAGTTAATCGAAGTTCAGCAAGTCAGCGAGCAATTGGATGATTCCAAAAAGATATATCAAGATAAGATGAAAGAAACTTTTGACTGAAGGGAAATTGCCTGATATTTTCAACCTAGAGATCTCGTTCTAAAGTGGGATGCCAGAAGGGAAGCAAAGTCTAAACACGGAAAGTTTGATAATCTATGGATGGGCCCTTTCAAAATCATCACGGTTCAGGACAACAACACATACGATTTTGCTCAACTTAATGGTGAAAATTTTGGGAACCCTGTAAATGGGATATTCCTGAAACATTTCTTTCATTATTAAGCTCTATTTTTCCCAAAAGTGAGATCGTTGTATCATATTTGTAGCATATTTCTTGTTTCTTTTCTGTTCTTTGTCATTAGAGGTTTTGTGCTACCCTATTCTCTGATTATATTTATTTAGCTATGTTTTGCTAGTTATTTTTGAGCAGTCATGACTCCATAACCAAATGGTATAAAGGAATTAAGTCTATTGTTCTTAGTCCCTCACCAAAGGAAGAGGATATCCCCGCTAAAGCCAATGTTAGTAATATTTTCAGCTGAAGGGAAGTCATCAACTGGTTAAAAAAGGCATATGCCAGAGAAGAATTAAGATCTTAAAAAATGACGTAGCTATCGTACAGATCAAGTGACGCATAGGGATCCCACCATGCTAATCAACCCAGAACCAAGTCACAGGAACACAGTCAGGAAGTAGGAGCTAGCTGCGTTTATTTCGGTCCGAGTCATACCTGACAGAAAACCACCAAGGACACGTGTTGTGCCCTCAGCCAGTCAAGGTCCTAAAGGTGGTTTTCCCATACCACGTTTTGGAGACCCTGAAACCATCCGAGGGATCTCAGTGGTATTGTGTGAGGTGGAGCGTTGGACCCGAGGACCACAAGCGAAGCGGGACCTACTCCCCAGAGTGGCACATTCCTAGGCACTCATCTCAAGACAACTGGGTAAAAATCAATGGTTGGAGGAGTATCAGGGCAGGTGTTGCTTGGTTTTGCAACCAAGCTTATGCAATGGGCACCTATCAACAATGTGATAGCAGTTTCCATATAGAAAGTAAAAATGATTATGAATTAAATCTAAACTAGCATGTGCATATAACAAAAAAAATGATTCATAGAAAGAACAAGAAATGAAAGAATGTTTTGTACTATAATACCTCAAATGGTGAGGATTTGTGGTGTTGAGCAACTCCAAGGTTGAGATGCTCCAGGCTCCAATGACCTCTTCTCCAAGATTGCTACAATGGTCAAGAACTCAAGAGATATTTTGACAGCATGAGGATAGGATGATGGATGGATGGAAAGTGATGAGCCCCTATCACCATTTTATAGTTTTTGGTGATGGGGAATGCCATTGTGATTTTGAGGAAACCAATGGTATTGACCAACATGGTGTAGGTACTTGTTTCCCTCTTTTTCCCTTTTTTGAATATTTTAATATTTTTATTCCCTTTTAATATTTTTGGGAATTTCGGACCCTTTTTTAGGGTTTTTTGTGTTTTTTGAGGAAAAATATATATTTTGAGGGGAAAACAGGTGTATTGTGGTCATTTTGGTGACCTTTTGATGGCTTTAGAGGCTCAAATGGTGGAAAAGTGGACAAATGGGTCATGTGAGTAAGGGAATGAGCTAGTGAGCACTTTTTGGGTGTTAACAGATTGCCCCCTGATGTGTGAGGGCAGGAGCTCATCGTATGGCAGATAGACATCATAGTTCTTTTGTCTTTTTCCTAGGGTTTGGGGAAGAGATTGGTTGGAGACTAGATCAATGGCCCCTTGGAAGCTGTAAAAACAAAAATATTACATGGCCTCAATATGAATGAGGAATAATCTCTGATAATGGACGAGGCGGGCATACCCATGCTCGTATCAAGATATATACATAGCAATTAGTCCCAAGAAGGGGGACCTGAATAATACATAAAAAATATGCTGGTACATCATAATGGTCCAAAGGGGACACTATTCTGGGATGTTACGCATGATCATAACATGACTGATCTCAATAACTTATACACTGGAAATGCAACAACTGTTCCGAATAAGGTTTCAGGAGGGTTGATGAACTACTGAAACTGAAGGTGTCCAACATCTGTAGGGACTCAATAACTGTGAGTCAACTCTGAGTAATATATGTAACTGTATACTCGAGGGAGTATAAAACTGGGGTTCATCTAAATACTGTCGCTATGCACAACCCGGATATCTATAGGAAAAAGTAACTGGTTGTTTCCATAAGTAGACTCTCAAATGTGGAAGAGTTAGGTGGTATTCGGGGTCTTCAACAAATAACTGAAACGACCAATACCCTGTGTGAGTTTCACCGATGCGATCAAGGTGTTGAAGTCGAGCATGTGAGAAACAACCATTTGGAGAGGCACTGAGGACTCTTCTCAAAATGATTCGTAGGCACTCATCATAAATGGTGATGAGTCCAAGGCACAGGGACCTCTAGGTCTATCCTCTGGAATAAATTTGGTTGGCGTTGACAGAGGGAGACCAGCAACTATCAAGGCAATGATGTTTCCTTGATAGGAGTTCGAGGTGTACAACCGAAGTGGGATAGTACTGATTGTAGGACTGACATACTGTGGGGATGGGAAATAACTGGGGTCATAGAGTGGGTGGACTCAAACTTCCTTTGTTCAGAGCATGATGACATGGTTGACCTGGCAGCGTAGGAAACTGACTTGTAGGTGCGGGGATCATAGCTTTAAGGACTGAAGGGTATGTATTGTAGATTAGAGTGACTCTGGGGGGGACAAGCTGATGGATGCTGTAGAGGGACTCTCAGGGTGACATACTGCAGAATACTCTGAACAAAGGCAACCAAAATGGGGAAGTTGCCATATGAGTAGACATGATCTGTTGTGGCACTGAGAAGCGCCCTTGGTTCCTTCTTCGTAGTTTTAATGAGCTCCAAGAAGGGATAAAAGTGTGCTCTGAAATGGTACCGTCCTGTGGATTTATTGAGCCCAAGACTGTTCGTGCTCATGCGTTCTTTCATTTTTAAGGAGTCTAAAAATGATAAGGAGACTCTGCAGTGTTGGTGGAGTACCATCCTATGGATTTATACGAGCCCAGGATGGTGATTGCTCGTGGTCGCTTTCATGTTTAGAGAGTCTGAAAGCGGTAAGTGGACTCCATTGGTGTTCTTTTTCGTAAGTTAGTCTCCAAGGCCCGAAAAAGCATAAAATGATGCAAATGGAGAACTCTTCTAGCCGATGTGACTAAAGTATTCCTTTTTCGTAATTTATCTACAAGGTCTGGAAAAGGGGTAAACTTATACCAGCTAGACGCCCTTTCAAATACGTTTAGCAAGCATGAAAGGAAGCAAGGTTGCTTGGTGATCTTTTCATTGTCTAAGGAGTCAGAAAAGACCTTAACAGAAACTCCCTAAGTGCCTTTTTTGTAAAAGGATTGCTCGGCCCGAAAAAGGGATAAAATTAGACCGAACAAAAAGGTTTTGATGATAGTGAGAAATGGTCTCAAGCATCATCATGAGTGCGAAAAACTGAATCCGATGACATAAAGATTGTTAAAAACGGGCAAGGGCCAATGTGGCATGCAAACCAAGGCAGCGAGGGGCATGGGAAAAATGCCCAAAAAAACTGGAGGTGAGAGCGAGAAATGATCTCAAGCATCATCATGAGCGCGAAAAACTGAATCCGACGATATAAGACTAGTAAAAAATGGGCGACGACCAATGTGGCACGCAAACCAAGGCGACGAGGGTAATGTGAAAAATGCCCAAAAAAATTGGGCGTGAGAGCGAGAAATGATCTCAAGCATCATCACGAGCACGGAAAACTGAATCTGACTATATAAAATTCATCAAAAACAGACAACAGTCGATGTGGCACACAAATCGAGGCGACGAGGGGCATCAAAAAATGCCCAAAAAATGGACCTGGTGAAATCGGGAAAAGGAAAGGACTATCATGAAGTTCTCGCTGTGCTGATGCCAACGGTACCAATGGTTTGAAAAATGGACGTCGTATGATACCGCAATGGTTTTTTGAAAACTGGTCAAATCTCTATAAATAGGGTGTGGGCCCAATATGACATGTCATTGTTACGTGAGAGTTTGGCAGAGCAATTGAGTTAGGTCAGAGATCTTTCTTGATTTGTGGGAGGCTCGACCGTTAGTTTTCGATTCCGCGAGTTTCAGGTACTCCTATTCTCCTTAGCCTTTGTAATTATGTATTTTTTGGTTAGCAGCGGGCCCTCAAAGGCAGCGAAATTCCACATTGGCCTTCCAACGTGGAATATCGCAGGTTTCACGTCCTTTTCCGTGATGAACATCACAGGTTTCGGCTCGAAATCCGCGATGTTCATCGCGGGTTTGGGGCCAACAATCGCAATGTTCATCACAACTATCACGCTAACAGCCGCGATGTTCATCGCGACTGTGGGGCCGATACCTGCGATGTTCATCACAGGTTTGCGGCTAATACCCGCCATGATCATCGCAGATTTTGATGGAAAAGCTGCGATGATCATCGCGGCTAAAGGCTTGAAAGCCACGATGGAATTTTTTGAAAAAAAATTCTATTTCTAAAAAAGTTTCTTTGTTTTTTGGTAGGATGTTGAGGAGACCGCTGGTGGCATGGTGGGAGCAAGAGATGGATGATCACCTGTCGATGCAGATTCGGACCGATCAAGGTGTCCGAAAGACTTTGGCTATGCGTAGGCTCCTGAGGTTCACTCAGATTCCACCCATGCATTCAGTTAGACCGCTGCTGAACAAATTGGTGGATCTATGGGTTCCGGCAAAGGGTGCTTTCATGGTGGGGGGTGAGAGGTTAGAGATCACCCTCTCTAATGTTTACTTTCTTACTGGGTTCCCTCGCTTAGGGGAGGTAGGGGATCTTCTACCGAGGATCCCAGTAGGTTTAGATATTGAGGATCTCTTGGAGAGATTCTATGTGCCAGGGGCTATTGTGCAGAACAGCACATTGAGCCTGAGATCTCTGCGAGAGTGGGATATGTGGGCTATTGGGGGTTGTGTTCTGTGCGTGTTAGGTGCTGCGGCACCACATTGTTTTTCTGGGGGACAAACGATGATGGTGGATTCTGTGTTGAGAGGGACCTACTATGCGTGGGTTCAGATGTTTTTGGCCGGTGTCCGGAGAGATATGGACAAGGTCAGTCGGGAGGGGGGAGAGTTCTTCTATGCCTCCTTCCTGTGTTGTTTCTTCTTTGAGCGGGTACCGACCTTTCGGCCATGGGTGTCGATTTGAGACGGGTTGGTGAGTGACCCGCGCATGGTGCGGTGGGGGCAAATGATGCCCCACGGTGGTGGTGGTATCCGCGGGTTATTTTCAGAGGACATGTATGAGCAGTGGGAGAAGATCCCCCTGTTGATTGATGACTATCCATATGCTGGTATGGATTATCGAGAAGATCCGGAGATGCCTCGAGCCTAGGGCAGGCCTGGGGTTTAGATGGTATGTCTTTTGTGTTTGGTTCTCTACTATATCATGTGTTCTTAGATGTTTTTGTTATGAGTATAGTTAGATATATTTATATGATATTGACTTGGTTCACTTGCATAATTGTGCATATGTTGGTCCGGTACCACCAATTGATCATGTCGGCCGTAGGGGACGGGTGATGGTGGTCGTTCCTCCTCCTGTAGCAGTACCGTCTCCTCATGCTCGAGGAGTTGGGCCTCGATATGATGTAGTTGAGGGCGTACGAGAGACACTGGACATGATCCTAGCAGGAGCGCTAGAGGAGGGGTGGAGGGACTTGGATCAAGACATCGTCGAGCATTGTTTCGATGCGCCTTGTGAGTGGTGTTCTATCCTGCTTAGAGCAGCAGTGGTGATGGCCGATAGGAGGGTTGGGGCTCGACATGATCTGGCAGGGCCGGCGGAGGGGAGGATTCAGATGCGGCATGATCCAGCGGGGCCAGCGGAGAGGAGGGTTTGGGCACAACATGATCTAGCAGGGCCAACGGAGGTGGCGCCAGAGGATCCTAGAGAGTATGATGATTAGATGATCTTGTATCTGCCCCCAAATGCTTGTGAGAATATGGGGATGTACCTTTTTGTACGGCTTATGTATTTTTTGTATATTGGGTGTTGAGGGCACCTATGACATGTTGACTATCATGATTATATATATATATATATATGTATATATATGTTTGGATATATAGTCGTGTATGCACGTGTATGCACATCTTGTCTATTTGTTTGCCCGTGGAGGCACATGTTATACACATGGATGTAATCTTTTAACTTTTGTATATGCCCGTGGAGGCACATGTTATGCACGTGGATGCAATATTTTAACTTTTGTATATGCCCGTGGAGGCACATGTTATGCATGTGGATGCAAATTTTGTTTTTTCTACATGGTTTGATTGGTGTGCCAATCGAGAATGTTATTGGCCATATGGTCTGCTACACTATTGAGATTCCTTGGGACATGTGTGAATTAAATGGATTCAAATTGTCAAATCATTTGTTTAGCGCGCAAGAATTTTCTAAAGAGATAGGGATCATGTACCTGGTAATCATTGTTGAGCTGGGAAACAAGGAGCTGGGAGTCCAAGAAAACGCTAAGGTGATTTATGCTCATTTGGAGAGCAGTGGCGAGGAGACCAGTCACGGCGTCGTATTCAGCTTGGTTGTTGGTGGCGGCACCTATGCACACTCCGTCGATGTGGATCAACTCATGTGAAGGGGAATATATTACCCAAGCTACGGAGGTGAGATTGGGGGACCAACGGCTCACACCATCAGTGAAACCAATGTAGCAAAGTGGAACAGGATCCATCTGTGGTCATGCAGGAAAAACAAATTTTTAGGTTTTTGTATTTTTTGTAAAAAACAAAATAAGACTGTACAATTATGGACGGTGGTGTCCATCAAATTTTTCTATGGGTAAAATCGCTTGAGGTACAACCCGTTGCTTGGGTTGCATAGGTGGTTTCCTTCTGAGTCGGTCAGAATATATGCCCCCTGTCTGAGGTAGGTATGTATAATGTATGGGCCTTGCCACATGGACACAAAATTTCCTTTTCCCATTTTGTCATGAGCTTGATCATAGGCGAGGACAAGGTCACCTTCATTAAAGGTTCTTGGGTGGACATGTTTTTCGTAACTCAGTTTGGATCGGTTCTTTGCGGCTTCCATGGCTTGGAGGGCTGTGCGACGATCTTCATCGGCTTGCTCCAAAAGTAGTAAGCATTGCTCAATTGGTGAAGTGTCCGAGAGGAGTTCAACAGCCATGTGTAGGGCTAGAATCTGGCACTCAATGGGGAGGACAGATTCGACACCGTGAACTAAATGGAAAGGGGTAAAACCGGTTGCGGTTTTGGTTGACGTGCGGTATGCCCATAGTGCCGGAAAGAGCATGTGATGCCAATTCGATTTGTGTTTGTCGATAGTGCACTGGAGGATGGTTTTCAAAATTTTGTTAATCGCTTCGGCTTGGCCATTCCCTTGGGGGTAGTAGGTGGAGGAGAAATGGTGTTCAAATTTCAATATGGTTGATAATTCTCTCCAAACGGCATCTTCAAAGTGAGAGCCGTGGTCTGAGATGAGTTGCTTTGGCACTCCAAAACAAGAGATAACATGGTTGAGGAAAAAACATGTTGTGGTGTCGGCTTTGCAATTGTAAGTTGGCATGGCTTCCGCCCATTTGGTGAAATAATCTACGGCCACAATGATGTGTTTATGACCATCGGATGACGTGGGATTTCAATCTAGGAAGTCGATGGCCCATTTTCAGAATGGTCCGACAGTGACGATTGGATGAAGGGAGGCAGGTGGGGTTCTTGCCTTGGGGGCGAAAAGTTGGCAGTTTTGACAATGTTTGACTGTGGTGATGCAATCAGTAAATAATGAGGGCCAAAAGTAACCTGTGCGGATGATCTTTTGGGCGGTGGCCATACCGAAGAAATGGCCTCTGCAGGCACCGCTATGGCAGTCATTAAGGACTTGTTATGCTTCTTCATGAGAAAGGCAATGTCATAAGATGGTATCGATGCTGCGTCGA
This sequence comes from Larix kaempferi, assembly GCA_027924585.1. Classification (NCBI taxonomy): domain Eukaryota; kingdom Viridiplantae; phylum Streptophyta; class Pinopsida; order Pinales; family Pinaceae; genus Larix; species Larix kaempferi. The sequence continues at coordinate 6,976,277 of BSBM01000951.1, read as the reverse complement.
TAAAGTACATCGCCTAATAGGAGATATCAGGGGGCATGGTGTCGTATATGATGGCGTCCATCACGATCAATGTTGGGTCGAAATTTTTGTGTGCGGAGGTAGATTAAGATGTCATCGTACCACGGGTCGTCAGAGGAGATGATAAAAATGTGGTTGTCAATGAGGTCCGTTTGTATAGCGGCTGATGTCGAAGATGATGGGAGATCTGTGATGAGTTGAGTGAGTGCTAGGGCCTTGGTTCTCTTCGGGGTTTTAAAAGTTAGGTCGTATTCTTGTAGGATAATCACCCATTTAGCTACGCGGCCTTGAAGGAGGCGGCGTGTCAAGAGGTAGACCATTGGGTTTGAATTGGCAATAACTATGGTATGGCTGAGGAGAATATATTGGCGCAACTTCTGGACTGAAAAGACGACGGAGAGGGCCATCTTCTCTTCATGTGGGTAGCACAATGGTGGGCTAGATAATGTTTGTCTCACATAGTAAATGACATGCTCTTGGCGAGCAGTATCTTCTTGGACAAGTACTCCAGACACGGCATAGTCGAATGCCGAAACATAGAGGATGAAATATTTTGTGGAATATGGGGGAGAGATCAACGGGGCATTCGTGAGTGCTCTCTTTAAGTCGGTGAATGTTGACTCTAGTTGTTGGTCCCATATGAAATGGGTATGAAGGTGTAGTAGATGAAGAAAACCGTGAACCATAGTGGCATAGTCAGGGACAAAGCGACGGAGGAAGTTAGACCTCCCTTGAAGGCTTTGAAGTTGTCTTAAGGTACGGGGTGACGGTAAGTCGATAATAGCTTGGACTTTCAAGGGGTCTACAGTGATTCCTTTTTTGGAAATGATGAAACCCAATAGACGTCCTGCAGGAACACAGAAGACACACTTGAGAGCGTTCAAGCAGATTTTATATTTTCGGCAACGTAGGAAGACTTGGTGAAGATCATCTATGTGGTCGGATCATTTTTTGGATCGAGCCGTGAGGTCATCCAGATAAACTAGTATAATGTTAATCAGGTAGTGGAAACAATAAGTCATGGCTCACTGGAAAGTGGCTCCATCGTTCTTCAAACCGAAAGGCATAACATTATAGGAAAAGGTGCTCCATGGGGTAGTAAAAGCAGTTTTGTATTGATCCTCCTTGCAGATCTTGATTTGGTTATAACTGGAGGAACCGTCCATGAAAGACGGTACCTCGTGGACGGCACAAGCATCAACGAGCTAGTCGATAAATGGTGTGGGGAAGTTGTCTTTCGGACAACCTAGATTAAGGTCCCAGAAATCAGTACAGACGCGAATGGTGCCCACTTTCTTATTTACTGGTACTGGGTTTGAGACCCAGATGGTATAGACAATAGGATATATGAATCCTACTTTTTGGAGTTTCTCAATCTCATCCTTAACAGCTGGGAGCTTAGACGGGTGAATGGGGCGTTGTTTCTGCTGGACAAGAGGCACATTGGGCCAAGTGTCGATGTGATGTTCCACAATGTTAGGATCGAGACCAGGCATCTCTATGTAAGACCAGGCGAAGACATCACGAAACTCTTGGAAGAGTTTCTTATATGCCCAAGTCTCCGCTTGAGTGCATGATGTGCCTAGCGAGATGAGGTCAGGTTTTCTGGGTGTGGTGGAAATGTCGATTTGTATGATAGCGGAAATGTTGGACATATTCCCCTCTTCGAAGGCATCTAGTGCTGGGATGGGGTCTTTGAACCAATCAACCTTAGTTGGTAGAAAATCCTTTGATTCGACTGATAGTTGGTTTTCCGCGGTGGATGTAAACGCCTCAGGGAGGAAGTATGATCGATGGTGCATATCATCCCAAGGGTAGTCCGGTGCAGTGAGTGTTTCTAGAATTTGCTCGTCAGTACGAAAGTAATCAGACCATAAATCAATTGGTTCTAGTTTGTATGTGGTTGAAATCATATAGATGGTATTGATTTCTTCCGAAGAAGATGACTTCGAAGGGTAGATTTCCTTCATGAGGGGAGGAGATATCTCTAAGTCGGCATTGTTCATCTCATATAAAGCTGCTCTATAATCTGGGAGATCGGGGCAGTGATGTGAATAACGGCCATAAATTCCGCATATCGCACAAGGGTGGTTAGTGCGAAGTGTTTTGTCGTGAGGTTGAGGAGGTGGTTCAAGTCTTATCACTGGGATTTCGGTGTCGTCATCCAACATATTCATGTGTTCTTAGAGTGCAGGTAATTGTGGACATTGATGAGTGGCATGGCCTACGTCGTCACACAACAAGCACTTACAGGGAATGCGAATAGTTGGGGGGTTCTTGGCTACCTTGGGGGTTGCTGGGGGGGTGTGAGTTATGGGTCCAGTGTTATAAGGTTGTGGGCATCTTCCCCCTATGTTTCGTAATGGAGGTGGGGTGTTTCTAGACGTTGATGCCATAGTCACTATTGGGGGTGGTCTGTTTTGTAGATGAGTGATAGGAGGGGGTGGGCGGTTGGTAGTAGTGATAGGTTGTACCGGTTGTAAAATAACAGTTGGAGTTGGTGAGGGGCTCGGAGCTAGTAAGTACCATACAGGTAATCCTAATTTTAAACCAGGAAGGTTGAGTGTAGCCATTACTAGTGAACTAACAACTCTGGAAAATGGGAACAAGAATGGGATGGCATGAATTGGTGTTGTTCCTATATGAGTAGGCACTATGGGTGTTTGTGGCAGTGACGAGGGATGCTATGTGGTGTGCGATAGGGTGCACAAATCAGATGTTTTTGTTATCGATAAAGGTGGTGGGATCGATGGAAATGTGGAAGTCATAGGTGACTTGGTGTAGATTCCAGAACCAATTGATGAGACAAATGATGTCGGTGCAGTTTGAACAGTTTGTTCAATCATTGGTAGCACATTTTGAGGGGTTGCGGGGGCGTTAGGATCATAATATGTGAGTTGATCAATCTTGATAACGTGTCCTTCATGTGGGAACATCATGAGGTAGAACACAGATGAAGTGACAGCTTTCATTTTGTACATATAGCTATGTCCAAGAAGGAGGTTGTAGTCGAGTTGGACATTGATCACTTCGATGTCGATGAGAACCAATTTGCCTCCTAGTTCTACGGGTACGTTCGCTAAGAGGCCTTGTGGTTGAGCTGAGCACCCGTCATAAGCTCGTAATGCTATGGTGGATGGTTGTAAAGTGGGGGAGCCAAGTTTCTACCACACAAGAGTGGACATAACGCAGGTTGAAGCTCCTTCATCGATGATGCATCGATGTGGAACAAGGTTTCGAATGTTTACGGATACTTGGAAGGCTAAATTTGATGGCATTCAGGGTTTGGCTTGGTCTAATTCGAAGGCCATCATATGTGTGTCGTTAGGATCTACTCCTCCAATGGCAGATAATAGTAGTTTTCGTTATGCATGGCATGTTTTCAATACTTCTAAAGCAGACATAGCAGCGGGGGATTGTGCTAAATCTTCCACGATGTTATAATTGGATGCTGCGTGAGCATTAGGATTGTTATTAATCCTTCGCAAAGGTATGCGAGGGATTTTAGGTCCTCTGTCCAGCAGCATATTTGGTATGCGTAGTGGTTGATCTGATGGAAGGGGGGTGGATGCATCAGTGGGTGGAGTTTCCGAGGGTGGGCCGTACTAATTCCTGTGAGTCTGGAGGTTGATGTCATTGGATGACATCATTAATAAATGGTGTGTGCCTGAATCCGTATGCTGATAATCAGTTGTGGCATAGGTGATTTGCTAATGATGTGTAGCAGATCCTTGTGGGGGATCCATTGGGCGGGCATTTATTACTCCCTGGTTTGGCAATGGGTTTTGCAATATCATGGGTTGTGGTTGATTAGGTGGAGCTGGTTGTCTAGTGTGGCCCTACCGTTGGGCATAGTCAGCCCAAAGCTTACGTGATTTCTCTAAATGGGGGTAGTTGTGAGTGTAGTGGCCATAGACTCCACATATAGAACATGGATGGTTTGTTCTCAGGTTATTGTTTTTATTATTGGTTGGGGGGAGCAGTGTTGTTATTATTTGGAGGATTAGGTGGTGGTGGACCTTGATTATGTTGTTTGTTGTTTCCACGGTTACATCCTCTTTCGCGGTTTTTTTGTCCGCCCTGGTTGCGTTGGTTGTTTTGGTGTTGGGGCTGATTGTGTTGTGTGTACACTTGCCCTTGAGTAGTGGGAGGATTTTGGGGTGCCGCAGGTGCAGGAGCAGGTTGCGGTGGATAGTAAGCTGGTGGGGCTGGAAGAGGTCCAGTTGCCTACTGGGGTTGTTGGTAACCCTGAGCTATTGGAAGTATTGGGTTAGATGGTGTATACTATTGGGGGTAATAAATTGGTTGGGCCGGTAAGTGAATTGGGTTCTGGGCGGCCAGTTGGTTATAGTATGTGGGTGATACATAGTTCGATGGCGCTTTCCCGTAGCAATGTGGTGGACAAGAGGATCCATGAGTGTGATGAGTCTGATTCATTGGAGCGTATGAAGTCGTAGCTCCAGAATTAGATGTAGCCCTAGAGAGGTCTGGGGTGTTTATGGTGGGCACCATGCTAAAAGGTTATTTTGTGTCGTGACCTGGCCAATAATACCATCAGCGGCATGTGATTCCCCTAGAGCGTCACCTCGTGAAGGATCGCCTCGTGGGGCGTCTGGTATGATGGTGTAGAGATAGCCTAACTGGGCATAAATCAGGTCGAATTATTGAGCTTTTAAGATAGCTTCTTCTTCCGACTGGGGTCATTCGGAAGCTACATCTTTGGCTATGAGTGGTAGGAGTGATTTGAGAAACCAATCCAAAAAGATACGGTCATCTAGATTAATCTTGCAGAGGCTACGACGCTTACGCCACTCATGGATGTGATCGGTGATGTGGGTAGCCGTGTTCTGTCTACAAGACAAAACTATTTCAACTCCTACGTCATAGCGTACAGGGAGTTGAAAAAACTGGAGGAAAGTTGAGGAAAGGAATGTAAATGTGTTGTGGGTCCCATGTGGTTGCTCAATGTACCACTTGGCGGTAGAACCAGTGAATGTTCGGTCTAACAACCGCAGTCTAATGGAATCATCTACTATGGAGTTAGAGGAACACCATAGGTGAAAAGACATGATGTGGTTTTGGGGATCTTCCCCAGCTTTTCCTTCAAACTTTGGTATGTCTGAGGGAAGCTTGGTGGGCATGGGTGGCCACGTGGGGTTGTGTCTAATAGGATCATTGGTTAACCTAGCTAGCTCTGGTAAGTTCAGACTGGCCATGTATGGTAGACTAGCAGATGGGTGTGGCATGGTGACTGGGACATAACTATTAATAGTCGCATTATGTGGTGGTCCAACTCCCCCTAAAGGTATGCTAGGTATGGAAGGGATGTGTCCTCCAACTAATGTGGTGTGGGAGGGGCCTGTGCCCCCAAGTGCAACATGAGTTGCCGAGGGGTTAGGAATAGTTCCAGGAAACCCTGGCATCTGGGTTGTTGTAATGAGAGGGGGTGTGACCCCTATGTTGGGCATACCCATAATAGGTTGTGTTGGGCATTCCTAAAGGGGGAATGGCCCCTATATCAGGCATGCCTAAGGGGGTTGTGGTTACCGTGGGTGGCACAGTAGTAGTAGGGTTTTTTGATGTATCTCCAATAGAACTGGTGAAAAGGGGGTCGTATTGTGATCCAGACATGGGGTTGGTTGGTGATGTTTTAGTAGGGTGTTCAGATTCAGCCTCAGAATCATATGTGAAGTGAGGCGCATCAGAATCAGATGACTGTGTTCTATGTCGATTACGTGTCGATTCAAGGGATAAGGCTCTACATCTATGACGTGTAGAGTCAAGTGTACCGAACTAAGGGGGTTCACCCTAAAAACGGAGGGATCATCTTAGATTCTCAATGGTGAGAAATGTATAAAAATTCCAGTGGAAGGTGGTGATGTAAAAAACTTGAAACCCTAGTGCAACAATGAGTGCAAGACGGGAGTGAAAAAATAATGGCTCTCAAGACAACAACCAACCTCAAAAGCACTTATTATAACAGTTGTGCTATAATAAGTGGAGGGATCCAAAAAAGTGGTCAAAATACCAAAATTCAAACAGTTCCTAGAAAAAAGTGGTGCTCACTAGACCAAAGGTGGGTATTGTATCATGCAAACACCTAACTAGAAGTATTGTGAGTCGACAAACTATATTCTGTGCAAGGTGATGAAATCCAATTCAGACAATATAGACTGTTGAATCAACAGCTAGATATCCCCCCACTAGGAGGGACACCGAGTAGACGATCCTAGAAGTATGGCTACTAAGATACCCCATTCATGACACGTTCGGTTGGGTGAATCTGCAGTTTGGTTCTATCGCCGTTGTACCCCCATACAGGTGTACACCGAGAACTTTGAAAGGTATCCTTCGGTTACTAAATGGATTGCGGTATTCCACTTAGGCTTCCGGAACTAGTCTGGCTACTTCAACCCTCCAAAGGGAGAGGCCTTCCCGATAAATTGGTTGATAACCGTGTCAAAATTATAAGGGATTTTCGGTACCCTGAAGGACAACCACTATGTCTCAAATGTGAATAATTGAGGGGTGTTATTGGAACACCTATCCCCTCAATCCTACCTAACTACAAGATTATTTTAAGTGCTCCCCAAGTGGGGTTAAAACATTGGTTGAGTTAAGGTAGATTTTAAGGCTCAGTTTAAATAATGTGGCAGAGTGGGTGCAAGTGTGATTATTTAACTGAAATTGATTTGCCTCGCTTGGGTGATTGATTACAAATGAAAAAATAAGACGTTTTCAGTTTGCAAAAAATAAAGGCGTTTTCGAAATATAAATGCTTGAAAAAACAATTCAAAAATAATGGATTTTTGAAATAATTTAAAGGGAAGCAAATAACATAAATATTTCAAGAAATAAATGGATCTCTTAGAAAATTGCTTGGGCAAACTATTGAGCAAATTAACAATGAAACCTATGATCTAAATAGAATGCTAAAAACCTTTCTTTCTCTTACTGAAAATTTTTAAAAAGATTTTTTAATGGAGCATATGTAAATAGAAAATGATTCGCTATGGCTGTAATAATGCAGAAAAAATAATGCTGGAAAATAAGTTAAATGGGAAAAAAATACAACAAAAAATTTCTAAAAAATTGGTCGAATTCAAAATAATAGCGTCGCGGATTTTAGGGAAAAAGCCGCGATGTGCATCGCGGGTTTCAGACACTAAGCCGCGATGTGCGGCACGAAAAATGGCCGCGAAGCCGCGATGTGCAGCACGGAAAATGGCCGCGAAGCCGCGATGTGCAGCGCGGAAAATGGCCGCGAAGCCGCGATGTGCAGCGCGGAAAATGGCCGCGAAGCCGCAGCGCACCACATGGAAAAAGGCTGTGATGAGCCGCGCGACTGTCGGTAAAAAAGCCGCAATGCGAAAACCGAAAAATAGACGTCGAAAAACGAACCCGAAAATGGAAATTTCAGGCTGTTAATGGCTACAGAAAGGGCCAAGATCTAGAGCAGCAATGGATATGTTGCCTAGTATGGCAGATCTGTAAATTAAAATGATTTAAAACTAACAAAAACTAAAATCTAAGGAAAAAAACCAAGATTCAAGAATTCAAAGCCATCGAAGTCGCCAAAAATTGTTGCTTGGTTTTGCAACCAAGCTTGTGCAATGGGCACCTATCAACAATGTGATAGCAGTTTCAATATAGAAAGTAAAAACGATTATGAATTAAATCTAAACTAGCATGTGCATATAACAAAAAAAACGATTCATAGAAACAACAAGAAATGAAAGAATGTTTTGTATTATAATACCTCAAATGGTGAGGATTTGTGGTGTTGAGCAGCTCCAAGGTTGAGATGCTCCAGGCTCCAATGGTCTCTTCTCCAAGATTGCTACAATGGTCAAGAACTCAAGAGATATTTTGACAACATGAGGATAGGATGATGGATGCATGGAAAGTGAGGAGCCCCTATCACCATTTTATAGTTTTTGGTGATGGGGAATACCATTGTGGTTTTGAGGAAACCAATGGTATTGACCAATATGGTTTAGGTACCTTTTTCCCTCTTTTCCCTTTTTTGAATATTTTTAATATTTTTATTCCCTTTTAATATTTTTGGGAATTCTGGACCCTTTTTTAGGGTTTTTTGTGTTTTTTGAGGAAAAATATATATTTTGAGGGGAAAACATGTGTATTGTGGTCTTTTTGGTGACCTTTTGATGGATTTAGAGGCTCAAATGGTGGATAAGTGGACAAATGGGTCATGTGAGTAAGGGAATGAGCTAGTGAGCACTTTTTGGGTGTTAACAGCAGGAAAGGCGCGGGAAGTATATGAGGGTTGGTCCTCCCCTGAAGAAAAAACCACTGATTCCACATGGCGCTCCCAGGATCATTAAGAGGGCTTAAAGGGGTTTTCCAAAACCAGTTTTGAAGGAGTATGAATATCGTAAGTGGTTTTCTGTCTTGTCACCTCTGCCTATCACATGGAAGTAATCCCATCAAGTAATCATCTACGTCGCCATCTTTGTACCAGCTATCATTAGCTCCTAGTGCGCGAAACCGGATAAGGTGGTCAGGTAATTATTGCAAGCAGTACGGGCTCGTCTACCCAGGCAAATCGAAATAGCTCTAAAAATACCTGGGTTGGCTTCGTCAGCCTTTCAAAGCTCCTATGCTTCATTTGTGTAGAACTCAGAGCCTGGTGCTTCCATATCTTTCCTAGCCAGTCGACCGAGCATCCTCTATGGTTCATTTCATTTCACAAGGTGGTTCACTGGGAGCACTAGGAGTTCGAATGACTAGCATTCATGAGCCTACAGATAAACACCTATCAGCAGCCAGAAGAAAAAAAACCCGAGGTCTCACCCGAGATGGCAAAGGAGAGTTCAGTCATTGTTTCTTTTCAAATGGAGATGGTCCTTCCGTATTCAGTATCACGGAAGAAGGGATTGTGCAGTTCGCATCAAAGCATGAGAAGAGGGTGGAATGGTAGCACCTGAGAAGTCTTAGCAAAGCAACTTCTACATCAGGTCCTGTTCCACAACTCAACATCAGAACGGAGCTTTCATCCCATCGAAAGCATAGTCCAAGAGAAAAGGGCTTGGACTGGGTGATTGGGTGAAGCAGCTAACTTATCCAGTAGGTCACAGGCAATTCAGCTAGTGTGTAAAGGTCTCCTTGCAGTTCTAAAGGGAATCACATCACTGATCCATTTTAAAGTAACGCGAGCCTCGTCTAGCCGAACATACTACTTTGTTTAGCAAGTTGGTCCCAAGTTCATGGTCGAAGGAGTGACCAGTAGTTTTCTATAGCTAATATTGTAACCAACTCTGTTGAGGAGTATAAACTGTTTCTTTTTAAGCTGTTGAGCTAAAGAGATTGTAACAAAATCTGTTTAGTTAGTAGGAAGGCTATATGTAGCCAAATAGGCAGTAGCGAGAGGGTCGGCTCTTTGATGTAAGAAGTATTTCTTCTATGTTAGACAGTTGATCAATATACAGAGACATATTTTACCCTATCTTGGAGCTTGATGGATTCAAAATTTTGATGTGCATAGTTAGTATCTCCTGTTGTATTTCATATCTTCATTTATCTATGAGTTGCAGAATTGTTTTGAATTTATATGAGCGCACTTGCTTAAATTCATTTCTTCAATGGTGATTAGTACTTGAAGTTTTCATGCTGATCTATCTTGAAGTTATATCCTCGTATTATTCCAATGGTGTTATGTATTCATTTTGTTAAGGCTTTCAAATTCCTCTCACAGGCTCAGCACGCCATTCTGTAAATGTAAAATAAAGATTTACTTTCATAGTACCTTTATCTTGCACCATTCCATTTCCATCTGCTACTTAAAAGTATGATTTCTTTGCACATTGAAATACTGCCCATTAACATTTCAAGATCGGAACTCTACATTGTTTATGTCATTCATATTGTGATTTCAGTAAAGTTTTTTGTTGAAGTGATTATTGATAACCAGGCACAGTTCTAAAAAACAACTTTAGAACGTCTATGGGACTAACAGAAGGATTTAGAGGTAAGTACCTGAACAATCTTAATCTAAACATTAAAATGCTTTTAGCTGAGAAAGGTGTTTTAAGAATGCAGTGATATTTTTGAATCTGTCATTGTCAATAGCATTTTTAGTGATTCTGACGAAGAGACACATAATCTGAGAAGTGGAAAGAGATATAAGTTTAATAAAGAAAAGAATCCGGGAGGACCTGGACTCTACGTGGATACTGAAATCCCATGTGACCTTAACAATCAAACCGCGTCGTCATCAGCCAACATCCACCCTATTACACCTCAGAATCCGTCGGTTGCAGAAATCGTACCACCTCTATCTCAGAACCCACCCACTGCGAGCGTAGCGCAGCCCACTCCACAGAACATTAATATTGCTAGCACCACAGGAGTGAGTGCTCAGAACATCCCGACTCAGACTAGTCCAGTTCAGAATACCCAGTCTCAGAATATCCCATAGAATACCACTATTCTGAATATTCCCTTTATTTTTTCCGCTCATAACCCCCCGCAGAATCATAGCACTACTCATGATGGTACACTACCAGGAAGGAGAATGACAGATAACGATATAAAACTGCCGATATTCAAAGGAACGGGTCTAGAAGACCCTAATCAGCACTGGTTTCTATGTGAAGTCGTATGGAGTGCAAAGCAAGTTCAGGATGATGTTGTGAAGAGAGCGCGGCTCATCACCACTTTCAGAGACAGAGCATTGCACTGGTTTATTAAATATTCTCAGGCATAGCCGAGAACCCTAACAGAAATCAAGGCTGCACTCGTAGAAGTGTTAGGAACCCTTGTCAATCCTTCTCTTTACTATGTTAGTATATTGTTGTTGGATGCATATGCTTTGTAAGTCATCCCGTAGTATTTGTTGATCCATAGTTTATATTAGCCCATAGTATTGGACGCATATGCTTTGTAAGTCGTCCCGTAGTATTATATGTCCCATGGTTTTGACCCATAGTATTGGGAATAGACTTAGTATATAAGTGTGTGTTGAGGTCATTGAAGGCACCGTGAAGTTAATTGTATTGAGCTTGCTCAAAGGAGGTTGCCCCCTCGAAATGGCCCGTGATCAATATAAAAGTGATTCTGAGTTTTATTATTTCTGATATCTCATGTATTTGCATTAATTAATTATTGCAGGTTCTTCACATATGGTATCAGAGCACTTTCTTGGGCTCACTGGGTGAAATTTCTGCCAATTTTTTTTTCGCATCTGTTGCAAATTTGGATCTGGGGATAACCCCTATCCGCTTAACTGTGGGAAGTACTTGGGCATAAGCCCTAAAACTCATTTTCAGGAGTACCACAAGAACCCCAAAGTAGCTATCCCATTGAGAGGACCTTCCAGTGAAAAGGGCAACGACCCCTACCTGATTGACTAGTTCCCACCCGTGAGGTAAACCAAGAGCTGTCGTTTATGGAAAAGCAGTTATAATTTTTACCTGAGCCGTGGAGTGAGGGGTACTGCCCCAATACGCAAGCCATCAGACAACATTGGTGGCCAAGTGAATCCCCTGAATTGATAGAAAGCCGCACATACCTGGGGTCCATATCTATTTTCAGCTGAACTGTTGTCGATCACTTCTGCTCCAGATCCAGCCGTTTCAGATCTATTCTAAAAGTCGTTCCAGATCCAGTCACCATTTCAGATCCAGCCGTTTTCGATCCCTTCCGCGCCATTGCAGATCCATCTGTTGCGGATCCCTTCCCTGCCGCTGTTGCCGATCAATTTCTAAAAATAAAAAATAAATAAATAAATATATAAAAAATAAAAAAATAAAATTAAATAAAAATAAAAAATAAAAAATAAAATTAAATATTTTTTTCGGCCATATCTCCCTTGTTTCAACTCTATTTTCCCTGAAAATTCACTAATGTCCCTGCAATCCCATTCTGCATATTTCATTCCTGAAGACCCTATCCCAAATTCCACTTCCCAAGACCAAAAATCTCACATTTGTCTATTTTTGGGGTTTGCCATAACTCCTTCAATTTTCACCCAAATGCCTTCCAATTTTGCCACCGTGTTCCTTTCCTAATTATGTTTCTTTGTCCCTCTCTACCAAATTTTCTCATTCTTTCACCCTGCTTCTGAAATCCCCATTTTTTGCTTCCATGTCCATCAAAAAGTGTCCAAAACCTAGTCAAACCCAACGTATCCAAGTTTTTCCCAAATTCAAATCTTCCTTTACTAAATAAGCTTTTTTTTCTATCCATTTCCAAAAAAAAAAAAAACTCTTGGTTGTGGTTGTCACCCGCGCCGGAGCAAAAACCATGGAGAAATCACTTGCAGCCATCCAAACCAAACTCCAAGATCTGGATGAAAAATTTCTCAGCCTCCATCTTCAACATTCAGCCATGAACAATAACCAACAGCCAGAATCTTTTGCAGCCACCGGGTTCTCTTCTTCCAGCAATTTTCGTGGGCCAAAGCTTGATTTTCCTCGCTTCAATGGTACTGATCCGACTGGATGGATATACCGCGCAAAACAATATTTTAGTCTGCATAATACTTTTGATGTCCAGAAAGTTCCACTTGCATCCTTTCATTTGAAATAGGAAGCCCTTCAATGGTACCGTTGGTACATCAAAGTTCATCTCGATCCAAACTGGACAGATTTTTGCCAACTCCTTTTGCCACAATTTGGTCCTAGTGCTTTTGATGACTTCACAGGAGCACTCACTAAACTTCACCAAACTGGCACAATGAGAGAGTATCAGGCAGAATTTGAGAAACTCGCCAAACACATAGAAGGATTGTCTGATGAATTTTACAGGAGTTGTTTTATCAGTGGTCTTAAGGATGAAATCCGGTCAAAGGTTAAAATGTTCTGTCCCAACAAAATGATGGAAGTCATAGGTTTGGCTAAGTTGGCAGAAGACAAGCTTGCATCCCAACAACACTCCAAACCCACTTTTGTTCCCTTCCGAAATATGGGTTCTCAATGACCTCCCATCCCGCCAGCTCCTCGGCCAACTCTTATCAAGCATTTGTCTGAAACCGAGATGCAGGCACGCCAAGAAAAAGGGATTTGTTATAATTGTGATGATAAATTCACTCGAGGACATAGATGTGTTCAACAAAATATCTATCTCTTGGATGTGGATTCTCTACCTGCCTTTAAACTTGGTGAAGAAGCTCCAGATACAGTAGATGATCAGGTCGACATTCAACACCTGCCTGTTGACACCCCATCTCAGGACGACCCACCCGCGATCTCTCTCCATGCTGTAACCGGCATCACAACCCCACAAACAATGCAGGTCAGGGGATACTTCAAGAAGTTCCCTCTTACCATACTCATTGATTATGGTAGCACTCATAACTTCATTGACCCTCAGATTGCCAAACAGGCTGATTGTTTTGTCCATCCTTGCTCCAACTTTGAAGTCATGGCTGCCAATGGGGGCACCTTATTTTGCAAGGGGAAGTGTCATAATGTGCATATCTCTATGGAAGATTATAACCTGCGCTCTGACATGTTTTCCTTGTCCTTAGGTGGATGTGATGTGGTTTTGAGAATTCAATGGTTACGCGCACTTGGCCCCATCTTATGGCATTTTGTTGAACTTTGGATGCAGTTTTCAGTCAATGGGGCACAACACAAATTAATAGGCTTAAAACCAGGGTCTCTCCGCATCATCAGTTCACATCGCCTGGAAAAAATCCTTAAGAAGAATTCACATGGTGTCATCGCTCAACTCCATTCCATTCAGATGCACCCATCAACGGTCTCCACTACTTCCTTGGATAGATATGCAGGTGTCTTTGCTGAACCAATGAGCTTGCCGCCTTCAAGAGACCTTTCTGGTAAGAATTTAGTCGCATCTACCTCTCAGTAGGAAATGATGGCTATTTTGCATGCAGTACAGAAGTGGCAGCCATACCTATTAGGGAATTATTTATGCATCAATACTGATCTCCAGAGTCTGGAAAATTTTCTGGAACAATGGGTCCCCTCCCCAACACACCTAAAATGGGTTATCCAACTCATGGGTTATCCCTATGCGATCACTTACAATAAGGGTAAGGACAATATGGTGGCAGATGCTCCTTCTCGCACAATTGATGACCTAGTTTCTCTTACAACTCTTTCTCTACTTGTTCCAAATTGGTTGCAATATGTTCAACAGGGATATCTCTTCTATGAACTCCATGCTTCTTCATCAGCAGGGCACTCTGGGTTCTTCAAAGTGTATGACCAGGAACAATGCAACTTCTTTTGGCAGGGACTGAAAATGAAAATTCAACAGATGGTGGCTGACTGTGATACTTTCCAGGTCAACAAGGGGAAACGACACTCCTTTCGGGATTGCTCAAACCCTTTCCCATCCCTACACAGCTCAACTATTTCTATGGATTTCCTAGCAGCGCTCCGGTGGTACAATACCACATCTCAAAGGACACCATATGAAGTAGTCTATGGACAGACACCGCCAATTCTTCTTCCATACACCCTTAGCAGCTCCCCAGTTCAGGAAATTGACTCGGTTCTTCGCAACCGTGATCAGATTCTTCTCATTCTGTAGGACAATCTTCACATGGCCAGAATTCGCCCGAAACAACAAGCCGATCAGCACTGTTCTAAGCACATTTTCCACACAATTGATAGGGTTCTTCTTCATCTACAGCCTTCCAAGCAATCCTCCCTGACACTCCAAAGGTGTCAATGGCCCGAAATGCAACCCGGGGATGCTACTGGGGAACCACTCCTTCATATTCTGCAGCAATTTCTCCAACCAAATCTTTGAGGACAAAGATTTTTCTAAGGGAGAGGGGATGTTAGGAACCCGTGTCAACCCTTCTCTTTACTATGTTAGTATATTGTTGTTGAACGCATATGCTTTGTAATTCGTCCCGTAGTATTTGTTGATCCATAGTTTATATTAGCCCATAGTATTGACCCATAGTATTGGATGCATATGCTTTGTAAGTCGTCCCGTAGTATTATATGTCCCATGGTTTTGACCCATAGTATTGGGCATAGACTTAGTATATAAGTGTGTGTTGAGGTCATTGAAGGCACCGTGAATTTAATTGTATTGAGCTTGCTCAAAGGAGGTTGCCCCCTCGAAGTGGCCTGTGATCAATATAAAAGTGATTCTGAGTTCTATTATTTCTAATATCTCGTGCATTGGCATTAATTAATTATTGCAGGTTCTTCACAAGCAGAATTTAAGAAACCGAAATCCGAGTCGCAGTGCATAACAAAGCTAAAAGAAATTAAGCAGAAACCTATTGAAACGGTCTGGGAATTTGACCAAAAATTTAAGACATTATTAGACCAAGTGAGCTTTGTTATAGCTCTGCAACAGCACCAGGAATGGTTCATCGTTGCATTGTTGCCCCACATCAGACAACCACTGATGCAGCAGAAGGTTGCGTCGCAGGCAGAGGCCTTAGAGATCGCAATGAAGCTGAAGGCTTCACCGATTGGAGAAAGTAGCTCTGGGATGTCACATATCCAGAACCAGTTGACCACCTTACATTAGAATTGCAAGGTATGAAGAATGGAAAAGAATAGAGATATGAACCGAGACACAAAGTTTGGTGCACAGGATGCAAAGGAGAGGGCCACACCAGAGAACATTTCCCTCTACTTCAAGATTATCTTGACAGTGGTGCACCGAACCCAATGAATATGAATCACAACCAAGCACTGTGGTGTGAAATCTGCAGAATTAGGGGACACCGCACTGAGGACTGTTATCTAATACATAAATATGTAAAAACACCTAAAATCTTATTTTGCAATTTCTGTAAATCAGTTGGACATGATGAATCCAATTGTCCTGCATATGAGCTCATGAATGAAAGAAAGCGTGATATGGAATCGATGCGAGGTGCCGAAATGTACCGTGTCCAAGAAGAAGATCAGCCTAAACAAGAGAATGCCCACTATGATCAAGGTGGATATAGAGGCCGTGGTGGTGGATACCACGGGAGAGGAAGAAATGTTATCCCGGTATAGGGGAGAGGCCATGGCCAAGTAATATGTTATAATTGTGGCTAGCCAGGCCATGTTTCTAAAGATTGTACAAACCCTTGCACTACGTTCAGTTACTGTAAATCATTTGAACGTGTTATTGAAGACTGTCCTGTACTAGAGATAGAAATGCAAAAACGGAGGAGGACAGAACCACTGAATCCCAACATTCAGTTGATCGCAGTAGAAAGCAGAACTGCGGATCCAAGTGTAAACATGGTAACGCGCAGTGGCACTGATACAGGAAGGGATGGAGGCACAAAATATTCAACTTTGGGAATGCATGATAAGAAGCAGACTCCGGGTGAACCAGTATGGATTAGAAAAGCTCCTGGGAGAACATCGGATTTGGACCTACAAAAAAATAAAGGAGCATTTACAGAAGAGCGGGATATCCTTAGAGAGTCAACACCTCAATCGACCAGAATCCCACTGCTAGTGAAGTACCACAAATAGAGGATATGCCAACAGCATTTGATCAGACGAGTATTGCAACAGATGCAGGGACCTCTGTCGCGCAGTTCCTACGGAGCTGCATGAAGTTATTGAAGAGCGTAGATGCTTTCATGGAATTTGAAAAACTACTCAGCCAATATGAGCCACATAGTGAGAAGGGGGTTGCGCAGGGCGCAGTCCATAAAATCAGGAGTCCCAAAAGAACAGGGAGGGAATTGAGGTTAACTGCTCAGATTGGGGACTATGAGATGGATGAGATAATTCTTGATCTTCGATCCAAAGTAAATTTCTTGGCAAAGCAGACATGGCATCATATGGGAAAACCAAAGCTACCATGGTCACCTCTACAGCTATGAATGGCTAATCAAGGGGTAGTTATACCTTTGGGGAGGTTACCCAACACTATTGTTGACATTGACGGAGTGCACAGCTATGCCGATTTTGAAGTAATCTAAATCGTGGATGATAGCCATCCTTATCCCGCACTGTTGGGTATCGATTAGGAAATGACTAACTCCACCATTATCAATTTGAAGACCATGAAAATGATATTTGAAGGCAATGATATAAGGGTCATCGCACCATTGGACCCCTCACAAGGAAAACGATATGTTGAACCGATTCAGGAGGAATCCAGAGCCCAAGAATTGGACTGTATTTACAAGATGACAACCAATACTGCTGACTATATTAATCCAACCGTGGATGGAACACTTAGTTGGTGCTGTGACAGCTCTTATGTCTCAAATTCTGATGCAGGACTGGAAAATTGGCAAAGCAGATTACATGAAGTATCTTCCAAGAGATGCGTCCAGATCACAAAGTCATTGCATTGGATTGGAAAGGAGGTAAACCCAATCCCTGGATATGATGGTTTCTCTAATGTTTATTCTTTTATCAATGAATATACTGCAACAATTGCAGAAGAACATCGCTTACAAGCATTAGATGTGGCATTGCGCGATACACCTACCAGATGGTGTTCTGCGCATAAGCAGAAACTGACAACATGGGATCAGTGCAGAATTAAGATGCAAATCAGGTTTGCTGATAATTTTACCCTATCCTTCAAAAAATATAATGGTCAGACGGATCCAAGGGATCATATTGAAGCTTATGTACAAGCTTGGGTAGAAAGGCCACAGACAGAATGGATGCATCTGTTTGTGCACACGTTGGAAGAACTGATTCCAAAGAAGTGGTACCTAGACCTGGAGTTGCGCAGAGGCATAGTGGATTGGTCTGGCCTAACCACGACCTTCCAACAGGATTTCGGTTTCAAAGATGAACATCCAAGTATCAATGACGCGCTGCAGGCTATTAAGGAAAGAATATTCAAACCAGAATGTGCACAGGGAAATATCACATTAGAATCATTATTTGGAGCAAACAGCATACCTGCATGCCTACAGCCATAATGGGAAGAGCAGCTAGAGCACGCTCTTGATTTTTATCACCTCACGGAGGATGGTGATGATAAAGAAGACAGTTATGAGGAGGACCCGTGCAATATACAGATTCCTGAGTCAAAAGGATCGCATGAGGTAGAAGGACCTCCACTAGAAATTCTAGATATGAGTGTACCTGTGAAAACAAGAAAAGTGAACATTGGCACCAACGAAGAACCAAATTTAGTAGCTATTAGAGATTATTGGGATGAAGACACAGTGGAGGAGGTCATGGGCATTCTCTAGGAATATCAAGAATTATTCCCGACCAAGTTCACGGAGATGAAAGTCATTTTGGGAGACTTAGGAGTGATGAAAATTCCTCTTAAGCCTGGAGCGAAGCCTGTGAATCAAAGACTGTATCGACTAAACCCGCACTACAAAGAATGAGTTAAGGCAGAACTTGATAAGATGCTCGATGCAGGGATCATTGAGCTAGTCGAAGAATCTGAGTGGATAAACCCGATGGTTATCCAGAATAAGAAAATGAAGGGTGAGATCAGGATTTGTGTGGGTCTCAGAAAGTTGAATGATGCGTCAATGCATGACCCATTTCCTACCCCTTTCAGATATGAAGTGCTTGATAATGTTAGAGGGAATGAGACATATTCTTTTACCAATGGATTCTCTGGATACCATCAAATCAAGATTGATCTAGCGGATAAGCACAAGACTAATTTTGCTACAGAATGGGGGTCCTTCCAGTACACAGTGATGCCTTTTGGTATGAAGAACACACCTGCCATATTTTATAGAGTTGTAGTCACAGCATTTAAAGACTTCATACATAATTTTTAAGAGGTTTATTTTGATGATTGGACCATTTTCGGTTTACTGAAGAAACATGTCGCAAACCTTAGGATGATGCTGGAAAAATGCAGACAGCATCAAATTTCATTAAATTTGAAGAAATGTGTTTTCTATGTTCCCTGTGGAATTTTGTTGGGACACATTGTGTGCAAACAGGGCTTGATGGTTGATCCTGCGAAGATCGCAGTTATTGTAAACTTTCCTACACCAAAATCAGTGAAGCAGTTGTGCACTACATTGGGTCATACTGGCTATTATAGGAAATTCATAAAGGAGTATGCGCAGATAACCGCAACTATGGAGAAGCTGCTAAAGAAAGACGCGCCATTTATCTGGAATGAAGAATGTGAACAAGGCTTTGACACCCTAAAAGAGAAGATGGTCACTATGCCAATCCTAGTTTTTCCAGACTGGGAGAAGCCGTTTCATGTCCATCTTGATGCTTCATGTATCGCATTGGGCATTGTTCTTGCTCAGCCAGGGGAGGGAGGTATTGATCACCCCATTTCATTTTCCAGGAGGAAGCTGTCATCTGCTGAGAAGAATTACACCACTACTGAAAGAGAAGGAATCGCGATGGTATATGTGCTGCAGAAGTTCAGACATTATTTGCTTGGTGCACACTTTTCTATGTTCATGGACCATTCTGCTTTGAAATATCTAGTCAATAAGCCATTGTTAGGGGGGCGCATATGCAGATGGTTATTACTCTTTCAGGAGAATGGCTTTGAAATTGTTGTTAAGCCAAGCAGGTTGAATTTAGGACCTAATCATCTGTCAAGGATTGAGTCAGGAGAAGAGCCGACGAATCTAGAGGACAATCTGCCCAATGCGCAGTTGTTTGCTATACAAGTTGCAGATGATTACTATAAGGACATCATTGACTTTTTAACCATTGGGTTCGCACCTACAGAGTTCACTACACAGCAAAAGAAGCAGCTGGTAGTGCGCATAGTAGACTTCACTATAATTGCAGGTCAACTATACAAGCTAGGACCGGACGAAGTGCTTTACAGATGTGTACTAGAGCATGAGAAACCATTCATATTAGCGGATGCGCATTCAGGAGTCACAGGAGGCCACTATGCAGGTAGAGCTATTGTGAAGAAGATATTGCGTGCAAGGCTATGGTGGCCTACAATTCATAAAGATTCGAAGGAACCTTGCCAGAGTTGTGATGTGTGTCAGAGGACAAGGAAGCCATCGCGCAGGGACAAAATGCCCTTAAATCCACAGCTAACATTGCAGGCATTTGAGAAGTGGGCTATTAATTTTGTGGGTCCTATTAACCCACCAAGGAAGAGAACTGGTGTGAGGTACATTATCACCGCAACTAACTACCTCACCAGATGGGCAGAAGCAAAGCCAGTGAAAGATTGTAGTGCAGCTATAGCTGCAGAATTTATATATGAAAACATCCTTACAAGGTTTGGATGCCCGAAGATTTTGATGAGTGATCAAGGTACTCACTTTCTGAACAGAACCATTGCAACTTTAAATGAGGAGTTCCACGTTCATCATCAACACAACATGCCTTATCACCCATAGGTGAATGGAACTGTTGAAGCATTTAACAAAGTGTTGGAGAATACACTAACCAAGATATGCAACGTCAATCGAGACGATTGGGACCTATGCATTCCATCTGTAATATGGGTGTATAGAACTACCTACAAGAAACTGATAGGACACACACCCTTTAGGTTGGCTTACGGGAAAGAGGCAATAATGCCAATGGAATATATCGTTCCTAGTTTGAGAATAGCAGCATTTACAGGCATAGCAGATCGTGACGCGCTGGAAGAATGACTCTTACACTTGGCTGGTCTGGAGGAGGATCGCTTCATTGTAGGCTTTTACCAACAAGTGCAGAAAGAAAGGGAAAAAGCATGGCACGATCTCCACATCAAGACCAAGTATTTCCAGGTAGGTGATCTAGTCCTCATGTATGATAGTAAGTTCATGAAATTTCTTAGGAAGTTTAAAATGCATTGGCTTGGTCCATATACTGTATTGCATGTTACTAATGGTGGCGCAGTTCAGTTAGCCACATTAGCCAGAGATACCTTGCCTACTTTGATTAATGGAAGCAAACTAAAACCCTATCGAGATAGTCCTACTTCGCAGAACCTGTGATGATCACAAACCGAAGAGTTCTAAGTTCCAAGTGCAATTGAAATTGGACACTAGAAAGCTGAGTGAGTTTGTACACACTATATACTAAGGAGTATGTATATACCGTGCAACACTGTTAGAATGTGCTGCTGCACCAAAAAAAAAAAAATGAAAATGAAAAAAGGAAAGAAATGAAAAGAAGAACAATGTAGTTGCGAATCTCAAAACAACAACTACGAGGATCAAGTAAAATAAGACTGAGATTTGTTTCAGAAGCCAAAGTTCCAACACTATGAAGTAACTGTGCAGGATCAAGGAGCACCTGTTGCTCATCTTGGTGTGACACTCAGAAAAATAGCTGTTACAGTGTCGGTTAGGAAAAATAGCCATTATATAGCCATTGCTAGCGACCGCTTAGGCATTTAACGCATAGATATAGCCATTATGAACAGAATTTGGAAGGACAGGACTGAAGGATCCATCGGATTTGGGGAACGGATACTTCCATTAATGTTTATCTATCCATTGAGGAGTGCGAAGGAGTTCAGCTGCACCTATAAATAACACTGCATATCATCTCGCGGGCGTTACCAAACACTTAGAATTTTCTGCGAAGACTTCTGTGTGAGCTATTTTCGGTACGCCGTCTGAAAACGATGTGATTTTTAGCCAGTGGATGTCTGAGAGGTTTTCATTTGAAGAAGAATTCACAGTTCAGGAGACAGTATAGATCTTCAAGCACGGAGGGATCGAAGGGTTAATGAGAACCCCAGCTAAGAAAGTTATTTTCAAACCAGGGCATCAAGAAGATCACCAAGGCATGGTCCAGCTGTGGAAGAAAAAGGAAAAAATCCAATGGCACCAAGAACGAAGGTTCCCAAGATGGGTTCGACAGTGCAAAAGCTGCTAGTAGCAGATAAACAGATACCGCTAACTATGAATCCAAACTATATCTCATCGCGTGCACTAGACACACCGGTCTTTAAGCTGATGAAAAACACCAAGTATGTGATCCTATTATCACCAATATCGAAGCATGTGAAGGTAGACAATAATCTGCTGGGAAAAATCCCAGATTGCAAGTGGGAGGATTATGATCTGCTAGCAATACAGAAAGAGGAGCCCCATGACACGAAGTTCCCACAGTTCCAGCCTGACCAGTACATGTGCTAGAATAAATATGCAAAGGGTGAGCTTAACTTGGTCGCTGAAATTTGGCTGTTAGCAGTAGCCCAGTCTGGGCTGCTCAACCTACTCAGGCTCCCGCATTTTGATAGAACCCCATAACTGAATGCGGTAGTAAGAACGCTGATGGCACGAATGCATCAGGGCTATTTGTGGTTGGACCGCAATGTGGACTAAACATTGATCTAATCTACCATATCACAGGCCTGAGTAAGAGGGGTAAAGATCCCAAACAATTCTTCCAAGGAAAGAGCAAGGATAAAGAAGTTGTGGCCATGATGAAGAAAACCCAGGCCGTCGTCAAAGGGAAGAGGGGTTTTTAGATAGAAGACATTCAAAATAGTGCGACAAAGTTCGTCACACAACTGCTAGGAGGCAGAATCCTAAGGAAATGCAGGCCTCTATAGGTAAGCGCGGGTGCAGTACTGCTTGGTGTCGCGATAGCAGAAGGGGAACAGTTTAACTGGCCGCAATATCTACTGAACGATTTCATGGAGGAATTCAACGACATGTAGATCAATGGAATCAATTTTCACTATACGTGGCTTATAGTATTGATCACTCTTGTCAGATGGAAAGAGCCAAAGGATTACATTGGAGTAATCACTGATCCCAATGAATGGAGGTTGGCTCGTTACTCAAACCTCTGGGAAAATCTAAATTCGCAGAGGCAGCACACGACAACTAAAGTGTTCTACCAGTACTATATCCAGCTATGCAACGTGATTGTAGTGACCCCCAAGATCACAAAGCAAGTAACTAGCAAATACATTCACATCATCGATTTTTATACTAACATGCGCAGTATGCATATTTCACCAAAAGCGCAGCAGAAGAAGGCGGAGTGGTACGCAGGAATCTACCACATGTATGACGAAGACATTGACAATATAATGAAGGAAAGGCCTACTAAGTTCCGTGTAGAGGTTGTCGATGTCCCCAGCGATTCCGAGGAGGATGAACCCATTCCACTGTTAATTTTTCAAAATTTACTTCAATATGATCTAGGATCTTAACAAAGAAAACAACATGTACAACATATCAATCATGGACACAATAATGCAAGCACACAAGAGACACAGATTTTACTTGGGGAAAACCATAAAGGTGAAAAACCCCAATAACTTCCTCAGAGATAGATATAGCAATGATACAACCCAAGTATAAGAGATATACATCTCCTAGCAGCAGCTTCTCCTCCTCCACAAGTGCGCCACTCTCCAATGAGTGTGTGAGAGAATATAATGATGAAATAGAGTGCCTCCCTCACTCTATTTATACTTGACTTGACTTGCCTAATAACCTTTACTAGGTCGGCCTCAACTTAACCACATAACATAATGCTGACTGGGCTGACACCCAATAGGGTGGTCTAATAACCCTTTGACCCACATGGCCGACCTCCAATAGGGTGGTCTAATAACCCTTCGACCCACATGACTTATATAGAGCCGACCCCAACAAGGTGGTCTAATAACCCATCAAGTATAAGTTACGACACTTACAATATAAATGACGACACTTCCGTATAAAGGAATAATAACATCTCTATAGGAATACAAACACTTCCGTGTAGAGGAATAATACATCTCTATAGGAGTACAATAAATATATATATGAAATACATTTCGAAGTTACATATACATCAACACTCCCTCTTAACTAGGAAGGTATTTCTCGACACAGATCATCTAGCACAAGTCTTCTTCTCTGGATCATCGTCATCGACGCATCATCCTCGAATCATTGTCATCGTTACTGCTGCTGCTATCTCAATCAATCTCTGAATCTACTTGTCATAGGAAGTTCTACAGAGCCAGTCCTTTTTCATACTGGATGTAGGCCCACCACCTATAGGTCTTCATCATCACTAGCCATACTGTGTAAATCTTAGGACTTATTACGTGCGTCACAAAACCTCGCAAGAGCATCCAGGTTGTTACGAGCACACAGCTCTACCTGTCGGATCTCCCAGAGACATATTATATGTGACTGTCACAAAACCTTAAAAGAGTCTCTTGACTAGAAAGAACCCTAAAGAGCATCTTAGGCCTTTTTCATCCTATCCAGATCTCCAGGACTTATTACATGTGACCTCCACCACAAAACCTTAAAAGAGTGTCTTGCCAAGCAAGAACCCTGAAGAGCATCTATGGCCTTTTTCATCCTATCCAGATCTCCAGGACTTATTACATGTGTTCATGGGAAAACCTCGAAAGAGCATCCCAGGACTGATTACGAGCACACAGCTCAACCTATCGGATCTCCCAGGGCCAAATTATATGCCATAGGAGAAAACCTCGAAAGAGCATCTACCAGATATCCCAGGGCCAAATTATATTCCATATAAAAAACCTCGAAAGACTATCTACAGATCTCCCAAGGCCAAATTATATGTCCTCCCAAAGCAAAACCTCGAAAGAGCATTTGCCAAATATCCTAGGGCACAAATACATGCCATAGGCAAAACCTCGAAAGAGTATATGCAAATCTCCCAGGGCACAAATTATATGCTTATCTGCACAACCTGTTCCACGGCCACAGAGTATCAACCTGATACTCACCATACATCATCCTGATGTACATGATCATCCTAATCATCAACACTGCATCGTTCTGATGCATGTCATCTGGAGCAACATCCTGAAGCTCGTCATCCATGATCATCCTAATCATACAATGCATCCACCTGATGCATACACAGTATCTGCCTGATACATATCATCATACATGATCTACCTGATCATACAATGTATCCACCTGATACATATACAAATACATGATCCACCTAATCATACCTGATACATATCAACATACATGATCTACCTGATCATACAATGTATCCACCTGATACATCTACAGATACATACACATGATCCAACTGATCATATCCAGCATCCAACATGATGCATACATACATATACATATAAATGATCCAACTGATCATATCTAGCATCCAACATGATGCGTACATACATACATATAAATGATCCAACTGATCATATCCAGCATCCAACATGATGCATACATACATACATATAAATGATCCAACTGATCATAACAAGCATCCAACATGATGCATATGCAGAGCAGTAACTGGAGCATCATCTTGATGCTCATCATCCAACGCTTATATCCACAACCATGGAAGGATCCTCCTCTCACCATGCTCGGAATGGCTTCAGCAAATGTATCCATCACTTCTTCCTCTAAGTGTCATTGATCTGAAGGACACCAAGCCTCTCTCTAAATTACTCAAACTTCACTCTGGCTAGTGGCTTTGTTAGCACATCTGCAATCTGCTCATCTGTCGCAACATACAGGAGCTTCACTGCTCCTCTCTGCACCATATCCCTGATATAGTGATATTTGATCTCTATGTGTTTCGACTTGTCGTGGAACACCGGATTCTCAGATAGCTTCACACAACTCTGGTTGTCACAAAAGATACCAGTAGCCTCCAGCGGGAGATCAAATAACTCAGACAGTAGCTTCTGAAGCCATACTGCCTCGCAACTAGCCAAACAAGATGCAACATACTCTACTTCGGCTGTACTCAGTGCTATGCAGGACTGCTTCCTGCTAAACCAAGAGATCACACCTGATCCCATACTGAAGCAGCACCCAGATGTGCTCTTCCTATCTGCAGCACTGCCTGCCCAGTCTAAATCAACATAACCCTGCAGGTTAAACTTTTGATTCGCATCATACTTGAGCCCATAATCAACTGTACCCTTCAGGTACCTCAGAATATGCTTTACAGCAACCAGGTGAACACTCCTCGGATCTATCAGGAACTGGCTCAATGTGTTCACTGCAAAGCAAATATCTGGTCTCTTGTTTGTCAAGTACATCAAGGGCCCAATCATCTGACGATACACGGTGACATCAACAGGATCAGATGAAGCATCACACAAAAGATTTAGTTTCGATGCCATAGGTGTGGCCATGTCCTTACAGTCCATCATCCTGAACCTCTTCAGGATATCTACTACAAACTTCCCTTGTCCAAGGAATATTCCATCTGCACTCTACCACACCTCCATGCCTAGAAAGTAGTGCATCATCCACAAGTTCTTTATCTCGAACTTGGCAGCAAGCTTCCACTGCATGTTGGCAATCAATCTATCCTCACCTATAACAAACAGGTTATCCGCATACAAAAGTAGTATCACTTGATTGCCTTCCTCAACCTTGTAGTAAAGGTTGGAATCCGCTTTACTCTTGGTAAAGCCCAAATTGGATAGAAAGTTGTCTATCCTACCATACCAAGTTCTGCACATATATGACTTCCCGTCATGTGTCTCAAAACCAAGTGGTTGCTCCACATACACTTCCTCTTCGACTACACCATTCAAGAAAGATGCCTTGACATCCAGCTGGTGTATCTTCCATTTCATCATTGCAGCCAGAGCACGTACTGATTTGATGGAAGTCTGTCTGGCTATAGGTGTAGAAGTCTCTTCATACTCAATCCCTCTTTCTGGGAGAAGCCACGAGCTACAAACCTCGTTTTGTATTTCTCCATGCTACCATCTACAGCATGCTTGATCTTATAGATCCATTTGGAAGTCACAGCAGACTTCCCTTCATGTCTTGGGACCGCATCCTAAACATCATTCTTCATGATCGACTGATCATGTCATTCTTCCATTACTTCATCCCAGATCCTGGGAACTTCAATATCTTCAATAGATATCTTTGTTGCTGGAACAAATGTTGTAGTCCTTTTGTAGGTGAAGGTATACGATCTTTCCTACAAAACAAGTTAAATTGCATGATTAGAAACATCTCATAGTTTTCAGAACAAATTCTTACACATAAATAAATATGTCGTACAGTCATGCAATTATTTTAGCCAATGCTTCAATACAACATTCATCCATATCCTGTAACTTTCTAGATGCCTTCCAATCTCTACCAGAACATTGTTAAGAGTTTGCACTACTCCCAACATGTCAGCAAAGAGGTTTCATTCTAGATAGGTAGCAATGGAATGTTGTACAGTGCCATAGGCCACTTACCCATCACATGCATATTAGTAGTATACTGCTCATTAATGCAATTATTCTAATATGCATAATACACAACCTAAGTCTAGGAACATAAGCATATACATCATTGAACAACATTATTTAAACAAACAAATATGTAAGAAATGACAATTCAAATACTTATCTTTGTTTGGTTGTTGGGTGGACTCCCTCTGAATCTTTGCAACTCCATTCTGATGTGGATTGTGAGAAGTGGTCGACTCCCTTTGAATATTTGCATCCTTGCAGAAACTACTGGAGTGTGCTCCCTCTTGATCTTTGCTTCCTGGATTACCTATCCTTGAACTTATATCCATCCTCAATCACTATGCATGCTTACAAGTATCATTCTTGTGATATCCTTGAGATCTCATACATAATCATACATTCATTAGTATAATCTCAATACTTCAAAACACAATAATCTTAAGCATGTATATTCATGATCATTTCAAATAGAAATAATAAGCATTAGTATTCAAGGACTCTTATGGTTAGTCATATCATAAATTAAAGTAAGAAACATAATATGCCTAAACCCGTGATTATTCAAACCTATACTTTCATGACTCTTCTGGTTAATCATATCATCAATTAAGGTAAGAAACATAATACGCATACACCCATGATTATTCAAACATATGAATAATCATTATCAATCATGCCATGTATACTTATATAAGAGATCCTATCACAAGGTAGGATTCTAACTTGATATAGGAAAAACATACCTGGATTAGTATGTTAGCTAGTTATGTCTAATATACCCACATGATGTCTTCTTGTTCTCTTCAATGACTTGTGCTAGTAACCTGCATATCTCATAAGTTAACCATTATAGAACCAAGTTATACATACCTCGTAAATAGATCTTCTATGTGATCCATGACAATGGATGAATCTTTGTCTTCATGTCACCATGATCATATGTTCTTGAACTAGCACATTATTTGTCTTTCTTGGTATACCTTTCATGTTAGAGGACAACATAAACCTCATACAACACCATAATGCATTAGTACAATCATAAGTTTCAACACCTTAATCAATGAATATCTTCTATCATACATTCATAATTTTATTAAGGTGATACGACAAGTCTAAATTTAATCAAAATTGTACTAACCTTAATAATATGAAGGAAAGCACACCATAAACTTAATCACGAACAAATCTCGAAACATACCTGGATAAGTCATACCTGTCGAGATTGCTAGTAATCTTCTTATGTAAGGCCTTAGCCTCATCTCTCTCTGAAACAGAAACTTCTTCACTTGTGCAGGTGACCAATCCATTCTCTTCTAGGATTAACCCAATCCACTTGATTTGCAGAAACTGTATCTGGAGATGGATTAGGGTTTGTCAGGGAAACCCTAAAATTTCAAACTTTGAATTTCAAGCTTCTTAAAGGATAGAAATATGCGCCTTGATGAGTTGATCAACCTGGTAAACTCAGAATTTGAAAACTGCAAAGTTTCACCCCTCAATTTTTCCTTTGAAACTTCTGGATTCACTAGACATGACCCCGAACTAGGGTTTGATAAAGCCCACCCTTCTGCCCAATCAAAAGGTTTGATCCAAAGCTCTAAGCTTCTATTTTTCTGAGGAGCTTGAAACTATGGTCACAGATTTCAAAAATTCTCATTTTTGCAGAAGCCCTAATTTTCCACTTTTTCGATCAAAGTCCCAAACTAGGGTCTGATCAAGCCCGGCCTTCTACCCAACCAAAAAATATGATCTTGGTCTCTAAATTTTTATTTTTATGAGTAGCATCCAGTCGTGGTCTCCAAATACAAAAATTCCAACTTTCTCTGAAACCCTAAATTCCCGAAGCCATGAATGAAGGTGCTCAAAATCCAATTATGTTTTGACAGAAATATGCACCTGATTTTTTCTGGTGTAACTCCGAAATTACAAATCCATAGGGTCTGAAACTTCTACCTGTGGTATCCTGACGTGTCATATTTCCAACCCCACAGGTCTGACCTCAATTGGATTCTATGAGAGATTTTTATTCCAAGTGTCGCAACGTGACCTGTTTATGGGATAAAACAGGAGAGCGAACTTATATGGCGTGCCATGTGTCACTGGTTCAGTTTCGGCCACGTGTCACTGGTTCAGTTTCGGCCTCTAAAAACGTTACCTCAGAAATTACAGTCCATGCACTACCTGTAACATTTTACGAAATTTCATTTGGAGCTTCCTAGCCCATGTTATGACCTTTTTTCCTAGGTCACCTATTTATGACTCAGATCTGGAAGAGGCAGAAACCCTAAATTGTACAGATCCTAAAACACAAAGTACAATGAATTAGAAGTTTTCCTTTGGACACAAGGTACATGGGAATCTGATCTTCGACCTGCAAACGTTTCAGTTCTGAAAACTTTGCAAAAATGGATTTATAGCGAAAGTGCTACGATGACTGGTTTTTGCTGTATCAAGCCCTAGCATCGCAAGTGCAACAAGTGTCATACATGCCATACCATGCCTTCTTTCAGGCTAGCTCTGATACCATGTTAATTTTTCAGAATTTACTTCAATCTGATTTAGGATCTTAACTGAGAGAACAACATGTACAACATATCTACAACATATCAATCATGGACACAATAATGCAAGCACACAAGAAACATAGAGTTTACTTGGGGAAAACCATAAAGGTGAAAAACCCCAATAACTTCCTCAGAGATAGATAGAGCAATGATACAACCCAAGCATAAGAGATAGACATCTCCTAGCAGAAAATTCTCCTCCTCCACAAGTGCGCCACTCTCCAAAGAGTGTGTGAGATAATAGAATGATGAAATAGAGTGCCTCCCGCACTCTATTTATACTTGACTTGACTTGCCTATTAACCTTTACTAGGTCAGCCTCAACTTAACCACATAACACAATGCTAACTGGGCCGACACCCAATAGGGTGGTCTAATAACCCTTTGACCCACATGGCTGACACCCAATAGAGTGGTCTAATAACCCTTTGACCCACATGACTTATACAGGGCCGACCCCAACAAGGTGGTGTAATAACCCATCAAGTATAAGTTACGACACTTACAATATAAATGACGACACTTCCGTATAGAGGAATAATAACATCTCTATAGAAATACAAACACTTCTGTATAGAGGAATAATACATCTCTATAGGAGTACAATAAATATATATATGAAATACATTCTGAAGTTACATATACATCAACATCCACGTCCAAGCCCAATAGTTGAAGAAAAGGAGACAGGAAAAAGGAAGGAGTCGGAGAACCTTGGCCAGAAAAAGGGAGCACACAAGAAGCAGAAAGCTGATAAAGGCCAGTTAGATACAGTGCTAAAGGAGGACGATTATGAAATGATCAAGGTGAAGTTCATAGAGCAGATGGAATATCTCATGACTGGCAAGGAGAAAAAATATAAAGAAATACAGGATACTCTACAGAAAAATCTGGTCGCACTAGATGGGATTACACTAAAGATTGACGAAGTCCACAAGTGATTACCCCCATCGCATGACTCAAAGTCAGAAGGGAAGTCAGGAGGGACATCGCAGCAGCTGTAGTTGACCATGACCATCCCTGTGAAGTCATGTATTGTCCATTTGGATACGAGCACTGTCAATTTTCCCATGCCAAAGCAACTGATGTTAGACACAAAGGATGTCGAGCACGTGGAGCCTTACTTAGCAAAAATACCACTTCCAGGCCTACACTTCTTACACCTGCAATGTGTCGAGGAAATGCATGAAAGAACCATTGATGCACTCAAAGGGCAGGCTGAGCTGCAAGCAGCTAATAGGTAGATGGAGGAAGATAGCTCGAGCAGAGATATGGAGATGCAAGACACACATGATCGTCGACTTAGACTTGAATACACAATCACTGCGGTCGCCGACAACATAGAGGAGCTTGAAGTACAAGCAAAACCAATGGATACTATTGTTAAAATTGGCGAGTTGGTTACCAATCTGAAGACAGGGATGCAGGACATGGAGATTCTCCATGAGGCTAATATTGCTACCTTGAAGAAGAAAATTAACCCACAAACCCCACCATATGAGCAGCAGTTGAGAGCAAAGGAGGTGAAGGCCGCAACAAAGAAAATTGCAGTGGAAGTGGCTAAGTGCCAAGGTTTGTTGGAAGCAGCATCAACGGCATTCACTGCCCTCGAAGAATACCCAGCATTGCAGGAAGTCAAGGATGTTGTAAAGGAGAAGCGGGTTGCACTGGAGCAGCTGGATACAGAAGTAAAAGCTCTTTTACCAAGAGACAGGCTGCCAAAGTACTGAGAAATCAACGCGCTGAAAAAGGAAGTGCAGGCGTTGAGGGAAAAAGAAAGTGAACTAGGTGACAAGTCACAATCTTTGCTGGAGGATTCCAGCACGATCTCGCAAGAGATCGAGGATAAGTTAAAAGAGTTGCGTGAGAATCAAGCGCAGGTGGTAGGCCAGATCGACGAGGAAATTACACTTGAAATAATGGAAACGGTCCGACAAGTCGAACAGGACACAAAGCAAGTGGTCGACAAGTTGTCCGGCACGTACAATGAGTTCGCTGCGAAGTTAGCTCCACAGCCAGAGCAACAACTTGGAAAAGTTGCAAGTGGCTCGGGGGCGAGCCACATGTAAGTGTTATGGGCCTGTTGGGCCTGGCCCAAGTGGGGCAATTTTGAACAGGGATTTTTGGAGCTGCGAAGCTGAGCACAATTCATCCTAAATACTTTTTTGTATGAGTTTTGGGATGCTGCGAAGTTGCACGCAACGCAGTGTCAGAAGAGCTGCAAAGATCAGTGCTACGAGGATGCAGTGTCGCGAAGTGTCCAGTCTACAGGGATTTAGCAAGGCTGAGTGTTGGATGGAAAAGATGGCACGTGTTCCAGATAGACCGTTGGTGGTTTAATTTTGGTAAAGATGCTCCAGGAGTGCCAAGCGGTGGGCAGGAGCAGATCGGGAAGAAAGCAACTGGTCGCACACGCAAAAGATACCACTACCTGTACCAGTCGCATGAGGCCGTTAGAGGAAGAACGGCTCGGAGAAAGTGACATGTTGGCACGCATGAAACGGGAAGGCCAATAGCGACGTGGGCATGCGCAAAGGGCAAGTCACGATGGAAGATTTGCTACCAAGCACCAGCTAGCTCGATCAGCTGGAAACTGTAACCGTTTTTGTAAACCTAAGGGTTTTTGGCCTACATATTGTAAAACATTACCTATGGGCATGATCTATAAATGAGGCATGATTTTGTAAGGGAAGGGTTACTCTTAATTTTTGGTCAGTATTGATTATTGTAGAATCTTAAGTTTGAAATGCATTGTAAAGGCTATGTAGCTGAGTGTGCAGATACCTACCTGAGAAAGAAGAGAGTCTGTAACTGAGTGCGCAGACTAAGAACGGTTGTACCCTTCCCAAAAAGATTAATATTAACAACCGTTCTTGTGGACGTAGCCTCCATCTGGGAGGTGAACTATGTTAAATTATGCGTAATGTGATTGATTATGTTAGTATGTTTGTTCATTTGTTTAGTATGGATGTTTGATGTCGTATTTATCTATTCTGTGATTGCTTTTATATGTTTTCGCCACAGGAGATGAAGGGGATAATATGTTAAGCAATGCATGTGTGGATGAATGTTAAGTATTCATCTCGTCTAAGTCTTTGAATGCATGAATCTGTGGATAATCACATAGTTAAGTATTGGATTTGAGCATAGTGTTGGAACATACAGTACTGTGTAGTTTTGTTCAATTGTATATGCCATAAAGATAGTAGTTAAGTGTTGATGAATGGATCGATATTATTAAGAAAGGATTGATTAGAGTTGATCAACTCCTGGAGTAGTTGTGCGGTCTAGTTGACGTGCTGACCCATCTTAAGCACTGCGAGGTAAGCTGTTAATAGCTTATCGTCGTAACGCGAGGAAACTCTAATATTGCGCAGTCCTTGGATGTGCTAGGTGCGTGGCACCACTGTTTGACGAGGTATCCACCGTGAAGTAGAGACTTCGCGCAGTCATTTGTCCGCAGTAAGAGTCCCTTATCGCGTTGTCCGTTAGTTACTATAATGACTCACATCGCCAGGTTGTGGAAACCTGATTCTGCAACCACCCCCTCAGCTTCGCCTCGGGTGAGACCTCAAGTTGTTCACAGTCTATTGCTAAAAGGGCCGGTGAATAGGGATTTGGTTGGTTCCTTGAACCGCAAAGTACCTGGGTCTATGTTGAAAAACTCTAGAAGGCGATATACCACCAACAATGCCACATGTCACTGTTTCAACTTCGACCTCTGATACTCGGACCTGTAAAATTAAAGTCTGTTCCCTAACTATATTTTTTTACTGAATTCCATTTGGAGCTTCCTATCCCGAGATATGACTTTTTTCCCTAGGTCACCTGTTTAGGGTTGCATTCTGGAAGAGGTAGAAACCCTAACTTGTACGGATCACATCTCACAAAGTAAAATGATTATGAGGTTAAAACTATGACACAAGGTACATGAACATTTCATCTACGGCCTTCCCAATTCTCAAATCCTAAACCTTCGCCAAAAGTAATTTATAGCGAAAATTCCAAGATGACTAGTTTTTGCTATACAAATCCCTAGCTTTCAAATTGTCGCAAGTGAAACAAGTGTCGTAAATTCCATACATTGCCTTCTTTCAGGATAGATCTAAAACCATGTTAAGATTTAATATTCTAATATATATAATATCAATGTTCAATTCAATTTCACAACAATAGCATATACAGGATCACTGAAAGAATAACAAGCACAGCATAAACACAAGAGACACAAATTTATCCTGGGAAACCCTCTAGGGGAAGAAAACCCAGCAAAACTTCCTCAATATAGATGATCAAAAGTACAAAGAAAAAACCCCAAACAAGTGCTTCTTCTCCTTATAGATATCTCTCTCTCTCTGTCCATTGCGAATTACACAATTGAGTGTGTGTGTGAATGGATGAATAAATGAGAGACCCTATCTCTCTATTTATACATTCACTTCTACTTTAATTTTACAACTTGACATGTCGGCCTCAACTAACTTTACCACTCAACTAATGCTGACTGGGCTGACTCCTCTAGGGGAATTAAAAACCCCATTACATTTGACTCTAGGGGATCTATTGCCCCGACTCACATGGGAGGATTTACCTCATGACTCTATGATGAGCAAATACAATAATAACATCCCGACCGAGGAATAAAACATCTCCAAATAAATTACAATGCTAAAATACAATACAATATTCTTCGAAGTTACAATATTTCAACATGTGGGACCCACATGTGGCAAGATTCCCCACTACACTTGGCATTATTCTCTCACCAATTCGAGTTCAATATGAAGGGTAACATACTTGGGGGATTTGAAGAGGTATTATTCATGGCATGAATCAAGTAAGGTCTAATTGGAGTGGAAGAGAAACTCCCATGGAAGAGGAAGAGGCATCTTAGAAGAATGGTGACACTTGGAGCTAGATTCCCTAACTCCTATGACAACAATGATGAAGATTCTATGACACTTATGAAAAATTTCAGCCATGATTGCTGACATATGAAATATATGACATGTCAGGGATAAAACTAGCCTCCAAGAGGTTGCACAAGAAAGTCATGGAAGCCAATAAGCTTCCCCATTCAAATTGAGGGAAGATGGAGACTAGGAATTGTTTGACAAGTGGCACACATTGGAATCTCTTCCCAACTTGAGTTGGCATGATGATTTTGGAAGGAATTCGAACAATGGAGGACTTGAGAAGTTTATAAAAGACAAGAACAAAGAAGGAGAGGAGATTTTGATCATTTCTCATTTTTCAAATTGGAGAGCATAGCTTGTCCATGCTAGTGGAGTTTTTACTCTACTTGCCTTAGTACCAATTTTAGGGGTGCAAGATTCCCATCCTAATTGGAAATTGGAGAGGCCATTCAGACCTTTTATTTGGAGCTACAATGGAGTCATTTGTTGCAGTTTGAAGCTACAGTGTTGCTCGTGATCTTCTCTTATTCAACTTGCTCCCACATCTTTCTCACATTTCTCTTCATATTTTGGCTCTTAGAGGAAGGGTGTGATATTTTACAGGATAGATCACACATCTAGAGTAAACCTCACAAATCTCACTCAAGAATTGCAGAGAAGAAGAAGAAGGATTGAATCAATATTCACTCATAAACTCAGAAATGGTAAAATCGATAGTATAATCATACATCAGTTGTAAGCTGTAACTGTGAAATTGAATACTAACTCAATACAATCAAATGAATTTGAATATACCTAAGGTCATTCGAATTATCCTCAATGTGTGGCTTGGACAGCATTGGAGACATCACCCAATCAATGGTACTAGTCAAAAATAGTCAAATGAGTCTAACTGAGTCTAACGGATGCATGTGGCACTAATCTAGGGAAGGAGACTCCAAGGTGGGTGCATGAGAGACTGTCAGTAGTTAAGTGGCACTCCGATATAGACAATTGGAAGCTACAAGTAGTTAAACTGAGCAATCAATGCAAGAACTGACTATTGGAATCCAAGAGTGTGTAGTAGGGCACATTTTTCATCCTGGTGAGGAAAAAAAGGCACACTAGGTAGATAGTGTTGGTTGGATTAATTGTCTAATTAATTAAACAACTGAAACTCCCAAACATAAATTATCAACCCAAGGAAGTCTTTTATTTCAAAGCTATCGCGCAAGATATTTGCAAGCACAATTTCTACCTAACACTGTTTATCTATTGGTATGAAATCAAAACTGATTATAAACTAGATCACACATTCTTGAAAATAAATCAAACTCAAACCTATTCATAAATCCACACTGTAAATCTAATCACACTTCAAACCAAATCAAATCTAATGAAGCAAGATCTAATTGCATAAATATGAAAGAAATGTTATGTTGGCCAACGATCTATCAAAATGAATTTAATCACGAAAACAACTATGATAGATCTATTGAATGAAAGCATGAACTAACTCTAATGAATAAAAGCATGAACTAAATCTAATGAATAAAAGCATGAACTAAATAAGAAACAAATCTACACAATAAAAATCAACACTACCAGCATCTGCTCAGGGAAGAGGGCCCTTCCTCCACTGAGCAGAGTTGGAACTCCACAATGAAAGTCTACAACTCTAGATTATGAAACTGCCAGCATGTATTATCATAATGAATCATTACAACAGAGTTCTGGATCAAATTCTACAGCATAACATTGCTTTCTCTCTTTCTCCCCCAATACATGAGAATGATTACATATTTATACATAAAACTCTCTAATGAGAATAAGAAACCGAACCCCAACATGTGATCTGTAACAGCTGGAACACAGCCGTAACTGCTAATAACTTTGAAACCGGCCGCACAGTAAATCTGGGAAATACGCGTTCAAAGAACCAGCTATAGAGCTCAAACCGTAGCTTTGTTTGGCAATTTCCTCGCGAGTCAGGTAAATGAGGCCGTTGCGCACAAAACCCATGTCCCGGAGTTTTGAGATTCATCTCCAGCTACCTGCAAATCGAGATCCGAATCACTATGTTCTTATCTAACATGCGTTTTTGGTTGAGGTCGTTTGATCATGAGCTGGAAGCTGCCATGTTGGATTTGGGCATGAATTGAAATCACAAATCCACATAATTAATCATAAGTTGAAA
Source organism: Larix kaempferi (assembly GCA_027924585.1). Taxonomy (NCBI): domain Eukaryota; kingdom Viridiplantae; phylum Streptophyta; class Pinopsida; order Pinales; family Pinaceae; genus Larix; species Larix kaempferi. Next base: position 6,939,591 of record BSBM01000951.1, on the reverse strand, counting down.
CCATGTTGTGAAATATCCATGTGGACGTGTGCTAGCATGCCAACTTTGGAGGCTTGAACCATGGCTGCTACAGCTGCTAATATGAACAATCACTCCATAAACCATCATCACTAAAATTATGCATAAGAGTCTTTAATTCATCAAAAATAAAGGAAAATAATCATGATTAACCACTAAAGCATCAATAAAATTAATATGGCATTTCTTGAGCAGTTACAGCAAATGGATGGAAAATGGAATGATAAATGGGTGATAATAGGAAGAAGATGGATGAAATAAGTAATGAAAATAGGGACAAATCCGTGACCCAACATCTCCCCCAAACTGAACTTGTTGCATGTCCTCATGCAACCCGAAACATGTGTAGCATCCAAACTAGAAGACCCATTCAATTGTTGCTTTTATTTTACCATTGACACATTTTGCAGCTGAAATGAGAAATTTAGCAGAAAATTTGGCAGAGTCACAGCTGGAAAAATGGCCAAATCTGGCGGAGTAACAGCTGCTGTGTGGATAAATATGGCAGAAATGGCCAAAAGTGGCGGAGTCACAGCTGCAAAATTTGGCGGAAATTTTAGCGGAGAATTTAGCAGAGTCCTAGCCATTTAGTGGAGAATTTGGCAGAGTCACAGCTGCCAGAATAGGGAAATGGACAAAATTGGCGGAGTCACAATTGGAAAATTTGGCAGAAATTTTAGCAGAGAATTTAGCGAAGAATTTAGCAGAGTCACAGCCATTTAGCGGAGAATTTGGCGGAGTCACAGCTGCCAAAATAGGGAAATGGACAAAATTAGTGGAGTCACAACTGGTGTTGTAGCAAACTCCCTGAGCTAATATCTCACAAAATACGATCTGGGTTTGGCTGAAATTTTGCAAGCAAGTTTCTACAAGTCCAATGCATCTCCAACTAAAAATCAGTGATACCCACATCGCAGATTTCGAGAAAAATGCAAATTGGTTGTAGGTGATGATGGCCATTTTTTCGCAATCCGTGAAGTATTTTTACCTAAAAATTGGTGAGTATCTTCCTCTTAACATAATGCTTCTGCTCCCCAAAGCTCAAATTCATCTGATGCACGGATATTGAGATATAGGGAAAATGGTTGTAGGTGATGGTGGCCATTTTCTCGAAAATCATGCACTAGATTGGGCTGAAACTTACCAGGTTTGTTCATCTTGATATTATTCACTTCCTGTCCAAATTTTATGAAAACCCACTGCATGGTTTGGAAGATATGCTTACTTCAATTTCTACACTTTATATATATGAGAAAAACAAATATGAATGCCAAATGTGAGAGCAAACTAGCAAACATAATAACTCCTCCCCCAAACTGAATAATTTCCATGTCCTCATGGACAATAAGAGTTATTAGCTTAGTTGGAAAATAGCAATCTCCCCCAAAGTTAACATGATGTCATTCTCAAATACCTTAGAGGATATAAACCAATACATGCAGCATACAACGGTTCTCCAATTAATTTCCACAAACCTTTTCATCTTTAGCAGTTGATTCATTTCTCCGTGGGAGAGATCATAATGCATATTTGTTTGCTGAGTATAAGATGCTTGATCGATTACACTTACAGTCCCAGGGTGCCCTTAAAATCCTTGGTTCATATGAGAGTATGGCTCATGTCTATGAACTGATAAAGAAAGCTGAAATAAACCATTATGAGGACAAGATGTTTCTCAAATAATTAATCCAAGCATCAGTGAACTTACACTCCAACCATGACAGTCAAACAAACAACTATAATAGCCATTTATGTACCATGATAAATTTTTGCAACAATGTATGCATTAGACTCCTCCACCCCCCTTCTTTGAATTTACAAGATAATGCTGATTTGTTGAAGATGTTGCTACAAGAATATGAAGATCATATTTATATGGTTCTCCATCAACAAAAATCAAGCACATAAATTTTATGGCAACATCAAATATGATTCAATCAGCTCATGGTATCAAAATTCCAAGTTTACCATCCAACAAAGACATGGCTGCCCCAAGACAAAATTTGGAAATTCTAATGAGTTTTTCAACCATTTTCTAATGCTCAGTCTTCATGTGGAGAATTATTTTTCTTGTATGTTGCTTCCATCACAATGTTGTTAAGGAATGTACTTGAGTATTGCTGGATTCGACCTCGTCTGCATGAAACAATGAGCAAAAAGTGCTCTCAAAACATATTGAAATTTTTCTGAGTTTGTCTTTTTAATTTGGCTTTCTCCAAGCACTCAAAATCAAATCAAAATGTTGCATCATGTCATGCCACATGCCAAGATCAATCATGCACATATGAGTTATGAGTAAACCATCTTTGAACCTGCTCACATGTGCCATATGTAATGTGGCCTCCAATAAACCTTTACTGGAATCAATTTTCAGCAAAACCTTGTAATTCATAACAATGAGAGATGCATCATGTTGAACCATGTGAAAGAAGCTAATGAAATCACTGTAATCAGAAATCTTCTCCATCTATAGGCTGCATTTTCTTTTTAATACGGATTATCTTCCATTAGCATTGGTGTAAACAACCATAAAAACTTTTCATACTTGCAACTGAGGCTGCCACAAAATTACCATGCTACTACCCAAGAGAACCCTTATCATGTTGCCCTAGTAAATCTTATGAGCACATAAACCATTTTCAAACAATGATGTGTACCAGCAAGCAGGAAAATAACGTGTAGACAGAAAAACAACCATGTTGTTCATATGGGAGGGCAAGGCATTGTAATCATTCTTTCTTGAAATGTCTATGAACTTCACAACCCATCAAATCCTTATGACTGTAAAACTTCTGAAATGACTGCTCCAATTATTTCTAGCAACATTCAACCTTGAAGATCAATGTGGGACAGTCATGCATTAATAAGAATTTAGCAGCATGATTGATCTTTAAAAATACCTCAAATGTTGGTTTTTCTTTCATCATCGTGGTAGTATGCTACTCTGTCATCAATACTTCTTTGTCTGTTATATGGTAGCATAATCTTCTTCAGCTGTGGTTTCTCGTGGAGGAACACAAATGCTTGGTATTCCTACTGCTGGTTCTCGTGTAGCAGCAGTAGACCATTTTTTCATACTTGGATGTTGGGAAGGACTTGATTTGGGTGTGCATGAATTGGAATGATGGAGTCTTAGAGTTGAGTAGGCAAGGATGGGAATGGATGGACAAAAAATGCTATATAGAAAATGGGAATGGATAATGCTTAGTGGTCTTTCATGACATATTCCTAAATCCTCAATAAATAAAAAATTCATGCTATTTTACCTCAAGTGTTACCTCAGTGGAAGCCTTGGTTAACTGCTGCTGAGAGATGTAGCGGGAAGATGAAGCTTATGAAGGCTGAATCTGATCCATGATGAGGAACTGTGCAAGCTGACTGAAAAAAAAATGCTACCAACTGAATGAAAAGAATACTGCTGAACTGATGGAACAATAAAAGTATATAGTCTTCATCTGATATCCGCACTTATGTACAAGTTAATCCATGCGAATGAATGTTCTTGAAGTCGAACATGGAGAAACTTCGTTGGATTACCAATCAATAATGAAAATTGTTAACCAACGTGAGACAACTCACTAGTGATGACAATGAGTTATCAAGGTACAATAGTACAACCTGTCAGGTACGAATGTATGTGTTGAAGTCGAGTCACCTGCAGGATCTGAAAAACAAGAGATGTTGATGTATTCCCTTGATCATCAACGAGGAAATTTACCATTAATGCATGTAAATTCCAAGGTACTATGCATCACTCAAGTCTTGTTGCCCAGATAGTGTGTTGATGTCGATGGGACAAGACCATTGGAAGGTGGACCTTAATGAATTCCACATCATCCAATATGAGTACAAAACAAATGATTGTGAAGAACTAGAGATGAAAGATTTTCTCCAACAGGTAGGCTTTATTGGCAAAATGAAAACGATAAGGGGGTAACTCAGCATGTAAGAGAGCTGAGAGACATTATTCATGGGTTAGATGTGAGTGGAGTGGATAGTATGGGAGTGATGAAATGGAGCAGAAAGTCATGGAAGTGATGGAATGGTGAAGGTAAGAAGGAATGTATGGGCAATCATGTTGTTGGTGAATGAGCATAATGGGACGAAAGGTCTTTTGGGATGCTTCTTTAATGTCAATTCATGTAGAAATGGAACTTGACTTATGGAACATTGGTCTTCATATGGTTTGTACATCAATATCTCCATTTGCAAATTGATCAAAAGTCTTCAAGAGTCACTCGTGCATGCATTGACCTTCTTCTTCCAAGGACCTGCAAAAACCTAACACTTGCCTGCAATAAAACTTGAGATGATGGAAGAAGAGAGATGATTGGTCTCTCTTCACCCAACACTTATGAAAATAAAAAACAAGCAATCACTTATAAAACAAATCCAAAGAAAAATGAACGAAGCAAAATCCACTTTATACCTGTGGGAGAGCGATGGCCATCTAGACTCACCAACAGTATTATGATCATAACTTCTTTGTTCCTTGTCCGATTTGAGTGATTCAAAATCCAATGAAATTAAATTCATAGGTCTATGTCCATTAGAAACAGGTTTCAAAAATTCCATATAATGATATTCCAAATTGCTCAGTAACAGCTTGTTTGACCAAGTGTTTTTCGAATTCTGGACTAGACCAACAGTCATGGTTTTAGGCATAACATTTTCGTTTGATAATGGATTGGAGTGATTCCAATTGGAGGTGAAAGTGGATTCATATATGCACCCCCAATAGAAACAGGTTTTTAATACAATAAGAATTGATGGGTCAAATATGCCAATGAACAACTGAGAAAGCAAAGTTTTCTAAGTGCAGATTTATGACAGCCAGTTAGTATTTTGGTCATAAGTTTGTCATACGGTATCGGAATTGAGTGATTCAAATTGTGTTGTAAACTAGATTCATAGGGGAATATATCGATGAAATATATTTTCAATATCTATCCAATAAGGCATCAAAAAAGTGACCGTCCCAGCTCTATTCCTAAGCTGCCTACTTGACACCCCGTTAGTATTTTGACCATATCTTTTTCGTTTGACAACCAAATTGAAAAATTCCAATTGGATTAGAAACTAGACTCAAAGGGATACTTTGTATAGAAACAGGTTTTAAAAATAATCCCATTTGATCTCCCAAAAATGGACTGTCCCGACTGTGTTTCAGTGAAAATTTCAAGTCAAAAAGCCACAAAATCACAATAAATGAAATTTGACTCCCAAAAAGTGACCGGAATAGGTATAAATGTTTTTAATGATGTAAACTTAAATAAAAAACACACACATAACAAAAATTTCAAGCATTGAGTACCTATATTGATTTACACAGTGTGTTACAGCTGCAGCTGCAACTCTTAAAAAATGATATAATGTTGAAATAAAGTCTGCGTATCTTTATGGATGTGTTATATAGAAATAAAAACTAAACACATACCATGATGATCGCATAAGTTTCAAGATTGAATGTTTCCATAATCGTTTAGCTCCTTTTCCGTGGAGTCTTCATTCACCAATGCTTCCTTCCTCTCACCAACTTCCTGAAAAAGAAAGATTAGCAATATGGATGGCTCTTATTGCACCATGTGTCCAAGAGTTCTTATTCAAAACAAAATGATACTATCTATGCATCCTAGATTTTATTTATTTACAATGTCCTACACTACTTGGAAATAACAAATTTTTTTTTTCAAGTGTAGGAGAACTTCCAATGGAGCCACTTTTGAAGAAATGGCTCAAGTATTCTCATACGCCCAACAGAAAAATATAACTTTATGAGTGCTAAGATATGAGAGGTCAACTTCTCTTGAAATGATGGTGCCAAGAATTGGTGAAGTAAGGAATGATACTACAGATTGATAACAGATTGAAACCAAGCTTCAATATAGTCTTTGTTCCCTTGATTTCTCATGGTTGTTACACCATGAATCTCCTTAGTAAACTGATCTTCTTGATTGCATAAGAGATTCGAATCTAATGATGTGAAGGATGCTTTTGGTTCCAATGTCCATTCATCAGATTTGTTGATCTTGTTAACTTGTTGATGATCATAAGAAACTTCACTTCCAAGTCTTGGATTTAAAACATGTTCAGGCCTCGTATAGAATTGTTGCAAGTCTTTTTGCAGCAGTGTAGGTGAGGTAGAACATGAGGGAAATGTAGGAAAATTTTGTGGTTCAGCACTGTAAGCATACTGTACTGCTTTATTATGGTTAGGGTGGATGGTGGATTGGACATGAAATTGTGTTGGATACGAAGGAGTTTGATGAGAAGATAGATATGGCTGATGTAGAGGATTTGTTTGTGAGGATGATCTTGAAGGACCAAGTGGTGTTACAGCATGAGGGAAGGTAAGAGTTAAATTGAGGCTGCAACAGCTGCCATGGTGGAAGAGTATTCAATGATTGAGTATGAGAGTTAGGAAATAGAGGGATAGAGTTTTGAACGATACTTGTAGGCCACGGTTGCCATGACTATTGCAATGAGTTTGCTACAACTCCTAGATCTCTTTGATATGTTTCTTTCATCCTTGGTAAGGAGGGGCAGCAATCCGTGGAATGCTTCAAGTCACATATACCAAAACTTTCAAGACTATCCAAAGGGAAATCCCTTGCTTCTGTTATCTTCTCCTGCTTTTCCTTAACCTGCAAAGCATCCAATTGTGAGTTTAGTGAACCATTGATATCAGCATTAGAATTTTCAAATAAATTATTGATTTCAGCTCCCATAACTCTTGTTCTTGTAGCAGATTTCAAAGATTGAAACTAAGGATTACTAGAATTCTTACCAGTCTTGAAGTTTCCTCTTGAATACCTTCTACATAACTCACAAATATCATCATATTCTAACTGAAATACATCACCTGTTCCCATCAGATTTAAGATTTCTAAAGATTCATCTTGGCTTCCCTTGAGTAGAAGTGTTTTTAAGGTCTCTTTCCCCAGTTGCCTTTGTTTTGATCATTGAAGGTTGTATTGAAAGCGTTCAACATATTCCTCCAAATTGCCAGACGGTCAGTCTTACGCCGATCATTGTAAGTCTCATAGCCAGAAGGTATAGCCAGCTGGTTCTTTGGGTACACAGCCTTGCTCCCGGGCTACTCAAATACGCTACTTGACTTGGCTTGGTTAATTGGACTGCTGGTATACTCGACTTGGCTTGGCTTAACGGTTCGGAACACCAAGATGCGTTACTTACGATTCACCTGTTGAGGATCATTGACAGACACATGGTTTCATTCGCGCAAGTCAGGTAGTGTCTTCACGCTGGTAAGGGAGGGTCATTCATCAAGTAAGGTAGTTACATTCAGGGAGGAAGGAAGGGAGGTAGCCGTGTTCATATACAAGTGATTGAAATATTTATTTATCACTTAACAAGTTGGCGCAGACACTTAGTTTGCTTTAAACAAATTATAGAAAAACTTCTCATTCGTGGTTTCGCCTAACGACTCCTTCTCCTTGTGTCATTTCGAAGATATCTTCATTGACCCTACAATAATCTTGTTATCTTTGCAAGAATACATGTTTCATGTCTTCCGAAGTTTGTATACAATTCCCACCGAGGCTCATGAACCATCGGAGGGCTGTTCCTTTTAGAGTAAGGGGAAACACATTCAACTTTTGATCATTAGAACAATAACCATATCCTCTACAAAGTACTTCAAATTGAAACAAAAGTACATCAGGGTCTTCATTTTCCAAACCGTGAAAATTTGGTAGAACATGTGGGGGAATGCTTTTCATTGGTACCACTCCTCCTGAATCTCTGATGGGAAATTCGAAGGTAACAACTTCTGCATCTTTTTTACCTACCATCTCTTCATTAGATTCTTCGTGTGTTATCTGGAGGATCCTCCTTCGAATGTTCCTGTCAACTTGTTAGTATGATGGGTGATGCTTACAACACCACTAAGGGGGATGATAATATGTACGATCCAAAAATTGAAAATGAAATAAAACTAAATGCAAAGAAAGAAAAAGAAGAAAAAAAACACACTCAAAGTAAATTCAATAAACTGAAAAGTAATCATGCAACCTACATGCTCTACTTTAACAATGCATTTACAAAACAATGTTAGATGTACTTTTGCACTATTGATAACTTCCACGGCAACGGCACCAAAATGTTGGGTGGATTAATTGTCTAATTAATTAAACGACTGAAACTCCCAAACATAAATCATCAACCCAAGGAAGTCTTTTATTTCAAAGCTATCGTGCAAGATCTATGCAAGCACAATTTCTACCTGACACTGTTTATCTATTGGTATGAAATCAAAACTGATTATAAACTAGATCACACCTTCTTGAAAATAAATCAAACTCAAACCTATTCATAAATCCACACTGTAAATCTAATCACACTTCAAACCAAATCAAATCTAATGAAGCAAGATCTAATTGCATAAATATGAAAGAAATGCTATGTTGGCCAACGATCTATCAAAATGAATTTAATCAGGAAAACAACTATGATAAATCTATTGAATGAAAGTATGAACTAACTCTAATGAATAAAAGCATGAACTAAATCTAATGAATAAAAGCATGAACTAAATAAGAAACAAATCTACACAATAAAAATCAACACTACTAGCATCTACTCAGGGAAGAGGGCCCTTCCTCCACTGAGCAGAGCTGGAACTCCAAAATGAAAGTCTACAACTCTAGATTATGAAACTGCCAGCATGTATTATCAGAATGGAATCATTACAACAAAGTTTTGGATCAAATCCTACAGCATAACATTGCTTTCTCTCTTTCTCCCCCAATACATGAGAATGATTACATATTTATACATAAAAATCTCTCATGAGAATAAGAAACTGAACCCCAACTTGTGATCTGTAACGGCTGGAACACAGCTGTAACTGCTAATAACTTTGAAACCGGCTGCACAATAAATCTGGGAAATACACGTTCAAAGAACCAACTGTAGAGCTCAAACCGTAGCTTTGTTTGGTGATTGCCTCGCAAGTCAGGTAAATGAGGCCGTTGCGCACAAAACCCATGTCCCGTATTTTCGAGATTCATCTCCAGCTGCCTGTAAATCGAGATCTAAATCACTTTGTTCTTATCTGACACGCGTTTTTGGTTGAGGTCGTTTAATCATGAGCTGGAGACTGCCATGTTGGATTTGGGCACAAATTGAAATCACAAATCCACATAATTAATCATAAGTTGAAACCATGTTGTGAAATATCCATGTGGACGTGTGCTAGCATGCCAACTTTGGAGGCTTGAACCATGGCTGCTACAGCTACTAATATGAACAATCACTCCATAAACCATCATCACTAAAATTATGCATAAGAGTCTTTAATTCATCAAAAATAAAGGAAAATAATCATGATTAACCACTAAAGCATCAATAAAATTAAGATGGCATTTCTCGAGCAGTTACAGCAAATGGATGGAAAATGGAATGATAAATGGGTGATAATAGGAAGAAGATGGATGAAATAAGTAATGAAAATAGGGACAAATCCGTGACCCAACAGGTAGGAGGGCTACTAAGGGCTAAAAATAGGCTCCAAGGGGCTGAAAATAAGCTCTAGGTGCTAGGGAGACTACCATACTGATGATTGAATGCATGCAATATGCATACATGCATGCAAATATATAAATGATGATGAGAATATTCCAACACGCCCCCACAAGATGGACTATGAGGAAACACATAACTGAAAACTAGTAGGGCCTTCGTAATTGAGACCAAAGGTCACCCCGTACAACAATCTAAATAAATAAAGTGAGGAAAGAGGGAAAACCCAGTGGGAAGAAAGCCCACCCTCAAGATAGACTGTGGTAGGATAATCAATCATGTACATCACTCACCCCAAAAGGTAAGTGAACTTCTCCACCGAAGAAGGATCTATCGGCAAGAAATGGATCAATGTGAGAAGGATGAAACCTTCCATTCTGAAAATCTGATCTGGTTCTTCTCGGATCAAGTGGATCTCCAACAAGATCTCTGGAAGATCGAAGAGTAGTGGTTTCCCATCTAGGAAGAGGAGGATCATCATGTGCAAGATCATCAAGTTCATGTGGATCTAGATCTTCCATTTGCTCATCTTCACTGTCAGGTGCTATATCTTCAGGTTCTTGTGGATCTAAATCTAATATTCACTCTTCATCATCTTCACTTTCAGATTCAGAATCTGAACTCTCATGAGATGAAGCTTCGCTCTCTTGCTCATCAAGCAGTAGCGGTGTGGTAGGAAATCTCTCTTGCTCAACAGGATGAGCATCATGCAGTGGCCATTCCTCAAACTATGCACTCCTATCAAGGAATGTTGTCATAGTAGAAGGATCAAGAAGCTTGTAGGCCTTTGCACTCAATGCATAACCCACCATAATACACTCTCTGCTCTGTGGATCTAGGGATCTTCTTTTATCTGTTGGAATCATTTCCCATGCTCTGGATCCAAACACTCTGAGATAAGATACATCATGTTTGTACCCCATCCATGCTTCAAAAGGAGTCATATCTTTGAGTCCTTTGTGAGGAATTCCATTCTAAAGGTAGGCAACACAATTGATGGCTTCTGCCCAAAGACGAGGGTGCAACCCTTTCGACTTTAGCATGCAGGTTTCCATCTCTTTTAATGTTATGTTCTTTTGCTCTACAACACCATTCTGTTGTGGTGTGTAGGGAAGAGTATGCTGCATCTCTATGCCTTCATTAGCACAAAAGTATTGGAATTCACTTTAGACAAACTCTCCTCCATTTTCAATGAGAAGGGCCTTGATCTTTCTATCTGAAAACGTTTCTACAGAAGACTTGAAAAACTTAAAGTATCCAAACACTTCTGATTTTAATCTGAGAAAGTATACCCATGTAAATATTGAATAATCATCATTAAAAGTAAGAATATACCTTGCCTTGTTCAAAGACAGATCTAGAAATGGCCCCGAAACATCACTATGAATCAGATCTAAAGGTTGAGAGGCTCTCCTTTCCTTCCCTTTCTCAAACTTCTTTTCTGGATGCTTTCCCATCAAGCAACCCTTACAGTTACCCTTGGAAAAATTGACTTTGGGTAGTCCTTCAACCATCTCTTGAGTGTGCATATCTTGCAGGTACTTGTAGTTGAGATGCCCAAATCTTTCATGCCATAGCCTACTCTCTTCATTTGCATGTGTGTGAAGAGCAGACTATTTGGAGAGAGGTAGAAAGTGAGAGAACTCATAGAATTTCGACTTTTGGTTTGCAACACCTTTTGCATTGATATTTCCTGATACCATGTCTTGTATTTTGACCTCATTTGGAGAGAAGATCACCCTCTTAGGATCTCCAGTATGGGTCAACGAGTAAACTGAAAGTAGATTGGAAATGAGTGTAGGAACATAGAGCACATCTGAGAAGTACCCATGATCAAGCTTGATACTTCCAATCCCCTTAGAGGATACCTCAGAATCATTCCCCAACATGATTGAAGGACCAATAGTGGATTCAAAACCAGTAAAGAGATCTTTGGAGCAATACATGTGTCTTGATGCTCCTAAATCTATGATGAAGGAGGAATCTCTTAATGCACCTGCCATGAGAGCATGGAATCTCTCCTTGTCATCACATTTTGAAGATTCAACTTCTTTCTTCCTGGCACATGCAGGTACTGGAAGGTTATTCTTCTCAAGTAGCTGAGCCATCAGATCTATAGTCTTCTTCATATGTGCACTCTCAGGATGAAATCCTCTATTGCAATAGGTACATTTGTATTTCCCCTTGTGAGATTGCTTGTCTTTATTGGAATTTGAAGCTCCTTCCGACTGATTGGGAGCCTCCTTCTGCTTCTGCTCATTCGACTTTCTGTCTGAAATTTTTTTCTTGCCTTTTCCATTCTCTCTCTTCACTTCAACAACTGCAAGTGTTGAATCCATTTTGGGTTTAATCATTCCCATATGAATCAACTTCTCCTCCTCTTGTGTGAGAGACTGGATGAATTCAAGAGTGGGAAACTTCCATTTTGGATGGATAGCTTCGCTGACTGGAAGGTAGAGACAAATACTGAGTAATCAGGGCCCAATTTTGATAGAATGGATAGGATTAGTTGCTTCTCTTCTTTCTCTATTCCATATCTCTTCAATTGTGAAATCAGATTTTTAAACTTGGTAAGAAACTCAGTGATTGAGTCGAAACTGCAAGGGCTCAGTGAGATGAGCTCATTTTCCAACTTGTGACCTTTCAAGCCATCTTTCTATCCAAGAAGAGATTAGAGCTTGTCCCAAACTTCTTTAGGAGTAGTAAGATCAATGACATGAAAATGGAGGTCTTCGGAAATGCTGAGGAGTAGCAGTCCTACTGCTTCATCAAGTTTATCCAGGTACTTTGATTTCTCAACTGCACCAGTGGGTTCGACTACAGACCCATTCAATACTCGAGAAAGGATTTTGGACTTCATGAAGATGTCCATCTTGGATTTCCATTCGGAATAATTGAAGGAGTTCAATTTTAGATCCATTGATACTGCTGAATTCAAATTGAAGATGGAGATAACCTACAAAACAAATGAAATTGTTGATGGATATTTGCTGCAAATTCGAGAGAACACTACCTTAGGATAATGAGCAAATGTGACTGGATACTTCACACCTAGCTAAACCTCACTGGATTGCTCTAGTGAATTCAAGACAATTGCACCAGGAATTGCTATGGAAATCCAGAGGCTTCTGGTGCTCAATGAAAGACAGTTGCTCAATGAATTGTTGCAACTGCTGCAATTTGAATAGATGACTCTAGCTCTGATACCATGTGATATTTTACAGGATAGATGACATAGCTAGAGTAAAACTCACAAATCTCACTCAAGAATTGCAGAGAAGAAGAAGAAGAATTGAATCAATATTCACTCATAAACTCAGAAATGGTAAAATCTACAGTATAATCATACATCAGCTGTAAACTGGCACTGTGAAACTAAATACTAACTCAATACAATCAAATGAATTCGAATACACCTAAGGTCATTTGAATTCTCCTCAATGTATAGCTTGGAAAACATTGGAGACATCACCCAATCAGTGGTAGTAGTCACAAATAGTCAAATGTCAGTCAAATGAGTCTAACTGATGCATGTGGCACTAATCTACGGAAGGAGACTCCAAGGTGGGCGCATGAGAGATTGTTAGTATTCGAGTGGAACTCCGATATAGACAACTGGAAGCTACATGCAATTAAACTGAGCAATCAATACATAAATTGTGCAATCAATGCAAGAACTGATTGTTGGAATCAAAGAGTGTGTAGTAGGGCGCATTTTTCATCCGGGTGAGGAAAACAAGGTGCACTAGGTAGGTAGGAGGGCTACTGAGGGATAAAAATAGGATCCAAGGGGCTGAAAATAAGCTTTAGGTGTTGGGGAGATTACCATACTGATGACTGGATGCATGCATGCATGCAAAGCATGCAAATATATAAATGATGGTGAGAATATTCCAACAAAGGGTGCACTTGGTGAGATGATTATCTCTTTGGGGGAGCTATTGGGGCCCCATTTATTTGTAATATGATGTCTGAACTCTATATTTGATGCTCATATGAACCTCGGGTTGAATATCCAAGCAAAACCATGTAAAAATGCCAAACTATGTATGAATGGTGCAATTTTCCCCCATAGCTTTTGCATAACGCACTTGCTGTTGCACATAGTTATTGAAGGACTGTTATTTCAAATTCATGGACATGTTAGCTGCTATATATCTCTATAATAATCATATCATGAGATCCACATCTCAAAACATTATGTATTTCAAGTGATATTTACATTCAAGGAAGAGATTCGAGCCATTTTCCCATATATCTTGTTGAGAGAGCTTGAAGTTGTTTGGTATCCACTTGTATAAGTAAATATATGTGATTTTATTGTTGTCTGGAAATCCCTTAATATACTGAAGAAGTTTCATACACCTTATGCAAGTCCTTGTAACATTTCTCACAAATTTCATAGCAAGTTATAGAGTTTTTCTCTCATTTCCCCCTATGTTAAGACATGTTTACCAATCTTTGATTTATGGGAGTTATAGCAGCCTTTAGAAAGTGATTAATGATGCATTTGGGTGTCCATTTAAGTTGTGTAACTAATCCATGTCTCTGTTCTTAAATTTTGGAGGTTCGTACTGCATTTGGGAAGCCACTAGTGACCTCTACCCTTGGGGGATTTGAACATCGAATTTACTAGCAAATTTCCCTATTTTCTCCTGAACTTAAATGAATGTTGCAGAAGTCTTTTAATAGTGTCTAAGAACCAATTATGTTCATTTTTATGTCCTAATATCCTTCAAACACTCTCAGTCCCAATTTGAATTCCTTAGGAGTCTTTTGGAGCCATCTACCCTTGGGGGTTTCAACATCTATTTTCCTAGTAAGTTTTCCTTTCATTCTCTAATTGTAAATGAAAGTTGTTGAAGTACTTAGAAGGTGTCCAAGCATATAATATATGTATTAGGGTGTCCTAATACACATCAATCCACTATGGACATAATTCGAAACCATTTGGGATCATTCGGAGACAGTTTGGAGCTTCACTAGTCCAAGGTTCAAAAATTGGCCAAATTGGGGACATTACAGGTCGTCACTCGGCATTTAAATGCTTCAACCACCTTTGTTTGTCCTTAGTAATTCATATTTACTAAGGGAACCGTTCCTTTCCTGTCAACTGTACTTCGCTCCATACCCTCTTCCCAGGATTTGCGGAGTCGCTTGTCTCCAAAACTAGTCAATTTCAGGCCTCGCCTAACTGTACTTTTGAGTTTAAAACTTCCTTTACTTGGGTTGCGCCCAACAATGGATCATAACACACATTTATGTTTCTATCTTAGTTCTAATGCATGATTAATTTTACTGCTCATTTCACTACAATTTTCACTGTAATTCATCGTTTCCTCTCATTCTTTTCATTGTGAGGTATTCTTGGCTCTATGATCTATTGTGTTCTAGAATTTCACACTCTAGTCATCCCCCAGTTCCCTGATGTGCACAAAAAAAAATAGTGCTGAGATTCCATCGTCATACAACCCTTATCACATAATAACATCTTAATCCATGTAGTTATTCAACCAATATATCACCCATGCGGTCCCTTCAATAAATTTCTCTCGCATCACAATAGGATCTTGTTCCACTTATGGAAAACTCAACAATGTACCCTTCCAACACATTATATATCTAGAAATCAACTACGCGTGAGATAGGGTTACTCACAGTTTTCAATCATTGGATCTCTTCAGGGGTCCAATTTCTTGGAATCGCACGATTATATCTTGGATTTGTATCAACCAATATAAGCAACCAATCTAATAGTATTGTAGGGAACTCACATAAAAATATTTCATAGAAATCTAAAAATACGTACCTTCCTAACCAGTCCTCTTCACTTATTCCTGGATTAGGATTTTATTCTTGTGCAAACTCATTTTTTTCCTTGTCTAGCCACGCATCTATCTCTTCTCTAGTTTGTCTCCACGTCCCCTTCAATATCCGATCTGGGTCCCGACAACGGAACCATTTGTTGGTGTGCAAAGGGAAGACCCGAGTTCTACCATTAAAATATTAACAAAACCCCTAGATACTAGACCTTACGGCATCACCTGTTAAACAAATGAAGTCTCACTCCAGGAATCCAGGGGGGCTGTAGGAACCAATTTTCTACAGACATGAAGGGTAAGGAGGAAATTCTATCACCTCTATGCACAAACACCATATCTCTAATAGAATAGTAAACATAACCTAAACATATTCATATCTATCATTTAGAAACAACATTCATAACATCACATTCAGGAGCATTCAATAGTACACAAAGAGGGTACCCAAAACATCTTCATTATATTATTAGTCATCCATAACCATACATCTCATGTGCACTACACAATAGAAGCCAAAAATAGAAGTATTACATCATTATCTCTCTCTCTCTCTCTACTACCTATTTATAGTTTTTTTAGTGAGGGGCCAAATCCCACAAATAGACCAAAAATATTCCTAATGGACCAAAACCCTAACTGCTTTCCATCTTTTGCACTCTTCCACCTATTTTCAACTTGTGCGCGGTCCACATCTTTGCTCGTGCTTCCTAAAAACGGGTCCCTTCTTGATCCCACTCCAACACATGTTTCATTCACAACTCTCTACAAAAGAATAATGGCTTTGATACCATAACACAATGTATGACAATGCTTAAGGAAAAGCTTAAGCAAATTTCATTAATTATCCAAATTATATAATCTTATAACCAACATTAGATATATTTATAGATCCAACAAACTTTGGTGGATCTCAAAATCTATAGATTTCTATTTATTAAAAGGATAAGACACCGTATAGTGGATGCATTGGCAAATTATGATTCAAAATAGTGTATGTCCGTCAACAATACTTTAGGTACAATCATTCATGACAACACTTATGGAGGCTCTATTTTGTTGTCTCTTACATTATATCTCTTAATTTGTTTTATATCAATTGGGGATGCTCATACGAAATTAGATGGCTATTAGTCAATATTGTGCTCTTTTAATATAAAATAGACACACTAAAAATCATGACTAGAATGAAGAATTGGGGAAAATTTTAAGAGCCCCCCCCCCCCCCTAAATTTCTATGTATAATAAATGGGCGAATCCCCATGGTTTATAGGAAAATATGAAGGTTATTTTATCAATGTCATATTATGTATCTATAATTTTTTGGCGAATCTCTCATTGAATTATATAATCTTATAAAATCTTGGCGAATCTTTCACTAAATTATAAAGCCTTGTAAATTATTGGCAAATCTTTCACTAAATTATAAAACCTTGTGAAGTTTTGATGAATATTTTCGCAAGTTTCTCCTTGGCAAGTCATGGCCCCCTACATTCCCAAATATGTGGCTATGAATGAAGTCCCAACCCCTGGTCATGATGCCCCAAACACCAACAAAAACATTATTTCTGCATCTCTAACCGCAAGCTTCACAATCCCCATGTTTCTTGGGGAAACTTTGGATCTAAGGTGATAGGATTTAGAACTCTCCTAGGTGCAAATGGGTCACTATAAGACCCGATAGTAAATATCAACTTCCCTTCTCATGTGGACATTAAGCAACTTGCAAAATGAGATTCAACCCATAAAATCTAAACGAATGTAACTCCAACTTCAATTTCCATGATCGATAAAAGGCAAAAGAGCCCCTAGCAATTGGCATTTCTAGAAATCGAAGGCGAATGGGAGCTGTCTAGTGATTGTTATGGGCGAATAGAGATTTAAATCCATTTTTAGTGGGGTTAAATTGTTTTATCTTGGCTCCCCTTTTTAAATTCATTGGGGCTAACATCCTATTCATTAAAAATAAATAAATAAAATGTGGGCTAATCATACCTAACAGGTTTTTAACAAAAAATTAGCCCATTAAAAATTTAAAACCCCTAAATTTAGCCCATGGGCTAAGATTAGCCCCTAAAATTTTCCATGTAAAGAATATCATTGAATCGTGCATTATCATGACAATGAGCTTTTTGGCATATAAAGTATTGGTTTTTGCATGTACACAACACTTAAGCCAAAGCTCGGGCATACTTTATTAATTCTCCAAATTAGGTAATCTTACAACCAACACTAGGCATAAATCTAACAAAATATGATGGATCTAAACATCTTTATCTTTCTCTTTGCTAAATAAGTTACCATATAGTGAAGGCATTATAAAATTATTATTCACATAATGTCTATCCATTAACATTACTTTACTTTAGGTATAATTTTTATGACAATGTCTTAGTAGAGGACCTAATGTCCTTATGTCCTTGTCTCTCATATTATATCTCTTAATTTGTTTTATATCATTTTTGTAAGCTCAATGTCCTTATGTCCTTGTCTCTCATATTATATTTTTTAATTTGTTTTATATCATTCCTATAAGTTTAATGTCCTTATGTCCTTGTCTCTCATACTATATCTCTTAATTTGTTTTATATCATTCCTATAAACTTACAGGAAATTATATATTCATTAATAAAGGTTATACAATTTTGATCTAAAATTAATAATAATAATAAAAAAAAACATAATATAAAATGTTATATGGTTATTGATCTGCACTATTTTGATTTTAATTTTTTTAAAAACAACATAAAACATAATATAGAAAAAAGAAATATCATTAAATTATAAACTATCATGACAATAAACATTTTGAACCCATACAACACAGAAAAGAACATGTATACACCAGTGAAATACAAAGATTAAACAAATTTAATTTATTTTCCAAAAAGAGATAATCTTACCACGAAAGCTAAACATATTATAAATCAAAACAAGCTAGAATGTATCTCAAAAGCTATAGATGCCTATTTACTACAAATATGGGAGGCATTATCATATTGATGTTCATATAGTGTTTGTCCACCAACAATACTTCAAGTATAATTATTCAAAACACACTTAGTGGATGACTTGATGCTCTTGTTTCGTGTATTAAGATTATAGTCTTTTGATCTAAAAGAGACCCATCGACAAGCATGACATATAATGAATAAATGTCATGGCAATGAGCAAATTTATAAAGCATTGACGTATGCATGTATCATTCCATTCATTCACGTGTTAGGGCCAAAATGTTGATGCATGATATTTAAATTAAAACATTTCACAAAGCCTATGAAAAACCTCCAAAATGGCATAGATTTGGAAATAGTTATGCAACTAAATGTTATTTTCCTAGTAGTACATAAGTAGGTTCACAAGGGAATCATTACTAAACCCGATTTGTGTAAAAATTTGACATATTTTGAAGTATGTTTGATAATATAGTTTTTAAATGAAATAATTTGCAATGGTTTTCGACAATTGATTACAAAAATATGGGTTTTAAATGTAGAGTTTGTCAAGAAATAAGGCATTTAAAGGCATTTAAAGGACGTTTGTCCAAATGATAAGGTCTCTTAAGGTGAAAAGGGCAAAACAACAAACTTAGAGGCCCAAATCAATGTTAGCAGAATTTAGGGGCAACTCCAAAAAATGATGCAGTGATTTAAAAGATTAGAACATTATCAAAGTTTTTTTTATCTTTTTCTATAACTGGAACATTATCAAATATTTATATCCTTCTTTTGAACTTAAAAATGGATTTGATTAAGCTTAAAAAAAATTCAACCCTCAAAATGAAAATTATTTCCATTAATAATCCCTCGAGGGTTATGAAGAAGTAGTGCAAACCAATATATCCAAAAGGGAGATTATCCTTTCAACCAAAATAAAGTTAGACAATCGATATTGCTAGAGCTTCCATTATTGGTGCACCATTTTATTGAGTTATAATTGTAGTCAATTATCATAGAAAGGGTTAAGAATTAAATATTATATTTTATAGAAAAGCAAATTTTAACAAAATTTATAAAATTGAAATTAAGATAAATATATGCTAATTATATAATAAAAATATGTATAATAAATTTAAATAATAATAATATTATTATTAAATATATAATTAAAATAGATTTGGGTTAACGAGGACTAAAGCATGGAGATTAAAATCATTTGGTTGAGTAAAGGTTTCGATCACATATTATAGATGTGCTTGCTTCATGAGCCCAAGGTGTTGTAATAACAAGATCTTATCACATTCAAATACATAATCCATTGTAGACATGAAATCTATTAATGTAATTAGTTGGTAAATTTTATAATTGTTTGATCCACTCTAATATTAATTTTAGTTAAAATTTAATAAACAAAAATTAATTGTTCACAAGGATATAAGAATTGGTAATGAATAATTGAGATAATAAATTGTAAATAAAAGATCACAAGTTCAAATTCTTCTAAACATTTACTTACAAATAATAATAATATAACTAAACCCAACTAACCCAAAAAACCAATTTTAAATTATTAAAATTAACTTCTTAATAATTTTAAAATATAAAAAAATTAATAAATTTTATTAATAAATGTCATCCAAATTGCAATTATGATACACTTTTTCAATTTAAAAAATGAAAAATACTAAACTATATCTATGAATGCAAACTATTAAACTACGCTACTTAAAATAACGTAAGTAACCTTTCAAGCAGGTTCATCCTCAGGAGAAGCAAATCTCACTCTCTTCTTTAGCACGGGGAGGGGAGGTGAAGAATACATATTGTTTGTTTGTTTAGTTTTTAGTTTGCTTCTTCCGAAGATTTCTTCTCATTCACTATTACAAAACTGTGGAGTAATGAACAACCAAGTAAGTAAATTTATTTATTTTATATTAATAAACTTTTAGATTTTAAATTATTAAAATTCCACCAAATCAATCATTTTTAAAATTTAGGAAACAAAAATAATAAATGAATGTCATCCAAATTATAATTATAATGTATTTATAAAAATAAATAAAAATTTAATTATAATGTATTTATAAACAAAAATAATAAATTTTATTAATGAATGTCATCCAAATTACAATTATGATAGGCTTTTTCGATTAAAAAAATGAAAAATACTAAACTATATCTTTAAATACAAACTACTAAACTACACTACTTAAAATAACCTAGCAAATTTATTTATTTTATACTATTGAAATTAATTTTTTAATAATTTTAAAATATAAAAAAATTAATAAATGTTATCCAAATTGCAATTATGATACACTTTTTCAATTAAAAAAATGAAAAATACTAAACTATATCTATGAATGCAAACTACTCAACTACACTACTTAAAATAACCTAAGTAATAAATTTTATGAACAGATGTCATCCAAATTATAACTAGCATAGCCACTTAACTTGTGGTTTGTGAACACCTATAAATTACATGTCAAGAACAAGTTATTTCTTACTTGTTCTCTATACATGAGCTACTAATTATCTATGCATTAGCTACCAATTTTTTTTATATTTAAACTTTTTTATAATTGTTTATAGCTTGAAATGTGTAAAACTTTAAACCATTTAATTAAAACGATTAATTTTGACATGTGGTAACAGTTTGAAATTCCAACCCTCCTCATCACCATATTAAACAAAACCACACCAATTACTTAAAATAAGTAAACTTATTTTAAATTAATAAACTTTTCAATTTTAAATTATTGAAACTGCACCGGCGTAGGTTAAAACGGAAACATCTGAAACAAGACGCGTTTTAATGAACATTTAGCCAACGCCTACGATTGTTAATCCATTCCCGTAATAAGGATCACGTGTCTGGAAAATAGCATTATTTATTTTTGTCAGCTTTCCCTGCGCTCATAAGTTGATGGAAGACTAGGTAGAATAGCTTCTACGGTATCCCTAATATTCCCGAGCTCTGTCCATGCTTTAGCAGGCCCGCCATCCCTTCATGGAAGGCTGAGGAGTCCGATCGTCAAACATTACGCGTGTAGGAATCTAAAAAAGCTGACTGTGGTCTAATCGCCCCACTGTAGGGGACTCGTGAATCTGAATGCCGTATGAGATGATTTGATTGACGTAATCGGGTAGTATATATGCTTACGCTTCTGCCTGTCCTTTGACGCCCGCTTTCCCTCATTCTGCTCCCCACAATGGAAATATGTTCACCCCTGTTGTGTACAATATGCATACACTTGCTGCCACTGCCCAGTGTCCACTGCTACCCTGCACAATCTACAGTCGAGGGCAATCAATCAATCAATCAATCCATGCCCATCCATTTTATACCAGATCAAGCCGATTAGGTCTACCTGTAGCTTCTGCGTTCCATCCATGTTTCTTCCTAAGTCCTGTTCCTTGTCTCATTCATATTTGGTTTGTGATCGCCATTGCTTTGCTCAGTACTGATCATATCAATCATTCAGCCATGCGCTGTCAAAGTGCCTGAATTTTTCTATTTAACAATTCACGACGATGGCCGGCTCAGTCAATAAATTGCCCTCAATCGCCGTCCCTCTACGGAGTCTGTCTGGCGCCACCGCCAGGCATTTCCTTAGTGAATTGCTCTCTTGCTGTCACTTTTTCTAAACGCAAAAAGTATTCCACACAAACGGAAACGATAGTACGCTGTCACATTATTTCCTGTTTTCAATAAAACTTTGCTCCTGGAGCTGGCAGAACAGATTATGATCATACACAGACATAGAAACGACGTATTCCAGACTTGACATTGACACAGACACTCCAATCAAATGGCCTCTTCTTTCAGTTTCTTGAATTTGCTAATCCGTTTCTTGTTTTCTTGTTTGAAAGCTGATCAAATTATATAATTGGGTTATAAATTGAAATGTTGTTGGGATGAATATTGGTTAAATCTCAAAGAATTGAAACCCTTTTAACAATATTTTTTGAAGAATGTTTCATATATCAAATCATCTTAACAACTCTTTATGCATCCTCGGAAGAAAATTTACATGGTCTTATGTACTTATGCAGGAGAGATTCACATGGTCTGGTGTCAAATAAATAACATGTCTTATAACGTCAAAATCAAAGAGTACTACGCACCTACGCACCTGTGAGCGATGGCGAATTTATTATATTCTCTCGTAACATTCGGAAAAGAACGGTACCCCGTAATGACTTTTGGTGAATGGCCGGTATGCTATATGGAAAGAGACTCGGGTGAATCCTGTCCGGTCCCCGGTGTGGAAGGGCCACAATCATCCTTGATTCGCCTTGTCAAATAAATTTCTGCTATCTGCTGGTTTTCCAGTCGGGATTATGACAGCTAGATTGTTTGGTCGGGACTCGGATCGAGTTTGAAAACGTTAACCAGTGGAGGGAATCAAATCAGTAGGGGGCCGCTATTCCAATACTTTATTGGGTAGAATACAGAGGCAGATCTTCAAAGTGATATGCCAAGAGTAATAAACAAACAAACGTAAGAGTTAGAATTTTTTTTTCCATAAAATCTCATTGTAATTCTTAAAAATATATATATAAATCTATTTCTATAATAAAAAATTCAATATTATTAAAATATACGTTATTCTACATGAGCTAAAATATATGTTATTCTTACATGAACTATTAGTTAGACATGATTAGTTATCATTGATTTTTTTTTTATAATTATTTATTTTGAATTTTGAACAAGGATTATGAAATCAATCCATACACTATACTTGTCCTATCTTCCTTTAATCTAGGAAAAATATAGATGACATTCCACCCCAAATTCTAAGATATAAACACCTATAGATGTAACAACTAAAATTACTATTTAACAAAAATATATTGTGATTAGTTATTAATAATTACACTGATAGGTGTTTATCCTATCCTCCTTTAATCTAGGAGAAGCATAGATGGTATTCCACCCCAAATTCTAAGATATAAACACCTATAGGTGTAACAACTAAAATTACTATTTAACAAAAATATATTGTGATTAATTATTAATAATTACACCTATAGGTGTTTAGATATTATCTGAGATTTTGGACTTTCTTGAGTGGATCAACAAGATTAACTTTACAGTGGGGATTCATTTCATGGTCGTCGTATCTTGTTATCCTCAAATGCATCTTGATTAAGATTTAAATAAGCTAAGTTAAGTGGTGTTAAGAAAATGACTATGTTTATTAAATAGTATGTGTTTTATGTTTATATTAATTAGTTTAATGTTTAGCCTTTGTTTAACAACCAACCATCTCCACAAAACTAAGTGGTTGTGCATCTTGATTAAGATTTAAATGAACTAAGTTAAGTGGTGGTTAAGAAAATGAGTATGTTTATTAAATAGTATTTGTTTTATGTTTATATTAATTAGTTTAATGTTTAGTTTTTGTTTAACAACCAACCATCTCCACAAAACTAAGTAGTTGGCTAGTGTATGCCACTTTGCTTGTGGTTGTGCTAGTTGTTTTAATAGGAAAATAAAAACTAATTTATTGGAGAAGATTAATGGTTAGGAAGTATGAAATTGAATGTTATTTATATTTAATAGTATTTAAATAATTAAAAATTTTGGCTACGTGTATGCCACTTTGCTTGTGGTTGTGTTAATTGTTTTAATAAGAAAATAAAAACTAATTTATTGGAAAAGATTAATGCTTAAGAAGTATGAAATTGAATATTATTTATATTTAATTAAAATTTGATTTTTTAAAATTGATTTTCAAAATTTAATTACCCACTAATAAAAATCTATATTAATAATATACTTATACCAAATATTCTACCAATTATTTTAATACCCCAATTATATTATTATAATCTAAAAATTAAATGATTTTTAATATTCTTATACAATTTCACATCTCCAATTCAAACAACACCAGCTCAAAGATTGGGGCAAAACATCTTTTGTTTGGGTTGAATTAACCTTTTGTCACTTTCACAAAACAAGTATGTTTTTTTTCGTCATTTATTAAACTTTTCATTCTTTTGTTATACATTAATATAGGTTTAAATTCATATTTTATTTTATTTATTTATATAATAATTTTTTTATTAAATATAAATATTATATTTATTATAGATAAAGATATTTTTATTGTTGTTTATATTTTTATTTGCTTATATATATATGAAGTAATTATATTTATATGTAAATATAATAACTCTTTTCATATTTTTATACTACTATTATTTGTTTTAACTATTATATATATTTTCAAATCAATTTACAATGATGTATGTATTATCCACATGATAATATATATATTATGTTCGGTTATATGTGCAACTTGTTATTCTTTATGTGCAATTTAATTCTTAACATAATTTCTTGTTGAAAATTCTATTTCATATTAATAGCCTTGGAATCTTTTTAATAGTAAGATGTGTGTAATTTAATTCTTAACATAATTTCTTGTTGAAAATTTGATTTCATATTAATATGGTGTTTTGGAATCTTTTCTACAATGAGATGTGAAAATAATAGAATAAAAAAAGAAAAGAAAAAATAGTAATATAAATTTATATAATATTTTTACATCAACAAAAATTGTGTGATATGAGTCATTTTCTCTTCATTATTTTATTAACTTTAATAATGAGTGACCACTTTTACATAAATTTTTATTGGATGTTGGTAAGAGATAAACAAGGGTATTTGTATTCAGATTTACATATCCTATCTTCAATTGACATTGTCTAAGTCTAAAGAGACACTTTCTATCAAACTTTAATACGATTCAAACTTATATCTCTAGTGCAATGATGGACTCATTCATCCCAAGGTGTATAATAGACCAGTTACCTTGAGGGGCCTTCTCACCCAATTGAGAATTTTCTCATGTCAACTTCACATTGAGACATATGAATATATTCCTTAGAAGCACTGCATTTACTGGATCTATTTACCGAGGACCACTTTATATCTTGATGCTCTCCTTAATATGAGATTAGAGGGTGGTTCTTTAATATACTCAAAGATTCGCTTGGTTCTATCTTAATACTCATGACTTATGAGGACTAGAGATGCTTTGTTGTCTTCCTCCAAGAGATGTTTGACCTTCATCGACAACTTATCAAAGGTAAATTCCTTAAATTGACATGCACCAAATTTATTACCTCATACTTCCAACCCTTCGACACTAATAAGGAGTGGCCACATAGCTAGCTCCCAAGTTTACACGATAGAGCTATGAGGCGTCAAAGACCTAATGATTGTCATGGGCTCACCCTCGTCACACATTTCTTTGAGGCCTTGAATGTTAGTATTGTTTCTCATCTAGTTGGGTTAGTGTTTCCTAGTTATTTTCTTCTTCATTTTCCTTATTTCAAGTTCTTTTATCATTGAATGTGCTTTCACCCACTTTATCTTTACATATTATATTCTTTAGAATTCCATAACCAACTTAATTTTTATAATAATAATAATAATCTATTTTTAATGTTTTGGTTTAGTAATTAAACATCAAATTAATATATAAATTTTTTTTTATATATTGTATTCTTTAGAATTCCATGACCAACTTAATTTTTATAATAATAATAATAATCTATTTTTAATATTTTGATTTAGTAATTAAACATCAAATTAATATATAAAATCTTTTTTTATGGAATAAAAATTTCTTCTAAATATTTATAATACCTAAATTAAAATAAATATACATAATATATAAAAAATAATATAAATTTTTTTTTTCTTAATTTCAACATTTAATTTAAAAATGTAATTCCTCATCCATCTATTATTATCTTTATAATGTCTTCTTTAAATCCAAGTTTATTGTGTGTTATTGCTTTTAAATCCAAGTTTCTTACAATCTATATAGTAACATATTTTGTATGTACTAACTCTCTATAGTGACAAGGGACATATGTGTTCCTTGTTTTATTTTCTTTACGATGCTTCACTTAAATCCAAGCTTATAATGATATATTCCATGGATTGAGCATGTTTTTCATGGGGATTTATGAAAAATATCCTTGCAATTTTGGTATAAAACATGTATCACATAAATGATGATTTATGAAGTAATAGGATTTATGAAAAATATCCTTGCAATTTTGGTATAAAACATGTTTCACATAAATGATTTATGAAGTAATAAACATATTAATAAAATATAAAAAATATATATTGTCTTAATATATAGACACGACCTTTTAAAATCTTTCAAAACATTAATTAGTTAAACACCTAAATAAATAGAAAATATCACAAGCAACCCAAAGCAAGATTCCGAGTCAACTCAAACCATTTATGCCAATGCGTACCTCATTTTTATGGCGTGGTGATAAAACCATTAAAATTCTCAATGAAAAATATATAATCCATTTTCAAATCTCATTTTTTTAAAATATCCCATATTTTTTAAGACTCGATATATTATCAAATAGCCACTCTAATTGTCCTAGACTTTATAAACACATTATCAACACCAATTACAATTATACCATCAAATTTTCTAACACTCTCATCATATTAAACAAGGAAGCCACTCAAATTGTCCTAGACTTTATAAACACATTATCAACACCAGCTACAATTATACCATCAAATTTTCTAACACAATCATCATATTAAAAATCCTTGTTGACAACGACTATAAAGGCATTGCCAAATTGTTTTAACACTTTTTTCTAAGTGGATAATTTTTATTTTTATTTTTAAATTAATAAAAATTAAATATTATATAAAAATTAAAAATTAAAAATTAATAATAATTTAATTTATTAATAAACACTAATTAATCAAATAATTATTTTGTGAAAAAATTGTTATTATGGATTAATAAAATTTTAAAAAGATTAATTTAATAAAATTAGTAATATTAATATGGCATCAAGAAGTCATGTATTGGTTTATATCAATGTTTTCTATCTTTCTAACTAATTATTTATAATCATTTTATTAAAAAAATTATAACTATTATTTTGATAGTTGGAAATTATTTTAAAAATTTGTTAAAATTATAAATATATATTTATATTATTATATGTTTTATTATAATTAATTTAAAGATAATAATTTTTTGTATTTTTAGAATTTTTTTTTTTTATAAAAATATTTTTAATAATATTTTTAAAGTAGGATTCCAGTGAAAATTAATCATCATCATCATATTAAGATAAATATTAGTGAAATACAAATCTTTTTAAATTTGAAATTTGAAATTAATCTATATAAAATAATTAAACTATTTTATTAACATTTAAAACATTAAATTTGTATATTTATATGTTTTAATTTTTAAATATTTAAATTGATATAATTAAAATTGTTTATCATACCTTTTGCCATTTTATTGATTTTCTTTTTTATTCCTTTTTAAATGTATTTTTTATATTTGCCAAAATTTTCAAGATTTCCTCTGTAACAAACTTTCTTCAACTAAAAAATGTTTATAAATAAATAACCCTATAATATATATTGTTTCGTATTGATAATCTTATAATTAATAAATAAAAATATGTAAAATTGATTTGTTAATTTTATTATTAATATTGTGAATTATATTGTTTTGTTTTGATAATTTTATAATTAATAAATAAAAAAGATGTAAAATTTGGTTTGTTAATTTTATTATTAATATTGTGAATACATGACAAAGAATTTTAGTTAACCTATTTAGCCATCAAATTCGAAGAAATAAATGATGTTTGAATATTGTAATCCCATCCACATTTCAAACTCCACTTTCAATGTAGAAAATATAGTGGAAGTACATTAATTTAAGATAATATAATGTTTGAATATTGCAATCCCATCCACATTTCAAACTCAAGTTTCAAGGTAGAAAATATAGTGGAACATATGATATTTGAATATTGCAATCCCATCCACATTTCAAACTCCACTTTCAATGTAGAAATTATAGTGGAATTACAGTAATTTAAGAACATATTTTCCAACTTCTTGAATCTTATGCACTCATGAATTCATTTTATTTTTATATTTTGAATAAATATTATATGAATGCCTCATTATTCCAAACAAGACATCTAACCAGGGATTTGGGTGTTAATGAAGAAATGACAAGTGGATAATATTTTTAAGTTCATGAGTGTTTTATGTCAATATTCAATATATTTAAAAATATCACAATCCAATTTTGAAAGTTGGGAAGGGAAGTGTAGTCATCACCTAATTTTTGGTAGATATAAAAAATATTAGATATGAGAAGAGGTAGGTTGTTTAACAAATTGATAATTTAATTTTGATTAGTGTTCTTGTTGGATTTTATATAGAACTAAACTCTGCAAAGGTTGTTTAAAATTTCAACAAAAGTTTGGTACACTGTTGTTTTCTTGAATGTTCCTCAACAGTTGATGCAAGGTCAAGGGCATCTACTGAAGGTTTTGCAAGACCTCTTCTTGGCCAAGGAATATGTAATGTAGCTTGGGAGGATAATATGGAGCACCTAGGTAGGTACCCAAGGGGACAATATTATGTATTGAGGTCATCTTTATTAAATAAGACTCGTGTAGTGTGAAGAACAACAATTGTAATGATGCTTACTAGAAGTTTCTTTGAACTAGAATATTCCTTGTCTAGAAAGTATCTAGAAGGTTCCATCTACTAGAAAGTTCATTCTCTAGAAAGTACTTAGAAGGTCGGATATAAACAATATAAAGAATTAAAAGCAATGGAATGAGATTTGTTGTGAATTATATTGGATGTAGTAGTTATAGCAAACATATAGCTTGTGGGTGATTCCTTCTATAAGGAATAGTTAATGGTGTTACCCTACCTTAAAGGTTATTTCCAAATTCTTGTGTTTATTTTCTTGTGGTTTATTGTGTGGATATATTGTATATTTGCAAGTTAATTTCTATATTGTATCTTTAGATCTATTAAGGAACAAAAAAATTAGTATCATAGCCCTTTTTTGGTATTTTCTTCTTTTTACAATTTTTTTTGGAGAAAAAAGGGGTAGCAATTTTTAGATCAAGTTTTGAAACTTCATGTGTGTAATTGAAGAATATAGTTATAGATATAAGTTCCTCTCATGAAAACACCCAATTTCAAAAAACAAATGTCCAAATTGAAGTTTGAGAACTAAATTTATCATTTTTTTAAAATAAGTTTTTAAGGGATTTTTTAGTGACGGCTATGCAAATTGAAAAAAATGTATTTTACAAAATTTGGTGGTGCTGCTATTCAAGAATACATTGATATAAGAAAAATAAGTCACTTTAGAAAATCTACACATACTCTAATTGTTGGCTGCTTTTGGGGTAGACCCGGGTTTTAATGAAGCACAGCAACAAAACCCCTTGGCGCACTGGCCCTCTCGGCAACGAGCTGCGCAGCAGCTCAAGGTCTCACCCGAAGTGGCTATGGGGGGGCTAAGGAATCAGATTTCCTTAACCTAGGCGACGCGGAGACTGCTCTCTTTCTTCTCTTGCGACTCCTCAAAGCAGACTGTCGGTCTTTTCCGCAGGCCCTCCTTCGCAACTGCGCGGAACTCTCACTTAACAGCCTAGCAGCGCGGCGTCTCCGTTCCAGCGCATGGGGCGACTATCCCCCCTACGTTAGCGCTCTATGTATCTCTTATTTCCACGCGCCCAGCGCAGTAATGCAATCCTCGATCGTTGCGGCGACAGCGTTCTACAACTCCTTCGACACTTAACGATTATAGCTATCAAGAAAGCTTCGAGAACGTACTCAACATATTCATAAAGATCATACAACATTCATATAAACGCAGATAACACTCAGACATGCATTCATGCGATTATTACCATAACAATAAGACGTAAAGAATTCACCTCCACGGGAAACCACGTCCACGGGAGTGTTTCATATATTAACTCAAAGGAAACTTATACAATAATGCTGCGCACACAGCTGCAGCCTTAGATCTTTCCAGGAAACTCCACGCACACAGCTGGGAGCCCTTCTCTCGATCTAGTCTCTTCCTCTACAGAGATTACAATAGTTCAGACGTCGACTCAGATTGTCTGCAACTCAGGGATTAACTCCACGGCTATACAGGCTCTAACTCTTTCTTCTAACAACACAATAGAAGACTGAATGGCTAGCTTACTAGCTGACTGACTGGAAACCACTAACTAGCTAGCTTACTAACTAACCTTTTCCCTTATCAATTATACATATATATAGGTGGCCATGACGGTCACACCTTTACAAAACTGTAGGCCTTTCCCAACAGTAATCCCCAAAAACCCTAACCACGCACATGGCTAGGTGTACTGTAGGCGCTGCTTGCAGTCACGTCACCGCTTCCTGCAGGTTTCGTGACTTCCGACGCAGATTGCGGGTATGGGCGCCTTGTCCTTCGCCTTCAATGCTCTGGTCCGTTGCTCCTCCTTGATCCGAGCAACCATAACTTCTGTACTTAGCCTTAATGAGGGTAGCTGAGCCCTCTACTCCGTCACTTCATTCATTATGGCAGCTGAGCTTTCTATTCAGCCACATTCATTCCTCTATGACGTGTGCACGCGAGCTCCGCGAGTTCCAGTCCGTAATCTGCGTTAAGCTCGTCCATTTGGCACCGTACTGCGCACCGTCTGCTTCTACCCAAAAATTGGTGTTTGTTCAAAATTAGTACTTTCCTTCCATACTTGTGCTTTTTCCTCAAAATTCGCAGCTTTTACCATAGCTGCGTCCTAGGCTCCAACAGGCCCCTAACACTTACTTGTGGCTCGCCCTCGAGCCACTCGCACTAGCGTGTGGTCGCCTTACTTGTGCATCTGCTTTCGCTTGGGTCTCCGCGAATGTTTTCTTCCACTGTGCAATAGCGGAGTCCATTTCATCAACACATTCCATAGCTGCCTGCACCGTTTCTGCGGTGGCTTCTTCTTTAGTTGTGCCATCAATCACCTGTTGCGATTCTGCAATTTCTTTGATCTTTGCCTCGATCTGGGCAGCAAGGTCAGCATATTCATCCATAAATGGCTGAATGCTGTTGGTGAGTTTAGCATCTTCATTTCTGAGCTTGTGCAGTTGCTGTTGGATTCTGCGCACTTCACTCATTTTCCTCATTTTTGCTAAGCCTTCTAAGGCCTTAGCTTCTTCAGTCAGAACAGTTAGGGACTGTTCTGCAGCTTGTACCTGTTCAAAAAGACCGACTTTGAAAGGGAGCATCTCAAGCTCCATCCAAGCCTCCATAGCTTGGTTCATCAGGTTCTCGGCTTCACCTGCTCTGCTCTTCAGTTGTGTAGAAGTTCTGCGCAGCGCTTCAAATTGTTCCTAGCTATCATCTGTTAAATGCGCTGCAACGCGAGCTTCTAATTCTGCGATCTGCGTTCTATGGTCTTCAGCCATAGCAACTATTTCGTGTTCCAGGGTTTTCACCCTTCCTCCAATAATTTGAACTTTCTCAACCAGAGGAAGGTTTGGTTGAATCTCACAGGCTGGAAACTCCTGGGAAATTTCATCAATTACATTTCTTATACCCGTGTCTTGTGCCTCATAAAGTGCGAGCTTCTCGGATATATTCTGATGGCTTGCCTTCAACTCTAGTTCCTGCGATTGCAGTCTTTGGTTTGCATGGAAGGTAGAGAGCTCTCTAGCTCTCAGCTCAACAGACACTTTCTCATGCACTAGTTGTAGAGTCTCTATAGGAATTAAAGACAAATTTATTTCAACGGGCCCAACTGCGCTTACCTGTAGTGCAGCTAGCGGATCCGGAAGTGTCATGCTTGTAGGCGGAATGTGCATGACAGTATGCCTTTCTGCAAGTACTTCAACTCGCTCAGTACTTGTAGCTAGTGGCGCCTGTGAAGTAGATGCTGGCGCATGGGTCTGCGCAACTCTTCCTGCGAGACCTTTTAGTTCCACAAACTGTAGGTCTAGAGCACTTCTGAGGTGAGCGTGCGCGGTCCGCAGCTCGTGAAATTGCTCTTTCAAATACTGGTCGATCCCCGAGGGAATAGCCTCAGAGGGATGCGACACTTTTTGTTTCTTGGTTGCTGGTTCTGTCGAACCTTCATCACTTCTTTGCTCATGGGCTTCCTTGCCCTTATTCTTCTCTTGCGCAGCAGCGGGTGGCATCGCAGATGCGATTTCGGCGGCCTCCCTCCATTCATCCGACCATGACTTGATAGTTTCTTCAACATCCTCGGTGGTCATCCTGTAAAGGCCTACGGCCCATTCCTCTTTAATGCCGCAAGGGCGGAGGTAAAGTTGTTGCAAGTCGACAGTAAAGGCCAACTTTCTTTCATATATTTTCACTGTCTCCTTACTCAGCCTCGGCATTTCCTGAATGATATCTCTGAGGAGATGGTAGTACTCACAAAATACAGCGCGGTTCATCTTGCGCTTTGCGGGATTAGCAGACTCCCAAAGCTTAACATAGCGGATTCCGGTGAGCTCTCCTGCGCGGTGCGGAAGGAACTGAGTGTTCGGGGGCTCCTTCCACCCGACGAGAGCGCATAAAATTAAAAGCCAAGAAAAATGAAACTAACCGGGGTTGTCTTGGACGTTCCGACAGTCTTCCAAGAAAGAGTTGAGAAGGAAGAGAGACCAATTGTACTGCTCTCCCTCCGCAGCTGCGATGGCGAGCTCCACGACAGCTCCAGTAACTTCTTTCGGTCTGCACTTTGTAAGAAGTCTGCCTGCAAGCAGACTGCCTGTAAATCTAAGTGCTTCGTCTTCTACTATAGTGAGGTCATAAGCTCGACCTCCCCTTGTCAAATTATATTTCCGCACCAGCCGTGCAACCAATTTTCTATCCTTCTCCTTTCCAACAAAATGAATATTGGGATCCTTACCAACCTTCGATAGGCCGGTAATACGGTGAATCAAATCGACATTTAAATTGATTGGCCTCCCCAGCCAAAGGTAACCTCCATGAACGCAGGATAGCAGTGTCTTAACAACTGCGTTCACTTCATTGCTACGCCCGAAATGCGGTAGCTTTAACAGGTTCAGGAGTCCAGGCCGCTCAAGATTTGCTGCGAAATATTTTGGAACGAATTCATCAACCTTCCTATCGGTATTATAGACTACCGTCAGATAGCGATCTAGCGCAAACTGAGGATATGTTCTGTAGTCGTCCAAGTTGAAATCAGAGAACTTGACCAGTGGAAGGTGTCCAAGCAGGGACCCTTCTTGTCGCACGCTAGCCGATAGTGGAGGTAACGGAATTGGATACTTTGCATTCTTCGGGATATGCACTTCTGGTGCATCATCTGGATGCGGTGGGATATAATTCACCATAGTTGCTAACGGCTCTGGAACGGGCTCGTCCGACTGCTGCTGCTGAGATGCCCTCGTTCCAGGAGATTGTCTGGGATCATTATAACCAGGGTGTACATAAGTCGAGGCTATCACCAGAGTAGTCATGCCGAAATCTAAGCCTCGGTGCAGGAATTGACGAACAACTTCTTCAGTTGACAGGTTCTCTGTCGTGAACCGGTATAGGCAACAAGAATTTGGACAGAAATGGCAGAACAACGTAGGATATGGACACTGAAAACAAAGGAAACACTCTGCACAACTCGGCTCTGAAAACAATAACTTAGATTCTCAAACAAGACTATGCAACTTCGAGAAAAGTAACCCGAAAATATACAAGTGTGGGGTATTTATAGCCAAAGGTGATAGTAAGTGCGGGCAAGTGGGGTTACTAGCTGTAGGCACCTATGCATGAGTTGACAAGCCCCTTATCCGCGCGCTTCCGTGGTGCATTAACGGTGATGGACGGGTTCTGACAGGCTTTCGGGAGAAGCTAAAGCTTTCAGTGCCGGAGTTAAATGCAAATCTTACGGATTTCTAGCCGAATCTGTCAGAGCGGCTATAATTAAATGGCGGGCTTATCCTGCATTAATGCTCAAACGCGGATGCATAACTACTGTAATTCAAATTTTTCGGCGGGTCATTTCAGCTTAGGTAACTGTGCATATAGAGGGGTCCACAACGAGAACTCCTCAAGCAGCAAATTGATACTAGGAACTTCGCAAGAGCGACAGTTCGACACCCAGGGGAACAACTTCGCAAGAGCGCAACCAAGGGTCGCTCAGAACAGATTTTATTCGACATGCACGGATGTTTCAAAGAATTGCGCGGGAAGCCGGAGACTGAAAGTGTCTCGCAACTTCCGTGTAGACTGTGACAATGCGATGTCTCTTTCAACTACACTGGACATCTGCACCTCTTTAGCAATATATTAAGTCGACAGGGCGGAGTGGCCGTTGCGATAAAGCTTGAGCCGACTCCCGTTGATCATTGTGGGTAGCAGTTCTCCATTAAGCTTCGCAAGCTGAACTGCCCCTCCTTCTGTTATCTTTGTCACCCGAAAAGGGCCTAGCCAATATACACGAAACTTGCCCGGAAACTTGATGAATTTACTATCATAGAGGAGTACCAAGTCTCCTTCTTCAAAGTGTTTATTCTTAATGTGCCTGTCATGCCAAGATTTCTGTCTTGCCTTCTGTACCTATTGATGAAATCCGGCTAAAAGTCTGTCTTCCTGTAAGGCAAGCAATTGCGAAAGTCTTTCACTCATGGTATCAGTATCTGCCATGTCTGTAATTTGCGCAATTCTGAGACTGGGAACAATGTATTCCATGGGCATAACTGCTTCTTGTCCATACACCAAACTGAAAGGTGTGTGACCTGTTAGTTTCTTGCATGTGGTTCTGTAAGCCCATAATACAGCTGTGGCTCTAAGGCCCCAATCATCTCTTTGTTGATTACAGATCTTCGTCAGGCATTCTCAAGGATCTTATTGAATGCCTCCACCGTACCATTAGCTTGAGGGTGGTAGGGTGTGCTCTTATGGTGACTAATTTGGAATTCTTCAGTAAGGGCCTCTATAGTCTCATTAAGGAAATGTGTACCCTGATCACTCATGAGAATCACTGGACATCCAAACCTAGTGATAATGTTCTCAAAAATGAACTGCGCGGCAGTGGCAGCGTCGCAGTTCTTAACTGGCTTCGCCTCAGCCCATCTGGTGAGGTATTCAGTAGCTGTAATGATGTATCTTGTGCCGGTTCTTTTTCCTGGAGGGTTGATAGGTCCTACAAAATCAATGGCCCATTTATCAAAAGCACGCAGTGTTATCTGGGGTCTTAGCGGCATTTCATCTCTCCTTGAGGGTTTTCCTGTTCGCTGGCACACATCGCAACATTTACAGAATTCCTTAGTATCCTTGTGCAATGTCGGCCACCAAATACCTGCGGCTAAGATCTTCTGCGCAGTCGGATTTCCTACGAAATGGCCTCCTGCGGTACCTGAGTGCGCTTCTGCGATGATAGAGCTTTTTTCATGCGGTAAGATACATCTGCGCAAGACTTCGTCAGGGCCCAACTTATAAAGTTGGCCTGCTATCAAAGTGAATTCTGCGGCTTTGACAACAAGTTGCTTCTTCTGCTGGATTGTAAACTCAGCCGGCGCTTGCCCGGTAGTGAGAAACTCAAGAATATCGGAATAATATTCATCTGCTGCTTGAATAGAAAACAACTGTGCGTCAGGCAGATTGTCCTCCAGATTTGTAGGTTCCTCTCCTGACTCTATCCTAGATAAATGGTCAGGTCCTGCATTCAATCTGCCTGGCTTTACAATAACCTCAAAATCATACTCTTGGAAGAGTAGTAGCCATCTGCAAATTCTTCCCCCTAACACTGGCTTATTGACCAAGTATTTCAAAGCAGAATGGTCAGTATACATTTTAAAATGTGCGCCCAATAGGTAGTGCCTGAATATCTGTAGGGCATACACCATAGCTAGTCCTTCTCTTTATGTAGTGGTGTAGTTCTTCTCGGCTGTGGATAGCTTTCTACTGGAGTAAGCAATCGGGTGGTCAATACCTCCTTCTCCTGGTTGTGTAAGCACGACCCCCAATGTTATGGAAGAAGCATCGACATGAACATGAAAGGGTTTTCCCCAGTCTGGGAAAACTAGAATTGGCGCAGTGATCATCTTTTCTTTAAGTGTATCCAAGCTCTATTGGCATTCTTGTGTCCATTGGAACTTCGAATCCTTTTTCAGCAATCTTTCCATAGGTGCTGTAATCTTTGCATATCCTTTGATAAATTTTCTGTAGTATCCTGTATGTCCCAATGTAGTGCGCAATTGCTTGATTGAGTTGGGCGTAGGTAAATTAGCAATGATGGCAACCTTCATAGGATCCATCAGGAGTCCTTGTCTACATACAATATGACCCAACAAAATACCAAAAGGGGCACAGAATATACATTTTTTCAAGTTAAGGGAAATTTGATGCTGTCTACATTTTTCTAACATCATGCGCAGATTCCCTACATGATTCTTTAATAAACCAAATACAGTCCAGTCATCGAAATAGACTTCTAAAAACTTGTGAATGAATTCTTTAAAAATAGCAACAACGAATCTAGAGAAGATAGCAGGTGCGTTTTTAAGACCAAAGGGCATTACCGTGTACTGGAATGAGCCCCATTCAGTCGCAAAAGTAGTCTTATGGCGGTCGTCTGGATGGATTCTGATCTGGTGATATCCAGAAAATCCATCAATGAAGGAGTAAGCCTCTTGTCCTCAAACATTATCAAGCACTTCGTCTGTAAAAGGAGTAGGAAATGGATCATGCGCTGATGCATCATTGAGTTTGCGCAAGTCCACGCAGATTCTTATTTCACCTTTTGTCTTTTTCTCTTGTACCACCATAGGACTAATCCAATCACTTTCTTCTACTGGCTCAATAATACCTGCTGTGAGCATCTTATCAATTTCTTCTTTAACCTTTTCTTTATATCGCGGATTCAATCTGTACGGGCGCTGTTTTACTGGATTGGCGTCTACTTTCAGAGGTATGCGCATCACTCCTAAGTCTCCTAGGATGCCTTTCATTTCTGTGAACTTGGTAGGAAAGATATCCTGGTAGTCACGTAATAAGTCTGAAATATGCCCAACAGTTTCATCATCCCAATAATCTCCGATAGAAGCAAACTTGGGTTCGGCTTCTGTACCAATGTTAATCTTTTTGAGCTTGATGTGTTCTGTAATGGCAGGGATATCAAGCTGAGGACCTTCAACTTTGCGTGTCCCTTCTGATTCTGGAATATTGATGTTGCAAGGATCATCGTCCTCTTCTCCAGTAGTGACATTATAGCATTCTAGGGCATGTTCTATCTGGACAGCCCAATCTGGTTGGGAATATTTTGGTAATGGACATTGTTCAAATACATTCTTTTTAATACATTTTAAAGCATGGTCAATGCTTGGATGTTTTGATTCAAAACTGAAGGTAAGCTGAAAACTTTCTATCATAAGAGGCCAACTGATAGTGCCTCTGCGCAATTCTGTTTCAGTGTACCAGTTCCTTGGAACTGTATCCAATGTGTGGATGAATAGGTGAACCCACTCATCTTCTGGAATACCTGACCATTGCTGATGACATGCTTCGACATGTGACCTGGGGTCACTCTGTCCATCATATTTGTGTGACACTTCTGCTGTGGTGTCCTGAAATCTGCGCAGTATCAATCTGCGATAGTCTTGCCATGTGTGAATATTCCCTTTATGCGCACCCCACCATCTTGCGGGTGTAGCGCGCAGTGCTACATCCAGTGCCTGTATGCGCTGCTGGTCTGGAAGCTGTTGTTCATATGCATGTATGAATTTGCTTACGTCAGTTAAACCATCAAAAATTGGAATATCAGGCAATTCTGTGCCAATCCATCGAATGGATTTAGTCATCATGGCACAACGTCTTGCAGAAACCTCATGTAAACGATTCTTCCAGTTTTCCAATCCTGCATCTGAGTCTGATGTGCACGAGCTATCGCATCACCAGCTGATATGGCCGTCTGCTGTGGGATTGACATAGTCACTCTAACTAGCAGTCATCTGATACAAACTTTCCATGTGGCGCGCTTCTTCTTCTTCCCGAATGGGTTCTATATACCTTGGTCCTTGAATAGGATCAAGCGGTGCAATGACCCTAATCTGGTCATCCTCAAAGGTCATCTGTCTTTTCTTCAAATTAATGACAGCCAAATTATCAAATGCCCAGTCTATGCCTAAAAGTGCTGGGTAAGGTCTACTATCATCCATAATTTTGATTACTTCAAAGTCTGCAGAGCTTCTTACTCCCTCGATATCAATAGGTACATTGGGTAATCTGCCCAATGGAGAGACTCGTTGCTGATTCGCGAGTCTTAGCTGGATAGGAGATCTTGTAAGCTGAGGGCTTCCCATCTGTTCCCATGTCTGCATAGTGAGAACATTAACTTCTAAGCCCAAATCTAAAATGACTTCGTCCATTTCAAATGCGCCAATCTGCGCTGTGAGCCTCATCTCTTTTCCAGTTCTAGTGTGACTCCCAATCTGGTGAACAGCACGCTGCGGTGTGTTCGTCGAAGCAGATTGTTGACATTTATCCAACAGGTGTTGAAGTTCCATCGTTGCTTTGTCATTGTGAAACAACTTTAAGCAATTCCTCAGAAAAGTATGGACACTACCTAGGGCATCCTCTTCATCAGGCCTTCCGGATGTAGTGGCCTGTTCTTGTACCAGGTTGTCCTGTCTTAGCATTTGGGATCTAATATCATTATGCGGATTTGCGACAGAACTTGAAGCTCTCGGATCTGAGAAATACTCTTGAGCTTGCTTGAATGCTTCTTTTTGCTTCTACAGGTTAAGTGGGGCTGGTTTTATATTAGCGCGGCGCACCCATTGCGTCGCTTGCTTTCCAGTTCCCATCTCTGGCACACCAGTGGTTGCTCCACTGCACGTCACTATATTAACTGTAGAGGTTGGTTCTCTTTTTTCTGTTCCAATCAACTGAATATTCTGATTGACCTGTGGCGTCTTTGTTTGCATCTTAGCCATCAACTGAGGGCATTCTTCAATGACATGATCATAAGATTTACAGTATCTACAGATGGTTGTAGGATTTTGGCAATCCCTTGCAAAATGACCTTGCGCTCCACAATTATAACAAGTGATCTGTCCTCTTCCGCGACCAAAATTTGTTGTGCGTCCGCGTCCCCTATAATTTCCTGCTCGGCCATCGCGAGTTTGGTCATACTGTGGACCTGCTGTTGGTCCTTGTGTCTCTGATTGTACTCTATAAACATCATGCTTTCTTTCTTTCATAAGATCATATGCTCTACAATTGTTCTCATCATGGCCGACTGATTTACAGAAATTACAATATAGATTCTTTGGAGTTTGTACATATTTCTGAAGTAAGTGACATTCTTGTGGTCTATGACCTCTAGTTCTACAGATTTCGCACCAAGGCCCCTGTGCCTGTGGTAAAGGATTAGGTGCTCCAGTTGCAATATACTCTATGAAAACGGGACAATGGTCCTTTGAATGACCTTGCGCCTTACATTTTGTACACCAAATTTCTTCTTTAACATCCTTGCCTTTCTTAATATCATGCACTTGCAAGGTTAAGTTTGCTAATTGGTTCTGCAACTGCGCAACATCGTTGCTTGTTCCAACAATTGGTGAAGCTTCTAGTTTCATAGCCATCTCTAGAGCTTGTTCCTGAGTATTGAGTTTCTGTTGCATAAGAGGAAGTCTAATATGTGGGAGTAGCGCAGCAATGAACCATTCCTTATGCTGCTGTGGCGCAAACTCAAAGCTTACTTGATCTATCAGGGCTTTGAACTTCTGGTCAAAGTCCCATACTGACTATGTAGGTAATTGTTTGATGTCTTTGAGCTCTGTTATACACTGTGATTCTGATTTAGGTTTCTTGAATTCTCTAATCATAGCATTTCTTACATCAACAAGCATCCTATTCTATGCTGCTGAGTATTTCATGAACCAAGTTAAGGCTCTTTCTCTTAGTGTGGTTGCTAACTGAACCAATTTAACAACATCATCATTAATTTGCTTAATTGTCCAAATGGCTTCACACAGGAACCAGTGCTGCTCAGGGTCTTCTATCCCTGTTCCTCTAAAAGTTGGTAGCTTCATGTCATCACCCATCCTTCTTGTGCTAGGTTGAGGTGGAGGTGTTGTAGTAGTGATTCTGGACTGGTTAAATAAAGGTGGTGTTGAGGTACTAGAAGTATCGTGTGGGCTACTAGAAGGTGTTACTGCGGGGTTATACTGAGCTTCGTCTGGCTTTTGCGGTGTAAAGGGGTGATACGGGATACGAGCACTCCCTTGTCTTTCTAGATGGCTTGCTCTAGGGACTTGGCTATCTTCTGGGCTAGACTCAAAAGAATGCTGGTCAAGGCCTACTTTATACCTTTTTCCGCTACGAGTGCAACCAATAATTTCAGGATCACTATCAGAATCTGCGGACATTACTTGTCTATACTATTCATCGGAAGATATGCATAGTTTTTTCTTTTTCATACAGAAGCATTTTAATCCATAAGTTCAGATAATTTAAGAACTTACCTCTGTGTGCTTGGAAGAAACTCCTCTCAGCTTCACTGAAACTCTTTCTTGTTTCTACTGCAAACTCAGTGATGAAACCTTCCAATAGACTATTCAACCAAAAGTCTACTGCGCGGGACACAGAATTGTCTATCCGCTTCAAAATACTGACTAGCTCAGGCGTCCAAGCGACGGGTCGATCAACATGCACAGTGGGTCTAGTATCTGCTAACTTGGCTATCCAAGCATGCAATTCAAGTGCAAACGTGACAAAGAAAATTTCGTGAAGGTCAGTATAGATATACTTCTGCAACCAGTCTTCTGTCTGGAGTCTAGAGATTCTATTTTCTTGTTCAGCGAACTTTTTAGCCTTTAAATCAAACCAGTCTTCAATTTCTTTAGCTGTAGGATTCCAGTAACACATTTGTTAGTTGAGCAAGTATCAGGGTAACAGAACCATTTGTTGGCTCAACAACAAGGTTCAGAGCAACGGAAATGAAGTGCTCAAAAAGTCATAAGGCAACGGAACCATTTGTTGGCTCAACCAATCATAAGGCAACAATCTCGCGTCGTCGGAGTAACAAGTCTAAGTCGCAAGGCAACAGAACCATTTGTTGGCTCAACCAATCATAAGGCAACAGTCTCGCGTCGTCGGAGTAACAAGTCTAAGTTGCAAGGCAACGGAACCATTTGTTGGCTTCTTTTGGGGCAGACCCGGGTTTTAATAAAGCGCAGCAACAAAACCCCTTGGCGCACTGGCCCTCTCGGCAACGAGCTGCGCAGCAGCTCGAGGTCTCACCCGAAGTGGCTATGGGGGGGCTAAGGAATCAGATTTCCTTAACCTAGGCGACGCGGAGACTGCTCTCTTTCTTCTCTTGCGACTCCTCAAAGCAGACTGTCGGTCTTTTCCGCAGGTCCTCCTTCGCAACTGCGCGGAACTCTCACTTAACAGCCTAGCAGCGCGGCATCTCCGTTCCAGCGCACGGGGCGACTATCCCCCCTGCGTCAGCGCTCTATGTATCTCTTCTTTCCACACGCCCAGCGCAATAATGCAATCCTCGATCGCTGCGGCGACAACGTTCTACAACTCCTTCGACACTTAACGATTATAGCTATCAAGAAAGCTTCGAGAACGTACTCAACATATTCATAAAGATCATACAACATTCATATAAACGCAGATAACACTCAGACATGCATTCATGCGATTATTACCATAACAATAAGACGTAAAGAATTCACCTCCACGAGAAACCACGTCCACGGGAGCGTTTCATATATTAACTCAAAGGAAACTTATACAATAATGCTGCGCACACAGCTGCAGCCTTAGATCTTTCCAGGAAACTCCACGCACACAGCTGCGAGCCCTTCTCTCGATCTAGTCTCTTCCTCTACAGAGATTACAATAGTTCATACGTCGACTCAGATTGTCTGCAACTCAGGGATTAAATCCACGGCTATCCCGGCTCTAACTCTTTCTTCTAACAACACAATAGAAGACTGAATGGCTAGCTTACTAGCTGACTGACTGGAAACCACTAACTAGATAGCTTACTAACTAACCTTTTCCCTTATCAATTATACATATATATAGGTGGCCATGACGGTCACACCTTTACAAAACTGTGGGCCTTTCCCAACAGTAATCGCCAAAAACCCTAACCATGCACATGGCTAGGTGTACTGTAGGCGCCGCTTGCAGTCACGTCGCCGCTTCCTGCAGGTTCCGTGACTTTCGGCGCAGATTGCGGGTATGGTCACCTTGTCCTTCTCCTTCAATGCTCTGGTCCGTTTCTCCTCCTTGATCCGAGCAACCATAACTTCTGTACTTAGCCTTAATGAGGGTAGCTGAGCCCTCTACTCCGTCGCTTCATTCATTATGGTAGCTGAGCTTTCTATTCAGCCACATTCATTCCTCTATGACGTGTGCGCGCGAGCTCCGCGAGTTCCAGTCCGTAATCTGTGTTAAGCTCGTCCATCTGGCACCGTACTGCGCACCGTCTGCTTCTACCAAAAAATTGGTGTTTGTTCAAAATTAGCACTTTCCTTCCATACTTGTGCTTTTTCCTCAAAATTCGCAGCTTTTACCATAGCTGCGTCCTAGGCTCCAACACTAATTTAATAGATGAAGCAACTATATGGGGTCAAACACTTTGCTTTAATGAGTTATTAAAATGTATTTTTAGACAGTGATCTAGTGTTGTGAAGAAGGATAATGAGATCCACAAGAGTTTATTTTCATGTGACAAATCCCAACTGCATGTTATAGGATGTATTCAACAAGAGAATGCCAATGTTTCTATAAAACCTAATATCAAACATAATTTCATAAATGCTAAGGTGGATAAAACGTTGCAAGTCCCCGTAAAGAACTTTCAAGACAGACAAGCTCATGGTGAAAATGATCAAATTTTTAAAGATTTGAATATTATTATGGATAAATATGTGTTACATTCAGTTTTTCATGCTATAGATATGGACAATGTGGTTATTGTTTTCGGATATCCTTAGATGGACTCAATGATGACTATTAATATTAATGTGCAAAATAAGTTTTAAAGCTTTGGTATTATTAGGAATGTGAAAATTACATTGCATGATGTTTCTCTTACTAAAGGGTTCAATAAAAAACATGAAGAAGTACTTGCAAGTAAGATAGTTGAAGTACTTACAGACACAACATATGAAAATTCTAAAGTTGAATCATAAGAAGTGGCTATAGAATTAAATGAAGAAAATCCACAAGAAAGGAATAAATGGAAAGAAAAAATTAAGGAGCTATATGAATCAAAGGAACAACATGTTTTGGATTCAAAAATCAAAGAACCAATAACTAAGGTTTTTGTATATCCCCCCCACCCTACACCATTCGAAGAAACAAAAATCATTATGGAAAGGTCATGATCATTGACAAACCTACTATGAACAAATACGAAACTAGAAAGACAATAAATATGAAGGCATGTAGAGAACTAAAAGCAATGCATGGATATATTAAAGTAGCACAACAACAACACGGAATCGAAGGAGAAATATTAACCAAGCTTGAGGTGGCAAGGAGGTAGTTAAATCCCATGTCCACATTTCACTAGGATGGATGGATGTCATTGCTTCATACCAGTTGTCTACATTGCTTAGTAGATCATATTTTATGGCTTCCTCCCATGTTTCAAGGATGAAAAAGGAGAAGGAGTATGGAATGTAATCTACCTAGGGAGGTACCCAATGGTATAATATTATGTATTGGGGCCATATTTATTATATGAGGCCCATGTAATATGAAAAACAACAATTGTAATAAGGCTTACTAGAAGGTTCATTCTACTAGAATATTCCTTCTCTATAAAGTATATAGAAGGTTTCACCTACTACAAAGTTCCTTCTTTAGAAAGTTGGATAGAAACTATATAAATAAGTATATAAGCAATCAAATGAGATGTCTTGTGAAGTATATTGGATGTAATAGTTATATCAATCATATAACTTGTTGAGTGATTCCTTCCATAAATAATAGTTAGTGGTGTTACCCTACCTTAAGGTTTATTTCCAAATTCTTGTGGTTTATTGTGTTGATGTATTGTATTATTAGCAAGTTAATTTGTATTTTATATCTTTATATGTCTATTAAGGAACATCATACATTAAAATGTTGTTGTTTTTCATATTTCATGAGCCTTATTGAATAAAGATGGCCTCAATAC
This sequence comes from Larix kaempferi, assembly GCA_027924585.1. NCBI lineage: Eukaryota > Viridiplantae > Streptophyta > Pinopsida > Pinales > Pinaceae > Larix > Larix kaempferi. The sequence continues at coordinate 6,895,247 of BSBM01000951.1, read as the reverse complement.
ATAACATTATCCCCTTGGGTACCTCTCTAGGTACCCCCCTTGGGTACCTCTCTAGGTACCCCCATATTATCCTCCCTAGGTACATTACATAATAATATTTCTCTGGCCAAAGAGGGTATCCCTTTAGTTCTTGCAGGGCCCACTAACCACTATCACATCAACAATACCTTTTGCAGTATTTAAGGCTAGTGCCTTTCTAGCCCATGAAATTCTCACTAGATTTTCCTAAGATATTTATGATAAGCACAATGTTATCATAACCTTGAATAAAATGTTTGAGATAACATATAACAATATATTATTGAGCTAAACTACATAGAGACTGTAATGTCCCCAGTTTGACCCCATGGCATTAAAATTAGAAATGATGTAATATTGTTATGAAATCATGGTGAGGAGCTCAAGGCCAAGTCCCCACCATCGATGTAGTGATGCATAAGGTTTACGTGCTAGCCAGGCACATTGAAATTTTAAATATGCATTTTAATAAATACCCACAACTAGCTATGCAATGCAACAAGAGATGGGGGCATGATTTTACAAGGAATTGGGAGGGAAAACATTCAAACCCTTGAGCCACTCAAGTCAAGCCAAGTGTCAATGAGAGAACCCATCAAACCCTCAACTACCCATGTTGACTTTTGTACCCAATCATTGATTTCTCCCAAGAGTTGGTTGAGGTAGTTAATGCCTTGGGGAACGGGAGGTATGGCTGTCCAAATTCGGGTATGGGAAAACCACCCTGCATGGGAATTCGCATTTTGCTTCTTGGGCAATAAAAGAGCCATGAATTTCTCCCCCAAGCCATTATCCAAGGTCATTCCTTCTCCCTCACAAGTTTAGAGCTACCTGGGCGTTTTCCAGGCATTTTTGCTATGTTTTTCCTTCATTCTCCGAGTAGAGAAGGGCGTTTTTGTGTTGAATACCAGTGGGGGAAGAAGGGGAATGGAATGGGGGTTCCATAGAGACCGTTTTTGTTGTTAAATGCTGAGAGAGTTGGGGAGAAAACGTTTTTCCTCCCTGTGGATGCATTTTCCTTCCCATAGCTCATTTTGGGTGAGCCACGATTTGGGAAAAATCTATGGCCATCTTGTTTGTGAATTCCATTGCTGGAAATGTGTATCTATGCCCAATGTTTGTGCTTGCTGTGTGAGAAATGAATATGTTGGGGTATGGGTATGGGTATTCATTGCTTTGGCTTGAGCTTGAGAATAAGCATCCATGGCTCAATTGTAGCCTGATAAACCCAGCTATGGGCTGACTTGGCTCAGATGGAATGATTAATTGGTTGTGAGAGAGTGAATGTCCCCTTTCCTTGTGAGAATCATGCCCAGCTCGAGGGTGGCCTTTAGACGGAATCAATATAAGTTGTCGAAGAGCCTATGGTTGGGTGGAACGTTGCAGCGACATAGCTAATTGCTTGGGACAATTGCACAATGAAGATAAGTGTTTTCTGTCTATGTATTTACTTCTGCAATGCATCAATTTGACGACTATTTTGATATGCTGGATGGGCATGAATTGTGTGTATGGATTAGTTTTAAAATTCCGCCGTGCATATTGCCTAATTTGTATCTACACACCAATGTTTAAATTCTTATGATTCTAATTAGTGGGCTGAGTTTTATGAAATGTCTAGATTTTAGTGCCATGTTCCCTTCCTTGCATTGGGTCCGCAGGTGGGTACATTACAGAGACTTTCCCTTGGATAATTGTATCCCTCATTATATGACACATATTTATAAATATGGATGTGTAGAGGATGATAAGAAAAAACATAGAAACCCATAAATTATGAAAAATCTAACATTGACTTCTCATTCATCCACATAATTAGAATAACAAATGCATTGTGGATTTATTTCCAATAAGTTTAATAATTCAACCATATGAAAGAAGCATAACATTCATTGATAAATAAAAAATGGCAGAACAATATCCATCATATTACCAATAAAATTAAATGCCCAACTAGTATTCATGAAAATAGTATAGATAAATAAGATCAATTCCATCAATAGTAGATTTCAATGATTCCTCTCTAAAATACAACACCACAAAGAATAGTATATAATCTTTGTTAGAAAATGTTTCTACTTACTCTCATGCATTACAACTCATAAATATGGGGAATAAGAAGATGAATCACATAAGAATATTTCAATACAACGTTGTACATGACACACACATAATGATATGACCCAAAGGGGGTTATATTTGGGGTTAAATGTATATAATATGACCCAATGGGGGGCATATATGGGGCTAAATGTGCATGTACTAGGGTAGGCCTAATGAAGTTGCCTCATGTAAAATGAGTGGATTTTGAAATTCTTGTTCACACCAAGATATTCTCAAGCAATTACAAACTCTCACAAATATCCTTGCAAAAACTAGTCATAGAACACAGAAAACAGTCATGAATTTGATGCAAACAATATATCTTTATTGAATAAGTCTACATCAGCCAAAAATTAGGCAATGTAATGGTTGTACATATATATAATTAAATCATATATTTTAAGGCCAAAGATTCCATTCGAAATCCTCACAAAAGCAGGCTTACTAAATCTATGAAAAACCCCCCTAGGTGTAAAAAGTGCTTTCCAAATCACCTCTAAAGCTCGGCACAAATTGGTGAATTAGTGATTAGATGGTGATGTAGGATGGAGAATAATCCTAAGTAAAGAATTTAGGAAGAGGAAAAATTATGGAGGATGATTTGGCAAAAAAACAGTTAAGGCAAGTCAACTAGCTTTCACCTTTTCACAAAAAATAGTAAAAATCAGTAAAAAGTAGAAGTGTTCCCTTCTATTTCAGGATAGGATAAAATCTACCAGAATATTAGAAAATGTTATCATTAATCTCAGGAAATGCACCCAGGTGACTCATGAAGGCTTGTGGTCCACTGTTGGCTGCTTTCTTGGGCAGACCCGGGTTTTAATGAAGCGCAGCAACAAACCCCTTGGCGCACTGGCCCTCTCGGCAACGAGCTGCGCAGCAGCTCGAGGTCTCACCCGAAGTGGCTATGGGGGGCTAAGGAATCAGGTTTCCTCAACCATGGTGACGCGAAGATTGCTCTTTCCTCTTCTGGTTCCTCAGATATCAGCGGTCGGACTTTCCTGCAGGCCCATCGGCGCAACTGTGCGAATTCCTTCCTCTCTGGCGCAGACGGCAACTAATCCTTGCTCGAAGTGTTAAGCACTTCTTCGCCCTGCACAAATAGCGAAGTATCGCAGTCCTCGATCGCTGCAGCGACAGCGCTCCACCACTTCTCCAGTTCTTAACACTGATGGCTATCAATGGCCCTTCCCAAACTCAATCCAACGTTCGCAAAGGTAATACAAGAGTTTTGCATACACATGTAATGAACTTAAATAGTTAATCATTCACGCAAACATTATAACAAGGGGAGATATGTGAAGCTCTTCTCCTCGAGGAAAACCACGTCCACGGGAGTTTATATTAACCAGAAAACCATAGAGTTATACAATATGCTGCGCACACAGCTGCAGTCTTAGATTCTTACAGGAAACTCCACGCACACAGCTGGGAGCCCTTCTCTTAATCTGGTCTCTTCTCTATAGAGATTACAAAGGCGCAGACGTCACACAGACTGTCTGGCAACTCGGGGATTAGCTCCTCGGCTATCCGATTCTTCTCTAGTTCTACAGACTCGGTAGAACACTTAACAAAGGATAATCAACACATGATCTATCCTCGAGACTGACTATCTAGTAGTCTAAACATCAATCTATCCTAAGAGTATCTACCTCTTGCTCTCTAACTCTAACTTCCAACTAACATTTATCCATTACAATTGTTCATATATATAGGTGGCCATGGCGGTCGCACCTTTACAAAACTGTGGGCCTTTCCCAACAGTGCTTCCCAAAAACCCTAACCATGCACATGGCTAGGTGTACTGTAGGCGCCGCTTGCAGTCACGTCGCCGCTTCCTGCAGGCTCCTTGACTTTCAGCGCAGATTGTGGGTATGGGCGCTTGTCCTTCGCCTTCAATGCTCTGATCCGTTGCTCCTCCTTGATCCGAGCAACCATAACTTCTGTACTAAGCCTTTAAATGAGGGTAGCTGATCCCTCTACTCCATCACCTTATTTATTATGGTAGCTAAACTTTCTATTCAGCCTTCATTCTCTTCTGTCGTGCGCGCGAGCTCCGCGATTTCCGGTCCGTGATCTTCGCTGAGCTTGTCTATCTGGCACCGTACTGCGCACCGTCTCCTTCTTGCCCAAAACTTAGTGCTTGTCCCAAAATTAGCACTTTCCTTCCATACTTGTGCTTTTTTCCCAAAATTCGCAGCTTTTACCGTAGCTACGACCTTGACTCCAACAGTCCCCTAACACTCACTTGTGGCTCGCCCTCGAGCCACTCGCACTGGCGTGTGGTCGCTTGATTTGCGCATCTGCTTTTGCTTGTGTCTCCGCGAATGCTTTCTTCCACTTCGCAATAGCGGAGTCCAATTCATCGACACACTCTACAGCTGTCTGCACTGTTTCTGCGGTTGCTTCGTCTGGAGTGATGGTAGCAATGATCTCCTGAGATTCAGCAATCTCTTTGATTTTTGTCTCAACCTGGGCAACGATTTCAGCATACTCATCCATGAATGGCTGAATGCTGTTGGTGAGCTTCTCATCTTCAGTTCTGAGCTTGTGCAGTTGCTGCTGCATTTTGCGCACTTCGCCCATTTTCTTCATTTTTGGTAAGCCTGTTAAGGCCTTAGCTTCTTCATTCAGAACAGTGAGAGATTGTTCTGCAGCTTGCACCTGTTCTGACAGTCCAACTTTAAAAGGGAGCTTCACAAGCTCCGTCCAAGCTTCCATAGCTTGGTTCATCAGGTTCTCAGCTTCCTATACTCGATCCTTCATCTGCGTGGAAGTTTTGTTCAGTGCTTCAAATTGAATCTGCGCATCATCCGTAGGATGCGCAGCAACGCGAGCTTCTAGCTCAGCGATCTGGGTTCTATGGCCTTCAGCCATAACAACTATTTCTTGCTCCAGGGTTTTCGCCCTTTCGCCAATAATTTGAACTTTTACAACCAGAGGGAGGTCTGGTTGAATCTCACAAGCCGGTAATAACTGGGCAATCTCATCCACTGCATTTCTGATACCGACGTCTTGCGCCTCATAAAGTGCAAGCTTCTTAGAGGTATTCTGATGGATTGCCTTCAACTCTAACTCCTGCGATTGCAGTCGTTGGTTTTCCTGAAATGTAGAGAGCTCTCTAGCTCTCAACTCAAGAGAAACTTTCTCATGCACTAGCTGTAGAGTCTCTATAGGAATTAGAGACAAATTAATTTCAACGGGCCCAACTGCGCTTACCTGCAGTGCAATTAGCGGATCTGGAAGTGTCATGCTGGTAGTCGGAATATGCACGACAGTATGCCTTTCTATGAGTTCTTCAACTCGCTCGGCACTTGGAATTTCTTGTGGCGCCTGCGAAGTAGATGCTGGCGCATGGGTCTGCGCAACTCTTCCTGCGAGACCTTTCAGTTCTACGAACGGAAAATCTAAAGCACTTCTAATGTGAGCATGTGCATTGCGCAGCTCACGAAATTGCTCGTGTATGTACTGGTCGATCCCCGAGGGAATAGCCTCAGCGGGATGCGACACTTTCTGCTTCTTGGTGGCCGGTTCTGTGGAGCCTTCATCACTTCTTTGCTCACGGGCTTCCTTGCCCTTATCCTTCTCTTTCGTAGCGGCGGTTGGCAGCGCGGATGCGAGATCGGCGGCCTCCCTCCACTCATCCGACCAAGACTTGATGGTTTCTTCAACATCCTCGGTAGTCATTCTGTAAAGGCCTAGCGCCCATTCGTCTGGAATGCCGCAAGGGCGGAGGTAAAGTTGATGTATGTCGGCAGTAAAAGCCAACTTTCCTTCATATAACGTGGCTGTCTCCTCGCTCAGCCTTGGCATCTCTTGAATGGTATCTCGGAGGAGAAAGTAGTACTCACAAAAGACAGCGCGATTCATCTTGCGCTTCGCGGGATTAGGGGAATCCCAGAGGTTGATGTAGCGCATGCCGACAACCTCTCCTGCGCGGCGTGGAAGGAACTGAGTATTCGGGGGCTCCTTCCACCCAACGAGAGCGCATAAAATTAGAAGCCATGAAAAATGGAATGCTTGGGCTGCATTGTCCTGCACATTCAGGCAATCAGCCAAGAAAGAATTCAGCAGGAAGAGAGACTAGTTGTACTGCTCTCCCTCCGCAGCTGCGATGGCGAGCTCTACGACAGCTCCAGTGACTTCCTTTGGTCGGCACTTGGTGAGAAGTCTGCCTGCAAGCAGACTTCCTGTAAATCGAAGTGCCTCATCTTCTACTGCAGTGAGGTCATAAGCCCGACCTGCTCTTGTTAAGTTATACTTCTGCACCACCTGTGCAGTCAATTTTCTGTCCTTGTCCTTTCCCACAAAATGAATATTGGGATCCTTACCAGCCTTAGATAGACCAGTAATGCGGTGAATTAAATCAACATTTAAATCAATTGGCCTCCCGAGCCAAAGGTAACCTCCATGAACGCATGAGAGCAGTGTTTTAACGACTGCGTTCACTTCATTGCTACGCCCAAAGTGCGGTAGCTTCAACAAATTCAGGAGTCCAGGGCGCTCAAGATTTGCTGCAAAATCCTTCGGGATAAACTCATCAACCTGTCTGGTGGGATTATGCACAACATTCAGATATCTATCTAATTGGAACTGAGGGTATGTCTTATAGTCTCCGAGGTTGAAATCAGAGAACTTGACCAGTGGAATGTGTCCCAACAGTTTCCCTTCTACCCGCACACTAGCCGGTAGTGGCGGTAGCGGAATGGGATACTTTGCATTCTTCGGGATCTGTACTTCTGGCGCATCGTCTGGACGCGGCGGAATATAGTTTGCCATGGTCGCCAACGGCTCTGGAACAGGTTCTTCTGGTTGTGATGGCGACGCTCTTGTAGCCGGAGACTGTCTGGGATCCTGATAACCAGGATGTACATAAGTCGAAGCCGTGACTGGAGTAGTCATGCCGAAATCTAAGCCTCGGTGCAGGAATTGACGAACAACTTCTTCAGTTGACAGGTTCTCCGTCTTGAATCGATGTAGGGAACAACACTCTGGACAGCAAATGGCGGACCTTCGTAGGATATGGACGCTGAAAACAAGGGAAAATACTTTGCACGACTCGGCTCTGAAAACAATAACTTGGATTCGTAAACAAGCTAGCAACTCGAGGAAAGTAACCCAAAAATTATACAAGGGTGAGGTATTTATAGCCAGAGGTGAGTAAATGCGACCAAGTGGGGTAACGTAGCTATAGGCGGCTATAGATGAGTTGACAACACGCTATCCTCCTTGTCGTAGGGGTGCATTTAGTGTGATTGATGGGCTCTGACAGTCTTCCGGGAGAAGCTAATGCTTTCGGCGCCTGAGTTAAATGCAAATCTTTCGGAGATGAAGCCGGATCCGTCAGAACGGCTAGACTTAAATAGCGGACTTATCCTTCATTTATTCAGACGCGGCTACATAACTGCTGTAATTCAAAATTTCCGGTGGGTCATTTCAACTTAGGGAACTGTGCCTCTAAGGGTCCACAAGGAGAACTCTTCAAGCGGTGAATTAACACGGGGAGCTCCGCAAGAGCGATAGTTCAACGGTCCGGGGAAAAGCTTCACAAGAGCGCAACTATGTTTGCTCCAACCAAACTTTAGACATGCGCGGATGTTTCTAGGAACTGCGCAGGAAGCCGGAGACTGAGTGTCTCGCAACTTCCGTGTAGGCTGAATGCGGTGCCTCTTTCAACTACACTGGGCATCTGCATTACTTAGCAATATATTAGGTCGACAGAGCGGAGTGGCCATCGCGGTAAAGCTTGAGCCGACTCCCGTTGATCATTGTAGGTAGTAATTCTCCATCAAGCTTTGCAAGCTGAACTGCGCCTCCGTCTGTTATTTTTATCACCTGAAAAGGGCCTAACCAGTGTACACGAAACTTGCCTGGGAACTTGGTAAATTTACTGTCATAGAGGAGTACCAAGTCTCGTTCCTGAAAGACTTTATTCTTAATATGCCTGTCATGCCAAACTTTCTGTCTTGCCTTCTGTACCTGTTGATGGAATCCTGCTAAGAGTCTGTCTTCTTCTAAGGCAAGCAGTTGCGAAAGTCTTTCATTCATAGTATCAGGATCTGCCATTTCTGTAATTTGCGCAATTCTGAGGCTGGGAATAATGTATTCCATGGGCATAACTGCTTCTTGTCCATACACCAAACTGAAAGGTGTGTGACTTGTTAGTTTTTTGCAAGTGGTTCTGTAAGCCCATAATACAGCTGTGACTCTAAGGTCCCAATCGTCTCTTTGTTGATTACAGATCTTCGTCAGGGCATTCTCAAGAATCTTATTGAATGCTTCCACCGTACCATTAGCTTGAGGATGGTAGGGTGTACTCTTATGGTGACTAATTTGAAATTCTTCAGTAAGGGCCTCTATAGTCTCATTGAGGAAATGTGTACCTTGATCGCTCATGAGAATCACTGGACATCCAAATCTAGTGATAATATTTTCAAAAATGAACTGCGCGGCCATAGCAGCATCGCAGTTCTTAACTGGCTTCGCCTCAGCCCATCTGGTGAGGTATTCAGTAGCTGTAATGATGTATCTTGCGCCAGTTCTTTTTCCTGGTGGGTTAATAGGTCCTACAAAGTCAATGGCCCATTTATCAAAAGCGCGCAGTGTAATCTGGGGTCTTAGCGGCATTTCATCTCTCCTTGAGGGTTTTCCTGTGCGCTGGCACACATCGCAACTTTTACAGAATTCCTTAGTATCCTTGTGCAATGTCGGCCACCAAAGACCTGCGGCTAATATCTTTTGCGCGGTTGGCTTTCCTGCGAAATGGCCTCCTGCAGTTCCTGAATGCGCTTCTGCGATGATAGCGTTCTTTTCATGGGGTAAGATACATCTGCGCAAAACTTCGTCAGGGCCCAACTTATAAAGCTGGCCTGCTATCAAAGTGAAGTCTGCGGCTCTGACAACAAGTTGCTTCTTCTGCTGGATTGTAAACTCAACCGGCGCTTGCCCGGTAGTGAGAAACTCAAGAATATCAGAATAATATTCGTCTGCTGCTTGAATAGAAAACAACTGTGCGTCAGGTAGATTGTCCTCCAGACTTGTAGGTTCCTCTCCTGACTCTATCCTGGATAGATGGTCAGGCCCTGCATTCAATCTGCCTGGCTTTACAATGACCTCGAAATCATATTCTTGAAAGAGCAGTAGCCATCTGCAAATTCTTCCTCCTAACACTGGTTTATTGACCAAATATTTCAAAGCAGAATGGTCAGTATACATTTTAAAGTGAGCGCCTAATAGGTAGTGTCTGAATTTCTGTAAGGCATACACCATAGCTAGTCCTTCCCTTTCTGTAGTGGTGTAGTTCTTCTCAGCTGTAGATAGCTTTCTGCTGGAGTAAGCAATCGGGTGGTCAATACTTCCTTCTCCAGACTGTGTAAGCACAACCCCCAATGCTATGGAAGAAGCATCAACATGAACATGAAAGGGTTTTCTCCAGTCCGGGAAAACTAGAATAGGCGCTGTGATCATCTTTTCTTTAAGTGTGTCCAAACTCTGTTGACATTCCTCTGTCCATTGGAACTTCGAATCCTTTTTGAGCAATCTTTCCATAGGCGCTGTGATCTTTGCATAACCCTTGATGAATTTTCTGTAGTATCCTGTATGTCCCAATGTAGTGCGCAATTGTTTAACTGAGTTGGGCGCAGGTAAATTAGCAATGATGGCAACCTTCGCAGGATCCATCAGGAGTCCTTGTCTGCATACAATATGTCCCAACAAAATACCAAAGGGCGCACAGAAGATACATTTTTTCAAGTTAAGGGAAATCTGATGCTGTCTACATTTTTCTAACATCATGCGCAGATTTGCAATATGGTTCTTTAATAGGCCAAATACAGTCCAGTCATCAAAATAGACTTCTAGAAACTTGTGAATAAATTCTTTAAAAACAGCAACAACAACTCGAGAGAAGATAGCAGGTGCGTTTTTAAGACCAAAGGGCATTACCGTATACTGGAATGAGCCCCATTCAGTTGCAAAAGTAGTCTTGTGGCGGTCGTCCGGATGAATTCTGATCTGATGATATCCCGAAAAACCATCAGTGAAAGAGTAAGCCTCTTGTCCTCCAACATTATCAAGTACTTCGTCTGTGAAAGGAGTGGGAAATGGATCGTGCGCTGATGCATCATTGAGTTTGCGCAAGTCGACACAGATTCTTATTTCACCTTTCGTTTTCTTTTCTTGGACCACCATAGGACTAATCCAATCGCTTTCCTCTACTGGCTCAATAATACCTGCTGCAAGCATCTTATCAATTTCTTCTTTGACTTTTTCTTTATAGCGCGGGTTCAACCTGTATGGGCGCTGCTTTACTGGCTTGGCATCTGGTTTCAGAGGTATGCGCATCACGCCTAAGTCTCCTAGGATGCCTTTCATTTCTGTGAACTTGGTAGGAAAGATATCCTGGTAGTCACGCAATAATTCTGAAACATGTCCAACAGTTTCATCATCCCAATAATCTCCTATAGAAGCAAACTTTGGTTCAGCTTCTGTACCAATGTTAATCTTCTTGAGCTTGATGTGTTCTGTAATGGCAGGAATATCAAGCTCAGGACCTTCAATATTGCGCGTCCCTTCTGATTCTGGGATATTGATGTTGCGAGGATCGTCCTCCTCATCTTCAGCGGTGAAGTTGTAGCATTCCAGGGCATGTTCTATCTGGACAGCCCAATCTGGTTGGGAATATTCTGTTACTAGACATGGTTCAAATACCTTCTTTTTAATACGCTTCAGAGCCTGATCAATACTTGGATGTTCTGACTCAAAACCGAAGGTAAGTCGAAAACTTTCTATCATTAGAGGCCAAGTGAGAGTGCCTCTGCGCAATTCTGTTTCAGTATACCAGTTCCTTGGAACTGTATCCAATGTGTGGATGAATAGGTGAACCCATTCATCTTGCGGAATATCTGACCATTGCTGAATACATGCTTCAATGTGTGACCTGGGGTCACTCTGTCCCTCATACTTGTGTAGGACTTCGACTGTGGTGTCTTGAAATCTGCGCAGTATCAGTCTGCGACAGTCTTGCCATGTATGAATATTCTCCTTATGCGCAACCCACCATCTTGCGGGTGTGGCGCGCAATGCTACGTCCAGTGCCTGTATGCGCTGCGGTTCTGGAAGCTTTTGTTCATATTCCTGTATGAATTTAGTTACTTCAGTTGAACCATCAAAAATTGGAGTATCAGTTAATTCTGTGCCAATCCATCGAATGGATTTAGTCATCATAGCGCAACGTCTTGCAGAAACCTCATGTAAACGATTCTGCTAGTTTTCCAATCCTGCATCTGAGTCTGATGTGCACGAGCTATCGCATCGCCAGCTGATATGGCCATCTGCTGTGGGGTTGACATAGTCACTGTGATTAGTAGTCATCTGGTACAAACTTTCCATGTGGCGCGCTTCCTCTTCTGCGCGAATGGGTTCTATATACCTTGGTCCTTGAATAGGATCAAGTGGTGCGATGACCCTAATCTGGTCATCCTCAAAGGTCATCTGTCTTTTCTTCAAGTTAATGACAGCCAAATTATCAAATGCCCAGTCTATTCCTAGAAGTGCTGGGTATGGCCTACTATCATCCATGATTTTGATTAATTCAAAGTCTGCAGAGCTTCTGACTCCTTCAATATCAATAGGTACATTGGGTAGTCTGCCCAATGGAGAGACTCGTTGCTGATTCGCGAGTCTTAGCTGGATAGGGGATCTTGTAAGCTGAGGGCTTCCCATCTGTTCCCATGTCTGCATAGTGAGAACATTGGCTTCTGAGCCCAAATCTAACATGACTTCGTCCATTTCAAATGCTCCAATCTGCGCTGTGAGCCTCATCTCTTTTCCAGTTCTAATGTGACTCCTAATCTGGTGAACAGCACACTGCGGTGTGTTTGTTGAAGCAGACTGTTGGCACTGATCCAACAGGTGTTGGAGTTCTAGAGTTGCCTTTTCATTGCGCAACAATTTTAAACATTGTCGCAGGAACGCATGAACACTGCCTAGTGCATGCTCGTCGTCAGGTCTTCCAGCTGTAGTGGCCTGTTCTTGTACAAGGTTGTCTTGTCTTAGCACTGGCGATCTAATACTGTTCGACGGAATTGCGGCAGAACTTGAAGCTCTCGGATCTGAGAAATACTCTTGAGCTTACTTGAATGCTTCTTTTTGCTTATGCAGGTTAAGTGGGGCTGGTTTAATATTAGCGCGGCGCACCCATTGCGTCGCTTGCTTTCCTATTCCCATCTCTTGCGCACTAGTGGTTGCTCCACTGCGTGTCACTATATTAACTGTAGGGTCTGGTTCTCTTTTTTCTGCTGCAATCAACTGAATATTCTGATTGACCTGTGGGGTCTTTGCTTGCATCTTAGCCTGTAACTGAGGACATTCTTCAATGATATGGTCAGAAGATTTACAATACCTGCAGAGGGTTGTAGGATTTTGGCAATCCCTAGCAAAGTGACCTTGTGCTCCGCAATTATAACAAGTGATCTGTCCTCTTCCGCGACCAAAATTTGTTGTGCGTCCGCGTCCCCTGTAATTTCCTGCTCGGGCGTCGCGGGTTTGGTCATAGGGTGGACCTGCTGTGGGTCCTTGTGTCTCTGCTTGTACCCTATAAACATCATGCTTTCTTTCTATCATAAGATCATATGCTCTACAATTGTTCTCATCATGACCTACTGATTTACAGAAATTACAATATAGGTTTTTTGGAGTTTGTACATATTTCTGAAGTAAGTGACATTCTTGTGGTCTATGACCTCTAGTTCTACAGATTTCACACCAAGGTCCTTGTGCCTGTGGTAAAGGGTTAGGTGCTCCAGTTGCAATATAGTCTATGAAAACGGGGCAATGGTCCTTTGAATGACCTTGGGCTTTACATTTTGTACACCAAATTTCTTCCTTAATCTCCTTGCCTTTCTTAATATCATGTACTTGCAAGGTTAAGTTTGCTAATTGGTTCTGTAAATGCGCAACATCGCTGCTTGTTCCCGCAATTGGCGAAGCTTCTAGTTTCATAGCCATCTCTAGAGCTTGTTCCTGAGTATTGAGATTCTGTTGCATAAGAGGAAGTCTAATGTGTGGAAGCAGTGCAGCAATAAACCATTCTTTATGCTGCTGTGGTGCAAACTCGAAGCTTACTTGATCTATCAAGGCTTTGAACTTCTGGTCAAAGTCCCATACTGATTCTGTAGGTAACTGTTTGATGTCTTTGAGTTCTGTTATACACTGTGATTCTGATTTAGGTTTCTTAAATTCCCGAATCATGGCATTTCTTACCTCAACAAGCGTTCTGTTCTGTGCTGCTGAGTATTTCATGAACCAAGTCAAGGCTCTTTCTCTTAGTGTGGTTGCTAACTGAACCAGTTTAACAGCATCATCATTAATTTGCTTAATTGTCCAAATGGCTTCACATAAGAACCAGTGCTGCTCAGGGTCTTCTATCCCTGTTCCTCTAAAAGTTGGTAGCTTCATGTCATCACCCATCCTTCTTGTGGTAGGTTGAGGTGAGGCTGCTGTAGCAGTGCTTCTTGGCTGGTTAAATAAAGGTGGGACAGAGGTGCTAGAAGTACCGTGTGGGCTACTTGAAGGTGTTACTGTAGGGTTATACTGAGCTTTGTCTGGTTTTTGCGGTGTAAAAGGGTGATAAGGGATACGAGCACTTCCTTGTCTTTCTATATGGCTTGGTCCAGGGGCTTGGCTATTGTCTGGGCTAGACTCAAAAGAATATTGGTCAAGGCCTAATTTATATCGTTTTCCACTACGAGTGCAACCAATAAGTTCAGGATCAGTATCAGAATCTACGGACATTACTTGTCTATGCTATTCATCAGAAGTAATGCATAGCTTTCCTTTTTCATACAGAAGCATTTTAATCCATAAGTTCAGAGAATTTAAGAACTTACCTCTGTGTACTTGGAAGAAATTCCTCTCAGCTTCACTGAAACTCTTTCTTGTATCTACTGCAAATTCGGTGATGAAACCTTTCAGTAGGCTATTCAACCAAAAGTCGACTGCGCGGGACACAGGATTGTCTATCCGCTTCAAAATACTGACTAGCTCAGGCGTCCAAGCGACGGGTCGATCAATACGCACAGTGGGTCTGGAGTCTGCTAACTTGGCTATCCAAGCGTGCAATTCTAGTGCAAATGTAACAAAGAAAATCTCGTGAAGGTCAGTATAAATATACTTCTGTAACCAGTCTTCTGTTTGGAGCGTAGAGCTTCTATTTTCTTGTTCAGCGAACTCTTTAGCCTTTAAATCAAACCAGTCTCCAATTTCTTTAGCTGTAGGGTTCCAGTAGCACATTTGTCAACTGAGCAAGTCTCAGTGTAACAGAATCTTTTGCTGGCTTCAGCAACGATCTCAGACGTTCTCGGAAATAATAAGTCTCACAGCAACAAGTCGTAAGACAACGGAACCCTTTGTTGGCTTAACAACAAGGTTCAGAGCAACGGAAGTGACGTGATCAAAAAGTCATAAGGCAACGGAACCATTTGTTGGCTTAACAACAAGGTTCAGAGCAACGGAAGTGACGTGATCAAAAAGTCATAAGGCAACGGAACCATTTGTTGGCTTAACAACAAGGTTCAGAGCAACGGAAGTGACGTGATCAAAAAGTCATAAGGCAACGGAACCATTTGTTGGCTTAACAACAAGGTTCAGAGCAACGGAAGTGACGTGATCAAAAAGTCATAAGGCAACGGAACCATTTGTTGGCTGCTTTCTTGGGCAGACCCGGGTTTTAATGAAGCGCAGCAACAAACCCCTTGGCGCACTGGCCCTCTCGGCAACGAGCTGCGCAGCAGCTCGAGGTCTCACCCGAAGTGGCTATGGGGGGCTAAGGAATCAGGTTTCCTCAACCGTGGTGACGCGAAGATTGCTCTTTCCTCTTCTGGTTCCTCAGATATCAGCGGTCGGACTTTCCCGCAGGCCCCTCGGCGCAACTGCGCGAATTCCTTCCTCTCTGGCGCAGACGGCAACTAATCCTTGCTCGGAGTGTTAAGCACTTCTTCGCCCTGCGCAAATAGCGAAGTATCGCAGTCCTCGATCGCTGCAGCGACAGCGCTCCACCACTTCTCCAGTTCTTAACACTGATGGCTATCAATGGCCCTTCCCAAACTCAATCCAACGTTCGCAAAGGTAATACAAGAGTTTTGCATACACATGTAATGAACTTAAACAGTTAATCATTCACGCAAACATTATAACAAGGGGAGATATGTGAAGCTCTTCTCCTCGAGGAAAACCACGTCCACGGGAGTTTATATTAACCAGAAAACCATAGAGTTATACAATATGCTGCGCACACAGCTGCAGTCTTAGATTCTTACAGGAAACTCCACGCACACAGCTGGGAGCCCTTCTCTTAATCTGGTCTCTTCTCTACAGAGATTACAAAGGCGCAGACGTCACACAGACTGTCTGGCAACTCGGGGATTAGCTCCTCGGCTATCCGATTCTTCTCTAGTTCTACAGACTCGGTAGAACACTTAACAAAGGATAATCAACACATGATCTATCCTCGAGACTGACTATCTAGCAGTCTAAACATCAATCTATCCTAAGAGTATCTACCTCTTGCTCTCTAACTCTAACTTCCAACTAACATTTATCCATTACAATTGTTCATATATATAGGTGGCCATGGCGGTCGCACCTTTACAAAACTGTGGGCCTTTCCCAACAGTGCTTCCCAAAAACCCTAACCACGCACATGGCTAGGTGTACTGTAGGCGCCGCTTGCAGTCACGTCGCCGCTTCCTGCAGGCTCCTTGACTTTCGGCGTAGATTGTGGGTATGGGCGCTTGTCCTTCGCCTTCAATGCTCTGATCCGTTGCTCCTCCTTGATCCGAGCAACCATAACTTCTGTACTAAGCCTTTAAATGAGGGTAGCTGATCCCTCTACTCCATCACCTTATTTATTATGGTAGCTGAACTTTCTATTCAGCCTTCATTCTCTTCTGTCGTGCGCGCGAGCTCCGCGATTTCCGGTCCGTGATCTTCGCTGAGCTTGTCTATCTGGCACCGTACTGCGCACCGTCTCCTTCTTGCCCAAAACTTAGTGCTTGTCCCAAAATTAGCACTTTCCTTCCATACTTGTGCTTTTTTCCCAAAATTCGCAGCTTTTACCGTAGCTACGACCTTGACTCCAACATCCACACAAAGTGACTTGTGGTCCACACAATGGATAATTTTAGCCAACTACCTAGCCTAACACCTAGGAATTAATAAAAAATGACTAATTAATTATATCCTAAGTATTAAATGACAATGATGGGTTTTAAAATACTCCAACACCCCTCCCTTAAGCCTAAATTTATGTGCTAAAAACCATAAATAAATAGGTCCCGACAACTTGGCATGGTCACCCTTTAACATACTACCTTGTCCACAAAACAAGGAAAGAAGGAAAACCTCATGGGAAAAACCTCCCCTCAAAAATGTACATGAAAAAATTGAAATATTGTTGATCAATCCTTCACTCCACCACATGTTCATCCATCCCAAGCAGTGATATCAGATGGATGAAATTATTCTTAGTAAAAGCTTTGGTGAAGATGTCTGCAATTTGCTCAGTTGATGGGAAATATTGCGGATCAATGATGTGATCATGCACTAAAATCCTGATGTAGTGCATATGGATCTCTATATGCCTGGTTCTTTTCCTCTGTACTGGATTAGTTGAGACCCTTATAGCACTCTGATTGTCACAAAAGAAGACTGCGGGAGTGCTAAAGGAAACCCCAAACTCTGAAAGAATACCCTGCAACCACACACACTAAGTTGCAGCATTCACTGCTCCTCTGTACTCAACCTATGTTGAAGATAGTGAAAGTGAAATTGAATTATGTTTATTACTTGAACAGAAAACAGGGCCTCCTCCAAGCATGAAAACAAATCTGGAAGTGGACTTCCGATCTAGGCTATCACCAGCCCAATCTGAGTTAGTAAAACCAAGAAGATCTAGGCTAGAATCTGCAACATAGTGAATCCCATTAGACTTGGTCCCTTGCACATAATGAAAGATTATTTTTGCATCCCTCCAATGAATCTCATGTGGATGCTCCATGTATCTTGATGACACACTCACAACATAAGCAATATCAGGTCGAGTATGAGTCAAGTACAACAAGCTTCCAACTAGCTTCCTATACAAGGTGTTGTCCACCAATGGTGTAGCATCTACTTCTTCAAGTCTGACTCCTGAAAGGAAGGGAGTATTTTAAGGCTTGCCATCAGCCATATTGAACTTATTTAGCATGTCTGAAGCATATTTTTACTGAGATACCTTAGTTGTAGACTTAGATTGTGAAATATCAAGCCCCCAAAATTGCTTAAGAATTCCCAAGTCAGTCATGGAAAAATCTTGATGTAAGGAGGTATTTAATGAAGCTATTTGATCAATAGAGTTACTTGTGATTAGTAGGTCATCAACATAAAACACAATAATCAATATGGAATCATCAATCAGCTTCATGTACACATTTGGATCAGACTTGTATATAGTAAAAGATTGTGACAAGAGGAAGTTGTCCATTTTGGCATACCAAGCTCTGGGAGCTTGCTTAAGCCCATATAAGGAATTCTTCAACCTACACACAAGGTTAGGATATGATGTATACCCTTCTGGATGCTGCATATAGATATCCTCCTCAATATCCCCATGGAGGAAAGCACTCTTGACATCCATGTGATGCACTTCCCAGTACTTAGATGCAGAAATTTCCAGAACTAGTCTTATTGAATCCTTATGTGCAACTAGTGCAAAAGTATCATTGTAGTCAAGGAAATGGACTTGGGAGAAGCCCTTTGTCAACATAATTTACTTATATTTCACTTCTACACCATTATCGACAAATTTGGTCTTGAATACCCACTTACACCTTACCAATTTTCTGCCTGGAGGAAGCTTGACTAGCTCCCAAGTTTCATTCTTTTGCAATGAGTGAAAATCCTCATCCATGGAAGCCTGCAATATTGGGTCATGTGAGGCTTCATAATATGTCTGAGGATCTGAATCAATCATCAAAAAACACTTCTCAAGTAGATGAGGATCATTCACAGTAAGAGCACTCTTAAATTTTAATCTAGTCCTCCTGGGATCCTGAGGATTCCCCGCAAGTTCACCAACTGCTTGAAGTGTATTAGAATCCCACTTAGGCATTGTAGGTGAAATTAGATCTGAAATAATATGGTTTTCATCATCAGAAATATAAGATTCAGAAATATCATGAGGAGCATCACTTACACTCTTAGGTGGTGGTGTAGAAGGTTATCCAATTTCAACAGATTACAAGGGCTCTTACTCAAATTGAACAATCCTCTCAATGATGGATTTTTGAGAGGTCATGTTCAAAAACTTATAACCCTTGGATTCTTCTGAATAGCCAACAAAAATACATGGTTGGAATTGGGGATGCATGGCCCTCCTCTTCTCAAGTGGAATTCTAGCCCAAGCCTTGGAGCCAAACATCTTGAAATGAGAAACATCAGGTTTGTGCCCAGTCCAAGCTTCAAAAGGATTGATTCCTTCTAATGCTTTGTGAGGAACTATGTTTTGTATGTAGGATGCATAGTTGATAGCCTCAGTCCAAAGTATTGGAGACAAAGACTTCTCCTTAATCATACATGTATCCATCTCTTTGAGAGATTTGTTCTTCCTCTCAACAACACCATTTTGCTGAGGTGTGTAGGGAACAATGTGTTAAATCTGAATTCCAATAAAAGCACATAATTGTTGAAAAATAGATTTGATGTATTCCCCACCATTATCATATCTAAAGATCTTGATATGTCTACCAGACTGGTTCTCAGCTAAGTCTTTGAAGATCTTGAACAAATTGAACACTTTAGACTTTAACTTGAGGAAAAAGATCCAACAATATCTGGAAAAGTCATCTATGAAGGTTTGATGTACTTTGCATGGTTCAAAGACTCATGGGGGAAAGGACCTTATATGTCATTGTGAATTATCTCAAGGGGTGTTGAGGTTCGCTCAGTTTGGGACCTTCTAAACTTGTGCTCAAGGTGTTTACCTAAGATGCATCTTTGACAGACTCCTTTAGAAAACTTGATAGTGGGAAACCCTGTGACCATATCCTTCTCATGGAGTTGAGAAAGATACTTGTAATTGAGATGACCAAATCTCTCATGCCACAACTTGATTGATTCATTAGCATGAGTGAGTAGAGCAGAAGGTGATGGGAAAGGCACAAAATGAGAGAATCTATAGACTTTTGAGCTATGGTCAGCAATACCTAAGGCAACAATTCGGCCTATGGAGATCTCACAGATTTCAACATCATTAGGTGTGAAGACAACATTTTTGGGAGACCTAGTGTGATTCATCTGGTAGACTGACAAGAGGTTTTCATCAAGACCTGGAACATACAACACATTAGTGAAGGAACCAAACTCTAGTTCAACACTGCAATTACCTTTGCAAGTAGTTTCAAAATCATCACCCAAAACAATGGTTGGACCACCATAAGAGTCAAGAAAGGATAATATCTCTCTTGCAGACACCATATGCCTTGAAGTCCAGGATCTATGATGAAGGAAGTAGGCCTGGATGTGCTTTCCATCAAAGCATGCACTCTCTCTTTGTCTTCAAAATTGTATCCTCCTTCCTTCCTTCTTGCGCTCTCAGGAAGAAGGATATTTTCTTTCTCAAGGAGTTGAGCCATTTGATCAATTCTATTCTTCATGGATGAGATCTCAGGATGAAATCCCCTATTGCAATAGGTGAACTTAGCCTTCTCTTTCTTCTTTTGAGGATTCTTCTTGAGCTTTTTGTTTGTATTTCTTCTGATCAGGTGGCTTCTTGAAGTTGCCCTTCTTCTTGCATTTGAATTCTTTGAATCTCCAACAACCAAATAATGGTATTTTGATCGATTTTTTATTGCTCCCATCAAAACCAACTTGACTTGTTTTTGTGTGAGATATTCCATGAATTCAAATAGAGTAGGGCTCTTGCAGTTTTGAACAACTTGACTTGTACCATGGTAGGTCGAAACAAAGACTGAGTAATCTAGGTCAAGCTTGGAGAGGATGGCCAAGATCAATTGCTCATATTTCTTATCAGTTCCACATTGCTTCAATTGAAGAACAAGAGAGTTGAACTTTGAGAAGAAGTCTTGTAAGGTCTCAAAATTACTTGGACTCAATGAAACTAGTTCATTATCCAGTTGGTGGCCTCTCAATTCATCTGTCTTTCCAAACAAAGTTTGGAGCTTTAGCCAAACTTCATTGGGAGTGGTAAGACCATATAGATGGAAAATGAGAGCTCTGGATGTGCTGAGACACAAGAGACCATAAGATTCATCTCTTTTGTTGTGCCACTTTTCCTTCTCAATGATAGCAATAGGCTCAGTTTCAGTTGCCATAGTCACCTTGTAGAGGCCTTTGCTCCTCAACAAGATCTCCATCTGTGCCTTCCAGCCAAAATAATTGAATGGAGTGAGGATTATTTGGTGTGAATGATCCATGGAAACTCTGAAATAATCTTTTGGAGTGGTTTGGGTGTGCTCCTGGATGCTCAGTTGCGCCCTCAGGGTGATTGAATGTGCCCTATGGATGACTGGTTGCACCCTCTCTCAGAATGGTTTGATCCTCCAAGACAAAAGAAGGAGAATATAACAACTTGATAGCTCTGATACCATGTGAAATTATTTTTTCACACCAAGATATTCTCAAGCAATTACAAACTCTCACAAATTGCCTTGCAAAAACTAGTCATAGAACACTGAAAACAATCATGAATTTGATGCAAACAGTATATCTTTATTGAATAAGTCTACATCAGAAAAAAAAAATTAGGCAATGTAATGGTTGTACATATATATAATTATATCATATATTTGAAGGCCAAAGATGCCATTCAAAATCCTCACAAAAGCAGGCTTACTAAATCTATGAAAAACCCCCCTAGGTGTAAAAATTGCTTTCCAAATCACCTCTAAAGCTCACGAATTTGTGAATTAGTGATTGGATGGTGATGTAGGATGGAAAAGAATCCTAAGTACATAGTTTAGGAAGAGGAAACATTGTGGAGGATGAGTTAGCCAAAAAAAAGTTAAGGCAAGTCAACTAGCTTTCACCTTTTCACAAAAAATAGTAAAAAACAGTAAAATGCAGAAGTGCACCCTTCTATTCCAAGATCAGATAAAATCTACCGGAATCTTAGCAAATCTTATCTAGAATCTCAGGAAATGTGCCCAGGTGACTCATGAAGGCTTTTGGTCCACACAAAGTAACTTGTGGTCCACACAATGGGTGATTTTGGCCAACTACCTAGTCTAACACCTAGGAATTAATAAAAAATGACTAACTAATGCTATCCTAAGTATAAATGACATGGATGGGTTTTAAAATACTCCAACATGGATATGTATATATAAAGGTGATGTAGTCATTGTTGAGGAACATATGAAATGATTATGTGGATGTCAAGGGGTGATTGGAGAAGGATACCTTATTCTTTAAGGAATTATTGTTTAACTAATCTCTTTTATATACATATTGGAGTTTTGATCCATGTTTACAATGTTGTCATGGTGTGTACTCTTGTTTCTTATGATAATTTTAAGGTTTTGTTCATAACACATCAAAAGGGTGATAAGTTGTATGAGCATAACCCTATAAGATGGATCTCTTATCTCTTATTAGCTTCTTTGAAAATCCAACTCAAACAACACTTAGATATTACATTAACTTTCAAAGGAAACCAGTAACATCCACAATGCACCAATTATACCAACACATACATAATCTATAAATGATGAAGTATAGAGATAACCAACCATCCATGAACTTATTGAAAACCAAAAACAACATATCTAGATACATATTATTAAAACAACAAAAGTGGCAAAGCCTCTTGCTCTTGCTCTACAGTTTCACACACCCAACTCTTCACACCTTATGATAGAATAAGGTAATTCTAATGACACCTAAGGTCTAGATATATCCGTGACTACAAATGTTATATGAAGTCCAAGGGATCTCTAATCAATTATCACTTTACTACCACCTTAGTAAGTCATAATGTCATTAAGCCATCGAGTCACATTCTCATAACTAACTTCTATATACAATCATTTTAAGTCATAAAGTCAACACATGAAATCCCATTACAATAATAATATAACCCCGAAGTGAACATTGCATTAGGGTACAACTTTGAGTGCTAGTAGGTTCCCACCTTTTTTTGTTGACTCATTTTGAAGTCAACTCCAAACAAAAAGTAACATCTAGAAGTAGTTGCATAATTACAACCCTCACTACAGGAATCCACCTCACTCTTACAACTATGACCTTGGATACAACCTCTACCATCAACATGAAATTGTTTAGATATGCATAAAAAACCCCAACTCAATTTGTTGGCTCATATTTAGATTTAGGGTTCTAAATTAGGTTACCAATAATAACTTTATGAGCATAAGCATTTTCAGCATCCTAAAAGGATATAGTCTCACCTGAGATGCTCACATATATTACAGAGACTGGATATAGGGAAAGGAATTGCATAGATTCAACATATTCATTCCACAATTACGGAAATAGAATTATAAACA
This sequence comes from Larix kaempferi, assembly GCA_027924585.1. Taxonomy (NCBI): domain Eukaryota; kingdom Viridiplantae; phylum Streptophyta; class Pinopsida; order Pinales; family Pinaceae; genus Larix; species Larix kaempferi. Next base: position 6,872,562 of record BSBM01000951.1, on the reverse strand, counting down.
ATGGCAAACTCATGCACAATAACTCATTCAAGCACAAAAAATAGAATAATAGTTGGTTCATTCTCCATTCATCAACATTAGGATTACATCATAACATGTACTAAAAAATGGGGACTAACGTCAGCCTGAAACAGTGCCATATCTTATCGTTATATACAAAACTAAGACACTTATGTCTCTCACCAATCGTCTTTTAACTAATGTATTAGCTTACATTAACAAACTAACAATTATATAATGTAGCATGCTTCTTTACATTATTGCACAGTCTAATACAAAACATAGAATTATATCACTACAACGCCAACACAATTCTATTGCATTGCTCAAACTTTTTGGTCACCCACTCTATATACATTTGTCAAACTCAAGCCAGTCCACTAAAAAGATGGTTTTGCTACCGGAATGATCAACCTTGATGACTACACTCTTGAAGAAATCACTTAAAGCTAGACATAAACCAAAAAGAGATGGTAAAAACAATAAAGTGAACTAAAATCTATTGAAAGCATAGTGCCATGACTCACCAATGAAAATACCTTGTAACAAACATTTATCCTCTAAATCAGACTATGCAAGTGGGTAAAAGTCTCTCAAGCCTATTGCTATAACATGCATTACATCATTAGAAGGTACAATCTAAACCTCGTTAAAATCCTAGTGTATAGACGAACACTAAAGTGAAATAGATTAAACACAACTCATAATCATTTGTCCATATCCAAAATTGAAATTTGAAAAACAATCACTTCTCCAAATTGAAATTTGAAAAACAATCACTTCTCCAAATTGAAATTTGAAAAACATCCCCTTCTAAAAAAATAATAACCGAACATAAACAAAATAACTAGCTATAAGTATTTACCACATTTCATTGACAAAATGACCATCACATTCCATAAACAAAATGACCATGAAATTCAGGCACTGTACACCATCCATTAAAACCGATAAGCTTCTATGACCCGTATACAAGGTCATAAAATGTCGGCTCCATTCTAGCACGCCTACAAATAGTGATAGCTTGTCGTCATACTCATACTTTTGAGTCATCCACTCTCGTAGGCATGACGGAGGCAACTACCACAACCTTTGCATCTTGATGGAATAGAAACATAGAAACATTATTTAATGACTGAACCAAAAGGCTCGTATGGTCACGTCAGGTAGGAATGATTATGAATTTACCAAACTCGTAGTGCACTACCTAACTACCAGTTGTGATGGAATCTGTCCAAAATGAAAAGGTGGACAAAAATACAAATATAATAATTCAAAATTGCATCTCTGCAATGTCCACAAGATCCGTATATCACATCCTTATTAATGCAAAGATACAAGTAATACTTGTCTATCTATCTCTCCTAGGAAAGATCAACGGCTAGAAATCAACATGGATTTTAACCTTGTAAACCTTATGGATTTTATCCTTGTAAACCTATGGGTAGCGCTTCTCATCATATCTCCCATAATTAGTGTACTTCACCCTGCGAATATTAAGTGGCAATGTACCATCTCTTGTATGACATGCATTCAATATAATCTTTATAATGTAGAAAAGTCAAGTCAGTGCATGTATGAAGGCATAACATGTAATAATAGAGACAATAAGAAGGTAGAGATAGGGTTTTTACATGGAGGTAAAAAGTGCACTTGAAATGTGTTCTTAGCTTGCTTCCATGTAATGATGGTGGCTTTGCGAGGGACCTGGGTACAACTAAAGCTCAGGCGAGGTTGTTTGACAAAATGTACTGAAATTTGAGACACATCAATAGAATTTGACGACTTTTGATATATCCTTATCAATCGAATTGATCGTAGTTTCTAATTTTATTAAATTTACATAATAAATAATTTTAGTCATTTAAAAATTTAAATTTGATTTGAATTCGTGGCTTAATGATGAATTTCAATTCTCGACTCATTGATAAATTTCAATTTGATTTGACAATCAATAATGATTGGTGTACAAAGTGCTTTGCTCCAGGTTAAAGTTCATGTGTGCGAAAGGGGATATTGAGCGCCCATTACGTAATCAAATATGGGCCTTGAGCATGCTTTGTGTTAGAGAATTCCTCCTACAGATATTTAAACTCTCTCATAGATCAAACTAGACTCCTAAGTGTTTAATCTATGACATAAATAAAACAAATAGACACTAAAATCTTCCTAAATCTAGTTCATACATGAACTAGCAGGATATAGAAAAGTGAAGCAAATAGATGACATACCTTAACTTTGATTATTGTCCTTGCTTCTCCTGGATTACTCCAACTCCAGTCTTCAATTATGGGCTTAAGAACCTGTTAACGAATAGAAGACAATACCTTCTCCAAAGCAGTATATGTATAAACAAAGATTTAACTATGAAACATAGACAATCTCATGCACTCACCATTAAAAGCATGAAAATGGGAAGAATAGGCTAAGTTATCTTATTAGAGAAACCAAAGAAGATAATTACAAGCATTTATACCTTGATGTCTAAATCAATAGCATTTCCTTCCAAGCTTCTCTTCTTGCTACCTCTGCAAAACTCCTAAGACCATAGGTTTGATGCCTCCAAATGTTCTCTCTTTAGCTCATGGATGGCCTCCTTCTTATAGGATTTGAGAGGCCAACCACTAAGAGAGAATGATGGATCTAGGTGAGTAAATGGTGGATCAAGGAGTTGAACCATGCAAAAGAGGGAGAGTGAGGTGAGATTCGAAGTGAATCCCAATCCCAAAAATATCTCTCCAGAGTCAAGATCCAAAATCCAAGCAACATGGTTATTGAGGGATTTTCGTGCCCTCAAGACTAAGCATAGTGTGAAAATGTTGATATTTTCGCGCCCTTGCAAGCATGCAGAGCACGAAAATGTTGTATTTTGGTGCCCTTGCAAGCATGCAGAGTGCGAAAATGTTGTATTTTCGCGCCTTGCACCACTAGAAGGGAGCAAAAATATGGGCAAAGTGGGATTGATGGGGTGGCATTTGACCATCATGGGTTGGATTTGTCTCCAAGGAAGACTAGGGAAGGGACCAATATGGTGAAGATGGCTCTCAACACATCTTAGGAGGTACGACCATTATGTTCTTCATGGTGATAGGACACGAAAAACTCGGAATGGCGCTCAAAGTGACAATTTGAGGTATAATAGATGCCCCCTAAAGTGTGAGGCTAGAAAGAATCTAATGGCCGAAACACTTTACTAATAAATAAGTCCACAGAGATAGCTGAAAGGAGACTAGAAAGGATGTTGACATAGTTCTGTCGACAAGTGTTCACTTCACACTGTTGTCAACAAACACCAACCAGACACCCTTAGGCATCAACCCAGAAAGGCTTTACCCTTTCCAGCAACACTCGCAGAGCGAGTGAGGTCTCACCCAATATGTCCAAGGGGTGTTGCAGGAACCACGTGTTGGCAGGTGGTTAGGATGGGTCATTATCACAGCACCGCGAGTGATGCAATATCACGAAAGGCTCAAAGTCAAGCACAAATGATGTTATTTTTTTGTATTTTTGGGTCAATTGTACCTGTTGGCTGCTTTTTGGACAGACCCGGGTTTTCAGAAAGGCGCAGCAACAAACACCCATTGGCGCACTGGCCCTTTCGGCAACGAGCTGCGCAAGCAGCCCGAGGTCTCACCCGAAGTGGCTATGGGGGGCTAAGGAATCAGGTTTCCTTAACCAGGGTGGTGTGGAATCCACAGTCTTCTCTTCCTTCCTTTCGTAGTAACTTCTAAACGGAGTGTCTGATTCTTTCACAAGTCATACAGCGCAACAGTGCGGGAGCTTACTCGCCTTAGCCTAGCTGCGCGACACCTCCGCACCTGCGCACGAGGCGTTTACCTGCTACGTCCGCTACGCGCTGTATTACTTCTGCGCTTACGCCACAGCGCACAACGAACTCCTTACGCGCCACAACAATAGTGCTCTTACTGACTCCTTCGATAGTGCGCGAATCTAACTTCTGTGGGAGCTTTGAGGACTTGCTTTATATACTCATTCATAAAGACAACGAAACGTTCATGTAAACACAGATAGTAAAACATGAACATGCATTCACACAACACAGCATCATAACAACGAGAATTATATAGTTCACCTCCACGGGGAAATCACATTCACTGGAACTGTATCTTATATTATCTCAAGATGGGAATTACACAGTCCTGCTGCGCACACAGCTGCAGCCTTAGATCTTTCCAGGAAACTCCACGCACACAGCTAGGAGCCCTTCTCCTAGATCTACTCTCTTCTTCTACAGAGTTTACAATGGCTCAGACTTTGACTGAGACTGTCTGCAACTTAGTGACTAGCTCTACAACTATCACTTCTCTAACTCATCTAACCTCTAACGTCTAAAACATCTAATGGCTAACTAATGTCTAACCTTTACAATTACACATATATATAGGTGGCCCTGAAGGTCGCACCTTTACAAAACTGTGGGCCTTTCCCAGCAGTAATCCCCCAAAACCCTAACCACGGACATGGCTAGGTGTACTGTAGGCGCTGCTTGCAGTCATGTCGCCGTTTCCTGCAGGTTCTGTGACTTCTGGCACAGATTGCGGGTATGGGCACCGCTTCATCATTCTCTACTCCTTGTCCTTCGCCTTCAATGCTTTGGTCCGTTGCTCCTCCTTGGTCAGAGAAACCATAAATTTTGTACTTAGCCTTAATGAGGGTAGCTGAGCCCTCTATTCCGTCGCTTCATTTATTGTGGTAGCTGAGCTTTCTACTCTGCCACATTCACTCTCCTTTGGCGTGTACGTGCGAGCTCCACGATTTTCGGTTCGTAATCTGCGCTGAGCTCGTCCATCTGGCACCGTACTGCGCACCGTTCACTTCTGCCCAAACTTGGTGCTTCCTCAAAATTAGCACTCTCCTCAACACTTGGTGCTTTTTCCTCAAAATTCACAGCTTTACCATTGCTGCGGCCTATGCTCCAATAGGCCCCTAACACTTACTTGTGGCTCGTCTTCGAGCCACTCGCACTAGCATGTGGTCGCTTTACTTGCGCGTCTGCGTTTGCTTGGGTCGCAGCAAATGCTTTCTTCCATTGCGCAATAGCGGAGTCCATTTCTTCCATGCACTCCGTAGCTGTCTGCACCATATCTGAACTGGCTTCTTCTTCGGTTATGCCATCAACCAACTGTTGAGATTCAGCAAATTCTTTGATCTTTGCCTCGGCTTGGGAAGCAAGTTCAGCATATTCATCCATAAATGGCTGGATGCTGTTGGTGAGATTAGCATCTTCATTTCTAAGCTTGTGCAGTTGTTGTTGTACTCTGCGCACTTCGCTCATTTTCCTCATTTTTGCTAAGCCTTCTAAGGCCTTAGCTTCTTCACTCAGAATAGTTAGGGACTGTTCTGCTGCTTGTACCTGTTCCAAAAGACCAACTTTGAAAGGCAGCGTCTCAAGCTCCGTCCAAGCCTCCATAGCTTGCGTCATGAGGTTCTGGGCTTCATCTGCTCTGCACTTCATTTGCGTGGAAGCTATGCGCAGTGCTTCAAATTGTTCCTGCCTTTCATCTGTAGGCGGCGCTGCGACACAAGCTTCCAGCTCGGTGATCTGCGTTCTATGGTCCTCAGCCATAGCAACTATTTCCTGCTCTAGGGATTTCACTCTTCCGCCAATAATTTGGACTTTCTCAACCAGAGGAAGGTCTGGTTGAATCTGGCAAGCCGGCAGCTCCTGGGCGATTTCATCAACTACGTTTCTTATCCCAGTGTCTTGTACCTCATAAAGTGCGAGCTACTCAGAGATGTTCTTATAGGCTGCCTTCAACTCTATTTCCTGCGATTGCAGTCTTTGGTTTGCATGGAATGTGGAGAGCTCTCTAGCTCTCAGCTCAATAGAGACTTTCTCTTGCACTAACTGCAAAGTTTCTATCGGAATTAAAGACAAATTTATCTCAATGGGGCCAACTGCGCTTACCTGCAGTGCGGCCAAAGGATCCGGAAGTGTCATACTTGTAGGCGGGATGTGAACGACAGTATGCCTCTCTGCAAGTACTTCAACCCGCTCGGTGCTTGTAGACGCCTGCGGTGTCTGCGAACTAGATGCTGGCGCATGGGTCTGCGCAACTCTTCCTGCGAGACCTTTCAACTCCACGAGCTGCGGGTCCAGAGCACTTCTGATGTGAGCCTGCGAGGTCCGCAGCTCGTGAAATTGTTCCTTCAAGTACTGGTCGAACCCCGCGGCAAGGGTCTCAGACGGATCTTCTGTCGCTTCTGCGGGGTGCGACATCTTTTGCTTCTGTGGGGGTGGTCCTGGCGGACCTTCATCAGTCCTCTGCGCGGCCTGCTCCTTTCCTTTATCTTTCTCTTGCGCAGAAGGGGTTGGCATCACGGATGCGACTTCAGCGGCCTGCCTCCATTCATGTGGCCAAGACTTTATAGTTTCTTCAACATCTTCAGTAGTCATTCGGTAGAGGCCTACGGCCCATTCTTCCTGAATTCCGCAAGGGCGGAAGTAAATTTCATGCAAGTTGGCAGAAAAAACCAACTTTGCTCCATAAATTTGTGCCGTCTCCTCAGTCAGCCTCGGCATCTCTTGGATAGTGTCCTTGAGGAGATGGTAATATTCATAGAACACGACGCGGTTCATCTTGCGCTTCGCAGGATTACTAGAATCCTAGAGGTTTACATAGCGCATCCCTGCAACCTCTCCTGCGCGGTGTGGAAGGAGCTGTGTGTTGGGGGGATCCTTCCACTCGACAAAAGCACATAAAATCAAAAGCCAAGAAAAATGGAACAACTGACCGGCGGTGTCCTGAATGTTCCGGCAGTCTTCCAAGAAAGAATTCAGGAGGAAGAGAGACCAGTTATACAGCTCTCCCTCCGCAGCTGCGATTGTGAGCTCTACAACAGCTCCAGTAACTTCTTTAGGTCTGCACTTCGTTAGAAGTCTGCCTGCAAGCAGACTGTCGATGAATCTAAGTGCTTCATCTTCAACTATAGTGAGGTCATAAGCCCGACCTCCTCTTGTTAATTTGTATTTCTGCACCAGCTGTGCAGCCAACTTTCTATCCTTATCCTTACCCACAAAATGAACATTGGGGTCCTTACCAACCTTAGATAGGCCGGTAATATGATGGATCAAGTCGACATTCAAATCGATTGGCCTCCCCAGCCAAAGATAACCACCATGAACGCAGGATAGCAGGGCCTTAACAACTGCATTGACTTCATTGCTACGCCCGAAGTGCGGTAGCTTCAACAGGTTCAACAGTCTAGGCCTCTCGAGATTTGCGGCAAATTCCTTCAGGACGAATTCATTAGCTTTTCTAACGGTATTATGGACTACCGTCAGATAGCGATCCGGCGCGAACTGAGGATAAGTTCTGTAGTCTCCCAAGTTGAAGTCAGAAAACTTAACCAGTGGAAGGTGTCCAAGCAGGGACCCTTCTTCTCGCACGATTTCCGGCATTGGAGGCAGCGAAATCGGATACTTTGCATTCTTCGGAATATGCACCTCAGGTGCATCATCTGGACACAGAGGAATGTAATTAACCATAGTGGCCAAAGGCTCTGAAACGGGTTCATCCGGGTGCTGCTCCTGAGATGCCCTTGTGCCCGGAGATTGTTTGGGATCAAACTAACCAGGGTGCGTGTAAGCTGAGGTCGTTATTGGGGTAGTCATGCCAAAATCTAAGCCTCTGCGCTTGAATTGATGAACAATTTCTTCAGTTGACAGGTTCTCCGTCGTGAACTGGTATAGAGAACAAACACTTGAACAGACAAATGGCGGAACAGCGTAGGATACGAACGCTGAAAACAAAGGAAGCAGTCTGCACGACACGGCTCTGAAAACAATGACTTGGATTCTCAAACAAGACACTACAACTCGAGGAAAGTAACCCGAAGACATACGAGTGCTTGGTATTTATAGGTAAAAGCGGTAGTAGATGCGGACAAGTGGGGCTAATAGCCGTAGGCGCCTATGCATGAGTTGACAACCCCCCTACCCCCGCACCTCTGCGGTGCATTAATTGTGATGGACGGGCTCTGACAGCCTTCCGAGAGAAGCTAAAGCTTTCGGTGCATTCCTTAAATGCGAATCTTAGGGAGATCAAGACGAATATGTCAGAGCAAATACAATTAAATGGCGATCTTATCCTTCATTAATATTCAGACGCGGTTATAGAGCTACCGTATTTCAAATTTTCGGCGGGTCACTTCAGCATAGATAACTGTGCACATGGAGGGCTCCACGGCGAGGAGAACTCCTCAAGCGGCAAATTGACAACATGGGACTCTGCAAGAGCGACGGTTTGACAACCCGGGGAAAAACTTCACAAGAGCGCACATAGGGTCGCTCAAAACACTTTATTGACATGCGCGGATGTTTCAAGGAACTGCGTGGGAAGCTGGAGATTGAGTGTCTCGCGATTTCCGTGTAGACTGATAATGCGATGCCTCTTTCAACTACACTGGACATCTGCACTTCTTTAGCAATTCATTAAGTCGACTGAGCGGAGTGGCCGTCGCGATAAAGCTTGAGCCGAATCCCGTTAATCATTGTGGGCAGCAATTCTCCATTCAGCTTCGCAAGCTGGACTGCTCCTCCTTCTGTTATCTTCGTCACCTGAAAAGGGCCTAACCAATGTACACGAAACTTGCCTGGGAACTTGATGAATTTACTATCATAGAGGAGTACCAACTCTCCTTCTTGAAAAACTTTATTCTTAATATGCCTGTCATGCCAAGCTTTCTGTCTTTCCTTCTGCACTTGTTGATGGAATCTGGCTAAAAGTCTGTCTTCTTCTAAGGCAAGCAACTGTGAGAGTCTTTCACTCATAGTATCAGTATCTGCCATTTCTGTAATTTGCGCAATTCTGAGACTGGGAACAATGTATTCCATGGGCATAACTGCTTCTTGTCCATACACCAAACTGAAAGGTGTGTGACCTGTGAGTTTCTTGCATGTGGTTCTGTAAGCCCATAACATAGCTGTGACTCTAAGGTCCCAATCATCTCTTTGTTGATTACAGATCTTTGTCAGGGCATTCTTTAGAATCTTGTTGAATGCCTCCACCGTACCATTAGCTTGAGGGTGGTAGGGTGTACTCTTATGGTGACTAATGTGGAATTCTTCAGTAAGGGCCTCTATAGTCTCATTCAGGAAATGTGTGCCCTGATCACTCATTAGAATCAGTGGACACCCAAATCTAGTGATAATGTTCTAAAAAATGAACTGCGCAGCAGTGGCAGCGTCGCAGTTCTTAACTGGCTTCGCCTCATCCCATCTGGTGAGGTATTCAGTAGCTGTGATGATGTATCTTGCGCCGGTTCTCTTTCCTGGTGGGTTGATAGGTCCCACAAAATCAATGGCCCACTTATCAAAATCACGCAATGTTATCTGGGGTTTTAGCGGCATTTCATCTCTTTTTGAAGGTTTTCCTGTTCACTGGCACACATCGCAACATTTGCAAAATTCCTTAGTATCCTTGTGCAATGTTGGCCACCAAAGACCTGCGGCTAAGATCTTCTGTGCAGTCGGCTTTCCTGCGAAATGGCCTCCTGCGGTTCCTGAGTGCGCTTCTGCGATGATGGAGTTCTTCTCATGCGGTAAAATGCATCTGCGCAAGACTTCATTAGGGCCCAACTTATAGAGCTGGCCTACTATCAAAGTGAAGTCTGCGGCTTTGACAACAAGTTGCTTCTTCTGCTGGATTGTAAACTCAACTGGCGCTTGCCCTGTAGTGAGAAACTCAATAATATCGGAATAATATTCATCTGCTGCTTGAATAGAAAAGAGCTGCGCATTAGGAAGATTGTCCTCCAAATTTGTAGGTTCCTCCCCTGACTCTATCCTAGATAAATGGTCAGGTCCTACATTCAATCTACCTGGCTTCACAATAACCTCAAAATCATACTCCTGGAAGAGCAGTAGCCATCTACAAATTCTTCCCCCTAACACTGGCTTATTGACCAAGTACTTCAAAGCAGAATGGTCAGTATACATTTTAAAATGAGTGCCCAATAGATAGTGTCTAAACTTCTGTAAGGAATACACCATAGCTAGTCCTTCTCTTTTTGTAGTGGTGTAGTTCTTCTCAGCTGTTGACAGTTTTCTGCTAGAATAAGCAATGGGGTGGTCGATACCTCCTTCTCCTGGTTGTATAAGCACAACCCCCAATGCTATGGAAGAAGCATCTACATGAACATGAAAGGGTTTTCTCCAATCTGGGTAAACTAGAATAGGTGCAATGATCATCTTTTCTTTAAGTATATCCAAGCTCTGTTGGCATTCTTCTGTCCATTGGAACTTCGAATCCTTTTTCAGCAGTTTTTCCATAGGCGCAGTAATCTTTGAATAACCCTTGATAAATTTCCTGTAGTACCCCGTATGTCCCAATGTAGTGCGCAATTGTTTGACTGAGTTGGGCGCAGGTAAGTTAGCAATGATGGAAACCTTGGCAGGATCCATTAGGAGTCCTTGTCTGCATACAATATGACCCAACAGAATACCAAAAGGAGCACAGAAGATACATTTTTTCAAGTTAAGGGAAATCTGATACTGTCTACATTTTTCTAACATCATGCGCAGGTTCGCTATATGGTTCTTTAGTAAACCGAACACAGTCCAGTCATCAAAATAGACTTCTAGAAACTTATGAATGAATTCTTTAAAAACAACAACAACAACTCTAGAGAATATAGCAGGTGCGTTTTTAAGACCAAAGGGCATTACCGTATACTGGAATGAGCCCCATTCAGTCACAAAAGTGGTCTTATGGCGGTCTTCTGGGTGGATTCTGATCTGATGGTATCCCGAAAAGCCATCAGTGAAGGAGTAAGCCTCTTGTCCTCCAACATTATCAAGTACTTCGTCTGTAAAGGGAGTAGGAAATGGATCATGTGCTGATGCGTCGTTCAGCTTGCGTAAGTCCACACAGATTCTTATTTCACCTTTTGCCTTTTTGTCTTGTACCACCATAGGACTAATCCAATCGCTTTCCTCTACTGGCTCAATGATACCTGCTGTGAGCATCTTATCAATTTCTTCTCTGACCTTTTCTTTATATCGCGGGTTTAACCTATATGGGCGCTGCTTTACTGGCTTAGCATCCGCTTTCAAAGGTATGCGCATGACTCCTAAATCTCCTAGGATGCCTTTCATTTCTGTAAACTTGGTGGGAAAGATATCCTGGTAGTTACGTAGTAAATCTGCAATATTGCCAACAGTTTCACCATCCCAATAATCTCCTATAGAAGCAAACTTAGGTTCGGCTTCTGTACCAATGTTGATCTTCTTGAGCTTGATGTGTTCTGTAATGGCAGGGATATCAAGCTGAGGGCCTTCGACCTTGCGCATCCCTTCTGATTCTGGAATATTGATGTTGCGAGGATCATCTTCCTCTTCACTAGTGGTGAAATTATAGCATTCCAGGGCATGTTCCATCTGGACAGCCCAATCTGGTTGAGAATATTCATGTAACGGACATGGTTCAAATACTTTCTTTTTAATACATTTTAAATCCTGATCAATGCTCGAATGTTCTGACTCAAAGCTGAAAGTGAGTTGAAAACTTTCGATCATGAGAGGCCAAGTGATAGTGCCTCTACGCAATTTTGTTTCAGTGTACCAGTTCCTTGGAACTGTATCCAATGTGTGGATGAATAGGTGAACCCACTCATCTTCTGGAATATATGACCATTGCTGAATACATGCTTCAACGTGTGACCTGGGGTCACTCTGTCCATCATATTTGTGCAATACTTCTGCTGTAGTTTCTTGAAATCTGCGCAGTATCAATCTGCGACAGTCTTGCCATGTGTGAATATTCTCTTTATGCGCACCCCACCATCTTGCAGGTGTAGCTCGCAGTGCTACATCCAATGCTTGTATGCGCTGCTCATATGGGATTAGTTTTTCATAGGTACGTATGAATTTGCTCACTTCAGTTAAACCATCAAATATTGGAGTGTTATTCAATTCTGTGCCAATCCATCGAATGAATTTAGTCATCATAGCGCAACGCCTTGCAGAAACCTCATGTAAGCGATTCTGCCAGTTTTCCAATCCTGCTTCTGAGTCTGATGTGCACGAGCTATCGCATCACCAGCTGATATGTCCGTCTGCTGTGGGATTGACATAATCATTATGACTAGCAGTCATCTGGTACAAACTGTCCATATGGTGCGCTTCTTCTTTTGCTCGAATGGGTTCAATATACCGTGGTCCTGGAATGGGATCAAGCGGTGCAATGACCCTGATTTGCTCATCTTCAAAGGTCATCTGTCTTTTCTTCAAATTAATGACAACCAAATTATCAAATGCCCAGTCTATACCTAAAAGTGCTGGGTAAGGTCTACTGTCATCCAGAATTTTGATTACTTCAAAGTCTGCAGAACTTCTTACTCCCTCAATATCAATAGGTACATTGGGTAATCTGCCCAATGGAGAAACTCGTTGCTGATTCGCAAGTCTTAGCTGGATAGGAGATCTTGTAAGCTGAGGACTACCCATCCGTTCCCATGTCTGCATGGTGAGAACATTAACTTCTGAGCCTAAATCCAAAATGACCTTGTCAATTTCAAATGCTCCAATCTGCGCTGTGAGCCTCATCTCTTTTCCAGTTCTAGTATGACTCCCAATCTGGTGAACAACACACTGCAGTGTATTCATCGAAGCAGATTGCTGACACTGATCCAACAGGTGTTGGAGTTCCATAGTTGCTTTTTCATTGCGCAACAACTTTAAGCAGTTTCTCAGGAAAGCATGAACACTGCCTAGTGCATCCTCCTCATCAAGCCTTCCAGATGTAGTGGCCTGCTCTTGTACCCAGTTCTCTTGATGCGGCACACTGCGGTGTATTCATCGAAGCAGATTGCTGACACTGATCCAACAGGTGTTGGAGTTCCATAGTTGCTTTTTCATTGCGCAACAACTTTAAGCAGTTTCTCAGGAAAGCATGAACACTTCCTAGTGCATCCTCCTCATCAGGCCTTCCAGATGTAGTGGCCTGCTCTTGTACCCAGTTCTCTTGATGCGGCACATGTGGTCGGATATCAGTATGCGGAATTGCTACAGAACTTGAAGCTCGCAGATCTGAGAAGTACTCTTGAGCTTGCTTGAATGCTTCTTTCTGCTTCTGCAGGTCGAGCGGAGATGGTTTAATATTAGCGCGGCACACCCATTGCGTCGCTGGTTTTCTAGTTGCCAACTCTGGCACACCAGTAGTTGCTCCACTGCGCGTCACTATATTAACTGTAGGATCTGGTTCCCTTTTTTCTGCTCCAATCAACTGAATATTTTGGTTAACCTGTGGCGTCTTTGCTTGCATCTTGGCCATCAACTGAGGGCATTATTCATTGATATGATCATAAGATTTATAGTATCTGCAGATGGTTGTGGGATTTTGGAAATCCCTTGCATAATGACCTTGAGCTCCGCAGTTATAACAAGTGATTTGTCCTCTTCCTCGACCAAAACCTGCTGCGCGTCTGCGGCCCCTGTAATTTCCTCCTCGACCTTCGCGAGTTTGGTCGTACTACGGACCTGTTGTGGGTCCTTGTGCCTCTGACTGAACTTTATAAACATGATGTTTTCTTTCTATCATGAGCTCATATGCTCTACAATTGTTCTCATCATGGCCTACTGATTTACAGAAATTGCAATATAGATTCTTTGGAGTTTGTACATATTTCTGCAACAAGTGACACTCTTGTGGTCTGTGACCTCTAGTTCTACAGATTTCACACCAAGGCCCCTGTTCCTGTGGTAAAGGGTTAGGTGCTCCAGTTGCAATATACTCTATGAAAACGGGACAATGGTCCTTTGAATGACCTTGTGCTCTACATTTTGTACACCAAACTTCTTCCTTAACTTTCTTGCCTTTCTTAATATCATGCACTTGCAAGGTTAAGTTTGCTAACTGGTTCTGCAACTGCGCAACATTGTTGCTTGTTCCAGCAATTGGTGAAGCTTCTAGTTTCATAGCCATCTCTAGAGCTTGTTCTTGTGTAGTGAGATTCTGTTGCATCAAAGGAAGTCTAATGTGAGGAAGCAGCGCAACAATGAACAATTCCTTATGTTGCTGCGGTGCAAACTCAAAGCTTACTTGATCTATCAAGGATTTGAACTTCTGGTCAAAGTCCCATACTGACTCTGTGGGTAACTGTTTTATGTCTTTGAGCTCGGTTATGCACTGTGATTCTGATTTAGGTTTCTTGAATTCTCTAATCATAGCATTTCTTACATCAGCAAGCATCCTGTTCTGTGTTGCTGAGTATTTCATGAACTAGGTTAAGGCTCTTTCTCTTAGTGTGGTTGCTAACTGAACCAGCTTAACAGCATCATCATTAATTTGCTTAATCGTCCAAATGGCTTCACATAGGAACCAATGCTGCTCAAGGTCTTCTAGACCTGTTCCTCTAAAGGTCGGTAGCTTCATGTCATCACCCATCCTTCTTGTGCTAGGTTGATGTGAAGGTGTTGTAGTACTTCCTCCGGGATGGTTAAACAAAGGTGGAACTGAGGTACTAGAAGTACCGTGCGGGCTACTAGAAGGTGTTACTGCGGGGTTATACTGAGCCCCGTCTGGCTTTTGCGGTGTAAAAGGGTGATAAGGGATATGAGCACTCCCTTGTCTCTCTATATGGCTCGCTCTAGGAGCTCGACTATCTTCTGGGCTAGAATCAACAGAATGCTGGTCAAGGCCTACTTTATACCGTTTTCCACTATGAGTACAACCAATAGCTTCAAGATCATTATCAGAATCTGTGGACATTACTTGTCTATGCTATTCATCGGAAGCTATGCATAGTTTTCCTTTTTCATATAAGAGCATTTTAATCGACATGTTTAGAGAATTTAAGAACTTACCCTTGTATGCTCTGAAGATGCTCCTCTCAGCCTCGTTGAAGATCTTTCTCTTATCTACTGCAAACTCGGTAATGAAGCCTTCCAGCAGACTATTCAACCAAAAGTCTACTGCGTGGGACATAGGATTATCTACCCGCTTCAAATTGCTAACTAGATCAGGCGTCCAAACGACGGGTTGATCAACATGCACAGTGGGTCTAGCATCTGCTAACTTGGCTATCCACGCATGCAACTCAAGTGCAAATGTTACGAAGAAAATTTCGTGAAGGTCAGTATAAATATGCTTCTGCAACCAGTCTTCTGTCTGAAGCCTAGAGCTTCTATTTTCTCGTTCAACGAACTCTCCAGCCTTTGAATCAAACCAGTCTTGAATTTCTTTAGCTGTAGGATTCCAGCACTGCATTTCCTTCAAAATAACAGGGTTGAAGCCGACGATGGAACCATTTGTTGGCTGAGCAAGTCTCAAGGAAACAAGACGTAAGGCAACATAACCATTTGTTGGCTCGCTCTTTCTCTAGGTTGTGCAACAATCTCGCACGTTGTCGGGATAACAAGTCTCAAAGAATCAAGTCACAAGGAAACAGAACCATTTGTTGGATGCTTTTTGGACAGACACGAGTTTTCAGAAAGGTGCAGCAACAAACACCCATTGGCGCACTGGCCCTTTCGGCAACGAGTTGCGCAAACAGCCCGAGGTCTCACTTGAAGTGGCTATGGGGGGCTAAGGAATCAGGTTTCCTTAACCAGGGCCAAGTGGAATCCACAGTCTTCTCTTCCTTCCTTCTGCAGTAACTTCTGAATGGAGCATCTGATTCTTTCACAAGTCATACAACGCAACAGCGCGGGAGCTTACTCGCCTTAGCCTAGTTGCGCGGCACCTCCGCACCTGCGCACGAGGCGTTTACCTGCTACGTCCGCTACGCGCTGTATTACTTCTGCGCTTACGCCACAGCACACAACGAACTCCTTACATGCCACAACAATAGTGCTCTTACTGACTCCTTCGATAGTGCGCGAATCTAACTTCTGTGGGAGCTTCGAGGACTTGCTTTATATACTCATTCATAAAGACAACGAAACTTTCATGTAAACACAGATAGTAAAACATAAACATGCATTCACACAACACAGCATCATAACAACGAGAATTATATAGTTCACCTCCATGGGGAAATCACATTCACTGGAACTGTGTCTTATATTATCTCAAGATGGGAATTACACAGTCCTGCTGCGCACACAGCTGCAACCTTAGATCTTTCCAGGAAACTCCACGCATACAGCTGGGAGCCCTTCTCCTAGATCTACTCTCTTCTTCTACAAAGATTACAATGGCTCAGACTTCGACTGAGACTGTCTGCAACTCAGTGACTAGCTCTACAGCTATCACTTCTCTAACTTATCTAACCTCTAACGTCTAAAACATCTAATGGCTAACTAACGTCTAACCTTTACAATTACACATATATATAGGTGGCCCTGAAGGTCGCACCTTTACAAAACTGTGGGCCTTTCCCAGCAGTAATCCCCCAAAACCCTAACCACGGACATGGCTAGGTGTACTGTAGGCGCCGCTTATAGTCATGTCGCCGTTTCCTGCAGGTTCCGTGACTTCCGGCGCAGATTGCGGGTATGGGCGCCGCTTCATCATTCTCTGCTCCTTGTCCTTCTCCTTCAATGCTTTGGTCCGTTTCTCCTCCTTGGTTAGAGCAACCATAACTTCTGTACTTAGCCTTAATGAGGGTAGCTGCGCCCTCTATTCCGTCGCTTCATTTATTGTGGTAGATGAGCTTTCTACTCGGACACATTCACTCTCCTTTGGCGTGTACACGCGAGCTCCATGATTTCCGGTCCGTAATCTACGCTGAGCTTGTCCATCTGGCGCCGTACTACGCACCGTTCACTTCTACCCAAAATTGGTGCTTACTCAAAATTAGCACTCTCCTCAACACTTGGTGCTTTTTCCTCAAAATTCGCAGCTTTACCATTGCTGCGGCCTATGCTCCAACAGTACCGCAGTATGCGGGTTTTTGGGTCATTTGGACCATGACAACTAGATTTTGGGTCATTGCTTGAAGTGTCGGTTAGGAAGTTGTTAGTAAGTGGACAAGTAATGTAAAGGAAAAAGCCTATAAATAGTCATAGATGTGTAAGTGTAAAAGCATCTTGGATTTATGCGTCTTTTGATTGTATATCTGAGATCGAGAGATACATGTGAGATCTGTATTTTTGCGGAGATATTGTATCTGGGTTTTTTGCGGAGGTAATATGATATGACAGAGCTATCTTGCGGAATCCCTGTGTTTCTTTTGTTCATATGTGGTAATGCATGTTGTGATATGTGAATGATGATATGCTTTCTTGCTGCAATTAATGAGTTACTGTTATATTTGTTGCAATGATGAATGTTGAATGATGCTATGAATACAAATGACGTCTGGGTTAAATGCATAGATCTATTTATGAAATGCTGTAATAAGTCAAGTAATTAAGTTGCAACCGTCCTCCTTCATTCGGTGGAAACGTGGTTCCGTCAACTCTCCCTTGAACATCTCGGGTGAGACCTCATCTGCTCTGCAGGTGTTGCTAGACGGGGTAAAACCTGTCGGGGCCGGTGCTTAGGGAGATCATGGTGGTTTGGATGTCGACAGTGAGTGGAACCCCTGTCGACTGGGTTTGAGTAAACAAATGGTTCGATTGTCGGGACCCTGCACGAAGTGAAAGGAGGATATGTTGTGGCATTCGATGCAACAGGAGATACATAACTGGTTTGATTAGAAGCTACAAGAATTTGCTGAAAAAGAAATTCAAAATTCTCGGCTGACGGTAGATCAGTGGGTGGAAAGATATATTCACGACGGTCCACACAAATATTTTTTTCTGTGAGTTCCCAGTCATCTTATATGAATGGTTGGCAAAGTTGACCTTTCAGAAGAGGAACTTCCAAGGTGGTGAGCTGATGAATTGGACCCCAGAGCTAATTCAGGAGCTGTAGGAAGTCGAGAACAAAGCATCACGGGTTGTCGAAGTGTGGTTCGATAGCATATTGGAAGGTTATATCCCTAAATTTGCAGTTGATACCCAAAATTCTTATAGTGAAGCTGAAAGATATTTCTTCCGCGGACCCTGAGGAAGGTTTCTGCTGTCGCTCCAACTGTCCATTAAGATGCTTATATGTGAGAAGGGCATATTGAAGATGCACCTTGATCATTAAACAACCTAGTGGGCGGAGGCCGTGGGTATCGCAATGGCGGGGAGGGAGGTACATGGAATGATAAGGGGTAGATGGGTGCAGGTCATGATGAGACTGTGAGTGAAGCCGAGGAAGAGAGTGGTCTTACAAGGGGAGGAGCTAGGTTTTGACAGGAAAAGAGGTAGACAATAGGAGAAGGTCCTGCTGTGATCGAACTGCAACTCCACGAAGGAAGACCACACGGGATGAAGCAACCTCACAGTCTAGACAAGGACAACCAGGATACGCCTAGGATAGAGGCAGGACCAAACCCCAGTGGCAGCATACCCACACCTCTGCTCACTATCTCTCAAACAGTAAGAAACACAACTACAACACCACTGTGCTCATCAAGTCAACAGAAGTTAATTGCTAGTGGCCCAACGACTAGAGGAAGGAAGCCCGGGATGGCAGGAGAGGATACTAAGTTACTGCTGTTCCATGGAAATAGGACAAATAACCCTGAAGAGTACTGGTTTTTATGTGAAGCAGTATGGACCGTAAATTCGATTACTGATGATAATGCTAAGAAAGGATAACTAGCGACAACTTTGCAAGGTCGTGCATTAGATTGGTTTATGAAGTTTGTTCTAGTCCCTACAAGAGCTCCGGAGAAGACGCTAGATGATATCAGGAACAGATTGATCGCAGAATTCAGGAAACCAAAGTCTGAAGCATAGTATATTACAGAATTGAAAGAGATTAAGCAGTATCCCAATGAAACGGTGTGGGACTTTGACCAGCAATTCAAGACACTGATGGCAAGGGTTAGTTTTGATATGAGCACTGTCCAACATAAAGAATGGTTCATCGTGGTATTGCTTCCGCACATTCGACTACTACTGATGCAACAGAACATTACAACACCCAGTGAATCTCTGGAGATTGCAATGCGATTGGAAGCATCGCCAATTGGTGAAAACGCAGCCGGAATGTCGCAGATTCAGACATAGATGGTTAAATTGACCATACAGTTTCAAGATCTTAAAAAGGGCAAGGAACAATGAGAATAAGTTTGGTACATGCGATGTCGAGGAGAAGGACATACTAAGGATAATTTCCCATACTTACGCAATTATCTTGTTTCAGGAGCACCAAATCCGTTGAGTGGCGGTGGCATGCCGTGGTGCCATGTCTGTCAGGTATATGGGCACCGCCATGACGAATGCCAATACATGCAGAAAATGGTCACAAAACCGATGAATCCGTATTGTACATTCTGTAAATATGTGGGACATGAAGACAAAGATTTCTAGGCATATGGGTTGCTTCATGAGAGAACGTACGATGCATTCTATGTCAAGGATGACCAACGTGCCATACAACAACCACAGCCGCAGCCTCTGGTAGTCTAGACGCTACCTCAATCGCAGGTGTAGTTTGTACCGTAGCAGCAACCACAACAGTTTATGCCACAATATGCTCTGATGAAAATGGCTCCACAATAGCCACAGTACGTTCAGCAACCGCAGTATGCACATCAAGGGCAAGGCATGCAACCGAATCCTATGCAGCAGTAGTTCAATAAACTGCAGTACCAACAATAGGGCAGATTCCGTGGAGGATTCTAGGGTTGACGCGGTGGAGGATTTGGTCGTGGAGGAGGACGAGGAGGTCGTGGGCCTATTCAGTGGTATCACTATGTGGTGTGGGGACACTATCAGTGAGATTTCCCATTATTGCAGACACAGTGCACATTTTGCTTTGTTACAGATCACACGATGGAAAAATGCCCACAATTGATTGCATGGTGTCAAGCAGGGAATGTTCCACACTTGCAGAATCAGGCTCAAGTGCAGCAGCCAGTGCAGAACCAGAACCAACGCCCAAACCAGAATACTAATCAGAATGTGAACCAACCAAGGAATCCATCGCCGAACCAGAATCAAGGTGCGAGTGTTGCAACAATTTCTGTGGATCCAAGGCCACAAGATGTCGATGTCGCAGTTATTACTTGGGGAGGTGCAACAATGTGAGAAGATAGCTTGCATCCACTTATTCACTTAGCAGGACAGAAAAAGGTATCGTTTGATATTGATTCCAAGCACGATCCATTATTCCAGGTGCAACAAGCGATGGAAAAGGATCAAGGTAAGGTCATCGTCTGTGACATGCCCCCTGTCTTTGATGCCACTTCAAAGGCAGGCTCATCTGCGCAGTCTAGAAATTTACAAAAAAAATTTGAGAGCTGTTTATTATTGGAAAGGGATCCGGCTGCTCTCGCTAAGATCGAGGGATTGTTGCAATGACCAGTGAGGGGACGACAAGAATCAGCGGTAAACTCTTTACAACGGCGGAAGACAGGTAAGGAGATGCGTATGAACATTCAAATTGGAGACTATGATGTTGATTCCATTATTCTGGATCTTGGTTTGGATGTCAACATCTTAACTAAGTAGGCATGGCAGAAAATGGGGAGCCCCCCATTGAGCTGGTCTCTCGTACAACTCCGGCTAGCTAATCACGCTAAGGTGACACCAATTGGGAGAGTTCCACGCCTGGTGGTGGACATCGAGGGAAAGAAGACTTATGATGACTTCAATGTCATCGAAGTAGTTGAAGGGGGAAGCTCTTATCCTGCGTTGTTGGGGATTGGATGGGATAACAACAGTGGATCAGTCATCAACTTTAAGAGACGGATGATGACTTTTGAAAACTGTGATCTCAGAGTTATAGCCCCATCAGATCCGATTGAAGGATGCAGATACATTGAACCAGTGAAGGATGAAGATCCCAACAGATGGGACCATGCATTCAATATTTCTGAGGATTATATTCATCTGACTGCCAACGGTGAGCTGGGATGGCACAGTGACAGCTCTACGTCTTTCGACTCTGATGACGCTTTAGAACATTGGCAGAACCACTTGCATGAGGTATCGCTCTGCAAGTGCGAGTTAATCACATAGTCGTTATGTTGCGTTGCGACTCAAACGGTTACACTACCAGTATATGAGGGACTACTTGGCTTGTCTGACTTTCTAGCGGAGTTTGAGAAAAGAGTTTCAGAACCATAGCGACTGTTGGCATTGGAAGAAGTGCTGAAGGCTGCTCTATCACACTGGTGTGCGACACATAAGAAATCAGTTGATGGATGGTCGCAATGTAGGAGATTGATGACGGTTCACTTCGGTGATACCGAGGTTTACCACATAGGGAAATATGATGGTCGGGATAACCATGGAAGTTATTTGATGGATTGTCAGACATTGTAGGCATCATGACCAGGAGATGAGTGGGTCCATGCATTTATCCATACTTTGGACGAGATGCCGCGATCATGGTACACTATAGCTGAATTGCGGGGAGAAATTACTACTCGGTTGGAGTTGACAGTTTGTTTCACTCATACATTCAGTTTCGCTGATCCCAACCCGGACGTCCATAATGCATTACAGCTCATCCGCGATGTGGTTCTGAAGGTTTTTCTAGTGGAATATCCTGTGGATCTGCACACGCACTGCCAGATGCAATCCATGATGGAATGTTATAATATCACCGGTGGGCCTGAAGACGGTGATGATCCGCGGAATGTCAACATTCTGGAATCTGAAGGGAGTCGCGATGTGGTGGCACCTAATGCTCCAAGTGATCCGATCAGCCATCCCTTGAAGCTCCATAAGATCAATATTGGGACAGAGACCAACCCCAAGTTCGCGAATGTTGGATATTATTGGGATGATGAGATGATGAGAAAGGTCACTGACTTGTTGCATGAATTCCAAGACCTCTTTCCTATGAATTTTTATAAGATGAAAGGTATTTTGGGCGATTTAGGGGAGATGAAGATCCCGTTGAAACCAGATGCTAAACCGATCAGGCAGCGACCCTATTGGATGAATCCGCGCCATAAGGAGAGGATCAAGGTATAACTTGATCGCATGTTGAATGTTGGTATTATTGAACTGGTCGAGGAGTTGGAATGGATCAGTCCTATGGTGGTGCAGGACAAGAAGACTGGCGAAGTGCGCATTTGTGTCGATTTGTGAAAGTTGAATGACGCCTTCTTGCATGATCCCTTTCCGACCCCATTTACTGATGAGGTACTCGAAGGCATGGGAGGCGAGGAGATGTATTCTTTCACGGATGGGTTCTCGAGCTATCATCAGATCCGCATTGCGAAGGAAGACCACCACAAGACAACTTTTGTGACAGAATGGGGCTGTTTTCAGTACACAGTAATGCCGTTTGGGTTGAAGAGTGCACCTGCGATATTCTCACGGGTTGTCATTCCTCCGTTCAAGGATTTCATTCATAAGTTCTTGTAGGTTTACATGGATGACTGGATAGTCTATGGTTTGATCCACGATCATCTGGAAAACCTGTGATTGATGCTGGAGTGCTATCAACAACATCGGATATCGCTGAACTTGAAGAAGTGCATATTTTGTGCACCATTCGGCATACTGCTGGGTCACATTGTGTGCAAGCAAGGATTATTAGTCGACCTAGCCAAGATTGTGCTTATTTTGATCTTAACACCGTCGACTAATGTTAAGCAGTTGAGAGAAACATTGGGACATACGGGGTATTATTGTAAGTTCATCATGGGGTATGCAACGATCACTGCCCCTATAAAGAAGTTTCTGAAGAAGGATGCAGTATTCCAGTGGAGCGCTGAATGCCAGGATAGTTTTGAGATGTTGAAGGCTAAGATGGCTTCGACATTGATACTGGTATTTCCAGACTGGAGTAAGGAATTCCATGTTCATGTTGATGCCTCATCAATCGCCCTAGGAGTGGTGCTTTCCCAACCAGGAGAGGGGGATCTAGATCACCCCATTGCTTTTGCAAGTCAGAAGTTGTCATCAGTAGAAAGAAACTATACCATGACGGAGAGGGAAGGCCTGGCACGACTGCAGAAGTTTCAACATTACTTACTAGGAGGACATTTTAAGATGTTCACCGACCACTCTGCATTGAAATACTTGGTCAATAAGCCTATGTTGGGGGGGAAGATCTGTCGCTGGCTACTTCTTTTTCAAGAATTTGATTTTGAAGTGATTGTGAAGCCAGGGAGGTTGAATGTTGGACCTGATAATCTATCGTGGATTGAAACTGGAGAGGAGACAACTAACATCGAAGATGGGTTTCCTGATGCACAACTGTTTAAGGTTGAAGTAGCTGATGGCTACTTTGAAGAAATCATTCAGTTTCTGGAAATCGGTACCACACCCGAAGAGTTCACCACTAGTCAGAAGAAGTAGTGGGTGGTCAAGGCTACCGATTTCTAGCTCATTGCAGGCGATTTATACAAATTGGGCGCCGATGAGATATTGCGACGGTGTGTTTTTCCTCATGAGCAATAGAAGATATTGTTCGAAGCACACACAAGAGTGGCTGGAGGGCATTATGGCGGTCATGTGAATACCAAGAAGGTGCTTCCCGCAGGGCTCTGGTGGCCCACACTGCACAATGATGCGACCGATTATGCATGGTTCTGCAATGTTTGTCAGAGAATCGAGAAGCCATCCAAGAGAGACGAAATGCCGCTTATACCTCAACTGACACTGTAACCATTTGACAAATGGGCAGTGGATTTCATGGGACCCATCAAGCCACCTAGGAAGCAAACTGGTGCAAGGTACTGTTGAATATTGTAACTTCTAAGAATATTATATTTGTACATTATTTATTCCGGAGATGTTCCATCCCTCCGATGTGATTTTATTATGTATCCGGAGATGTTTATTCCTCCGAGGAATTGTGATAACTAGGTTTGTTAGACCCACCATGTGGGGGTCGGCCCTGAAGTTAGGTTTTAGGGGTTATTAGTGTTGAGATATTGTAACTTCAAAGAATATTATATTTGTACTTTATTATTCCGGAGATGTTTCATTCCTCCGTAAAGATCTTATTGTATATCCGGAGATGTTTATTCCTCCGTCGGAATGTGGTAACTCGGGTTATTAGACTTCCCTATTGGGGGTCGGCCCTGTATGTGTTATGTGGGTCAAAGGGTTATTAGACCACCCTAGAGGGGTCGGCCCAGTTAGTTGTAGTGGGGTATTTAACCAATGGTTAAATACGAGCCTACGTGTACTTGTGTAAAATACATGTCAGTGTAGTGTATAAATAGAGGAGGTATGTTCCTCATTATACACACACTCTCACTTGAGAAAGGCGCACTTGTGGAGGAGAGGTCTGCTATGGAGATTAAGGAGCTTATGCTCAGGGTTTGCATCTTTGTATATTGCTGGTCATCTATATTGAGGAAGATTTACTGGGTTTTCTACCCCATGAGGGTTTCCCAGGATAAATTCTGAAGGAAGACAAGGTATGGCACTAAAGACACTTGCTTTACTTACGACAATTTGAAGGTTAGGGTTTTACATAGCAAAAACCAGTCATCGTAGCACTTTCGCTATAAATCCGTTTTGGCAAAGTTTTCGGATCTGAAATTGTTACAGGACGAAGCTAAAATCTCCAGGTACCTTGTTTCCAAAGGAAATCCTCTAATTCATTGTACTTTGTGATTTATGATCTGTACAATATAGGGTTTCTGCCTCTTCCAGATCTGAGTAAAAATCAGGTGACCTTGGGAAAAAGGTCATATCTTGGGCTAGGAAGCTCCAAATGAAATTTCGTAAAACGTGAAAGGTAGTACACAGTCTGCCCTATCTCAGAAAACTTTTTTAGAGGCCGAAGTTGAACCAGTGACACGTGGCACTCCGTACAAGTGCGCTCTCCTGTATTATCCCATAAACAGGTCACGTTGCGACACTTGGCATAACTCTCTCTTAGAAAATCCAATTGAGGTCAGACCTGTCATAATGGAAATATAACAGGCCGAGCTATCTCAGAAAACGTTTTTAGAGGCCGAAGGTCAAACAGTGACACGTGGCACACCGTACAAGTTCGCTCTCCTGTTTTATCCCAAAACAGGTCACGTTGCGACATTTGGCATAACTCTCTCTCAGAGAATCCAATTGAGGTCAGACCTTTCAGGATGGAAAGATAACAGGTCAGGATATCTCAGGAAACTTTTTCAGACCCTGTGGATCAAAAATTTCAGAGTTACACCAGAAACAATCAGGTACATATTTCTGTCAAAACAGAATTATTTTTTGGTACCTTCATTCATGGCTTCCGGAATTTAGGGCTTTGGAGAAAGTTGGAACTTTTGTAATCGGAGACCACGGCTGGATGCTACTCATCAAAATAGAAATTTAGAGAACAAGATCAGAATTTTTGGTTGGGCAGAAGGCCGGGCTTGATTAGACCCTAGTTCGGGACTTTGATCAGAAAAGCGGAAAATTAGGGCTTCTGTAAAAATGGGAATTTTTGAAATCTGTGACCACGGACTGGAAGCTCCTCAGAAAAATAGAAGCTTAGAGCTTTGGATCAAACTTTTTGATGGGGCAAAAGAGTGGGCTTCATCAAACCCCAGTTCAGGGTCACGTCCAGTGAATCCGAAAGTTTCAAAGGCAAAATTGAGGAGTAAAACTTTGCAGTCTTCAAATTCTGAATATATCAGTTTGATCAGCTCATCAAGGCGCATATCTCTATCCTTTCGGAAGTTTGAAATTCAAAGTTTGAATTTTTGGGGTCTCTATGACAAACCCATATCCAGCTCCAGGTCCAGTTCTTGCAAATCAAGTGGATAGGGTTAATCCTAGAAGAAGATGGATTGGTCACCTACATAAGTGAAGGAGTTCATGTTTCAGAGGGAGATGAGGCTAAGGCTTTACATAAGGAGATTACAAGCAATCTCGATAGGTATGACTCATCGAGGTATGTTTTGAGATTTGTTCATGATTAAGTTTATGGTATGTTTGTCTTCATGTTATTACAGTTAGTACAATCTTGATTTTAGATTTGTTGTATCACCTTAACAAAATTATGAATGCATTCATTGGTTAGGGTGTTGACACTTATGATTATACTAATGCATTATGGTGTTGTGTGAGGTTGAGGTTTTCTGCTAACAAGATACAGGTACATCACAAAAGACAAATTAGGCTCCATGACCATGAAAACATGAAGACAAAGACTCATCCATAATCTTTGTTCTACTTACGAGGTATGTATGACTTTGTTATATTATGCTTAACCTATGAGACATGCAGGTTCTAGCTCAGGATTTCTAAATCATTGAAGAGATTGTTTAGGTATGTTGTACATAACCAAGTAGGTATACTAATCCAGGTATGTTTCCCATGAATCTTACCTTGTGTTAGGATCCCTTATATAAGTATACTTGGAATGATTGGTTATGCTTATTCATAAAGTTAGTAATCAAGGGATTATGCATATTATATCTTTTATCAATGATATGCATGAGTAAAAGAAGACTTCCCTGAAATCTTGAATACTAATGTTTATTAACTATAATCATGACTATACTTTTTCAAGATTATTTAGTACTATAATGTTTTGATAGCATTTAGAATATACTAATGAGTGTATGTTTGTGTATGAGATCATGAGGATGACTCTTGAGCATGCACAGTGGTACAGAATGAATAGAAGTTCAAAAGACATACAGAAGATCAAGAGGGAGGCGCACTTGTACGGAGTGCCACGTGTCACTGGTTCATTTGGAGCTTCCTAGCCCAAGATATGACCTTTTTCCCAAGGTCACCTGATTTTGACTCAGATCTGGAAGAGGCAGAAACCCTATATTGTACAGATCATAAATCACAAAGTACAATGAATTAGAGGTTGTCCTTTGGACACAAGGTACCTGGAGATTTAATCTTCGTCTTGTAACAATTTCAGATCTGGAGATTTAATCTTCGTCTTCCTTCAGGTTAGCTCTGATACCATGTTAAGATTTAATATGCTAAGACAGAAAATAGCAGCATTACATTCCATTTCTCAATAATAGCATATACAGGATCACTGAAGAAACAACAAGCACAGCATAAACACAAGAGACAGAGATTTATCCTGGGAAACCCTCATGGGGTAGAAAACCCAGTAAGCTTCCTCAATATAGATGACCAGCAATATACAAAGATGAAACCCTGAGACATGATCTCCTCCTCCACAATAGCAGAAATAGGGCTGGCTCTGTAGTTGTGATACATCCAGCATGAAACAGGGCTGGCTCTGTAGTTGTGATACATCCAGCATGAAACAGGGCTGGCTCTGTAGTTGTGATACATCCAGCATGAAACAGGGCTGGCTCTGTAGTTGTGATACATCCAGCATGAAACAGGGCTGGCTCTGTAGTTGTGATACATCCAGCATGAAACAGGGCTGGCTCTGTAGTTGTGATACATCCAGCATGAAACAGGGCTGGCTCTGTAGTTGTGATACATCCAGCATGAAACAGGGCTGGCTCTGTAGTTGTGATACATCCAGCATGAAACAGGGCTGGCTCTGTAGTTGTGATACATCCAGCATGAAACAGGGCTGGCTCTGTAGTTGTGATACATCCAGCATGAAACAGGGCTGGCTCTGTAGTTGTGATACATCCAGCATGAAATAGGGCTGGCTCTGTAGTTGTGATACATCCAGCATGAAACAGGGCTAGCTCTGTAGTTGTGATAAGGATTGATCATCCTGGAACTTGATCTGGATTGCATCATCCATGGACTCATGTCCTAAAGAGAGCAGGATTGATCATCCTGTAAATATGATCGTGTGATGATGATGCTGCTGATCGTGTGATGATGATGCTGCTGATCGTGTGATGACGATGCCGCTGATCGTGTGATGACGATGCTGCTGATCGTGTGATGATGATGCTAATGATCGTGTGATGACGATGCTGATGATCGTATGATGACTATGCTGATGATTGTGTGATGATGATGCTGATGATCGTGTGATGACGATGCTGATGATCGTGTGATGACGATGCTGATGATCGTGTGATGACGATGCTGATGATCGTGTGATGACGATGCTGATGATCGTGTGATGACGATGTTGATGATTGTGTGATGACGATGCTGATGATCGTGTGATGACGATGTTGATGATTGTGTGATGACGATGCTGATGATCGTGTGATGACGATGCCGACAATCGTGAGGATTCAGATATTGATGTTGCTGTAGTTGTTTGAGTGCTGCAGAAGATAAAGACTCAGTACTGAAGATGTTGATGTTCCAGTATTGAAGATGTTCCAGTAACTGCTTGAGTTACTGATGATGTTGAGAAAGCTTCCAGTGATTTATAGATGTATCATGTATGATGTTGATGACTCCTTGCTCATGCAGATGCTGTTATAATATCCTTCTCGTTAAGGGGGAGTGTTGAGATATTGTAACTTCAAAGAATATTATATTTGTAATTTATTATTCCGGAGATGTTTCATTCCTCCGTAAAGATCTTATTGTATATCCGGAGATGTTTATTCCTCCGTCAGAATGTGGTAACTCGGGTTATTAGACTTCCCTATTGGGGGTCGGCCCTGTATGTGTTATGTGGGTCAAAGGGTTATTAGACCACCCTAGAGGGGTCGGCCCAGTTAGTTGTAGTGGGGTATTTAACCAATGGTTAAATACGAGCCTACGTGTACTTGTGTAAAATACATGTCAGTGTAGTGTATAAATAGAGGAGGTATGTTCCTCATTTGACACACTCACTCATTCAAGGGAGGCGCACTTGTGGAGGAGAGGTCTGCTATTGTGGAGGAGGAGATCATGTCTCAGGGTTTCATCTTTGTATATTGCTGGTCATCTATATTGAGGAAGCTTACTGGGTTTTCTACCCCATGAGGGTTTCCCAGGATAAATCTCTGTCTCTTGTGTTTATGCTGTGCTTGTTGTTTCTTCAGTGATCCTGTATATGCTATTATTGAGAAATGGAATGTAATGCTGCTATTTTCTGTCTTAGCATATTAAATCTTAACAATTAGACTTCTCCAGGAGAGGTCGGCCCCATTAGGTATTTTTGGTGGTCAGGAGTGTGTATAAATAGAGGAGGTGAACTCCTCATTAGATCACTCACTCACTTCTGAAAAGAGGCGCACTTGTCTGGGAGATCTGCTAAGGAGGAATAGAAGGAGGGAGCACATCTTGTATTTTGGTTAATCATCTTATTGAGGAAAGATTTGTTGGGTTTTCTACCCCATGAGGGTTTCCCAAGGTAAATATTGTGTCTATCTTGTGATTATGCTTCTTTCAGTGATCCTACTAGTCTATTTGGTTTAAATTTAACATGGTATCAGAGCCATACTGAATAGGACATCTTTCACAAGGTAAGAATACCTCTCTCTCTCTCTCTCCGGTGAAGTTAGGGTTTCAGCCCAAAGTTGGTATTATTGCATTTTGGTTGCATGGCTGGATAGCCCTTTTCAATACCTTTCTTTTAATCCCTAGATCGAACTTTTTGGTTGGGTAGAACTCCGGGAAATCCAAACCCTAATTCTACCAAAAGTGCGATACGTCAGATTTTGGTTTCAGAAAAAACTTGGAATTTTTGAATTCTGATTACATGGATGGATATCCCTTCTCAAGAGCATTCTTTTGAGCTATAGATCAAACTTTGTGGTTGAGCAGAACTCCGAGAAAGTCAAACCCTAATTCTACCAAAAGTGCGATAAAATTCTGTTCCAGATTCCGGAAAAGTGAAAAGTAACTTTTCAGGTAAGTCTGCTCTGTCTCTTGGACTCCCCCAAGAGAAGATGGCTCCAAAGACTAAGCTTGAAGACAAGCTAGAAGGTATAGAAAATTTTCGGGCATGGAAATACAGAATTGGTCTCATTCTTGAGGAGAATGATCTTGCTCAGTATATCAAGGAAGAAGTTGCAGAACCAGAAGGAGATGAAGCCAAAGAAAAGCATAGGAAGGATTTGATTAGGGCAAAGAGAATCATAGATGATTCCATTAAAGACCACTTGATTCCCCAAGTGGCCTCCAAGAAGACTCCAAAGGAAATGTATGATGCCCTAGGAAGAATGTATGAAGGAAAGAACATCAATAGGAAGATGAACCTGAGGACTCAATTGAAGAGCACCAAGATGCACAAAGGAGAATCCATTCAAGACTACTTCTCAAGGGTTTCACAAATCAAGGAACAACTAGATGCAATTGGTGATACCCTTGATGAGGATGAACTTGTGATGACAGCTCTCAATGGTCTCACTAGATCTTGGCAGTCATTTATACAAACCATGTGTGCCAGGAAAGAGAGCATGAAGTTTGATATAGTATGGGAGGATTGTGTTCAAGAAGAAGCTAGGGTTGCAAACAGAGAAGCTCTTCTCAAAGAGGATGACCAAGCTTTGGCCACTCATACCAAAAGAAGAAGAATGAGTCATCTCAAGAGAGTTGACCACAAAGGATCTCAACACTTCTCTAGATCTAACAAGAGAAGAGGAACAAATTCAGCAAGAGATCTTTCCACAGTAGAATGCTACAATTGTCATAAATTAGGACACATCTCCAGATTTTGTCCTTCTCAAAAGAAGAAGTTCTTCCACAAAAGACATCATGCACATATGGTAGAAAATGATAGTGAAGAAGAAGAAGAGGAAGAAGATGAAGAAGAAGAAGAGGTAGAGGTAAAGCCTATAAGGAAAAGATGTAAGGTGAAGAAAGAAGATCCAGAAGAATATGTTCTATTCTCTGCACTCTTTGGATCTGTATCTCCTGGAGAAGATACATGGCTCATTGACAGTGGTGCTTCCAAGCACATGGCAGGTCAAAGGAATACCTTCTCAAATCTTGAAGAAAATTCTTCTTCACAGAAAGTATCTCTAGGAGATGACTACCAATATCCCATCAAAGGAATTGGTGAGGCTAGCTATAAGCTAGATTCTGGAACACCCTTGAAGATGAAAGACATCTTATATGTACCAGGTTTAAAGAAGAACCTTCTCTCTATTTCAGCACTAGATAAGAAAGGTTTTAGAGTAGCCTTCATAGATGGACAAGTACTCATGTGGTCCAAAGGAAAAACAATTAAAGATGCTGTTGTTATTGGTGAAGAAGAAGGAGGTATCTATAAACTCAAGGGCCATCCAGAAGCTGCCCTTGCACATGAGATCTCTAGCCCCAGTGAGCTATGGCATAGAATATTAGCTCACATTAACTTTAAATCCTTACCCTATGTAAGCAAGGTAGTCATAGGATTACCATATTTGAAAGCTGATCATGATGGCTCATGTAAAGGTTGTAAGAAAGGGAAAAATATCAAGAACCCCTTTCCAAATAGTGAAACAAAGACTAAGAAAATTTTAGAACTAATACACTCAGATGTATGTGGACCAATGCCCACCACTTCTCTAAGTGGGTTTGAATACTATCTTTCATTCATTGATGACCATTCAAGGAAAACTTGGATATACTTCCTGAAAGGTAAGAATGAAGTCTTTGGAAAGTTTAAAGAGTTCAAGGCTCTAATAGAAAATCTATCAGAGAAGAGAATCAAGATTCTCAGAACAGATAATGGCGGAGAATTTACCTCAAAGGAATTTGAGGACTTTTGTAAAGAAGCTGGAATTAAAAGGGAACTAACTACTCCTTATAATCCCCAACAAAATGGGGTGGCTGAAAGGAAAAATAGAACAATCATGGAAGCTGTGAAGACCATGATACATGATCAAGATCTTCCCATGTATCTATGGGCTGAAGCAGCCAAGACAGCAGTATATGTGCAAAATAGATTATCTCATAGTGCTCTTGAGTTCAAAACTCCAGAAGAAGTGTTTACAGGTAAGAAGCCTGAGGTAAGTCATCTTAAAATATTTGGGTGTCCTGTGTACATCCACATTCCAAAAGAAAAGAGAACCAAGTTGGACCCTTCTGGTAAGAAGGGAATATTTGTTGGTTATTGTGAATCATCCAAAGCCTTCAGAATTTACATTCCAGGCTTTCATCACATAGAAATAAGTAGAGATGTAACATTTGATGAAGAAGCAGCTCTCAAGAAATCCAAGAAGTGCCAACTTGATGAAATCTATGAAGAAGATACTTCTCCCAGAATCACAGAGGCTGTACCCATTCCTGAAGATGATTCTCCAGAGGATCATGACATGTTGGAACCACAAGAGCCTCCTATTACAGACTTATCCAAGAAAAGAAGGCCAGCATGGGCTAGAGATATTATTCAAGGGGCTGAAAGATATGGAGCTCCTGAAGGCTCCACTAGAGAAAGAAAGAAACCAAAACTAGTGTCCAACTATATGGCCTTGATGTGTGATCTTGTGGATCAACTACCTACTAGCTATGGAGAGGCAGCTCAGAAGAAAGAATGGGTAGAAGCAATCACAGAAGAATATCAGTCAATAATGAAAAATGATGTTTGGGATATAGTTCCCAAACCGAAAGATAAAAGTGTGGTTTCTTCCAAATGGATTTTCAAAATAAAACATGCCGCGGATGGAAGCATTGAAAAATACAAAGCAAGATTTGTAGCTAGAGGATTCTCTCAGAAGGAGGGAATTGAATATGAAGAAACATTTGCACCAGTTGCTAGGTATACTTCAATTAGAACTATCATGGCACTTGCATCCATGATGAAGTGGAAATTACACCAAATGGATGTTAAGACAGCTTTTCTGAATGGTGTAATTGAAGAAGAAGTATACATAGAGCAACCTCAAGGGTTTGAGGTTAATGATGGAAAAACTCATGTATGCAAATTGAAGAAGGCATTATATGGGTTGAAACAAGCTCCCAGGGCTTGGTACGGAAGAATTGACAAATTCTTAACTAGCATGGGCTTTACCAAAAGTAAAGCTGACCCAAATCTTTATCTCAAAGTAATGGATGATGAACCAGTTATATTGCTATTATACATAGATGATCTATTCCTAACTGGAGATGAGAAACAAATTATTGAAAGAAAGAAGAAGCTTTCTTCAGAATTCGAGATGAAAGATCTCGGATTAATGCATTACTTCTTAGGCTTAGAAGTATGGCAAGAACCAAAAGGAATCTTTCTAAATCAAGGTAAGTATACTGTGGAGATTCTCAAAAGATTTGATATGTTGGAGTGTAAAGCCATGGCCACTCCCATGGAATCCAACTTAAAGTTATTAGTTAATGATTCATCAGAATTAGTGGACATAACTCTATATAGACAAATAATTGGATCATTAATGTACTTAACCAATACTAGGCCTGATATATGCTTTGCTGTAAATACCCTAAGTCAGTATCTAGTAGAACCTAGAAGGGTTCACTTAATAGCTGCAAAGCATATAATGAGATACCTAAAAGGTACATTAGATTTTGGCCTATTTTATCTTGGAGGTCATGAACTCAGACTACATGGTTACTCAGATTCTGATTGGGTAGGTAGTGTCTCAGATAGGAAAAGTACTTCAGGTGGATGTTATGGTCTTGGATTTGCCATGATCTCATGGTTCAACAAGAAACAATCGAGGGTGGCCCTCAGTACTGCTGAAGCTGAATATATAGCTACCTGCTCTGCTAGCTGTGAAGTAGTATGGCTTCGGAAACTTTTATCTGGAGTGTTTGACTTAGAAATGGACCCCACTGTGATTATGTGTGATAATCAAAGATGCATCAAGATGACTGAAAATCCTGTATTTCACGATAAGTCAAAGCACATAGAGATCCGATACTTTTATATACGAGATATGGTGCAGAAAGGAGCTATCAAGCTAGAGTATATAAGCACTGAGGATCAAATTGCTGATATCCTGACCAAACCTCTGTCTCGAGTGAAGTTTGAACATTTCCGAGACAAGCTTGGTGTAGTTCAGAAGGACCCTCCTCGAAAGGGGGAGTAGCACAGTATCTGACAAACAAGTCTATCTCATCAATGATGAGGTTACCTATTTACTGCACTTATTTACCTAGAATTATTTAGATGTAGGACTCTTATATTCTTTCTTTTGACAGTAGATGTATACATGCTTTTGATGATAGATGTATACATGCTTTTGATGATTAGATATACATGCTTTTGATGATAGATGTATACATGCTTTTGATGATTAGATATACATGCTTTTGATGATAGATGTATACATGATTTTACATGTTGTGGTTATACATTTTTTGATGATAATGATACATGTTGTGGTTATACATGTTTTGATGATGATGATACATGTTGTGGTTATACATGTTTTGATGATGATGATACATGTTGTGGTTATACATGTTTTGATGATGATGATACAAGTTGTGGTTATACATGTTTTGATGATGATGATACATGTTGTGGTTATACATGTCTTGATGATGATGATACATGTTGTGGCTATACATGTTTTGATGATGAGGATACATGTTTTGTTATACATGTTGTGAAGGGATTGAATCATTCCTGGACTTCAGTCCTAAAGAAGAGCCGTAGACGTATGTCTTCAAAAATAAAGTTCTTGGTGAACATGTGAAGGGATTGGATCATTCCTGGACTTCAGTCCTAAAGAAGATCCGTAGACGTATGTCTTCGAAAATAAAGTTCTTGGTGAACATGTGAAGGGATTGGATCATTCCTGGACTTCAGTCCTAAAGAAGAGCCGTAGACGTATGTCTTCGAAAATGAAGTTCTTGGTGAACATGTGAAGGGATTGGATCATTCCTGGACTTCAGTCCTAAAGAAGAGCCGTAGACGTAAGTCTTCGAGAATGAAGTCCTTGGTGGACGGTGAGGGATTAAGTCATCCTTGGACGTAGGTCCTAAATGCACGGTTAAGGATTAAGTCATCCTTGGACGTAGGTCCTAAATGCACGGTTGAGGATTAAGTCATCCTTGGACGTAAGTCCTAAATGCACGGTTGAGGATTAAGTCATCCTTGGACGTAGATCCTAAATGCACGGTTGAGGATTAAGTCATCCTTGGACGTAGGTCCTAAATGCACGGTTGAGGATTAAGTCATCCTTGGACGTAGATTCTAAATGTACGGTGGAGGATTAAGTCATCCTTGGACGTGGTCCTAAATGTACGGTGGAGGATTAAGTCATCCTTGGACGTGGTCCTAAATGTACGGTGGAGGATTAAGTCATCCTTGGACGTGGTCCTAAATGTACGGTGGAGGATTAAGTCATCCTTGGAAGTGGTCCTAAATGTACGGTGGAGGATTAAGTCATCCTTGGACGTGGTCCTAAATGTACGGTGGAGGATTAAGTCATCCTTGGATGTGGTCCTAAATGTACGGTGGAGGATTAAGTCATCCTTGGACGTGGTCCTAAATGTATGGTGGAGGATTAAGTCATCCTTGGACGCTGTCCTAAATGTACGGTAAGGATTGGATCATCCTTGGACTTTGGTCCTGTAAACTGAGCCGTAGACATGTGGTCTCCGAGAACATGATAGGACTGGATCGTCCCTGGACTTTGGTTCAAAAGGTGCATGATAGGACTGGATCGTCCCTGGACTTCGGTTCAAAAGGTACATGACTGGTTTGCATCATCCTTGGACATAGAGAACTGGATTGATCGTATGATGATGATGCTGATGATCGTGTGATGACGATACTGATGATCGTGTGATGACGATGCTGATGATCGTGTGATGACGATGCCGATGATCGTGTGATGACGATGCTGATGATCGTGTGATGACGATGCTAATGATCGTGTGATGACGATGTTGATTGCGATGCTGATGATCGTGTGATGATGATGTTGATCGTGATGCTGATGATTGTGCTGATGATCGTGTGATGACGATGCTGATGACCGTGTGATGACGATGCTAATGATCGTGTGATAACGATGTTGATTGTGATGATCGTGTGATGACGATGTTGATCGTAATGCTAATGATCGTGTGTTGACGATGCTATTATGACGATGCTGATGATTGAGTACTATCAACTCTGATGATGTTGATGTTCCAGTAACTAGTCAAGTTACTGATGATGATGAATTGAAGAAAGCTTCCGATGATATATAGATGATGTAGTAAATGATTCCTTGCTCCTGCAGATGTTGTTATAATATCCTTCTCGTTAAGGGGGAGTGTTGAATATTGTAACTTCTAAGAATATTATATTTGTACATTATTTATTTCGGAGATGTTCCATCCCTCCGATGTGATTTTATTATGTATCCGGAGATGTTTATTCCTCCGAGGAATTGTGATAACTAGGGTTATTAGACCCACCATGTGGGGGTCGGCCCTGAAGTTAGGTTTTAGGGGTTATTAGACTTCTCCAGGAGAGGTCGGCCCCATTAGGTATTTTTGGTGGTCAGGAGTGTGTATAAATAGAGGAGGTGAACTCCTCATTAGATCACTCACTCACTTGTGAAAAGAGGCGCACTTGTCTGGGAGATCTGCTAAGGAGGAATAGAAGGAGGGAGCACATCTTGTATTTTGGTTAATCATCTTATTGAGGAAAGCTTTGTTGGGTTTTCTACCCCATGAGGGTTTCCCAGGGTAAATATTGTGTCTATCTTGTGATTATGCTTCTTTCAGTGATCCTGCTAGTCTATTTGGTTTAAATTTAATAGGTACATCATCACGAGGACAAACTATTTGACGAGTTGGGCGAAAGCTGCACCAGTCATTGATTGTTCTGTGGACACCGATGCGCGGTTCTTGTTCGATAGCATCGTCACTCGCTTCGGCTTCCCCAAGACATTGTTGAGTGATCAAGGTAGCCACTTTCTCAATCTCACCATCAGCACATTGATGGAGGAACTATAGATACAACACAAGAAGAGTACGCCGTATCATCCACTGGAAAATGGCACGATGGAAGCTTTCAACAAGATCTTGGAGCATGCGCTGACGAAGGTGTGCAACGTGAACCGTGATGATTGGGATCTGAAACTCCCAGTCATCTTGTGGGCGTATCGCACCACGTGTAAAAGGTTGACGGGACAAACACCATTCAAGCTAGTGTATGGGAAAGAAGTAATTATGCCTGTGGAGTACATCATTTCGAGTTTGCGCATGGCAGCAACAACAGGTATGGATGCTACAGTGACATTAGAAGAATGTCTCGCACAGTTAGTGCAAATGGTAGAGGATCGCTTTATTGCAGGATTCCACCAGAGTGTGGAGAAGGATCGCCAAAATGCTTGGCATGATTGCCACATAAAAAATAAACAGTTTTAGCAGGGTGACTTGGTAGTGTTGTATGACAACAAGTTTATGAAACACCCAGGGAATTTGCAGATGCATTGGCTTGGTCCATATCGCATCAGTCGCATTACTTCAGGAGTAGTAGTTCAGTTACAACAATTAGACGGAGCGATGCTCTCGAATTTGATCAATGGTAGCAGGTTGAATCCCTATAGGTTGGGTTTGGAGGAGCACGATGCCTAAGTCACATCAGGAAAAAAAAGAGAGAAAACATGCAGGTTGGTTGGTGGCAGGATGGCACACCAACAGGGACAAGAATGCGCAGGCAGGGATGCTTGCACCACAAGTTAAGAAGCGGTCTGCAATAGTGGCAGGGTCACGAATCGGCCAGATCAGTAATAAATGCCAAAAGTTAAGATAGTTAATTAACGACGCTCGTTCGAATGATGAGCATTAATGGCGGATCTGACCGATTGGATGACAGTATTGACGACGGATTTGGGGCATTAATACAGGATTTAGTCCGAGTTAATGCAGGATTTAGTTATGATTACGAGGAATTCGGTTGGGTGCTATAAAAATGGGTCGAAGTTGGTCGGAAGGCACCATTTGTGACAAGTGAGTTCAGTTGAGGAATTGTGCAAGGTTGAGATTGCGTTGTAGAGAGCAGTTGAAGTGTGTTGGGCATGTTCAGGGATTGCGGGCAGTTGAGCCATTTGTTGGCATTGTGGGAATTGAGCGCGGCATGCCGAGTGAGTTGGAGATGGTGGAGGTTTCCAGTGAAGCCGATTCACCTCTCATCCCTACTCTTATTAAGGAAGAGGTCAATTTAGTGGATGAGGTTGCTAACATGCCGATGGGATCGTCTTCTGTGGTCCGATATAAGAGAGGAGGGACGCAGCTTAGCTTCGATCGTCCTGAGAAGCGGCACACCCGTTCTACTGCCCAAGCGCTGGAAGGCGTCCTTGCGGAGAGCCCATCGAGCTCGAGGGTTGTGGAATCCATAGTCAATGCATGTGTTTTTGTCATGAATATCCCAGGCTACCGACCGCCATGTCGAGCTGGGGTGCAGTTGAGGAAGGTCACAAAGAACCAGCGGTATCAAATACGGATGTCGGCAATCTTGCTTGGCATGAGTTGTACCCCAGATATCGTACCAACATTGATGCAGCTGCGGTATGATGATCACGACTTGCTGGCGCTAGAAAATGTTATAACAGAGCTGTTTCTGCCATGAGAAGAGGGCCATACTGGACCGACGCCACACATTCCACATGACTGGGCGCGCGGTCTCGCGAAGTCTAGGCTGTTGGGATTGATTTACATGCCGCATTTTGGGCGGTTGACAGAAGCCAATGCATGCGTCAAGCAGTTGTTGGCTTGTTTTAATGGTGGGGTGTTATGGTTGGATAGGAAGGTCATAGTGACGATGGACCTGATTTCTGAAATCACAGGCTTGCCAAAGGATGGGGTCGACCCGTCGCAATAATTTCAAGGGAAGAACAATGACAAAAAGATTGCATTAAGATTGAGGAAGTGGTACAAAATGCAGAAAGACGGATGGGCTTACCGCTTGGACACTATCAACGAGCCTATAGTCAAGATTGGGGCACGCATTTTGGCTACCAAAGTTCTGCGGAACACCCGATCTAATCAAGGCAATTCCGGGGTTGTCTCCTGCGCAAAGCTATGTGCGGCAGGCATGCATATCAACTGGCCCCTGTTTCTGCTTAACCAGTTGATGGAGGATGCATTGGAGGCTCAAGCAGGAAAGCGGGCATTCGCTTATAGCTGGCTGCTCATATTAGTTGCATTGGTCGCCTGGATGGAACCTGATGACTACCAAGGCATGGACGTGGATGGGGTGGAAGAATGCAAGGGAGCGTGCTATCAAAACCTATGGTGGGTGAAGGAACTGGAGTAGCTCAAGGATTATGCCACACAATTATGGTTTTATTGGGAAGCATTGCAAGCACCCACTGAACGCATTCTGTGGTTGACTCAAGCCACCATCGAGAAGTATAAGGGGGTTTCCTGGTTCGCGATCGGTCCACACAGCATCTACGTGCAATTGCACCGTGATCTGGATAGACAGTGGTTGCATACCCCCTATAAGATAACAAATGGAGACATGGATTCGATCATCACCGACTAGCCAGTTGAATGGCGTGTAGTAGTTATTTAGGAGGAAGAGTCTATGGGGATACCATCTAATGTGCCAGCCATGGAAGAACCGCATCCGATGTCGGATGAGGAATCATCGAATACCTCATCGGCCGAGGAGCGTCAGCTTGAAGAAGGTAGAACGAAAGGGCACTAGGACCTTAGGACAATCAGCGGGATGCCCCTATCATCGGAAGTACAGGGTCGACTAATACTAGCAATCACTAATGCATCCATTGCTGCAGCTAAAACAATGACGGTGAAGACATATGAAGGTTTCCATGCGCTCACTGCTCATCTAAACTCCTTGTGTGATATGGTTTCAAAGAAGGTACCAAAATAAGTATCGACGCAGCCACTTGGCACAATCAGCACTGAGCCGCAGGTTAGGAATGTTGATATTCCCCCGACTGCGATTGTGACCGACGATGAGGCTTTGAAGGCCTTGCTGCAGCTGTTAGAGAAAGTGACCATCAATGTCAATGCACTGCCCGCGAAGGTGTTGACAACTATACAGGCGGTTTCCAGACGGGAGATGGCTAACAGGATGCACGATATCAGTGGTACGTATCCGCGCTTGCAGGAGAGCGAGACAGCTGTGAAGGAAGTGGTCGCCATGTTAACAGGGAGGGATGATACAGCGCGACAAGTTGTGGACAAGTTGGAAGAGGACATCAAGAAGGAACAAGCTGAGAAGGCTTGAGTGATTGAAGAACTGAAGAAAGAGTAGGATTACCTCATTGTGGAGAAGGCCACCTTGTGGGATCAAAGTGTGCGGGTCGAGACGGCTGTCGCTGATGCTTGCCATCATGTGCCGGAGCCCACCGTAGAGTTGGACGTGATTCAATGCGTGCAGCGACTTGGGGCTGTCATTGCCCAGATCCGACATGACAATCAGGAGTTAACCGCCCTGGTAGACCCAGGTACACCAAAAGCACAGGTGGATGACCGCAAATGGGCTATTGAGGAGGTAGCAACATAGATGGTGGACCTGGAAATGACAGCAATGAAACTCACAGTCGACACCATACAGTTTTGGGGCCAAATTGTTCAGGACGACCAGATTGAACAATTGACCAAGTTTGGGTAGGAAGCGGAGGGATAGTTGGTGACCCTAAAGATATCCATGCACATGATGCCACCAATGGAGTAGGTTTCCAAGTCTACATATTTAAAAGAGTTGCCGCAGCGCATCACCAAGGCCGACGAGAGATAGAAGAAGTGCATTGCGCAGCTGGAGGAGTTCCAGGAAGTTGGCGGTCAGTTCATGACCAAAGCTAGTGAAGTCCTCTAGACGGTACAAGAAGGTCGTCAACAAGTCACGGCAAAGATAATTGAGCATCCATCTACCCAGGATGTGATCGACAGTCAGGCGATGGCTATGGAAGTGAAGGAGCGGGTGATGACAGTCGAGCAACAGTACGAGGATTTCAGGGTCAAGACCATTGAGTACACCATGTTCTACTGACGTGGCTTGAGGGAGAGCCACAAGATTGTGTTGGGGGCCTATTGGCAGGTGTTTAGGATGGGTCATTATCGTAGCACCGCGAGTGATGCAATACCGCGAAAGGTGCAAAGTCAAGCGCAAATGTTGTTATTTTTTTTGTATTTTTGGGTCAATTGTACCGCAGTATGCGGGTTTTTGGGTCATTTGGACCATGACAGCTAGATTTTGGGTCATTGCTTGAAGTGTCGGTTAGGAAGTTGTTAGTAAGTGGACAAGTAATGTAAAGGAGAAAGCCTATAAATAGTCATAGATGTGTAAGTGTAAAAGCATCTTGGATTATGCGTCTTTTGATTGTATATCTGAGATCGAGAGATACATGCGAGATCTGTATTTTTGCGGAGATATTGTATCTGGGTTTTTTGCAGAGGTATTATGATATGATAGAGCTATCTTGCGGAATCCATGTGTTTCTTTTGTTCATCTTTGGTAATGCATGTTGTGATATGTGAATGATGTTATGCTTTCTTGCTGCAATTAATGCATTACTGTTATATTTGTTGCAATGATGAATGTCGAATGATGCTATGAATACAAATGATGTCTGGGTTAAATGCATAGATCTATTTATGAAATGCTATAATAATTAAAGTAATTAAGCTGCAACTGTCCTCCTTCATTCGGCGAAAACGTGGTTCCGTCAACTCTTCCTTGAACATCTCGGGTGAGACCTCGTCTTCTCTGTAGGTGTTGCTAGACAAGGTAAAACCTGTCTGGGTCGGTGCTCAGGGAGATCATGGTGGTTTGGATGTCGACAGTGAGTGGAACCCCTGTCGACTGGGTTTGAGTCAACACCACGTTTTTGCAGTAGGGATAAGACATGCATTAACCCTCACTCAATCACTATAGAAACCAGAGATCTTGCCTTCGCATTGTGCTATATATTCAACATGTAATCAACATTCGCATTACAGATTAATCAATAGAGAAACAAAACCTTAAACACATTGCAACATTAAGATAGCATTCATCATTCACGACATAGCAACACAAAATAGAGACATAATCGAACATCCTCATGCATTAACTCATCTCAAAATCTGCGGTACAACCTTTGCAGGAACAGTTCCAAGCGACTTAATGTGAATCCATATACACAAAACATAACTTTCCGAAAACAAAAAAATACATAATCGATTCGATTTTAGCTTCTCTGAATCATACTTGGATGCCCTTAGGCTTACAATCATGGTTCTATTTATAGACAACTAAGTTGTTACATAAAGGTCCAAATGACCCATTCTACCTAACTAAACCATAACTTGCCCTTTCGTCGGCTTCC
This sequence comes from Larix kaempferi, assembly GCA_027924585.1. Lineage (NCBI taxonomy): Eukaryota > Viridiplantae > Streptophyta > Pinopsida > Pinales > Pinaceae > Larix > Larix kaempferi. Next base: position 6,830,646 of record BSBM01000951.1, on the reverse strand, counting down.
TTATTCTCCGTGAATGGTCCTTTCTTCCGCGAATACTCTCTTTGTCGTTGTTGGATTTCGCACTTTATGCGCTCTAACCTTGTGCCAACAAAGGAGCTACAAGGAAACATCAACAATATGTCAAATAACCCCGAGGCAGGCATACCCATGCTCAGAACAATAGAATCAAAGCATGGCTTCCGACCAATACAATGCATATCTATGATAGTACTGAATCAACAATGAATGCAGACAAATCATGGCTACTAGACTACAAGCGCAGATGCATGAAAAGATAAGGACACAACCATGACCAATACAAAAGTGGATCTGTGTGACAGTACATAAATGAGGTCACCCACATAATGACTATGTGGGAACCTACTTAAAGATCACCATCGCAACCTGGATGTGAAATAAATATCAGAACCATTCAATGTCTTCTACCTGATCCCAAAGCAATACGAATCTAACCATGTGATTACAAGGTGTTGAAGACGAACATGTTAGAGACTACTTGACTACCATCCAATGATGTGAACCATTAACAAGTACAAGGGAAATCACCAATGATGACAATGATCCCCAAGGTATCTCTAGTACATACCAATGAATGTGAATAAGGGTTTTGAGGTCAAACATTCGAGGGATTATCCGATCAGAGGTCAATAATGGAAACCTGTTGTCGAATATGAGGAAACCTTTTATTGAGGCATGCAAGTATCAAGGTACTATGGTTGGTTCCTAAGCCCAATTCATGGATAATGAGTTGAAGTCGATAGGAATAGACTCGCTGAAGGAGGGGCATAATGAATCCCACATCATCGACATGAAACCGATATATGAAAGTGGTGTGAAGTAATGAATCATATGAGTATGGACTGCCACAAAAAGGTGAAGGTTGACATTGTTGCAGAAGGTTGACTTAGGTTAAAACTGATCCTTTGAACATATAACGACATGAGACATGGCTTGGCAGCAAGGATTGACAGAGGTAACAACCAGAAGGTGAGAGGATTCAGTTTATGAGACTCATTGGATGATGCTCACATGAAATATGACTTATGATTGTAGTTATGACCCAGATATATACTGAATACCCAAAGAAGACAAGGTATGGATGCATGCCATGTTCAAAGGTAACGACTCATAGGTTACCAAAAAGATAAAATCGACTTATTCCCCCATTTTTCCCCATCATGTCTGATGAGTACCTCTTTGTTGTTTAATGAGCTTAAAGAGGATAATAGATGCTCAATATAGCTCACCGTTAGATGAGTCCGACCTTGTATGTTTTAAGAACCTAGGGAAGGAGAGGTTCGGTTCCATAAGGATCCTTCGATGTTTAATTTTACGAGTCCAAGGAAGGAAAAGTCGACGATTTTTCATGTTTCGAGAGTATGAAATAATCTAAAGAGGACTCCAATTTTGAATTTTTCGTAAAAGTTGTATTGGAAAAAACTCACTATGGCTTGGGAATACCACAACAGATAGATGACTACCAGAAATCAACTCAATTCTCAAAACAATGCTATTATAAATGACAATGTTAAGATAATGGAAAAATGTAACCAACCTCGATCCAAACGTTTGATGTAGATCCTTGTTGGAGCTTTCAATCCATGCACTTGAAATTTGCAAATTAGTCTTGATAGCCAATATCCAACAAGTACATATAATATATAGATGGCATTAACATCATCAAAAACAATGGTCCATAACATCACAAGCAAATGTAACCCAATGTATAATAAACAACATTTACAACATGAATGGATGAGAATATGAGTATTTCTATTAATTAACAAGAAGAAGTACAGAGTGATACGACCTCTTACCGACAACCAATCTGAACCAAGATCTAGATCAATCCACTTGTGCCTCCACCACTTCAATCCTCCATGAATGGAAAACTCAAACTAGATAGGAGTTTGGAAGGTGAACATAAAGGGTTCACAACTACTAGGATCAATGAGTGTAGACTCAAGATAGGGAAAAAATCCACTAGAGTTCTCTCGCTATTCTCTTATTCCTCCCGTCCATAAGCCATATGTGCTCAATATATAATCCTCTTAAAGGTAGGTGAAAGGACACATCGAGGCATTACTCGGGAAGATGGAGAGCCAAAGGTCACCCAATGACCGCTTTCTGGGAGTAAAAAGTAATAAAATAGTGATTTTTTCTATTTTACTTGATACCTTTGGGATATAGTGATGCAACTCACGGGTACACATGCTATAAGGATGCAACATGCGGGTAGGAATAAAAATAGGGAAAAATAGTGTCTGAAGAATATAAGTGGATCTGAGTCACTGAAATGAATCCTATAGGCCAAATAATGCTGATACTCATAGGGTGGAAGATTACGATGTAACAGATGCCCCCTAATGTGTGAGGTCAGAGACTGATGCTACGATGGCCAAAATACATTTAAAACTCAGAAGTGGAGTGATGGAGACACAAGTGCAAAGAGCAGCTCACTTGTCATAATACAATAATATCCTTGAATACATGTCGGTAGTACAACAATCTGATACAATGGCCATGAATAGGCAGTACATAGTGAATACATGTCATAATTGATCATAGCCATGATCCCTCTACAATAAGATATGGTCTCCTGCTGAAAAGAAGACAACTGGTGCAAACTAGAGGTACAAACTGCTGAAAGCTGAGAGGTGATATCTCAGATGTAAAGTCAAAGTCATAAGTAGCATACTGAATGCCACAATCGCCTGGGGTCTTATACACAAGTCTTCGATGGTGCAAGTCCCATCAAGTGAATAAAGTAGTTGGGGTCAAACCTGATGAGACATCATCTGATTACCAGTCAATGATGTATACCGTTAACAGACGCGAGATGACCCACCAATAATGAAAATGGGCATCAAGGCACAGAGCACAATCATCAGAGTGTGAATAAATGGGTTGAAGTCGAACATTAGGATGAATCCATTGATCAGGGGACATTGATGTATTCCCAAAAATTTCGATGGCGAGAGAACCTGCCACTAATGATTGCAAGCCTCAAGGTACTCAGCTGAACTCTAAGCCTCAAGTCCCGGAATAAATGGGTTGAAGTTGACGGAACGAGACTCACTAGAAGGAGGGCATTAAGGCATCCCCCATTGACCAACATGAGGTACCGGCAATGCTGAAATATTTGGAAGATCTCAGGTGAAATGGACTGACTCAATAAGGATGGCCGACATGCAATAGTCAAGAGGTATGAGGAGTGGCTGACTTTGGTTTCAGGACTTCCTTTGAACAAGAGCATGAGCAAATGGATAAACTCAGGCAGCATAGACTTGACATAAACTGTGCAATGCAGGATACATTATAGAGGGATCCATAATGACTGGAAGCTTAACCAATCGATGGAGAAAACTGAGAAACAAGTACAACTCCTAAGGCCCAACTATAGTCCCGACTCATAATGTATGGAGTGGAATGAATTCTCTGTTCAAAGGTGACACAACAGCTGCCAACAAGAAATAGTAACCATAATCCCGTCTGGATTTTTGGAATATTTGATTTTTTTTGGTCTTTTTCATATTTGGGAAAAGCTTGAAAAAGAATAAAATTGCTTATAGTACAACAAGTGAGGGAACGAGTGTCAAATAGCTAGTAGACTAGTCCCAAGCAGTGGAACATACCTATGCTCAATGCAAGGAAGTGCGTGCAGGATGTGGGCACTTGGGGGTATGTTCCCTCAGGGTCAAAAGGTCATCAAATTGTGAAGGGAAAATATAAGATCTGCAGGGCTCGACAGGGGAAAAGTGCTTAGGCACCAGGTTAACAATTGAGTAAACGGGAGCCGGCACAAGGCTCAAGCAGCAAGTAGGATGATGCAATGCAATCACAACATGATATAACTGAGGGGAGTCCTTAAGGGAGATGGCCAGCATAATACAAAGTAGAGTATGAGTCTTTATCGCAACGTCATGGCGTGACTACAAAGGACTCCCAATCCTAAGGACAAACAACGACATGGGCACCAGAATGCATAAAGGGGTTCTAACTAGGGTACCCATGTTCAGAAAAGCCCTACCACCACATAATGACACTTCTAAAGCAGTGTGAAGGTTCCGTGTCAGTTACGAAGCAGGGTCGCTCCTAGGGTTTATGAAAATGGTCAATAGTTCAAATGCATAATGCATGTGAAAATGGCATCTAACCTATATGCTAGGTGTGAAACGTACCTACCGTAGGTGTGAAATGGTTCAAAACAACTTTCACCGAGGAAATATGTTTAAGAAACACTACTCCATGACACGATATTAGTTCATAACGACTCAAAATGGAAAAAACTATAGAGAAGTGGGTCCAAAAAATTATAAATAGTAATAAAATTTTCCAAATTACAATTCATTTGCACTATTCACCAATTTGGAGTTATTTGGTAAGTTTTCACCTGAGACTTCAATTGCCAATCTTGGGAGCTACAAGCGACCGTTCAACGAACCGTCCGGAGCAGGTTGGTGGTTACTTCCATACCTTTCATTTTAATGTTTTTATTTTAGTTTTTGTCGGTGGATTTTTTAGTTTGTCCAAGCCCTAGATGGCTTCGGCGCTACCCGCGGGCTATAACTATGCGGGTTGCAGGTAGGGAAGCAAATGCACAGTCAAAAAATAAACTGCCCGCAGGTACCTGCCACTGTATACAAATTAGCCTGCGGGTACGGCCGTGAAGAAATTTTTAATCATGAAATTGACCAAAATTTACTTGTTTTGCACTCTAGCATGGTTCTAGAGTGGAGGGAAAGAGAGCATGACCAGGTTGATGAGGCCGTGCACAATGATTTGCAAGCGCAACAAGAATTGCAAGCATGTGGTTTGTATAAGTACTAGAGTATAGGGGGTTTAAGGGCCCAAAACCTATTACTCCGTCATTTGATAGACTACTGGGATGTGGATGCTCAAAACTTCATCCTCAATGGGAAAACTCTGACACTGGAAATAGAGGACATCTATTTCATTACTGGTTTGTCCCGCAGAGGGGAGGTGGCTAGCCTTCGGTCTCAGACCGTGGGAGGTGGGATCACTGTTCAGGACTACATAGGGCGGTATTGTCCTGCAAACACACGAGCGGTGGGAAGCCAAGTGCCCATCAATGCCATAGTGGATCTGAGTACAAAGGTCATTGTGGCTACCCTGATGCGGATCACTGGATCCAAAGCCCTATACCAGGCATCTAGGATGGTGATGTTCTATGCATCACAATGCATGCAACCTACGATATTCGACTGGTGTACTACTCTGCTGGTGTCTATGAAGACACAATTGACAGAATGCAAAGAGGGGAAGGCCAAAAAATTCGGGTACGGTAGCATCCTATGCAACTTCTTCTTTGAGAGGGTTCCGGGGCTTAGTCCGAGGGTGGATGTCCCTCCTCACAGTCTCCATGATCCAGCTTTGACCCAGTGGGATGAGATCCTGACACAATAGGGTGGTGGCCATCTGGCGTCACCATATACTGAGGAGTTCTTCCGCTGGTGGAACCAGCAGGTGATCGCTATAGAGGACTATCCCTATGCGGGGATAGACTTCAGACAGGATCGTGACATGCCACTGTCACCAGGCGTAACGTTCGGAGACATCGGTGAGTACTCTTTTTTGGTTTTGTGTTTATTAAATTTTTATGGATTTTTTTATTATAGTTGAAATGCAAAAAATCATTTTGGTGGTAGTATCAAGTGCTAAAGTTTGACTGTTTGCTCATAGACAAAGGCCCAGTGAGACCCGAGGGCTTCTCGAGACATGGTCGTTGGGGTAGAGGTGAGGAGGCAGGAGACACTGCAGTAGGGCACACACTTCAGACATTGCGGCGCAACATATCATGGATGGTTGCTCGAGTACCACAGATAGAGGTAGTCCGACTACCTGAGGCCATGCAGCACCAAGTAGTGGGTGTTCCTGGTGAGTGGGTGTAGCTACTGCAGTGGGTAACCAATGCAGTACAGTACTTCTATGAGACACATCCCGTTGAGGCGGAAGCTAGGTCTTCTCGGAGGGAATAGATATCCCAGGGTCTCATTATTTTGTATCGATATGTATATTTTTGAGGGCTACGGGCTCCAGTTTTGTATGACACTACCATTTTTTGGACATATTTATATATATATATATATATATATAAAACTTTGGTTCTCGGTTCTACTACATGTGCGTATGTACAAACGTATGAATGTCTTTGTATTTATGTGATTCATGATGAATGTGACAAATGCCAATCTAATACATAGTTAGCGTATGCATCAGATATATAATTAAGACTTCTCGGAATATGGATATATGTAATTGAAATGAAATGTCTCTCCAAGAGTCGTACCTTAAGGAATATCCGTATTAATGTAGGGTCTCCTACACGGTACTGCCCATTTAGCTGAGACACAACTAGTTTTTAATCTAGGCGGACTTCTAAAGACTGGATGTCATGTGAAATAGCATCCTGAAGTAGCTCAATAATGGCACTATACTCAGCCACATTATTAGATGTAGGACTGAGACAAGCACCTCCTGAGGACAAAACTAGGTGGTCAGGTGAGAAGATAACCCAGGTAGCAGAATCAAGCTGCTGCGTATGTTAGCTAGCACCATTCGCGAAACCTAAGAATGTAGGATATCCCATTGACATCTGTCAATCAAACAAAGGCTAATCAGCAGACCCAACAACCAAAAGGAAAGCTAAACTATGTATAGAAAAACTAGACAATAGTGTACAAAAGTATCAGCCTGAACCAGAGGTTCAAGTGTAATACCGCTCGAGGTAGAGCCCATTTCTAGGATCCTTCAAGGAAAATCCCTCATAGTCTTCTAGCTCATAAGCTCCTTTTTCGAGGACACGCCTCACAATGTAAGGACCGTGCCACATGGGATTGAACTTGCCTGCCCCCGAGGGTTCTTTAGCTTGGTCATATAAGAGTACCAAGTTCACCTTCAACATATTTCGAGGGACGGACAGACCTATCATATTGAACCTTGACACGACTCTTGTTAACATCAATGGCCACAGTGGCATCTCGACGTTGCTCATCAAGTTGCTCGAGGTGTACTAAACGTTGCTCAATATCTGTCATATCAGGGAGGAGCTCTATGGCTAGCTTGAGCGAATGGATTTCGCATTCAATCAATAAAAGTGACTCCACACCATGAACTAACTGGAATGGTGAGAACTTGGTGGCAGTTTTAACTGCGGTTCGATATGCCCAAAAAGCAGGATATAACATGATATGCCAATTGGTCTTGCTTTGTTGGATGGTACGTTGGAGAATGGTCTTCAAAGAATTATTTACTGCTTCAACTTGACCATTCGCTTGAGGGTAGTAGGAAGACGAGTGTTCCTGACGAAACCCAAGCTTGAGAGACAAATCCTCCATCATCTTGTTTTGAAAGTGACTGCCATGGTCAATGACAATCTCTTTCGGGATACCGAACCGAGTGATAATTTGGTTGAACATGAAATGGGCTGCAGTAGCACCATCGGCTTTTATAGTAGGCATGGCCTCAACCCACTTGGAAAAATAATCCATGACCACGATAATATGGTGATGCCCTCCAGTTGAAGCTAGTTTGAAATCCATGAAATCTACCCCCCACTTAGTGAAGGGACCGACAGTGATGACCAGATGAAGGGGCGCTGGATGCGAGTGTATGTTCTGAGAAAACACCTGGAAAGGCTGACATCTCTTCAAAGTGTTAATACAATCTTTAAAGATGGCAGGCCAAAAATAACCAGCTCGCATGATACACTGGGCTATAGCAAGCTTGGATAAGTGACCGCCACACTCCCCCGCATGGCAATCATTAAGTACCCGTTCCTCTTCTTCGTGAGTCAAGCAACGACGGAGAATGGAATCCTTTCCTTGGTGATACAGAGTATCACCAACGATAGTATAATCTTTAGTGTGATGTCTCACACGCCATCGCTCATCTCGTGAATAATGCGAAGGAAACTTCAAAGTTTGGAGATATACAATGACATCCCTGTACCAAGGTTCCTCGGACGAGATAAGAAATAAGTGTTCATCCACAAAGGAATCTTCGTGGAAGGTCCGACATAAGCTCAGCGAACACCAGTGATTTCACTGATTTTGCCGAAGCAAAATCAAGATCAAATTCCTGAAGGATTACAATCCATTTATTATAATGTCCCCCAATAAGGCGTCATGATAGCATGAACTGAAATGGATTGATGTGAGATACAACTGTGGTTGTTGGAAGCAAAATGTAATGCCGTAACCGTTGGACTGCGTGGACAGTCGCAAGTGCCAGCTTTTCTATGTGAGTGTACCTTAGCTCAGCATCTACTAAATTTCGACTGAGATAATAGATAACATGCTCGATGAGCACATCATCTAACTGAACCAAGACCATGACAATAGTCTCTTGAGACGCAGCCACATAAAGAATGAAATCTCGTGTAAAGTCCGACGGACTAAGCACATGGGCCAATACCAAATATTTCTTAAGGGCGTCGAAAGACTGCTGGGCTCGCTCATCCCAGATAAAAGCCGTGTCTTTATTCAATAAGCGTGCGAAACCTTTGGTAATATTACCATAGTTAGCTATAAAATGACGTAGAAAAGTAACTCTCCCTTGGAAGCTCTGAAGTTGTAACAAATTACGTGGAGGAAGCAACTGAAGTATTGCCTCAACTTTGAGAGGATTGACTCTAATACCCTCTCTCAAAACTATGAATCCTAGAAGGCGACCAGTGCTAATAGCGAAGATGCATTTGTTTGGATTCAATCGAATTTTGTAGTGGATACATCATTCGAGAATCATACGGAGGTGCTCGGGGTTTCCACTCTCTTGCGATAATGGCCAGCAAGATCATCCAAGAAAACTTCCATAATCATCTTAAGATTGTGAAAGGCATAGGTCATGGCTCGCTGAAAAGTAGCTCCAGCGTTTTTAAGGCCGAAGGGAATTTTTCGATATGCAAATGTTCCCCATGGAAAAATAAATGCCGTCTTATGTTGGTCCGCGGGTTTGATTTGAATCTGATTATAACCCGAGAAGCCGTCCATGAATGAAAAAATCTCACTCCCCGCACAAGCATCCAATATTTGATCAATGAATGGCGTGGGGAAGTTGTCTTTCAGACATGCACGGTTCAAATCTCTAAAATCAGTGCATACATGGATCGTTCCCTACTTCTTATCCACAAGAACAGGGTTTGACACCCATTCGGTAAGGGGAACAGGGTAGATGAAACCAACTTTGAGCAGTTTCTCCACCTCTGCCTTGATAGCAGCTGCCTTCCTAGGGTTTACAACACATAAGCGTTGTCGAACTGGTTTAGCATTAGGATACGTTCTAATATCGTGTTCAACAATGTGGGGGTCTATTCTTGGCATCTCCTCGAATGACCAGGCGAAAGCTTCCCGAAGTTCTGTAAACAAGTCAGTGTAAATAGCGATCTCTTCAAGAGTGCAATCGGCACCGATGTAAATGTTCTCTATCTTTCCGAGAGTGTGAGAGATGTTGATTGAAGTGGTTGGGGAAATATTGGCCATATTCCCCTTCGCAAAAACATCATGCGACTCCAAAAGAGCCACAGGGTGACCAACCATCTCTACTAGAGTCATCCTAAACGCCTCTTGCTCAACGAGCTCGAGGTTGGGAAGGAAATAAGAGCAATGGTGTATATCTTCCCAAGGCCTCTCACTACCACACATGGCCTCGAGGATAGCTTCATCAGATGGTAAAGTACCATCAAGGCAATCGTGGGAGCAAGACGAGTTGGCTGCCCAAACTGGCAGCTTAACAGGATCTTCTTCAACTGTCTAGGAAGAAGAGAGATCCAGATCCACAATGGTTTGTTGGATGTGATCGTAAGAAAGCTCCGCTACAGATAAAGGCATAGACATCCCAACGTGCGCAATGTCTCCAAACATGGAATTCATGGATGGTAAAGTCCACGGATCATCTAAATAGGAGGTCCATAATAACATATTATTCGAAGGAGGAGATGCATTGTCGGTACTGGTTCCAATAAAATTCATAGGTGCAGAAAAATTATAAGTTCCCATCAATGAGGGGTACATTCCAACACCTATGTTCCCAGTTGTCGGCTGAGAATTAGAAACTTGCAGGACTACAGATCCCGTGGATGCTGTGGAAGGAGTGCCAACAAAATCCTGCTAATCGATCGTCACAATCTTGCCTTCATGGGGAAAGCAGATAACTGTAAGTACAGTAGACGCGACAGCCTTCATATCGTACATCTAGTTCTGACCTAGTAAAAGGTTGTAGTTGATGGGTGCATCAACCACTTCGACTTCGATAGGCATAGACTTACCTCCCAAGGATACAACAAGGGAAGGGATAATTACATGTGGCGTAAAAGATCTACCTTCGAATGTAGTGAGTGTAGTTCTAGACGTGAGTAGAGGAGGAGAGCCAAGAGCTTTCCAACAAGCTAACGACATTACTGACGTGGAGGCACCTTCATCAACCATAGTACGTTTGACAAAGCTCTTAAGAAAAACCACCTGGATTTGAAAAGCCACATGGTAAGGTAAGCGATGCTGGACATCAGTAGTATCGAACCTAATAACACTAGGATTTCCCCCATCCTAAACTCCTAACGCACTCAAAAGGGCATGCTTCTGAGAAGGATAGGCTTGCAAAACTTCAAGAGCCGACATGGCACATGGAGTTTGGCCCAAATATTCTATGTTGGAGTAGTTCTGGGTGGCTCAAGCATTGGGATTATGCGTGGAGCGTTTGAGAACACCTTTCGGTATCCGCGGCATAATGGAGGGCTTCTCGATATGCAAGGAATTTTCAGGAGGAGGGGGAGGATCATTACCCAAATTAGGTTGTGGTGCACCATAATCGCGCTGACGAGTAGCAACAAAAACCTTCGACTGAACCATATTCACACATCCATAACCACTAGTATTGGAAGAAGACGTTACCATTTCATTATTACCATAACCAGTGGTGGGAGCATACGAAGCCATGTTTTGCTGATGAGGAAGGGGATCCTTCAAGATAGCTGAGCTCTGTGCCAAATGCTTCGATGCTTCTTCAATTTGAGGACATAAGTGAGTAAGATGATCCTCCCCAAAAATATTGCAAAGGAATTTCACCTTATTCCTAGGTTTACGATCCTCACCAGCATTACCGCCTTCCCGAGGAGGGTTGGCATTCTCTTTACGAGGAGTATTACGATTGCTATTGTTATTACTTCCATTGTTTCCACCCCTACGTTTGTTTCTCCCCTTTTTCTTACCACCAGGTTGTTGTTTACCCAACGGTTTCGTTGATTGCACATTGTGTACATTAGATGTCGGAGTGGAAGCGAACAAGGTGGGAACCTGTCTGGGAGCAGACTGGTTTAGTGACAAATTTGCATTTGATTAGCTACCAAGTCTATAGGGCGAGTGCATGTGGACCCCACAATGCCATCGACATGTGGTCCAGGAACTGTCGTAGGCTCATGTTGGAATATTCAATCCTTCCTACCATTTAATTATTTACATAAGATGCTTTAATTAATCACTTGTGATTAATTCTATGTAATAATTGAGGAAATTGCCATTGTGAGGCCCACAAGGCAACTTGGGAGGATAAGATTCCATCTGAGGTGTGTTCTACAAGTCTCCTAGGCCACTTGGGCGCATTCCTAAACAATTCTGGATAAGATTTGTGAAGAAGGGCGCATTTGTGAAGAAAGCTGCCACTTTTACTGCTTTTTCCCCCAAAGGAAAGAGCTAGTCAACCTAGGAAAGTGTTTTATTCACCAAAAACTTTCCTTAACACTATTTCCACCCAAATTTTGTATTTAGTATTTTTTTTACCTATATTTCACCTTCATCTCACTAATTTAGCAATTTGTGAGATTTTGAGCATATTTGGAAAGCCAACTTGCCACCTAGGGGGGATGGGCAGTTTTAGAAAGTCTGATGGATGGAAGATTCTTTTGGAATATTTACCCATTCGAATTATTGCTGTAATGTTATTTAATAACAGCCTACAACATTCATATGTTGGTTGGTGTAATTATTATTCATGAGAAGTAATACAGAATTCCATTCTTGTGCATTATTTTTGTGTCTTTGAGTAGTTGTGTGAGATTTTTTATATGAGAGAGGTTAATTTCTTGCATATTTCTTGGATGTGATCTGATTTTCACATGGTATAAGAGCCATGAAGCTATTCCTTTCATATATTTATTGTCTTGCAGGATCCAACCGTCTCAGAAAGGGCGCATTGATCAATTCACAAGGTGAATTCTATTCTCTGCAGGGTGCATTTTGGAATCTAGAAGTGTTCTAATTCCAGTCCAAAAGTTATATCAGTTGCAGCAATGGATCATACACAGCATATCATCCTCACTCCTTTCAATTACTTTGAGTGGAAAGCATAGATGGAGATTCTACTGAGGAGCAAAGGGCTCTACAGGGTGACCATGGCAACAGAAGCTGAGCCAACCTCAGCAGTGGAGAAATATAAATGGCATAATTGAAAGGATGAATCCTATGGGCTGTTATGTCTCACTACATACAGATAAATATTATTTCATCTTGATGGCCTCACTTCACCCAATGAAGTATGGCTGAAACTTCAAGAATTGTTCGGTAAAACCGATGAATTGAGAGGCCACCAATTGGATAACGAGCTAGTCTCTTTGAGTCCACAGAATTTCGATAACCTACAAGACTTCTTATCCAAATTCAAGTCTCTTGTATTGCAGCTGAAGCAATGTGGAATAGACAAGAAAGATGAGCAATTAGTTTTGGCCATTCTCTCCAAGCTTGGCCCGAACTATTCAATTTTTGTCTCCACCTTCCATTCCACCCGGAAAGCAATTAAAAATTGGAAGAGCCCGTCACTTTCAGAATTCATGGAGTCATTAAATAAAGAGCAAGAAAAGATGGTCTTAATGGGAGCCATTGAAAATCCATCAAAAGACCATTGTCTAAGTGTTGGAGACTCAAAGAATTCGAAAGGAAAGAAGAAAGGCAACTTCAAGAAGCCCACCGGTGAGTGGAAAGACAAGCAGAATTTTAATGGAGAGCCATCAAACTTCAAGAAGAATCTGAACAAGAAGAATGAGAGGACAAAGTGCACATATTTCAGCCAGGGCTTTCATCCTGAAAGGTCTTGTATGAAGAAGAGCATCGACCAATTAACTCAGGCATTGGAGAAAGCCAACATCCCTCTCCCAGAGAGTGTAAGAAGAAAAGATGGAGGATCAAATTCCGATGACAAAGAGAGAGTTCATGCACTGATGGTTGGCACTTCCCAATATTCATCATTCATCATTGATTCCGGTGCTTCAAGACACATGGTGTCTGCAAGTAAGTATTTTACTTCACTTGACTCTTCCAGTGGTCTGAATATTGTATTGGGAGACAATTCTGAAACCTCTAGCAAAGGCAAAGGTAGCATAGATATCGAGTTTGGGTAATTTAATAATGTTTTATATGTCCCTGGAATTGCTGCAAACCTACTATTAGTCTACCAGATGACCCATACAGGGCTTCCCAAGAGAGTCACCTTTACCCCCAATGATGTTGAAATAGCAGACATTTCAATAGGAAAAATTATTACATTTGGTACTGCTGACCACTATTCTAGAATCTACAAGTTTTCTCATTTTGTGCCAAACTCCTCACCTTCTACTCTACTGACCCATGCCAATGAGTCCAGCAAGCTATGGCATGAAAGATTTGTCCACCTAAACTACAAATACCTTTCCCAACTTCATGAGAAAGAGATGGTTATAGGGATGCCCAATATCAAATTTTCCAAAGGTGTCTGTCAATCTTGCATCCTAGGAAAACACCCTGAGCACAAGAATGGGAGATCTACCACTGAGAGAATTGCTGCACCATTGGAACTTATACGCACTGACATAGTAGGTCCATTCCCTCATGAGTCATTGAATTCATCAAAATACATTCTCACTGTTATACCTCCATATTTCACAGTGTCGCATCTTCACCATAAAAATAGATGACGACACTTCCCCCTACTGCTTAAAACACCCAGAAGAGAAATATGACGAATGATCCTTGAAAGCAAACCTGTCTTGTCAAGAATCAACCCAACTGAGACTTCATATACCTACACTACCACACCTTGCTCAGCCTTAAGGGAGCGGTAATCCCCACTACCGTGCTATGCTCCTTCTCTGCCACGCGGTACTACCACGCTATGCTCAGTTTAAGGGGTGCGATACTCCCTTTTTAGCCTTTTTTCCATGGTTTGTGGAATCCTGATTTTCGAGAGATTTTTGAGGATTGGTATCCCTGATTCGATCCTAACTCACTTTATCATATTAGTGGGCCTGATCCACTAAACACTCCCAAGATCCATCCTTCTCTCTTGTTGGCTAACCCTACTACACACTATAAGAGAGAGACCTTCCATGAGCAAAGGGGAGGACTCTTGGAGACATTGGAGACATCAAACCTATGATCTTGAATCTTTGTGGAGATAGCTAGAGGAGAAAGCACTTGGAGCTGGGAGTTGGCTTGGACATCAAGAAACCATTGTAAGTGACTTCAAGTTGGTAATAAAACATAACTTGTCTTGTTTCCCAAATCATGTATATTGATCTTGTTTCAATCACATGATTTGTATTTATTATAGATTTAGATCCTAACTCATATTTCAAGTTGCTAGAGAATCGTATATGCTTGTATCTTGGTTTCATCCTGACAGGTTCATTCGTGAGGACTTGGAGATTGGAACGACCATTAAGACGAGCAACTGAATTGAAGGTCGGTTAGATCTCTTCCATTTCTTTCAGCAATATAATCTTGAGATATTTGTTTAGATCTAGGAATTCAAGGTAGCATTTGTTATCTTTTCGTCTTATTTTAGGGTCAGTTAAAGTCTACCTTAACCTAAGAGACTTTCTACCTATCCGTAGGGAGAATTTTCTACAACAAAAACTGGCAACTCCGCTGGTTTGAACCCCATTTGATTGATTAATTTCACTTTCAGTCATTTTTTATTGTGATTCTTCTTTCTCTTCAAACCAGTACTAAATTTTGGTCTCTTTGACCTTTATTCATCCCTTTCTCTCTACATCTTTCCTCCCTCTGTGATCAGTGAGTCCTCTAGGTTTGCAACAACCCTGAAAAATTCAATTTCTTTTTCAATAGTTGCATTTTTTTCCATCCTTTGCTACAATACCGTGCCCCCATTACTCTCTACAGCGCGGTAGTACCACGTACCCAACACTCTTACCAGAGCGGTAGTGTACTAGTACCACGCTTTAGTCAGCTTTTACCACGCAGTAGTGTCTGCATTTTTTCAATTTTTCTTTCCTGTTTGGTTTCCTGAGCTACTTTTTTTATTTTCTCTGCTTCAGTTTGGTGTTTTCTGTTGCTTACCACTATCCTGTTCATTGCATAGTCTTTGTCGTTTGTTTATTTCTCACTGTGAGCTTGATTATTTTATGAGTTAGTGGCATTATTTCTATATTGGGTCACCCATTCAGTTTGATTGCATTGGCTTGATCTTCCCATCACAACCAAACTGTTACTACTGTCCTTTTTTACTGGAGAGGATTGTGTATCTTTCATAATCACATTGTTCTTATAACTATCATCTTTTCCATTATTGTTATTAAAATCTATATTGGAAATTGTTATTGGAGAATATTTGTGTTGTTTGGATTGAAATGATCTAGCAGTATTATTGTGCATTAGGTAGTGAACCATTCAATTTGCCACATAAATTCTCATTTTTTGAAGCATTCTAGTTGCAAGATTAGTGAATTGGAAAGAAGTGTTTATTTCAGTTTGGATTTACTTAGAAAAAGAAAACAAAAAATTTATTTTGAAGTGGTTTTTCCTTGATTGTGAAAGTTTCATGCATTTATGATCGAAGAACTCTCTCTCTTCCATCGCTAGTTTTCATCGAATACAAGGCTTATTTCGATTCATTCTCACTTGCATGGTTTGGGTCGTCATAACACCACCAAGTTTCACGTCCATTTACCCGATTGAGTAATACAACCACTAAAATTAATCTCCCTAACTAAACCAACATTAACCTCACTTGAGGAAATCAAAAGAATTTGGTAGTTAGGCAGGACACCAGGGATATGCATCAAAATAATTCCCCCTTGTCATTTTCATCTGAGACACAGTTGTTGTCCTCTAGGAAACTAAAATCCTCTAGTATTTATTGACACGGTCATAGACCAGTTTGTGGAGGGGCCTCCTGACTGTTTTTAACTTTCAGGGGTTAAACCACCGCGAGATTGAGAACCGGTCGGATTCTGTGGAATTCCGCACTCCACTTATCCCTAAGGAAACATCGATCATTGTCTTCCTTGTATTCATAGTAATGCAAGGGTGATAAGGAAGAAGCACCAAAAACCTTTTCCAACGTGTCATGAACGAGGTATCTTAGTGACTTTTTTACTAGGGCTCTTTTACCCAGAATCCCTTTCGGTAGAGGGATATCCTTCTCATATTGGTCTCTCACATTGTATTGTTCGACTTGGATTTCATCACCTTGCGAAGGATACAACTTGTTGAGGTCTCCAGCTCTTAGTTAGGAGTTTGCTTGTTATCTCATCTTTATAGAGGGTCATTTTTTCTTTTTAGTGACTGCTTGTTGGCATTCTGGCCATTGTTTTTATCAGCTCGTTTACTGGGACACCAGTCTCAGTATAGATTTTAGAGCTTGCTTTTTTGGCCCGAGAGCCTTGCTTTTTCTAGCTCCTCTTTTGCACACTCAGTTGCATTAGAGTTTTTGAGTTATTTTGTTACGAGACTGCCCCCAGATTCTGTATTCCTACCATTATGTCAGAACCACCACGAAGATCATGAAGAGTATAGGGAAAAATCCCTCCACCACCACCACCGCCACACACCTCTGGTCCACCTGCATCACATATTCCTGCCCCTTCTGGCTGTAGTGCCGGTCGAGGGAACATTCCACCGCCGATACGCACTACATCTTCAGTTCCGCCTGTAACTATTACTCACATCACAGTCTCAGAACCTCTTGTAGTTTCTGCAACCACTAGTACATCTGAGACTCCCACTATTACTTCACCCACTGTTATTCCAGATATATCTACCACAGTGGACAACACTACAGCGGCTGAATCTAGTACATCCCAAGATACTAGACCGGAGGCCATCCTCCTTCCCGATGTCAACACTTCCCTTCCACCAGAGACTTTCTACGATGACACGGAAGGATCTGTTGGCACCACCAAAGGATCCGACCAGGATATATCTGGATTGATTCCAGTCCCGGGCGGGTACGTCGAAGTTATCGAAGAAACCCAACTTCCTGATACACCTTTTGAACCTGACTATGGCTTTATCACTTTCCAGGCGGAACCTCCGCCTGTTACCACGGTGCCATCCAATGTTCATCCACAGGAAATCAGTTCTTCCAGCAACATACCTCGTACAGTATCCCTCCCCAACCTCCCTCTGGGACATGAAATCATGGCCTCCATTCAGTCTAGTATGGTTAGTCTAGCTAACTCACCATTAGCATCGGCATAGTTTAAACGTGATACAGAGCAAATTCTCTCGTCAGCTTCTAGATATCCCCCTGCTGCTTGTCCTCTAGACTATCGGGCTCCCAACATTCCGTCTAGCACAGAGTTCCATCACTCCTATGCAAATGGCTCCGGACCTTCAGACGTTACTATACCTCTGTTCCCACTGGACCCTGAAAACCCTTTGCAGGATACAAACCTGGACCCAGTCTTCGATAGTCCTCCTATTGTTGAAGACACTATGGACGACACCCCCTATACCCCTCGATTAAATTCCCCACATTTAGTGCCATCACCCATGTTTGGCGCACATTCTATGAGGGATAACCCAGTTTTTTCTCCGTCCCCGACCGTCACATATGGAATACCCCCTCCACAAATCGACACCTTTGGCGTCATTCCCCAATCGACACTATCTCACCTTGCTAGTGATGGAATAACACCAAGTCATACCGCTGGATCATCCATATTGATTGGAGGTTCACCTTCATCCACTATCTACAACATTTCAGGAGGAGGACAATCGACTATTGTGACCCCTAATCCCAACAACCAACCCCCTCCTGGAAGGCCATCAACCCAACCTACTGGAGGAAAATCCTTTGTTGGAAACCCCGCTCCTAGTCACCAACCGCCTCCCATCGGGCCATCAACCCAACCTACTGGAGGACAACCCTTTGTTGGGAACCCCATTCCTAGTGAACAACCTCCTCCTATAGGGCCATCCAACCCATCTGCCGGAGGGCAACCCATCAGCACCATTCAACAGCCATCCCAACCACCGGCATCTGCTCAGTATGGTATGTACAACACACCTGGCAGCAGAAAACCTTATACTGGTTTTCCAACTGGGCCTCATCTTCAACATCCCTCGTCAAAAACGCTTCCTTCTTGGGGATCTCAAGTCCCACAGAGCGGGGGGTACTCATTGTTTGGAAACTGGAACTAAGCTGGGGGGCAATCTCAAATTCCCCTCAACTTGAATTCCTGCCTCCCCTATCCTTTGGCTGCAACAAATCCATGGAACCCATCCCTTCAATTCCCACATCTTCATCAAGGTGGAACCAACATTCCATGGACACCACTGTCGCAGCCACCCCCAACCCTGCTATGGGAAACCCTCCACTTACTCAAAGTAGTGGTAACATTCCTGGGACACAACAACTCTAGGGAACCTTTCCCCAACCAGGAGCAGTAACCATTCCTGGGATACAACAACCCCAGGGTACCATACCCACCATCCCCACTCAGCAGAACATCCAACAACTGGTTACCACAGTGATTCCTAGTCAGGTAATGACTTCCAACACACAACCGGTTAACCAGATGGCCTACTAACCCCAGAACTTCCAGCAGTACACTACGGGAAACACATATGGGTATAACACGCAGCAATATGCTATGCAGGGCCCCCCAGGTTTCTCTGCACCATACGGTTATTACTCATACCGGCAGACCAATCGTCAACTTCCCTTTTTGGCCACACTAGATTTACCCGATTTGTCGAGGCTCATTAATGATCCTATATGGCATGAACCTCACTGACCACCCATTCTAGCCAAACTTTCATCGGACATTCCTAAGTTCGATGCTAAGCCCGGGGAAGACCCTAAGAACCACGTGATGACCTTCCATCTTTGGTGTTCATCCAACTCATTGATGGACGATTCCATTCAACTACGATTCTTCCAGTGTACGCTTACCAGCACAGTAGAAAAATGGTACATCGAGCTGCCACAACACTCTTTCCACAATTTTAACACCTTGGCTATGCAGTTTCTGACCCATTTACAGCTCCCCATCCGGTATGAGACTGGAACAGAATTGTTAACCTCATTGTGTCAAACCAATTCTACACACATTTTGGATCACATCCATGAGTGGCGTCGATGCCATAGGCTAATCAAGGCACCCATTCCGAATCAGCTACTCGCTGATTGGTTCACAAAGTCATTCTTGCCTCCCATAGCCAGGGATATTTCTATGCGCGGGAAGGTCACGGAGGAACAAGCCATCTTGGCAACCCAGTACATGGATTTGGTATATACCCAATCCAGCACTTTACACGAACTTCTTCCCCATGCCGCCCACGTTACCACTGATCCAACGAAACCTGCCACTGAACCCCCCATTGATGGTATTGTCGGTTCAGTCAAGGCTCAGCATACCACCAACTCGACGGGGCAACCAGCTTCCGATTCCCCCGTTCTACCTCAGGCTGCATCAAAAGATTCTCCCTCTCCTGTTGTCTCCTCCGAAGTGAACGCAGTTCAATCTATGGCACAACCATCTGGAGGAAAGAAGAAGAACAATCGTGGTAAATCCAAGAAGAACCAGCAGGAGAATCCCAAGCCACAACCCACCCACAATGACCCGAAACCACATTGGAAGGCTAAGTTTCCCTGTCTCATTTGTCAAGACAATCACTACACGCGCGACTGTCCCTACAAGGATGAAGTCAACAAATTCATTAAAGGATCCTCTCACCTGGCAGTGTTAACTGACCCTTTCCCTCAGTACCAACAATAGATGGTTTCCCAAGAAACCCCACAAGGGGGAAACCCGAGCAACCCAACTCGCGGAGAGACGTCTGCAAATCGTGAAATCTTGATGACGAGTAATGAGGAGATTCACATAACCACTCGTTCAAAGACATATGAGAACCCCCCAAGTTCAAACAAATAGTCAGAGACAGCCAAAGGCAAGTCTCCTGTCGAAGATCCGTCTCCTACCCCTCCCCCTAATGGCCATCTCCATATCGAGAGACCGCTTACGGACATAGTGCTACGCCCACCCAAGGGCACCATATGAAAGGCGACTTTTAATCCCAATGTGCCAGCTGCCTAGAATTACAACATTGTTGAGGATTTAGCTCAAGCACCTTGCTCCATGTCGACTCTCGAGGTTCTTCAACACTGCCCTACGCAACGTAGAACCTTACTTTCAACACTAGGGGCAGTGGACCCAGATACTTCAAACACCATTATGTTTAACTTGGAGTATGCCAAACCTCAGCTTTCCCACCAGTTAGCCTTCCAGGTTCATACAAAAATCCATGGAAATAGCATCCATCGCACTGTTTTAGATGAAGGTGCCTCCACGTCGATCATGTATTTGAATTGTTGGAGAGGCTTCGGATCACCTGAATTCATGACGTCTCCCACCACTTTTAGGGCATTTGATGGACATGGTTTTCAACCTTCTGGACTCATTCCTGCAATTGGTGTTGAACTAGGGGAAAAATAGTATCCGTACACATCGAAGTCATGGATGCGCCATTGGCTTACAATCTTCTACTTGGTCGAAACTGGTTTTATGCCATGACCGCTATAGCATCTACTGTCTTTCGAATCATGTAATTTCCTCATGACGAGAAAATTGTCACCATAGATCAGCTTGATTACTGTATCCGAAACTCTCATCCGAACTCCGCCAACACCGTCCCGTTATTGGATCAGCCTCGGTACCGGTTCCGAGACGTTGGCGTTGGTCTTATGAAGGATTCTTCCCTTATTGGATTTTTCCCAGAGTTGGGGTCCCATGTTCAACAAGTCAACATGATATCATCGAATGTCACCCCTTCCAATGATTCTTGGGTGATCCCGAGTCCCACTGAGATTGAAAACTACGGCAACTTAATTCCATTGAATGGAAACCTCGCAGCGTACAAAGTGATCTAGTTAGCCACCGATTGGGTCGATTGTTCTACCCATCACATCGTGGCACAACTCTCGTCTGAGACTCATTCATCCCCCCCACTTATCGATCCTCTCACATTGATTTTTCCTGCTAATGAATCAATTATGGAGGTTATGTGCGGTGATGAGACACCATGAGGATATTTCCATCATCGATCTTTGTTCCCCACCATTCAGACGATTGAGCCCGGCACAAAATCTATCCCTTCACTTGGAATGGTTCAAGCCAAGTTTCCCACTTCCCTCGATGAAGTATTTTCCGAAGGAAACTTGGCCAACCTTATGGAAACCACTCCCATTGACATTTCAGTGAAGCTTGGTGTCGTGGAAAACATTCATATTGGCAAGACATGCACTCCCCTCTAAATGGAGTTCTACACTGCCTACTTTAAAACCTTCCGCAATGTTTTTGCTTGGAGTTATGAAGACATGCCAGGAATAGACCCCTCAATTGTGGTCCATGAGATTCCAACCTTTCCTGGCGCCCAACTTGTTCGGCAGAAACTCCGACCCATCCATCCTCATAAGGCAACCACTATTAAAGCAGAAGTTGAAAAATTTTGCATGCTGGTTTTATCTATCCTGTCCCATTGACAAAATGGGTATCTAATATCGTTCCCATAGCCAAGAAACAGGGAACGATTAGAGTCTGTGTCGATTACCGTGACTTGAACAAAGCTCGTCCAAAGGACAACTACCCAACTCCGTTCATCGACCAGATCATCAATAACTGTGCTGGGAGTGTCATCTTTTCATTTATGGATGGCTTTTTTGGCTATAATCAGATCGATATCCTCCCAGCCGACCAGCATAAAACAACCTTTATCTGCCCTTGGGTAATTTTTGCATATTGAAAGTTACCTTTTGGCCTTAAAAATGCCGGGGCAACTTTCCAACGGGCGATGTCGTATGCATTTCACGATATCAAACATATTGTAGAACCGTATCTTGATGAACTTCCCGCTCATTCTCAGACCTGGGAAGACCACCCTGGTCACTTAGGTGCCATTTTTGAAAGGTGCCATCGCTACAATATCCGTTTGAATCCACAAAAGTGTGTCTTTTGCGTTGAAGCTAGAAAATTTTTGGGATTCATAATCTCCAAAAGCGGGATACGCTTAGATCCTGCGAAGGTAAAATCTATTTTAGCCCTGCCTTCCCCCACGAACATACCAGAACTTCAAAGTTTGCAAGGGAACGCAAACTTTCTATGCCATTTCATTTGTAATTTTTCCAAGATAACAAGGTTATATGAGGCTTCTCAAGAAGAACAATCCTTTCATATAGGACGACGAAGCCCAACGCTCCTTTGATAATCTAAAGGCGGCCTTAACTAAAGATCATGTGATTCAACCCCCCAATTACACACGTGATTACATTCTTTATCTCGCAGCTTCAATTTCCACCATTGGTATGGTGCTAGTCCAAGAAGACAATAACAACATAAAACATGTGGTATACTATCTTAGTAAGAGTCTTGTCGACTCCGAAACGCGTTATTCACATGTTGAAAAACTAGCTCTGGCAACAGTTTTCGCTGTCCAGAGGTTCTATCATTACATTTTACTCCGCCGGACCACTGTTATAGCGGTTTTCAATCCAATGTATTATATCCTCATGCATCAAGTGCTTGGGGGAAAATATTCTCGTTGGATCGTCATCCTACAAGAGTTTGACTTGGAATTTGCCAAAGCCAAGTCCAAGAAGTCTTTGGTCTTTGTTGAGTTGGTTTGTAACCTTCCCCACGCTATCGAGCAACCCAAGCCCATCGATTCTCTTCTTGATGAATCGTTGTTCCTCATTAGCAAGTCAAACCCATGGTACAGGAATATTTTATTATATCTCCAAACCCAATGTTTCCGCCCCGACCTCACTCTCAATGAACGTCGACGTATCCGACATCACGCTAAGTACTACCTCATAGTCAACGATACCCTTTATCGACGTGGTGTTGATACTGTTCTTCAACGCTGTTTGACTTTATATGAAGTGGAACGCGTTCTTAATGACTGACACGCTGGAGCATGTGGTGGTCATCTCTCTGGGATGGCTACAACCCAGAAGATACTGCGAGCAGGATATTTCTGGCCCTCGATTTTCAAAAACTGCATTGAAACGGTTAAGAAATGTCCACCCTGTCAATTCTTTCATAGTAAGACACGCTCACATCCTGCTCCACTCCATCCTATTATTTTTGTCGGCCCCTTTTCCAAATGGGGCATAGATTTCATGCACTATAAGCCCACTTCAGTCGGGGGGCATAGCTATGTCATAGTAGCTGTCGACTATTTCACAAAATGGGCTAAAGCGATGCCTACTTATGCTGAAGATGGGAAAACAACAACACAATTCATATTCAATCACATTATATCTAGGTTTGGTGTCCCACAATACATTGTGACTGATAATGGATCCCACTTTAGGAACCATATGATTGAGGAACTGATTGCCAAGTTGGGTTTTCGTCATGAAAACTCAACCCCATACTATCCACAAGCTAATGGCCAAGTCGAATCCATTAACAAAGTTCTGAAACGAATGATTCAGCGTATTGTGGGTACTCATAAGTCCAACTGGCACTCAGCTCTGTTTTTGGCACTATGGGCATACCGAACCTCAGTAAAAAGTGCTACCGGGTTCACACCATTCCAACTGGTGTATGGCTTGGAAGCCATTTTACCAATTGAATGTGAAATTCCATCACTTAAGATAGCCATAGAGCTACTTCCCCACACCACTTCTGAAGAGGAACGGTTTCTATACCTAGCCAAGCTAGATGAAACTTGCTGAGACGCTGCTTTAGCCAACGAAGCTCATAAAAAATGCGTGAAAGCACAGTATGACAAATCCATTCAACCTCAGGTTTTCAATGAAGGTGATCTTGTACTCACATATGATCAAATGCACGATAAACTTGGAAAAGGAAAACTAGAACCTATGTGGTACGACCCCTTTGTTGTAAAACGTGTCTTGGAGAAAGGAGTCTATGAACTTGTCGATTGTGATGGCACACCATTGGCACGGCTCTGCAATGGGCTGTACCTCAAATGCTTCTACACGTAGGGTTATCCTGCGTGAGATACTTTTTGTACATAATGTACCTAGTTTGTTTTCATTTATTTTTTGTGTGCACGCACGGACCTCATGTACCCATTATTACCTTGACTTGTGCTTTTATGCAGAGATGTTTTCCTACTTCAAATTCGTTGATGGTGCGAGCCAACATACCCGGAACCTCGCTTCCGCAGCATGGGTAATCTATTCTCCCATTGGCGAGTTGCTATCTTCAGGAGCCAATTGTTTGGGTTCCGCAACCAACAATATCGCAGAGTACCATGCAGTCATCGGACTCTTCATGGAGGTTGCTTCCATTGGAATTGACTCCCTATCAGTCTTTCTATACTCCCAACTCATGGTTTCTCATATGAATCGTGTTTACACAGTTTGTGATCCTATCCTACTTCGCTGATTTCGAAGGGTACGCCTCTTGGAATGATCTTTTAATTTTATTTCATATCAACACATACCAAGAGAATTCAATTGTATAGTTGATTCATTAGCTAATTAGATTTCGGATTGGCATCTTGCCCATACATAAAAACACATCATAAAATGAACACACAAGTCATTGTAAATAAATAGGTCATAAAAGTAGGTCCATGTATATATCACTGCATATAAAGGTGTTTTTTCCAATACATAAATTTTGTGTTTTAAAGACAAAATTTGGGACCTAGTCCCATACAAACATTTGGCTCTCAAAGCCTACATATCATGTACATGCCGCCAAAAGATAAAAGCTACCATCTAAGGAGATCTGGGAGATCTATCATGTTCATCCTCAGATTCCTCACGCTGCTGGTGATAACACACTATAGCCCGAGCCACCCTACGGAGGAGTCGGCCAATACGCCTAGGCACACCTACGGTATGCCGCTGGAGATGCAAAGGGATGTTGTCCATCCTCATAGTGGGGACACCGTGGGTTAAACCTTGTAGGTCCCTCTCTATCTCCTGGACCCCTCCCACCTCATCCTCATCTTCTTCCTCGTCCGGAGCGGCTCAATGATCAACACCACCTCGACGTAACGACGAGTACCCTACAGGTCTCTGTGGTCCATGATCTGTGACATGCACACGTATATATATTAAAATCTTTTTTACACATTCTAAAAAACAATAAAAAACATATATTAAAAAAATTAAAAAACACATTTATGAAGGTCATACCTATATTGTCCCAATCCTCATCTTCTGGCAGTGCCAAGTCTATGTCCTCACAGAAGTCCACCCCTGCATAGGGGTATTCATTGATCATCACGATCTGTTCCTCAAGCCACGAGAAGAAATCCTCACCGAAAGCCAAACACTACGGCCCTCCAAGTCGTCTTGCATACTCACTCCATCGAGCCATCCATGGCTTAGTGGGTGGACAGGGGGGCATGGTCAGCTGTGGACGCAACAACGACACCCTTTCCAAGAAGAAGGTGACCAAGATGCTCCCGTACCCAAATTGAGAGTTCTCTCCAAGCCTACACTTGTTCACTTGCTCTTTGAGGTTGGTCAATACTGCCTCACACTAGTTGAATATTGTTCCTTCCATGCAATCCACTGCAAGATTCATCTGTGTACGGGACACCTGATGGGGATTCGTACTCCCTACTACATGTGTGATGGTGAACAACACAGTTTTTAAAGGAAGTTCTACAATGTCCTTAATGACCACCTTACCACTTTTCTTCCCCGAAGCTTGACGACAATAATGAGCAATTAAAGCATCAGTGCTCGCCTCTGAGGCCGTGAACCCAGTAAAAATCACCTGGGCTCCTCTCTTTGAGAGGCCCATAAGGAAATAAATGTCCTCGAGTTCAATCTCGAGGGTGTGTTCTCCAACTCGGAAAACTTGAATGTCGGGGTCCCACATTTGAATAATATGGGTGAGAAGTTTTTCCTGCTTACGGATACCTTTAGTCCTGAATAATTCCAACAAACCACATTCATGCAATGCAGTCAAGGTCTCTTGGTCATCTTCGGCCAACAAATAATACGCCTCATGCTCTCTTTCTTTCCAATTGACCATTTTTCTCCAAACAAGTTGCAAACACCTGCAAAAGGTCATGGGAAACATTTATCAATTATTTAATAACTTGATCTCAGCTAAAGGTTGAAGAAAAATCAAATTTTTCATCTTAAAAATCGCCACTATTGTGCCCGGGGGCAACACGACTGCGCGGTACTGCATAGTACCACGCCCCTATTTAACCCTACAACACGGTACTATTACACAGTACCGCGTTTCCCGATATAGCTGCCGTGCGGTATTGGGGAAGGCAAAAATTTCCTATTAGGGCCTGCCCAAAAAATTATTTTTCCCTACTGAAATCAAATTATTTATCTATGAAATGAAAGAGGGGCTTGAAAGCTCTTACCTGGCATGAACGGCTGTTGAAACGGTGCTCCGCATCTCCAGATATGAACTCTTGAATTTTTTGCTCCTCAATGGGTAAAATCTCCTCTTTGGACAAATGCACAAGTGAAATGGTAACTTTCCACATTTACCTATTCCTTATATAACTTTTTCACTTATTTTTTTTACTCATTATTTTATCTGGTTAAATTAAAAGCCATTTTACATTACTAATATCTGGTTCCATGAGCATTTGTTGACAGGGTCTCCTTTGAAAATGTTCACACTGGCGTTCATTTATTATTTGACCTTCATTTCGAGCCTACTTTATCTTTTTCGTGCTCCGGATTAAAACTTGAAAAAGATTCCAAGCGCTTTTACACTCGTATCATGCTTGTCAAACTTAAGTAAATGGTGTCGAGTTTAGTCAACTTTACTCATGCTCATTAAACAATGAGGAAAGTATTATCCTGGTTGTATTTTTTTTTTTTCGGACCAGAATAATTAAAAATTACAAAAAAGACCATTGGAGTCCATAGTTAAGCTCTTTACAGACTCCCTAAAATTGAAAAGATTGCCGAGTGATCTTGTATCTTTCACACTTGTAAAAGTATTTGAAAGGTCGTCTATTCAGTGATAGGTTACCCCTTTTTCGGCCCGTCTAGACTATTTACGAGAAAGCTATACCTCAGTCAATTTTTGACTGAGAGAGTTCTCTCGGGAATTGTTTTACACTTTTTCAGGATTGAGGGACTAAATTTATGAAAAAGTACACTTTGGAGCCTTCTTTAAGTTTTTCAGGCTCTCTAAATGTGAAAAACTACCAAGTTTTCCTTCCTTGGACTCGTTAAAATTTGACATCGAAAGACCCACTTTGGGACGAACCCCTCCTTTCTCAGGTTCGTAAAGCATGTGAGATTGGACTCATCTATGAGATGGGCTATACCGAGCATCTGTTATCCTCTTCAAGCTCGAAAAAACAACAAATAGGTACTTGTCTATCACGTCGGGGGAAAATGGGAAACAAGTCGAGTTTATTTTGTTGGCAGGTTGTTAGTCGTCACGTTTGAACATGGCATGTGTCTGTCCCTTGTCTATTTTTGGGTATCAATTCTCGCTGAGTTATGGTCATCATCCTGAGTCATCTCTCTGGCCATGAGCCTACTCATTCGATGTCTATCCTTTGCCATCAATAATCCCTACTGCCAAGTCCTGTTACATGCTGTTATATGTTCAAAGGGTTGCATTGTTCAGCATCATTCATTGTGTCAGACCTTCGCTGTGTCAGTACATGTTCTATCATTTCATTGTCCTATACTATCTTTTGTTCCGATTTCGTGTCGATGATGTGGGAATCATATTGGCCCACCTTCGGCGAGTCTATTCCCGTCGATGCCAAATCACCATCCGGGAATTGGACTTAGGAATCAAACACTAGTACCTTGGTACCTGCATGCCTCAATGGTAGGTTTCCTCGTGTTCGACAGTAGGTTTATATCATCGACCTCTGATTGAACGATCTCTTGAATGCTCGACATCAACTCATTTATTCGCATTTCGTTGAGATGTACTACAGATACCTTATGGATCATCGTCATCATTGGTGATTTCCCTCGCATTTGTTAACGGTTCACATTATTGACCGGTAATCAAATGGTTTCTACCATGTTTGACTTCAACACCTTGTAATCACATGGCTAGATTCGTATCATTTGCGATTGAGTAGAAGACCCTGGACGTGCCTTTGTACTTTGATTGCATTCAGGTTGCGATGGATATTCCCTTTGTATTGTCACACAGATCCACTTTTTGTAATGTCCCCATTTTGACCCCCTTTGTATTAAATCGTAAATGATGTAAATATTGTAATTTAATCATGGTGAGGAGCTCAAGGCCAAGGCCCCACCATTGATTTAGCGTTTCATGTATCGGCAATTAAAAATAGATGCCCATGGTTCTTGTGCGAGATGGGCACACTGTAAATAAGACACCATGTAAATACGAATTTTAATGGACAAACCCACAACCGGCTATGCAATGCAACAAAAGAGATGGGGCATGATTCTACAAGGAAAAGGGAGGGAAATTATTCAAACCCTTGAGCCAATGGTATTAATCCATGTATCAATGGGGAAACCCATAAACCATCAACTAACCATTTTGTCTCATGTACCCAATCATTTAATTTTTCCAAGAAATTGGTTAAGGCAGTTAATGTCTTGGGATGGGAGAGGTATGGCAGTCAGATTTTCGTGCATGGGCAAGCTACCAACCTGAAAATCGTATTTTTGGCTTGCTGGGCAAGAAAACCCCCACGAAATGCTACCCAAGGCCATTCCTCATGCATCACGTTCTTCCTCTCACGCAGATTGAGCTCACAGGAAGTTATCCTCACGTTTTTGACCATAACCCTGTGTTTTTCCATGCCCAGGAACTCGTTTTTGGATTGTGCAACAGCTGGGGAAGGAGGGACGCGAATTGGGACCGAGGGTGAGGGCGTTTTTGGCCCTAGGGCGTTTTTCTGGAATGGGTTTTGCTTCCCCAGTCGAATTTCCAAAGTGCCAATACGTTTTGAGTCTACCCACGTTCTTCTGAAGTCCAGGAAACCCCATCTCATGCATCTCACTGTTGGAAACGTTTTCTCATGCTCAACAAGTGTAGGTTGCTGTCAGGTGCATCCCTGTTTTGTTTGGAACCCATGAGTAAGAAACTGGAATGGTAGTGGAAAGAATTGGCTTGATAAACCTAGTGTAGGGAGTATCCTCTCAAGAAGATTAAGAGGGCTGGCTACTTTTCTATGCACACCCTGAGAGCACTAGAGAGGAAGGTATGGCTTGAGGGACTGTATGGCAGTGAAGAGAATACTTCCTGGTGTTGGGTGTGTAGGCATTGTGAGTGCCAAGCTAGATAGATCTGAGAGAGGTACCCATAGCTCTGTAGTTGAGCTCACTAGCTTAGCAATTCTTCCTTTCCATCTCCTAGCAGCCTGATAAACCCAATTGTAGATTGGCTTGGCTCATTTTGGTGTATGCTTGGCTATGTGTGAGTCTGCTGTTCCCTGGTTCCTTGTAGAGATCATGCCCAGCTCGGGGGGTGGCAGTGGTGCTGAGAGATTAAGGAGCACACTGGCCTATGGTTGGGTGGAACGTTGCAGTTGCATAGCCAGTTGCTTGGGACTGCCTTATTGAGATAAGTATTCTCTTGTGTAAATTGGCAATTATCATTTGATGAATGTTATGAATGTATGTGGATGTATTAAACGAAATTGCTTCTGCTGTGTTTTTAAAAGTTTATGCATTTCCATATGATCTTGTATAGTTCTGCACAGATCTTTACTTCATGGCTGTCACAGAATCTTGAATGTGTGTTAGAGATCAACAACATTGATTTGATTTCAGTCGTTTTTCCATAGTATGCATAGATACAGGTCCTTGCATCAACGATTTTAATTCCAACGTTTTGGGGCTAATTGCCCGGATTGTGTACCACGTCCTCTCTATCCTGCTGTATGGTAGGAGGGGACACTACACTTTTGTATTGGTCGTGGCTATGTCATTACTGTCTCATGGATCTACGCTTGTTCATAGTAGCCATGATTTGTCTACAGTCTATATCATCTCAGTACTCATGGATCTGCAATGTATTGGTCGACAACCATGCTTTGAGTCAATTGTTTTCGAGCATGGGAATTCCCACCTCGATGGTATGTCTAACATTTTGTTTCTGTTTCAGCTCCTTGTTGCTCTCCTCGATGCTATCTCTACACAGTATTTGTAAAGTCTTTCGGCCATCAGTTCATTTTGACCTCACACTTTAGGGGGCATCTGTTATACCTCCATATTTCACAGTGTCGCATCTTCACCATAAAAATAGATGACGACACTTCCCCCTACTGCTTAAAGCACCCGGAAGAGAAATATGATGAATGATCCTTGAAAGCAAACCTCTCCTGTCAAGAATCAACCCAGCTGAGACTTCATATACCTACACTACCGTGCCTTGATTAGCCTTAAGGGAGTGGTAGTCCCGACTACCATGCTATGATCCTTCTCTGCCACGCGGTACTACCGCACTATGCTCAGTTTAAGGGCTGCGGTACTCCCTTTTTAGCCTTTTTTCCATGGTTTGTGGAATCCTGATTTTCGAGAGATTTTTGAGGATTGGTATCCCTGATTCGATCCTAACTCACTTTCTCATATTAGTGGGCCTGATCCACTAAACACTCCCAAGATCCATCCTTCTCTCTTGTTTGTTAACCCTACTACACACTATAAGAGAGAGGCCTTCCATGAGCAAAGGGGAGGACTCTTGGAGAGATCAAACCTATGATCTTGAATCTTTGTGGAGATAGCTAGAGGAGAAAGCACTTGGAGCTGGGAGTTGGATTGGACATCAAGCAACCATTGTAAGTGACTTCAAGTTGGTAATAAAACATAACTTGTCTTGTTTCCCAAATCATGTATATTGATCTTGTTTCAATCACATGATTTGTATTTATTATAGATTTAGATCCTAACTCATATTTCAAGTTGCTAGAGAATCGTATATGATTGTATCTTGGTTTCATCCTGACAGGTTCATTCGCGAGGACTTGGAGATTGGAACGACCAGGATGAGCAACTGAATCGAAGGTCAGTTAGATCTCTTCCATTTCTTTCAGCAATATAATCTTGAGATATTTGTTTAGATCTAGGAATTCAAGGTAGCATTTGTTATCTTTTTGTCTTAGTTTAGGGTCAGTTAAATTCTACCTTAACCTAAGAGAGTTTCTACCTATCCGTAGGGAGAAATTTCTACAACACTCACATTCATAGATGATTTTAACAGGTACTGTTGGGTTTATTTCATCAAGCTTAAATTAGAAGTTTTTGGGTTTTTCAAGCTATTCAAAGCCTCAGTTGAGAATCTGTCTGGTAGGCATATTAAAGTGTTAAGGTCTGATAATGGTGGTGAGTATGTGAAATCAGAGTTTCAGCAATTTTGTGCCTCACGGGGCATACGGATGCAACACACAGTTCCATATACACCTCAACAGAATGGGGTTGTTGAGAGAAAGAACAGATCTCTTAAGGAGATGGCCACATGCATGCTTGAGGAAAAAGGTTTGTCTCCTAAGATATGGGCTAAAGAAATAAATTGTGCCACCTATATTCAGAATAGAGTGCCACACAAAGCTCTCAAAGGTATCACTCCTTTCGAGGCTTGGACAAGTAAAAAACCAGATATCTCTCATTTCAGGATTTTTGGCTCAAAGGCTTGGGCTAGGATTCCGATTGAGAAGAGGAGGGCTGTGCAGCCCCAAATCCAACCATGTTTGTTTGTGGGATATTTAGAGGACTCCAAAGCATATAAGTTTCTGAACATGACAACTCATAAAGCATTCATCGAAAGAAGTGTGCAGTTTGAGGAAGAGCCCTCTCAGAGTGCAGAAATTGGAGACTCATCTTCACCACCAACTGAAGAAGAAGTAAGTGATGTTGATATTTTTGATTCTAATATTTATGATGAAGAGGATCAATTTATTTCAGATGCAAAATCACCTACAAGTCCTAAGTGGGATGCAAAAACTTTGCAAGCAGCAGGTGAACTAGTAGGTAACCCTCAGGACCAAAGGAGGACTAGATCACAGTTTGAGACTACTCTCAATGTGAATGATCCTTATCTTTCTGAGAAGTGCTATATGATGATAGATTCTGATCCAAAAACATATGAGGATGCCTCACATGATCTTAGATGGAATATTTCTATGGATGAGGAGTTTCAGTCTTTGCAGAAGAATGAAACTTGGGAGCTAGTCAAGTTCCCCGCAGGCAGAAAGTTGGTAAGATGCAAAATGGATTTATAAGACTAAATGTGCAGAGGATGGTACAACCATTAAGTACAAGGCAAGTCTGGTGGAAAAGGGCTATTCTCAAGTCCAAGGACTTGATTATAATGAAACATTTGCACTGGTAGCTCAGAAAGACTCCATTAGACTAGTTTTTGCAGTGGCAGCTTCCAAGTGGTGGGAAGTACATTACATGGATGTGAAAAGTGCTTTCCTCCATGGGGAACTCTAGGAGGAGATATATATGAAGTAGCCACAGGGGTAAACATCAGATCCAAACCTTGTTTGCAGGTTGAAAAAATCTTTGTATGGACTCAAGCAAGCCCCCAGGGCTTGGTATGCAAAGATGGACAGTTTTTTGCTGTCACAATCCTATGTTCGGTGTAAATCTGATCCAAATGTCTATATGAAGTTTGATGATGGTTTTATTATGTTAATAGTGCTATATGTTGATGATTTACTTATCACAGGTGATAGAACTGAACAAATAGTAGCTCTTAAGACCGCAATGCACCAAGCATTCTCCAAGAGTGACTTGGGAATTCTCAAGCAATTTTTGGGGCTTGAAATTTCACAAACAAAAGAAGGTACAAAGGTATGTCAGTCAAAGTATGCTTCTGATATGTTGAAGAAGTTTAAGATGGCTGATTGCAAGCCTTCTAAGACTCCATTCCTTTCTGGAGTCAGAATGGAAGAAGCAGAATATACACTGCTTTTTGACAGTACACTCTATAGACAGTTGATTGGCAGCTTACTCTACTTGACTCACACTCATCCAGATCTTGCATATGCTGTGAGTGTGGAATCTACATACATGGAGCAGCCACATGAGTTACATTGGAGGGATGCAAAAAGAATCCTTCATTATGTGCAGGGCACAAAGAGTGATGGGATTCACTATGTGGCAGATTCTAGCTTAGATCTCTTGGGTTTCACAGATTCGGATTGGGCTGGTGAGAGCCTTGATAGGAAATCCACATCAGGATTTGTTTTCATGCTTGGAGGTGGCCTTGTTTGCTGGTCCAGAAAGAAACAGAATGCCATAGCACTATCTTCAGTGGAGGCAGAGTACAGAGGAGCAGTGAATGCTGCTACACAGTGTGTCTGGTTGCAAGGGATTTTGTCTGAGTTTGAGATTGCTTTCAGTACTCCTACTGTCATTTATTGTGACAACCAGACTGCCATTAGAGTTTCATGTGATCCAGTACAAAGTTAGAGGACCAAGCACATAGAGATTCATATGCACTACATCAGAGGACTAGTGCATGACCAGATCGTAGATTTGCAGTATTGCCCCACAGGTGAGCAAACTGCAGATATCTTCACCAAGGCTTTCACATAGAAGACATTCAGCTATCTTAGATCACTGCTTG
This sequence comes from Larix kaempferi, assembly GCA_027924585.1. Classification (NCBI taxonomy): domain Eukaryota; kingdom Viridiplantae; phylum Streptophyta; class Pinopsida; order Pinales; family Pinaceae; genus Larix; species Larix kaempferi. The sequence continues at coordinate 6,796,862 of BSBM01000951.1, read as the reverse complement.
GGATGGTTAGACATGTGGTGGAGTAAAGGGTTGATCATCAACCTTTCAATTTTGATATGTCCATGTTTTGAGGGAAGGTTTTTCCCATGAGGTTTTCCTTCTATCCTTGTTTTGTGGAGCGAAAGTATTTTGTACGGGATTACCAAGTCTTGTTACTGGGCCCTTAGCATTTTTATATATTCTAATTTTTTAGACCATTCAAGTCAGACTCAAGAGGGGGTGTTGGAATATTTAATCCTTCCTACCATTTAATTATTTAGATAAGATGCTTTAATTAATCACTTGTGATTAATTCTATGTAATAATTGAGGAAATTGCCATTGTGAGGCCCATAAGGCAACTTGGGAGGATAAGATTCCATCTGAGGTGTGTTCTACAAGTCTCCTAGGACACCTGGGTGCATTCATAAACAATTCTGGATAAGATTTGTGAAGAAAGCTGCTGCTTTTATTGCTTTTTTGTTAAGATCCTAGTGGGCGGCCTTCACTAACACCTCGGGGTTTTGGTGTAACGGTTTGTATCATTTGGTATCAGAGCCTCCACCCAGGTTCAAGTCACAGAGTGGGTGGTAATGTCGGCATTGCAGTGTTTTCCTGAGGCTCGTACGGTGCAAAGGGGACACCACCGTACGGACGCACATCCAGCCCAGAGTCTGGACTGTGGAGCGTGGTGGGATGTTAAGATCCTAATGGACGGCCTTCACTAACATATCGAGGTTTTGGTGTAACGGTTCGTATCATCTGGTATCAGAGCATCCAACCATGTTCGAGTCACAGAGCGGGTGGCAATGCCAGCATTGCAGTGTTCGCTCGGGGCTCTTATGGCGCAAAGGGGACACCACCGTACGGGTGCACATCCAGCCCAGAGTCTGGACTGCGGAGCGTGGTGGGATGTTAAGATCCTGGTGGGCGGCCTTCACTAACATCTCGAGGTTTTGATGCAATGGTTCATATCATTTGGTATCAGAGCGTCCACCCAGGTTCAAGTCACAGAGTGGGTGGCAACATCGGCATTGCAGTGTTCGCCCGAGGCTCGTACGGCTCAAAGGGGACACCACCGTATGGGCGCACATCCAGCCCAGAGTCTGGACTGCGGAGCATGGTGGGATGTTAAGATCCTAGTGGGAGGCCTTCGAGATGTTAGTGAAGGCCACCCACCAGGATATTAACATGCCACCACACTCCGCAGTCCAGACTCTGGGCTGGATGTGTGCCCGTATGGTGGTGTCCCCTTTGCGCCATATGAGCCCCGGGCGAACACTGCAATGCCGGCGTTGCCACCCGCTCTGTGACTCGAACCTGGGTGGAGGATATGATACCAAATGATATGAACCGTTACACCAAAACCTCGAGATGTTAGTGAAGGCCGCCCACCAGGATCTTAACATCCCACCACGCTCCGCAATCCAGACTCTGGGCTGGATGTGCGCCCGTACGGTGGTGTCCCCTTTGCGATGTACGAGCCCTAGGCGAACACTGCAATGCCGACGTTTCCACCCGCTCTGTGACTTGAACCTGGGTGGAGGCTCTAATACCAGATGATATGAACCGTTACACCAAAACCTCGAGATGTTAGTGAAGGTTTCCCACCAGGATCTTAACATTTTTCCCCCAAAGGAAAGAGCTAGTCAACCTAGGAAAGTGTTTTATTCACCAAAAACTTTCCTTAACACTATTTCCACCCAAATTTCATATTTGGTATTTTTTTTTACCTATATTTCACCTTCATCTCACTAATTTAGCAATTCGTGAGCTTTTGAGCAGATTTGAAAAGCCAACTTGCCACCTAGGGGGGATGGGCAGTTTTAGAAAGTCTGATGGATGGAAGATTCTTTTGGCATCTTTAGCCATTCAAATTATTGCTATAATGTTATTTAATAACAGCCTACAACATTCATATGTTGGCTGGTGTAATTATTATTCATGAAAAGTAATACAGAATTCCATTCTTGTGCATTATTTTTGTGTCTTTGAGCAGTTGTGTGAGATTTTTTATATGAGAGAGGTTAATTTCTTGCATATTTCTTGGATGTGATCTGATTTTCACAGCTCATGTCTTGTTCTCGGTGCATCAGGAATAATGTCATACAAAATGCTAGACTGAGAATAAAGTAGATCTAACTGCTGGACTTTCAAGATAGCTTGTTCCTCAGTCACAATGCCGGACATCGGAACATCCTTAGCAATGTATGGGAGTAGAGACTTGAGGAACCATTCCAATAGGAAATCTGGAGGCATGTTGGCTTTCACTAATCTCTTTCAACGATGCCACTCTTGAACGTGGTCAGAAATATGTGTGGCCTTATTCTAACAGAAGGTGGACAACAACTCAATACCAGTATCATAACGAACCGGTAACTGGAAATGGTCTAAGAAAACCAAAGCAATCTCGTTGAATCCCCTATAGGTGTTTCCAGGAAACTCCACATACCACTTCACGGTTGCACCCGTGAGGGTGCGTTGAAATAGTCGTAATCTAATGGAATCATGATTCAAAGAGTTGGAGGAGCAGCAAAGGTGAAACGTCGTGACATGATCTCCTGGGTCCTCACCACCTTTCCCCTCAAACTTTGGAATGTTTGAAGGGAGCTTGGTAGGGACCGGGGGCCAAGTAGGGTCATGACACATTGGATCATTCGTGAGCTTCGAAAGATCCGGGAGATTCAAGCGTGCAAGGAACGAGAGCTGAGGCTGGAAAGCTTGATTATAAGCTCCCATAAAAGGTTGGTTAAATGGAACTGTGTTATAAGATGGACCAAAAGCTTGACCATGAGGATTAAACTACTGATAATGAGGACCTGACAGACCATGAGCTTTCCCATGGCCATAAGATTGATAACCTCCTCCTTCCTGAACCATTTGAGAGTAAGCAAGTATATGCGTGTTTTGGGCACCATATTGGGGTGGTGGGTGATACTGGTGGCCAGCACCGACTGTGTTGTAGTAAGGCTTGCCACCATGAGTATGGGGCATGTATGTACTATTCATAGCAGGAACCGTGTTGTAATTACCGTAATGGTATGGTATGTTCCCACCCACAGCATTAGGATTAGCTTGAGCATAAGCATGAGAAGTATTCCCAAATCCAATATTGGTGTGACTAGTAGCAGGGATAGTGGCGTGATGTCCATGTGGATAGGAGATATTTCCACCCCCTACATTAGCATTACTAGTGGCGGCGGTGGAGGAAAAAGTATGCGGTATGTGTCCACTCCCATGGTTGGGAGGGACATTATCATTCGTAAAAGTAGTCCTGGGTTGACGAGTAGCGACACGTGTATTAGGTGGTGGATGGCAAGTCGTGTTCCGAACAATGTCTCGATTAGGTTGGGTAATACTAGGAGGTGTTCATCTTCCAACATTAGCATTGTTAGGTATCTGACCAATCCCCATACTATGTGTGTTGGTGGACAACGTAGTGCCCCCAGTGGATATAGTATGGCTAACACTTTGACTAGTGCCAGCGTGACTACCAACCGCAGTGGAAGGTTCGACAGTACTATGACTAGGCATACCAAAAGAGAGTACGGTAGGGTTGATCATAGGGCCAGTGTCATCATGTATCTCTGGCATCCCGTATCTATAACTCCGTGGAAATAAAGGAACGAAAGGCTCGTCCTGTTCTTCGTCCTCGGGTAAGTCAGGCATTCCGTAAAGATAATTATCCAGATTCGAAGGATCAAATGGATCTTGTTCAAGTGGATTAGGCTAAATAGAACCAGGTTGAGTCTCAGGTGGATCACCTCCCCACTCCTCACGAGGAGTATGGGGATGGGAAGTATGGTCAACTCTACCCGAAGGATTTGAAGGTTTTTCCTCAGTATAAGGAGTATCGGGATGTGCATCCGTGAAGTCCTAGATGTAAGTCTCGTAAGAATCCAAAGACTCAAAGGGATCCCTCTGGCGTCCTCTAGCAACATGGCATGAAAGCTCGACTGGATTTAAACCAGCCAATCGACGGGACCGATGGAGAGTAGGGCTCCGCGCCATGATATTTCTGGAGATAATATATACTCAAAACATCCCCTAAAGGCCAATTATTGATAAAAAACAGTAAATCAAAAGTACACACCTAGAGAAACTACAGCCAAGAGCAGACAAATAGAGTGGCTAAATGAGCTCCTGACACTAGAGCCGATATGTCTCACCTAGGAGATGCTTGAGACTCCCAAACTATAGCTGGAGGTAACATAATCAGTTATAGAGACACCCAGGCTTCACTGCGTGTACAAGGTCAAGTCCACTACACAAACACAACTGTGCTGTTCAATCCCTATCTGACTCAGGACACAAACAACATAACCACTGCAAGTACCCTATGCGATACCTAGGTAAGGAAACTATGGTCACCGCAATATAACCAATGCTCGGGGGGACAATTGCAGGTGGGACCTGTTGTATGGGCAGGGTAGCTAAGCCCAAAGCACAAGAGGACGAACCTCCGGTGTTAGAAAAACAGGATCGCAGAGCAATAACAATAAACAAAAATGCAAATATAATCACACATACACATTACAAGAGAGACACAGATATATTGTGGTTCACCCAACTTGGGCTACGTCCACACTGAATTTTCCAGTCCTTATTATTATTACCGTCCAGCAAGGTGAAGGGATACAATCTGTAGCACAACCGCTGCACTTCCTCTTCTCTGTTTCACAGTCTCGCTCCTGATCTCAGAGATCTTTACAATGCATAAAACCTAATACATCATCCTCCCTAGCCGTATTACAATGTCTTTATTTTATAAGGGAAATACAATGGGAAAATACCACGGGATACCCAAAACCATGGGCCCGCAAAACAGCTGGCGAAAAAAAGCCCCAAAAATTTTCTTCGGGGGCATTGCCCCCAAACCCCCATTTCTCGGAGGTGCTGTCCCCGAACCCCTGCAGAGGGACTATTGGCCCTCGAACCCCCTAGCCAGGGGGGATGGTCCCCCCTGGAACTCCGTGGGGGGGCGATGCCCCCCCACATCCCCCCGCTGGGGTGACTATATAGTCCACCTACATATCATATAAAACTGGGGTACAAACACGGCTGATACAATATCATCTATGAGACTAGAAGATCTGGCTCCACAACCAACAATATCCCACTTGGAGACTGATCACAGCAACTCCACCATTGCTACACTTGCTAGACTTGGACTTGGAAAATTTCTCCTCTTCACCTTCATGCTAGAAGGCCAACTGAAACCAAGCACGAACTCAGTTTCTCTCTGGTCACTACCTTTGTGAACATGTCTGCAGGATTCTGGCTAGTATGTATCTTTTCTAGCTTCAACAGTTCATCTTCCAGAACAGAGTGTATGAAATGGTACTTGAACTGTATATGTTTAGTCCTGGAATGGAATGCTAAGTTCTTTGCAAGGTGAATGGCACTCTGGCTGTCACTATACAATCTGCTATCCTTCTACTTCTTACCCACTTCCTCCATAAACCTCTGCAACCAAATCATCTCTTTACTAGCCTCTGTAATGGAAACATACTCTGCTTCTGTTGTTGAAAGTGCAACAACCTTTTGTAGTTTCAAAATCCAGCTTACTGCTGTTCCACCTATAGTAAACACATACCCTGTGGTGCTCCTCTTGTTATCCTTGTCACCTGCCATATTTGCATCAACATATCCTTGTAGAAGAGTGTCTGAACCTCCAAAACATAATGCCTCAATGGTAGTACCTCTCAAATACCTGAGAATCCACTGTACTGCCTTACAATGTTCTTTACCTGGATTTTTCATATACCTGCTCACAACTCCCACTGCAATATCTGCAATATCTGGTCTTGTGAACACCATGGCATACATCAAGCTCCTAACTGCTGATTGATAGGGAATCTTGGACATGTAATCTATATATTCTTGTGTCTTGGGACACATTTCCTTACTTAGACTGAAATGGCTAGCCAAAGGTGTACTTACAGTTTTTGCATTCTGCATTCTGAACCTCTTGAACACCTTTTGTATGTACTCACTTTGAGACAATGTCAATTTGCGATTTTTCCTGTTTCTCGTTATTCTCATACCAAGGATTTTCTTTGCAGCACCCAAATCCTTCATCGCAAATGAATTAGCTAGCTTCCTTTTGAGTACATTTATATCCTGCATGTCAGACCCTGCAACAAGCATGTCATCCACATACAATAAAAAGATAATATATCTTCCATTGTCTAGCTTGTTGAAATGAACACAGTGGTCAGAATGACATCTACTATAACCTTGTTCTGTCATAAACCTGTCAAACTTTAGATACCACTGCCTTGGAGCTTGCTTCAAGCCATACAAGCTCTTTTTCAACCTACATACCAGATCCTTCTTACCTTTGACCTCATACCCTTGTGGCTGTTGCATATATATTTATTCCTCCAAATCCCCATGGAGGAAGACTGTTTTTACATCTAACTGTTCAAGATGCAAATCTTCTACCACCACTAGACTTAAGATAGTCCTAATTGAAGTCATCTTAACAACAGGAGAAATTATTTCATCAAAATCTATACCTTTCTTCTGTGCAAACCCCTTTACAACAAGTCTGGCCTTGTACCGCTTCTTACCTCCTTCTTCTTCCTTCAACCTGTAAATCCATTTGTTTTGCAATGCTCTTTTACCAGCAGGCAACTGAACCAAATCCCAAGTATGGTTTCCTACCAATGAGTCCATCTCCTCATTCATGCCTTTCTTCCACTTCTTTCTAGTTTCCACCTGCATTGCTTCTTCATAACATTCTGGTTCACCAAAATCAGTCATCAATAAATAATACATTGAAGGAGAGTATCGTTCAGGGAGTCTACTTAACCTGGTATATCTTCTTACAGTTGCAGGAGTTTCAGGTACTTGCTGCTGCTCTTGATTTTTTGGCACCTTCGGAACTTCATTTTCTTTAATTTCATCAAGCACTATGTACTCTGTGTTTTCCTTTTCCTGTTTCTTTCCCTGAAACTGATCTTTATACATGACCTTTTCATTGAATATCACATCTCTACTCCTGTTGATTTTGTTATTTTCATAATCCCATAAGCGATAACCAAATTCATCAACCCCATATCCAATAAAAGTATATTCCTTGGATTTAGCTTCAAGCTTTGTTCTATTTTCTTTATCAATATGGACAAATGCTTCACAACCAAACGTTCTCAGAAATGAGTAGTTTACCTTTTTATCTGTCCATGCTTCCTCTGGAATACCACCATCCAAAGCACTTGAAGTTCATCTGTTTATTAAATAAAGAATAGTATTTACAGCATCTGCCCAAAACTATAAGGGCAACCCTGCATGCAGTCTCATACACCTTGCACGCTCCATGATCGTTCTGTTCATCCTTTCTGACACACCATTTTCCTGTGGTGTTCCTGGGACTGTCCTCTCTCTACGAATCCCATGGTATGAATAGTAACTATCAAACTCCTTGCCGCAGTACTCACCTCCATTATCAGATCTGAGACACTTCATTCTTTTTCCTGTCTCATTCTCAACCAAAGCTTTCCACTTCTTAAAAGTAGCAAACACATCAGATTTTTGTCTAATGCAATAAAACCAAGTTTTTCTAGTTGCATCATCAATAAATGTAACATAATAATGAGAGCCACCAAGAGATTGTACTTGAGCCGGTCCCCATACATCTGTATGCACAAGCTCTAATTTTTCATTCTTCTTCTGTTTCCCAACCCTAAGAAATATGACTCTCTTATATTTTCCATAAACACAGTTTTCACAGAATTCCAAACTTACCTGCTTCAAATCCGGCAGCAACTTCCTTGAGTGGAGAATCTGCATCCCCTTCTCACTCATGTGGCTAATCCTATGATGCCACAATGCTGTATCTGTTCCTGTGGAAGCTAAAGAGATACAATGGTCAGTATTATGAGGACATAAATACAACGTACCTACTCTGTCTCCTTTTGCTATCACCATTGATCCTTACCATGGATTCCTCCACTCCCTCGTTAGACACCTAATGTGTCGTCTAGTAGTCTTGGATTGTTAACTCACAATGATCTATTCCAAGACTCTAAACCTATGCTAGTTGGTGTACCCTATAACTAAAATCAGTCTAATCAATTTTAATATTAAGCGTTAATTTTAGTGGCCGTGGTTACTCAAGAGATATGATCGTGAAACTAGTGATGTGTAGACTCAATAGTATGCAAAATCGTCCAATCCTAGACTCATCTATCCAATAAAACAATGTCACTAATATGCAAAATCAACCAACAATTCTGAAATAAAGATGCAATCTTTTATCTTTTCGATGCACAAGAAGAACCTAAATGAAGGCAAAAAGCACTCAATGCAAGATGCAGTACATGAAAGTAAAATATTTTTGTATTTTCGCTTATAAACAAGAAGGAAAATGCAAAAAACAAGATGTATATTTTTGTATTTTTTCAATATAAATGAAATGAAAAAATGCAAGCAAAAGCCTACTATTCAGTCACTGAAGTGCCAAGAAGATCACTAAGACAACCCAGCAGATCCTAAACAACAAGACTCAGCCAAAGGAATGAGCTCAAAAGGAAAAAACCAAGAGGATAAATCCAAATATTGGCAAAAAACCAAGAAGGCTCAACCAAGAGAAACAAAGAGTTCTAGTCACAACCAAGGCATGAAACAGTCAAGAAAGAGGCCAACAAAGAATCAAGAACAACCAAAGCCAACCCAACAACAACCAATAGCCATAAACCAACAAAAGCCGTAGTTGTACGCTACTGTCGAAGGAATACCTGCGGATACTCACAAGCAGTAGAGTAAACAAAGGTGGGTATATGCGAGCTGAGCTAAGCTAGCCTGCGGGTGAGGAAAGGAAAATGGGAAAATAAAGAGTCCAAGGGCTTAGAAAAAGAAATTTTTCTATGGTGTATCTTAACGGCCAATCAGTGACATAGAGCTTCGATAAACAACAACTCTAATTAAGGACTAATGCTCAAAAAATTTCCCAAACATGGATGTTTTCCCTAGCGGAGTCGCCATTTCTTTATTGGAGAAAACTCACTATGGCTTGGGAATACCACAACAGACAGATGACTACCAAAAATCAACTCAATTCTCAAAATAATGCTATTATAAATGACAATGTTAAGATAATGGAGAAATGTAACCAACCTCGATCCAAACAATTGATGTAGATCCCCGTTGGAGCTTTCAATCCATGCACTTGAAATCTGTAAATTAGTCTTGACAGCCGATATCCAACAAGTACATGTAATATATAGATGGCATTAACATCATCAATAACAATGGTCCATAACATCACAAGCAAATGTAACCCAATGTCTAATAAACAACATTTACAACATGAATGGACGAAAATATGAGTATTTCTATTAATTAACAAGAAGAAGTACAAAGTGATACGACCTCTTACCGACAACCAATCTGAACCAAATTCTAGATCAATCCACTTGTGCCTCCACCACTTCAATCCTCCATTAATGGAAAACTCAAACTAGATAGGAGTTTGGAAGGTGAACATAAAGGGTTCACAACTACTAGGATCAATGAGTGTAAACTTAAGATAGGGCAAAAATCCACTAGAGTTCTCTTGCTATTCTTTTCTTCCTCCCGTCCATAAGCCATATGTGCTCAATATATAGTCCTCTCAAAGGTAGGTGAAAGGACACATCGAGGCGTTACTCGGGCAAATGGAGAGCCAAAGGTCACCCAATGACCGCTTTCTGGGAGTAAAAAGTAAAAAAATAGTGATTTTTACCATTTTACTTGATACCCGCGGGTTATAGTGATGCAACTCACGGGTATGCATGCTATAAGGATGCAACATGCAGGTAGGAATAAAAATAGGGAAAAATAGTGTCTGAAGGATATAAGTGGATATGAGTCACTGAAATGGATCCTACAGGCCAAATAATGCTGATGCTCATAGGGTGGAAGATTATGATGTAACAAAAGTTAGTCCCCAAACCCGAAAAAGTGTAAAATAATATCTGGAGGAACTCTCCTAGTCAAAGGTTGACTAAGGTGTAACTTTCTCGTAAATAGTCTAAACGGTCTGAAAAAGGGATAACCTGCCACCGAATAGACGACCCTTCAAATAATTTTACAAGTGTGAAAGAGACAAGTGCACTTGGCAATCTTTTCTTAATCCAGGAGTCTGAAAATAGATTAAAGAAAACTCCAGTGGTTCCGTTTTTGTGAGTTAATCACCTTAGTCTGAAAAAGGGATAAAATAATACTAAGATGATACTTTCCTCATTGTTTTATGATCACAAGTAAAGCAAGATAAGCTTGACACCGTTTTATTTAAGTTTAATAAGCACGAATCAAGTGTGAAAAGTGCTTGGAATCTCTTTCATATTTCAGATCCAGAGCACGAAAGAGAGAAAGTGAGCTCAAAGAAGGTTAGATAAACAACTCCACCGTTGTGAACAACTTGGATGAACCTGTCGAAACCTGGTTAAAAACCCTAGAAAATGACATTAGAAGGTAGTGAATGTGAAAGTAGGCTCTAAACAAAGCTTATTAATGTGAAAGTAGGTAAAAATAAGTAGTTGCATTATATAAAAAGGGGTAAAATGAGAAATTACTCATTGTTACTTGGTCATTTGCACATCGAAGATAATTTTTACCTTGGTTGGGATCCAAACTTCAACTGAAGATACCGAAAGAGCGAGGGAACCATTTGAGCCACCGTTCGAAGTAGGTTAGTCCTCTCATCCGACTCTTTCATTCAATATTTTTTTAATTTCATGTTGAGTTGGGGATTTGCAAGGGCGCTAGGGAAAAAAATCTTGTGCCCAAATTTTTTTGCGCCCCCTCTATATCGAAGGGTGCGGAAATTCTGGGAATTTCGCGCTATGGACTATGCTAGGAGCGTGAAAATTATCAGTGTTCGCACTCTGTATAACAACCAGGGCATGAAAATCCGCAGAGTAAAAAAATTAAAAGCTTACCCCCATCTCATTTAGCAAAAATTGGTTTCAAGATTCTAACTGGAGGTTCCCTTGATGATTTTTAGGATTTTCCAAGAGAGAAAAGTGAGAATGATTGAATGGAAATAAAGAGAACATGAAGGGGAGGATCGAGATGCTCTAAATGATGATAACACTTTGTCCGCACTAAGAGAGTGTGGATTATTGAAAATTTTCAAGACAAGAGGGATCTGAAAGCAAGGGAAGCTACTGAATCACATAATAGAGATGTGGGATGCAGATCTACAAGCCTTCCGAATTGGTGAGCACATCCTTGAGATAGAGCTCGAGGATATATATTTTTTGATCAGTCTCTCCAAAAGAGGGGCATGAGTCAACTTGGTAGGGCACCGCAGTACTGAAGATACCACTAAAGATTATATAGCCCAATACTGCAGACAAGGATCGCGCAAGAAAAGTGGGAAGGTGATTATAGCCGATGTGATAGATATTCCTTTGAGTATGCTCTTGTACACTCTTTCTTGAGTGGTAGGAATTGTGGGAGCCGACCATCATGCTACCAAGGATTAGATGACCTATGCCTTGGAATGTCTCAAACCAAAGCTATTCAACTAGTGCGAAGGGGTTTTGGTCAACATCAAGGACCAAGTGACTAAATGTAGCAACGAATGTATCAAACAGTTTGGATATGGGAGTATCTTGGTTACCTTCTTCCTAGAGAGGGTCCCATTTTTACGCCCACAGGTAGAGAGACCTCCTTGTCCTCCTTCTGAACTAAGGATGGGGAGATGAGGTGACTATGCTGGGAGGCTTGGTGGGCCGCAAGTCCTAGCATTTGGTGAGAACTTCTTTTCCTGGATTGAGGAGCATATCATTATGATTGAGGATTATCCATATGAGAGAGTGGAATTCCATGGCGACATTGAATTGGTGTTTCCAGAGAATGATGACTGGGATGAATTAGGTATATGACCTTCAAACATGTTTTTTATTTTTTAAAGTTGTATATATATGTATATATATATATTGTTTTTAATGCGTAAAATATCTAATATATATGCATGCATTGTTGCAGATTGAGGACCGGCGAGTCCAGTAGGATCATCACCACTACGACGATGAGGGGCTGAGTACCAAGTATAGGAAGATGAGGCAGGGGGATTCCGCGATGTAGATCAGAATCTAGAGGGATTTACCATGGGTATTCGTATGATGAGGATATCCGAGGTCCCCTATCATCTTCAGAGGCATACTGTGGGTGTGCTGAGCATATTGGCATATTGCTCCGTAGTGTTGCTAGGGAAATGGTGTGCTATCATGAGCACCGTGCTCCCCGTGACTAGATTTTTAGCAGTAGATTTTGTTAGCGGAATCTACATGATATATAGGCCAGAGTGCCAACTTTTTGTATGGGTTATAATCCCAATTTTTTTTCTTTTGACGCATTTTGATACTATATGTGATACGATAATTTTTTTTTACAAGATATACATAGGGACCTATCTCTATTGTTTACTTATGATGACTTGTATGCTACATTTTTACATGTGTTCTTATGTGTGTGCAGCGAAAAACTATTCGCTCATACAATAATAGTTACCAAAAGACCTGGTAAATCAAATAAGCCATTAATAGGCGAACTTATATAGATATTTTTAATAGATAAGAAGATGATTAATAATTTACAATGAGGCTCGCTTTTATAGGCTTGAGCATTTATAGTGAAGGGTTACACCCTTTCACTTAATAATTAATAACTTTAATTAACATACATATAATATTCATAGCATTGCCACTCTCTTAGAAAGGCTTTGTCCTCAAAGCCTTATAATTTTGTCGCATTGTTCTTTGCGATGTCATGGCTGATGAAACATGTCGATACGAACTGCTAAGTGTAGAGCATAACTTTCGATATGTGGATGGGTCAATCCATCCCAAATTGATTTGTTGCTGATTGTTGGGATTCCCCATTGATCTGTCGTTAAGAGCTTTGATCATATTAGTACCATCGTCTTTCAACATTTCCCTCTTTTCAGAATATCGGTTTTTATGGTTGGGGTGTCGATAGGGAATTTTCATAATGTCATTTTCTTTTACGAGTGTTGTCTTTTGAGCATTGATCTGAGCTGGGATGGGGCGTCGATAGGGAATTTTCATAATGTCATTTTATTTTACGAGTGTCGTCTTTTGAGCATTGATCTGAGCTCGGATTTTTATTTTCGTCTCTTGAGGTTTTAAGGTTTCATTCGGTATCTTTTCCAACTTGTTTCCTAACTGCCTGTTATCATTTTGAAGCTTCTTAATCAATTCGACTTGCGATTTTCTGTCATCTTCAGATGTCTTAAGTTGCTCCTTAAGATCTTCATTATGACTTCTGATACAACTATTTTCTTCCTGTTTGTCTAGAAGTTTCCCTTCAATGTTGTCCATAGATTGTTCTATCTTTCGGCTATTTTTCAACTTCTTAATTTTTGTGACTAGTATCTTGTTATGATTTCTTAGTCTAAAAATTTCTTTAGCATTGTTAGATAATGCTTTATTACTCTTCGCGATCTCTGACTTATGTGTCTTTTTAGAGTCGCCATTTTGTTGTTGAAGAACTTTTATCTGTTGTCGACACTGGCCGACCTCTGATTCTTGACTTTATAATTTATGTCGTAACTGCATTAGTTCTTCATCTTTGTCGCTAATGATTTTGTTCAAGCGTATTATTTCTGCTTCATAATTGTTTATTTCTTTCTTTATATCTTGATTTTTCAACCTCTGATTGAAATCACTCTCATCTTTTAATTCCTTGATTTGCGCACATAGTTTTTCTATGTGATTTTTCTGGTTGGACATTGTTTGTTCATTGAACCGTTCTTGTATCTTATGTAGTTCAATCCTTACTTCTGATTGTGTATTAATGACTCGTAATTCTTCATTGTTTTTTCGATAGCGCTTTAACTTGGTTTCTAATTTCTCTATTTGTAGTCGCAAACTGGCCTCCATGGTCTTCGACTTCTTCGGTGATGGATGCTCGTTCTGGACTATAGATGGCCTTTGACTTCTTTGCTGAGTCTTCAATTGACTTGACTTCTTTGATGGTTCTTCCCTCAACCTTTTCGGTGATAATTTTGTCTTCCTGACTTCTTCTTGTCTTCCTTCGGTATTTCTTCTCTTTTTTTTTCAAATTAATAATTGTGATACAATTATTAAATAATAATAATATCACTATAAAGTTCTTGAATATGTAAGAGTGAATGAAGTAAAAATATATATATATAATATAATAATATAATTATTATTATAATTATATATTTTTATGACAAACTTTTGATAGTAATAATTTTAATAAAACAAAACGGTAATAATATTACATATTATATAATAATATTTAATTTATTTTAATAATTTTTGTTTTAATTAAAATTTGTGTTTTTTTTTTTGAATTAGGGTTGAAGGAGGGAATGGCGGCTTCGAGGAGGAGGCGTGGGGGAGACATGGCGGATGGGAGAAGGGGAGGGGCGCTGGTAGTGGACAAGGATGTTGCGTGCAGGCTGGGCGTAGAGGTCAGGTAGCGAGGAAGCAACGAAGGCGACTACAGGACGGAGGGAGGCGTGAGCAGCAGCGAGGGTGAGCACAGGATGGCTGGAAGGCGTGAGAAGAAGTGGGGGCGTGTGGGACGCGTAGTTGGGGTGAAGGCTGGAATAATGATGCACGAGGGTAGGAGATGTGGAGGGGAGGCAACTGGGAGGCAGAACTATGCGTTGGTGCAGAAGTTGGAGTGGAGTGAGGAGGGAGCAGAGCGGAGTGGAGTGAGGAGAATGGTAGCGCGGGCTGGAGGTGTTGTGTAGGCGGGAGTAGAAGGCGCGAAGGGAGAATATGAGGATGGAAGGGGAGGGCAGAGCAGAGGTGGTGGAGGGAGAGCGTGGTAGCGAGGCTGAGCGTGGGCAAGAGCGGAGGGTGATAGGTGCATGGGAATGGGTGTGGAGGAATGGTGATGGAATGGAGTGGGGAAGGTGGATGGTGGTGGAGCGCGCAGGAGGCTTGAGGGCAGGAAGAGGAGAGGCTGAGGGAGAGGAGGGCCGAGATGATGTGAAGTACAAGGGTGTAGAGCAGGGGGGAGGATTGGGGAATGTGACGGGAAGAGGGCAGCGTGAATATGATTGGGTGTTTGAGAAGTTGGATGAGAATGTGTGCAGGATTGAGTGTGATGGAAATGAGAGGAATGAGTGAGATGGTAGCCGGCGAGGGAGGTCAAAAACCTGATTTAGAGAAACTCTGAAATTATGGCTAAAAGCCAAGATAAGGCCAAAGGCCTGGGATCAGACTTCGCTCTGATACCAAATGCAGCAAAAAACTATTCGCTCATACAATAATAGTTACCAAAAGACCTGGTAAATCAAATAAGCCATTAATAGGAGAACTTATATAGATATTTTTAATAGATAAGAAGATGATTAATAATTTACAATGAGGCTCGCTTTTATAGGCTTGAGCGTGTATAGTGAAGGGTTACACCCTTTCACTTAATAATTAATAACTTTAATTAACATACATATAATATTCATAGCAGTGTGACATAGATTCCAATCCAACATGTAGTTAGCTACGAATCAACTACTATATTCAACTGCCTCGGTATATGATGATATATATAATCAAATTATCGTTCAAGGAGGCGTACCATTCTATATAGATGAAGTAATATGGGATCGTGGACAATATAAATGCGGTTTAGTTGAGATACCACAAGCTGAGAATCTAGGTAGATTGTAAGATGATGGATTCCAAGAGAAGATACTTCAGTTAGAAGTCCAATAACTGCATGATACTCCACTATGTTATTTGTTGCAGGGCCTAAGCAGATTCCACCTGAGAATATCAAATCTCCAGTAGGGGAATACAGTTCCCATGTTGCAGAAGCAAGGTTCTGGATATGTCGACTAACACCATCTGCAAATCTGAAGTACGTCGACATCTGCACATAAAAGCACAAGTCGAGATAAATAGTTTTGAACAAGATAGGATCCCGACATGCAAAACATTGAATCAAAATCACACTATAGATACACTATATAAAAATTGTTTTACGTAGGATGACCCTACGTATAAAATCTCTTTAGGTAAATCCTGTGACGGGGATCTCCCAAAGGTTTGCCATCACAGTCAACTAGCTCGTACGATCCTTTCTCTAACACTCATTTGATAACATAGGGACCATACCACATGGATTCTAATTACCCTTTACCGAATTTGTCGTGCATTTGATTGTAGGTTAAGACAAGGTCACCTTCATTGAAAATGTGAGGTTGGACGGATTTATCATATTGAACCTTAATGCGCTTTTTATGAGCCTCGTTGGCGAGCCAGCATCGCAATGAGTTTCATCAAGCTTAGTTAGGTATAGAAACCGTTCTTCCTCAGTAGAAGTGTTAGGTAAGAGTTCAATGACCAATTTGAGAGATGGGATTTCACATTCAATCAGAAGGATTGCTTCCAGGCCATAGACTAGTTGGAATGGTGTGAACCCGATCGCATTTTTGACTGAAGTCCTGTAGGCCCAAAGAGCTGAGAATAGTGCTAAGTGCCAATTATATTTTTGGTTTCCCACCATGCGTTGGATCATTTTTTTCAAGACCTTAGTAATTGCCTCTACTTGTCCGTTTTCCTGGGGTAATAGGGGGATGAGTTTTCGTGACGAAAACCCAATTTGGATCTTAGTTCAGCCATCATATGATTCCTGAAATGGGAACCATAATCAATTACAATGGATTGAGGGACTCCAAACCTTGCAATGATATGATTGAATATGAAAAGTGTCGTTGTTTTTCCGTCTTCTGGATATGTAGGCATGCCTTCATCCCATTTGGTAAAATAGTCAACAACCACGATGACATAGCTATGCCCCCCGACTAAAGTGGGCTTACAATGCATAAAATCAATGCCCCATTTGGCAAAGGGGATGAAAAAAATAACGAGTGGGCTTAAGAACCTGTTAACGAATAGAAGACAATACCTTCTCCAAAGCAGTATATGTATAAACAAATATTTAACTATGAAATATAGACAATCTCATGCATTCACCATTAAAAGCATGAAAATGAGAATAATAGGCTAAGTTATCTTATTAGAGAAACCAAAGAAGATAATTACAATCATTTATACCTTGATGTCCAAAGCAATAGCATTTCCTTCCAAGTTTCTCCTCTTGCTACCTCTAAAAATCTCCTAAGACCATAGGTTTGTTGCCTCCAAATGTTCTCTCTTTAGCTCAAGGATGGCATCCTTCTTATAGGATTTGAGAGGCCAACCACTAAGAGAGAATGATGGATCTAAGTGAGTAAATGGTCATTCAAGGAGTTGAACCATGCTGAGGAGGGAGAGTGAGGTGAGATTCAAATGGAATCCCAATCCCAAAAA
This sequence comes from Larix kaempferi, assembly GCA_027924585.1. Taxonomy (NCBI): domain Eukaryota; kingdom Viridiplantae; phylum Streptophyta; class Pinopsida; order Pinales; family Pinaceae; genus Larix; species Larix kaempferi. The sequence goes on along the minus strand of BSBM01000951.1, from coordinate 6,779,575 downwards.
TATCTCTCCGGAGTCAAGATCCAAAATCCAAGCAACATGGTTTTTGAGGGATTTTCATGCCCTCAGGACTGAGCATAGCGTGGAAATGTTGTTATTTTCACACTCTTGTAGGCATGTAGAGCACGAAAATGTTGTATTTTTGAACCTTGCACCACTAGCAAGGTGCGAAAATATGGGCAAAGTGGGCTTGATGAGGTGGAATTCGACCATCATGGGTTGGATTTGTCTCCAAGTAAGACTAGGGAGGGAACCATCATGGTGAAGATGGATCTCAACACTCCTTAGGAGGTACAACCATTAGGTTCTTCATGGTGATAGGACACAAAAACTCGAAATGGTGCTCAAAGTGACAATTTGAGGTATAACACACTCCACTTATCTCCATGTGTGAATCCTAAGAGAGTCTCAATCACAACCCCACATAGAGGCTTAAGCTCCATCAAATCATCTATTGTTTATGATGACATGGATTAATAGATTAGTTAGACACATTCATAAATCATATGTTCAAGAACAAGTTCAAATGAGAAAATGCAAATGTTAGGCACAATCCTCCAAGCATCATACAATTATAAGTAAATCATAACATCCATTAAAGATATCATATCCATAAATTATTGGATTTTAACTTTGTGGCAAAGGTACATGCATCTAAATCAAATAGGTTTCCAAGAATAATTACACACACTTCACCATTTAACCATTGGTGTAACTCATATTGGATGAAAATATGTATAACCACAGTGTATCACATTCATATTCCTATTGTATCCTTAAATATGAGATATTGAACCTCATATCTACACGTGACACTAGATTTGAAGAAAAATCATCTCTAATATAGAAGCCAATAGTAAAAATAACCAATAACACATCCAAAAAAGTCCAACAACATATTTAATAGAAAAATGTTTACAAAACACCATATAAAGCTCCATATCTTTGTTTTCATGAAGAGAAAGAAGGGCTTCACCTTACTAAAGCCACATGTAGTAAATATATATGATATGATTGAATAAATTGCTAAGTGGTCATTGATATGTTTGCATCCATCATGTTACCACTCAAAATAACACCCTGATGAAGGTCACAAATCAGAGTGCAATGAGTGGTAAGCAGGGGAGCAGATAGAGCCCAATGTCACCACATCCTAGCTCCTTAACACTTTAGGTCAAATCCTAACACCAAGGGAGATTCCATGGTGTTGATGATATATATGTGCAATTGCTTAAACAACACACAAACAGCTTTCCCAAGAAAGACTTTTCAACAAAGATCAGTGTCTTATGGAGTCAAAACAATGAAGCATAAACAACACTGGAAGAGAGGTAGGAGTTATAAAAAATTATTAATGATTCCAAGAAATATAAATTCAATATTTTACTGTTGTTATGGGATTCCAGTAGTTAATACACTTTAGAAGACTTGATAAAAATAAGTCAAAACAATGGAAACCTTACCGTGTAAGATGTATCTTGTATAGTAGGGTAAGGGGGATATGTGATAGGGTGAAGAAGGGGCCTTAAATCAGATCTAGAAATGTAAAATACAATTTGGTATATGCCTTAGAACAACCTTCAAATATATGGTGTTCCTTCTTATCACGTTCCCCAATGAAATTCCAACCCCCAAGGGTCAATCTAGGCCCAAAACCCTACCTTTCAGGGCCTTCGAACTTGGCTGAAATGATTAATACACCTATCGTACTTACAATAATAGATTTGTAAAACAAAACCTAGCAAGCATAGGTCACTGAGAATATCACAATTACACCATAGGAACAAAATTCCCTTGAGGATCTGTTAGGAACCTATGTAAACCCTTCTCTTTACTATGTTAGTATATTGTTATTGGACGCATATGCTTTGTAAGTCGTCCCGTAGTATTTGTTGATCCGTAGTTTATATTAGCTCATAGTATTGACCCATAGTATTGGACGCATATGCTTTGTAAGTAGTCCCGTAGTATTATATGTCCCATGGTTTTGACTCATGGTATTGGGCATAGACTTAGTATATAAGTGTGTGTTGAGGTCATTGAAGGCACTGTGAAGTTAATTGTATTGAGCTTGCTCAAAGGAGGTTTCCCCCTCGAAGTGGCCCGTGATCAATATAAAAGTGATTCTGTTCTATTATTTCTGCTATTTCGCATATTCTTAGTAATTAATTGTTGCAGGTGCATCTCATCTAGTATCAGAGCACTTTCCTTGGCACAAGTGGGAATTTTTTTTTTCTTTTTTTGGGCGGCGAATTTCAGATCAAATTCTGAAACTTTATACACAAAATCAGAAGAAACCAATTGCATATCTGAATTCCTCTTTCAAAAATACGCAGTTTCAAAAAAAAAATCATCTCATTTGGAGTTCTAAAAGTGGAGATATCGCGGATTTAAAATCAGCAATTTTTCAGAATTTCGATGACGGCCGCAGAAATTGCGGCGAGAAAATCTTTTAACTGAGTGCCCAGATTTCTATTCCGCTTATAAGGGTAGAAGCAGAGTGGTTGTTCCAGTTCTGGAAACATGCTATAATAGTGATTCTGAGCAATATAGATCCAGTTTTTGAACATTGGGTGGAATTTCTGCCCAAATTTTTTCTGTTGCAGGTTCGGATTTGGGAATCATCCCTATCCGCTTAACTGTGGGAAGTACTTGGGCATAAGCCCTAAAACTCATTGTGAGGAGTACCACAGGAACCCCGAAGTAGCTGGCCCATTGAGAGGACCTGCCAGCGAAAAGGGCAACGATCCCTACCTGATTGACTAGTTCCCACCAGTGAGGTAAACCAAGAGCTGTCGTTTGTGGCAAAGCGATTATCAGTTTTACCTAAGCCGTGGAGTGAGGGGTACTGCTCCAATACGCAAGCCGTCAGACAGCATTGGTGGTCGAGTGAAACCCCCGAACTGTTAGGAAGCCGCACATACCTGGGGTCCATATCTACTTTCAGCTGAACTATTGTTGATCACTGTTGCGTCGTTTTAGATCCATTTGCCAGCCGTTACAGATTCAGCCGTTTTCAATCCATTCGGTGTTGTTCCAGATCCCTTTCAAGCCGTAGCCGCTCCAATCTGGAAAAAAAAAAAAAAAAAACTAAAACTGAACTGGTTATGGTTGTCACCCGTGTAGGAACAAACACCATGGAGGAAGCACTTGCAGCCATCCAAACCAAACTCCAAGATCTAGATGAAAAATTTCTCAGCCTCCATCTTCAACATTCAGCCATGAACAATAACCGACAGCCAGAATCTTTTGCAGCCACCAGGTTCTCTTCTTCCAACAATTTTCGTGGGTCGAAGCTTGATTTTCCTCGCTTCAATGGTACTGATCCGACTGGATGGATATACCGAGCAGAACAATATTTCAGTTTGCATAATACTTTTGATGTCCAGAAAGTTCCACTTGCATCCTTTCATTTGGAACATGAAGCCCTTCAATGGTACCGTTGGTACATCAAAGCTAATCCCGAGCCAAACTGGACAGATTTTTGCCAACTCATTTTTCCATGATTTGGCCCTAGTGCTTTTGATGATTTCACAGGAGCACTCACTAAACTTCACCAAATTGGCACAGTGAGAGAGTATCAGACAGAATTTGAGAAATTGGCCAATCACACAGAAGGATTGTCTGATGAATTCTACAGGAGTTGTTTTATAAGTGGTCTTAAGGATGAAATTCGCTCAGAGGTCAAAATGTTTTGTCCCAACACAATGATGGAAGTCCTAGGGTTGGCTAAGCTGGCTGAGGACAAGATTGCAACTCAACAACGCTCCAAACCCACCCTTGTTCCCTTCAGAAATATGGGTTCCCAATGACCTCCCATCACGCCTTCTCCTCAACCAACTCCTATCAAGCATTTGTCTGAAATAGAAATGCAGGCACGCCGAGAAAAAGGGCTTTGCTATAATTGTGATGAGAAATTCACTCGGGGACATAGATGTGTTCAACAAAAGCTCTATCTCTTGGATGTGGATTCTCCGCCTGCCTTAGAACTTGGTGAAGCAGCTACAGATACAGTGGATGATCAGATCGACATTCAACACCCGCCTGTTGACACCCCATTTCAGGACGACCCACCTAAGATCTCTCTCCATGTTGTAACCGATGTCACCACCCCACAAACAATGCGAGTCAGGGGATACTTCAAGAAGCTCCCTCTTACCATAGTCATTGATTCTGGTAGCACTCATAACTTCATTGACCCTCGGATTGCCAAACAGGCTGATTGTTTTGTCCATCCTTGCTCCAGCTTTGAAGTCATGGTTGCCAATGGGGGCACCTTACCTTGCAAGGGGAAGTGTCACAATGTGCGTATCTCTATGAAAGATTATAACCTACGCTCTGACATGTTTGCCTTGCCCTTAGGAGGATGTGATGTGGTTTTGGGCGTTCAATGGTTACGCACACTTGGTCCCATCTTATGGGATTTTGCTGAACTTTGGATGTAGTTTAAAGTCAATGGGGCACAACACAAATTTATGGGCTTACAACCAGGGTCTCTCTGCATCATTAGTTCACATCGCCTGGAAAAACTCCTTAAGAAGAATTCACATGGTGTCATCGCTCAGCTCAATTCCATTCAGATGCACCCATCAACAGTCTCCACTACTTCCTTGGATAGATATGCAGGTATCTTTGCTGAACCAATGCGCTTGCTACCTTCACGAGACCTTTCCGGTAAGAATTTAGCCACATCTACCTCTCAGCAGGAAATGATGGCTATTTTGCATGCAATACAGAAGTGGCAGCCATACCTATTAGGGAATTATTTCTGCATCAAGATTGATCTCCCGAGTCTGGAAAATTTTCTGGAACAATGGGTCTCCTCCCCAACACACCTGAAATGGGTTATCCACCTCATGGGTTATCCCTATGTGATTGCTTACAAGAAGGGTAAGGACAATATGGTGGAAGATGCTCCTTCTTGCACAATTGATGACCCAGTTTCTCTTACAACTCTTTCTCTGCTTGTTCCAAATTGGGTGCAATATGTTCAACAAGGCTCTCTCTTCTATGAACTCCATGCTTCTTCATCAACAGGGCACTCTGGGTTCTGCAACAGGTATGACCAAGAACAATGTAACTTCTTTTGGCAGGGACTAAAAATGACAATTCAACAGATGGTGGCTGACAATGATACTTTCCAAGTCAACAAGGGTGAAACGACACTCCTTTCGGGATTGCTCAAACCCTTTCCCATCCCTAAACAACTTTGGCCAACTATTTCTATGGATTTCCTAGCAGCGCTCTAGTGGTACAATACCACATCTCAAAGAACACCATATGAAGCGGTCTATGGACAAACACCACCAGTTCTTCTTCCATACACCCTTAGCAGCTCCACAGTTCAGGCAATTGACTCGGTTCTTCGAAACCGCAATCAGATTCTTCTCATTCTGCAAGAAAATCTTCACATGGTCAGAATTCTCCTGAATCAACAAGCTGATCAGCACCGTTCTGAGCGCATTTTCCATGTAGCTGACATGGTTCTTCTTCATCTATAGCCTTCCAAGCAATCCTCCTTGACACTCCAAAGGCGTCAGTGGCCTGAAATGCAACCCGAGGATGCTACCGGGGAACCACTCATTCAGCTTCTGCAGCAATTTCTCCAACCAAATCTTTGAGGACAAAGCTTTTTCTAAGGGAGAAGGGATGTTAGGAACCTATGTAAACCCTTCTCTTTACTATGTTAGTATATTGTTATTGGATGCATATGCTTTGTAAGTCGTCCCGTAGTATGTGTTGATCCGTAGTTTATATTAGCCCATAGTATTGACCCATAGTATTGGACGCATATGTTTTGTAAGTCGTCCCGTAGTATTATATGTCCCATGGTTTTGACTCATGGTATTGGGCATAGACTTAGTATATAAGTGTGTGTTGAGGTCATTGAAGGCACCGTGAAGTTAATTGTATTGAGCTTGCTCAAAGGAGGTTGCCCCCTCGAAGTGGCCCGTGATCAATATAAAAGTAATTCTGTTCTATTATTTTTGCTATTTCGCATATTCTTAGTAATTAATTGTTGCAGGTGCATCTTAGGATCCACTGTTAATTCAAATAGGGCGCACTTTGTCTGAACAAAAATCCAAAAATATAAATATTTTTTGAGATATAAATTTTTATAATTTTTTAGGATTTTTCCAATAGTATATTTTTTTGTAGTTTTGCAATAAATATACAAGATAATTTAGATAAAAATACTAAGAGAAGGGGTTATGAACTTAGCCTCAACCCTATGGAAAAAAGATCGAGGTCAATGTCCCTACTCAATTTGGATATTCAAAATTTACCAACTAGGGAAAATGATAATAACCTGATACTAGGTTGAAGTAGCCAAACCTTAATTAGAGAAAACAATGAATCCCAAGGCCTACTGTGGATAGATCGTTCAAGAGGAAGGTATCCTCTAACAAGACTAACAAGATGCCAAAAAAACCCTAATTTAACTTGCTTAAGGTGCAAAAGCAACGTCAAACAAGAAAATGGAGAGATCTTAACAATATCAACCAAGTAAAGAGCAAGATAAATGATTCTTAGGTCCTCCTTAGCCATGAGTTATTACAACTATTCTTTGGATCAATATTTCAAGATAGCAATCCCTAGAAATATCATCATTCAACCATCATCACATAAATATCATGCCAAAAAGAGAGGCGTGCCTCACTCAAATGCTCCAATATACCAAGAGAAATGAAAATAAGTACATAATTAGAACCCTTGTCTTGTTTATAACTGAGAGCTAGTAACCTCTATTTATATGAGGCGTCTTATTCTTTTTGGGTTTTAGAGCCTATGGCACTAAAAGATAAAATAACTTAAAATTAGGGTTTGTCACCCATAAAGATAAAAATGATGCAAATGAATTCAACCAAGTGAAGTGTGGTGTTGGAGGAAGAAGTCATGCCCCAACTAACCCCAACGATGTAGAATTCCCCTCAACATCCTCCTCTTTAGCAATGTTATCTCACTATATCTTTCTTTAACTGACCCGGGTTCTACGTAGTTAGAGACCCAACAAACCCCTTTTCACCGGCCCTTTCGACAACAACCTGCGAGTAGGATGAGGTCTCACCCGAGGCGAAGTTATGGGGGATTACAGAAGCATGTTTCTGTAATCAGGTGATGCATGGTTATGGAACTGGCTTCTGGTGAATTTATCCCTACTTCGCATATACTTCCAATACTACTGTGCACACATGTGACTGCGCACCTCGTAGTTACCACAATACAGACTTCGATGATTTAGTGTTATCTATATAACTACGCATTCATCATATTCAGAGTTACTTGCATATTCAGTTATATGTGTCCAACACTTAACATATTATTCCCATCAACCATACACATGAAAAGACATACAGAAGCATGAACATACATAACATGAAGCAATATCACAGGTGCAATCACACAACACAAGTATTTACGTGGTTCACCCCCCGGATGGGAGCTATGTCCACGACAACTATTGTCTATATTAATGGGAAGGGTTAATAGTTCTAGTCTATGCACACAGCTGCAGACTCTTCTCTACAATGGGTCTTTGCGCACATAGTTGCAGAACCTCTTTCTCTCTTTGATTTCTTACAATATTCAACCTAACTCCAACAAAATCCAACCCTTCCCTATACAAAATTTCCCCTTTTATAGATTGTGCCCGAAGGTCACATATTTACCATAGTTATGGGACAAAACCCCATAATACCGTTAAATCCCCCAAGACAGCACGGTTACCCTGCTAACCATACTTTGCCATAACTTCTCAGCTACTTTGCTTGTCCTCGGCTATCCTTTGCACCGCTTCCTTAGCTCTAAGGCTCTTCTGACATCCGCTTGCTCTGACTGCGCGGCGCTGACTATACCATGGCACATACTTTACACCATTCCACTTCTTTATCATTGTTCCTGTATTTGTCAGGCCACCGATTCTTTATCATTGTTCCTATAGTTGTCAATTCGCCACTTCTTCCTTAACTGCTCCAAATACTCCGTTGGTCCTTAGTACTTCGCATTTACTTAGGGGATAGATCCTTATATGCCACTTTGTTGCACTCCATACCTTACTCGCGGGATTTGTGGAGTTGTTTCTCCCAAAATAGGTTGATGTTAGGCCTCACCTAACTTGTACTTCTTCCATAAAAACGTCCTTTGACTTTGACTATGCCATAAAAACTCCTTCTACTTGGGCTGCACCATAAAAAATCCTTCTACTTGGGCTGCACCCAACAGGCCCCTAACACTTACTCATGGCTCGTCCCTGAGCCACTCTAACTGGGCTGTTCCATCTGCGCACCCCCTAAGATGTTTGATTTTGTAGTGAAATCTTGAAAAGTTGCACTCAACTTCACAACTGTATCCTTGGCCTCTTGCTCAAACTCCTTAATTGTTTCGAGCATCTCCTCTGAGATGGGTTCTAGAAGTTTCTCCTTCACAGTATCTTCTGTTGTCCGTAGTTCTTGCAACTTCTGCTCAATTTATTCCAAAATTGCAAGTGCTTCTTCCTGCAGTGGCTATAACTTCAATGAAGTTTCACCTTCCTTTTCCCTTAATTCTTCCAACTCTTTCTGAAGCTCCTTCTTCTCTGTGAACTCCTGTATTCTTTGCCTTGGTGGAAAATCCTTCATAGTCGTATTCACAGAATTGAGATCCTTCTGCCTTTGCTGTATGTCATCCTGTATTTTCTGCAATTCTAGTTCTTCCTGTAACGTATCCCAAACCTTAGAAATTTCATCAAGCAGGCGTTGACATCTCGCCACTTCTGCAGAGATGTTTTCTGTGGAATCCTTCAATGCTTCGGCGCTTGCTTCTTTATCTTGCTGTGAGGTTCCAGATTGTTGTCTAGCTTCTAAATTAACAACCTTCTCTCTATGGGAAATCTCCATGTCGATCATTTCTTCCTTAAGATTGTCCACAACGGCCCCAATATTAAGTATGGTTGATTTTACCTCCGGCTCTTCGTCACATTCAGGTATCTTCGCAAAGACTATTGAAACCGTTTCTTTCAACTCCGCTGCTTCTCTTGGGCATACTCGAGCTCCTTAGTTTTCAGTGTGCATTCATCTTTTATCTCCTTGTAGCTTTGCTCCAACTTCATATGCTGGTTATAAGAGATTGTCTCTATCTCATATTTAATACACAACATGCATATGCAGATTATGTAACCCCTCTATGGGAAACATCCCAACAGTGATGTCCAGATGTGCGAGCTGCTTCACACTTTCAACAAGTTTGTCAGTTGGAAATATGACATTCATCGGCTCAATTCTGACTAGCCGAGGTCTCGTGTTGAAGGCAGGAGACTTCCTTTTTCATTGGATTGATTCTCCCGAACGATCATCAGAATCCAGTTATTTCACCAAATCTCATTGGACTTGTTCGACTCTTGTGATCAAATTCTTCAACTCTGCGAGGCTTTCTATCATACCTATTTGTACTACCTCTTGCTTGCTTTATTTCAATGCAAGTGTTTCTTCAATATGCACTGATACTTTGGTTGCGATGCACTCATAGTCATCATCATGAAACTGTACATCTAGTGGAGGCTTAGTAGCTTTTGTCTTCTTCCTTTGTGCTCCTTCCGACATGGCTGTGTCGGGTTCCTTTCTTTTCGCGCCTACTGTCAAACCATGAACTTGTTGTTGTTCTGTGCCTTGGCTAGGTTCTGGATTCTACGCACTTGTTGTATCATCACCTTCGGATTGTGGATCTCCTTTTCCCTTAATTCTTCCAACTCTTTCTTAAGCTCCTTCTTCTCTGCAAACTTCTGTATTCTTTGCCTTGGTGGAAAATCCTTCATAGCCATATTCACAGAATTGAGATCCTTCTTCCTTTGCTGTACGTCATCCTGTATTTTCTGCAATTCTGGTTCTTCCTGCAACATATCCCAAACCTTAGAAATTTCATCAAGTAGGCTTTGACATCTCGCCACTTCTGCGGAGATGTTTTTTGTGGAATCCTTCAATGCTTCGGCGCTTGCTTCTTTATCTTGCTGTGAGGTTCCAGATTGTTGTCTAGCTTCTAAATTAACAACCTTCTCTCTTTGGGAAATCTCCATGTCCATCATTTCTTCCTTAAGATTGTCCACAACGGCACCAATCTTAAGTATGGTTACTTCTACCTCCGGCTCTTCGTCACATTCAGGTATCTTCGCAAAGACTATTGAAACCATTTCTTTCAGCTCCGCTGCTTCTCTTGGGCATACTCAAGCTCCTTAGTTTTCAGTGTGCATTCATCTTTTATCTCCTTGTAGCTTTCCTCCAGCTTCATATGCTGGTTATAAGAGACTATGTCTCTATCTCATATTTAATACACAACATGCATATGCATATTATGTAACCCCTATATGGGAAACATCCCAACATTGATGTCCAGATGTGCAAGCTGCTTCACACTTTCAGCAAGTTTGTCAGTTGGAAATATGACATTCATTGGCTCAATTCTGACTAGCCGAGGTCTCGTGTTGAAGGAAGGAGACTTCCTTTTCCGTTGACTTGATTCTTCTGAACGATCATCAGAATCTAGTTATTTCACCAAGTCTCATTGGACTTGATCGACTCTTGTGATTAGATTCTTCAACTCTGCGAGGCTTTCTATCATACCTGTTTGTACTACCTCTTGCTTGCTTTATTTCAATGCAAGTGTTTCTTCAATATGCATTGATACTTTGGCTGCGATGCACTCATAGTCATCATCATGCAACTATGAATCTAGTGGAGGCTTAGTAGCTTTTGTGTTCTTCCTTTGTGCTCCTTCCGATACGACTATGTCGGGTTCCTTTCTTTTCACACCTTCTGTAAAACCATGAACTTGCTGTTGTTCTGTGCCTTGGCTAGGTTCTGGATTCTACGCACTTGTTGTATCATCACCTTTGGATTGCGGATCTCCTGATTCACTTTCTTCAGAAGTGGTGATCAGTGTGGCTGGCGCATCAACCTTCCATTTTGGTGGCCATTCTTCCATGATCAAGTCAATTTTCTGCGCATCTAGATGATACAACCCTTCATACCTTTCAAGAGGCGTGATTATCACTCGTGGCTCTGTATGTAAATAAAATGCAATCCAACTTTGAATATCATCTTCTGGATATAACGAGCTGTCACTTCCTTGGTGATACGCAGAGTCTTTTGAATGACTTCGCATAACTGCTCATATTAGGTAAGCAATTGTATGTTGTTCACCCTTTGTCGATTTGGCTTCAAGTTTTCCCACATGTTAGCGAACCTTAGTCCTCGACAATCTCCAAGTAATACCGAGAGACCTTGTTGGTAGCGAGGCTCCTTCCACCCTACAAAGTCAACTAATACCAGTAACCAACTGTAGTGGAACTGTCCTCCGTTTTCCTGTGTTTTGTGGATGTCCTCTAGAAACCCGTTCAATAGGTAGCTCGCCCAATTGAACTTAAAGCCATCCTTAGCCTTCGAATCTAAGGATATTGCAGCAGCTGGTACTTCATTTGTTTTGCACTTCCTCAAGATATTTCCTATGAGGAGATGAACTGTAAAGCACGTGGCTTGATCTTTGATTCCTGCAGTTATGTAACTATGGCTTCCTTTACTTATGTCGAATTCACTCTTCATTCATGCAGCTAATTCTTTATCCTTGTTTTTCCCGACGAACTCAATGGAAGGATCGACACCCCTCTTGCATAGGTTCGTGATCTTGACAATGAGGTCAATGCTAATGTCCAACTTGCGATCCAACCATAAATACCCCTAGTGCGTGCACGACAGTAGAGTGCACACCATGGTTGCAAGCTCTAGAATTCTATCAAAGTTTGGGATGCGCAATATATTTAGCAACCCGGATGGGTTTAATGGTGCAGCCCATTCCCGCGGGTAAATTTTCTCTTGCTGGGTAGCTTCATCATATTTTCTATACATATACTAATCTGGATGGAATTGTGGGTACTTGTCCTGCTGTAAAAAATCATGATTGATGAATTTGCAGTCGGGAATTCTACCTAGAAAATTCTCTTTAAGCCGCACATGGCTTGACATAGGCAGCATGGGAGTGTCATACTGAGGATTCTTTATGAGAAGCACATCTGGCACATCGCTTCTCCTTGGAGGGATATACTCTGGAATAAGACATATTGGTCTCTCTTGGGTCTCTGGTGGTTGAATTGGCTTATGATCACTCGCGGCCTTCAGCTTTCCCTGTTTAGTGGCCTTTTGCTTATCTTTCTTTTGTTGTGGTTGATTCCTCAGTGAGTACTTGGATGAGCCACCACGTTCTAGGACAGATTGATTTACGAGTGTCTTCATAACTCCTTTCAGACCATAATGTCTGAAATCACTCAAAACTTCTTCTAATGTCGACTGCTCAGACATATATTGTCGAGTAACTATCGCTTTCAAATGGTAAACACTTAGAAATTTACAGGCAGTAAAAATTGAAAATTTGCTATAAAACCGGTAAGTAAACAATCCTTACTATTTATCGGTCTCTTACCACTAAGGTGTGCCCAAAAATGACTATCTTAGCATTAAATGCTATGTCCGTTGGTCAAATATAACGTAGAAATTGGTCCTTTCCCTTCATTGAATGCGTCTTCAACGGACGAATATGCCTTAATTGCGGAAACATGTGGTTTCCAAAAATACTGTATAACAACTACTTTTTCGACCGACAACTGTAACGACCAGTTTTCCTTGACTTCGCTAGTGGTCATGCAACTGCAAGGTTCACTGCGCATCTCTCTTTGCTGACTTCTAACTTCACAACGCGAGTCCTCTTTGCTAGCGGATATGTGAGTTGAGAGGTTCACTGCGCATTTCCCTTTCCTTGATGTTCACTTCACAATGCAAACCTTCTCTTACTTTGCAACTCATCTTGCTATGTGTGCTTCAGAGCACAGCTTTCATTTGCATGAAAACTTCTCATTTTACCAAAATTTTGTGCAGACTCTTTATTCTTTCTTTCTTAGTGTCCAATTTCAAATGCACATGACACTTATAATCTTCTTGCGGTGCTTAACTGATATCTGGAAGAGTAGGGCCATCCCTATAAGGTTTCAATATGCTCCCATTGACAAGTCCTTTCAAATTTTCTCCAAGGAATGTGGCTGACTAAACTGTGCCACCACTAGTAACATGCTTAACAAGATATGGTCCTAGCCAATGCATCTTGAATTTTCTAGGGAATTTCATAAATTTTCTATCATAGAGGAGGACAAGGTATCCTACCTGGAAATTTTTAGTCTTAATGTCTATCATGCCATTCTTTTTCTTTGTCTTTCTGCACTTGTTGGTGAAAGCCTACGATGAAGCGATCTTCCTCCAACCCAACTAAGTGTAGTAGTCTCTCATCTATTGTCTCTTCATCATCCATATCGGTGAATGCTACAATCCTCAGGCTTGGGACTATGTATTCCATTGGCATGACAACTTCCTGTCCATATGCTAATCTGAAAGGTGTATGACCTGTCAACTTCTTACAATTTTTCCTATATTCCCATAACATTGCTGATATTCTTAGATCCCAATCATCCCTATTCGTATTGCATACCTTGGTCAACGCATTTTCCAATATTTTGTTAAAATATTTGACAGTTCCATTAGCTTTTGAATGATATGGTGTGCTCTTCTAATGGTAGATATGAAATTCTTCGGTCAAGGATGTAATAGTTCTATTCAGGGAAATGGGTTCCCTGATCGCTCATTAGGATTCTCGTACATCCAAACCTTGTTAAGATGTTCTCAAAGATGAATTGCGCAGTAGTGTTGATGCCTCGGGTGTGCAGGGTAAGTGAAAAGTGCTGGAATGGGTTCCAAGGCACACAACAGGGGATGAAAACCCAGCCAAAGGATTTAGTTAACCCTATGCAAGAGTTACCCTATCCTCGAGCTGTTTGGTGTGGTAATCACCCACGGATATTTGGCTTCCGCTGGCACTCTAAGAGTAACAGGTTTGATCTTTCAGAGATCAGTTTTCCTATTAAGGAAAATGGAATGTGATAGCTGATTAACAAACTTAACCTAACCTATCTAGGGAAAGAATCTATCCTAAGTCAGATCTAACCTAAAGAGGAAAAGTTGATAATGTGAGGATCAGAGCTGAAGTATGATAAACAAGTGATCAAGTACCTTAAACAAAAATGTCTTTTGGTTCTTCACTTGTTAATTAAAGTTTTATCAATTAAGAAATTAAGTGACAATCCTTCAAAGTGTTTAAGCTCATTCAAATAACTGATCTGTAATAATGGTGTTAATTGAAAAATACACTGCCTATCAAACAAGTCAGAAATAAGATACACTGCCTATCTCCGCGTTTGGCTAATTATCAAAAGCTGGTAAGGGAACTAACCAACTCATTTTCAGCATTCAATATTAAATCAGTCCTTAGATCACAGAATTTTGATGCAGATCTGTTAGCAAACACAGCTTCTAGACTAATTCCGTCGGAAGGTCTGTCTCCTCAAACCTTTTCAATTGAATTAATCTACAGACCATCTATTCCAGATAATGTGACTAATTGGAAAGTATTTGATGATGATCGACAGATAATTGACTTCCTCACTGCTCAGGATACGTTTCAGGACATGGCCATTGACGAAGCAAAACATGAAGAGTCTCTCACGGATTCCTCAAACGTCATCTCAAAGTCGGTGATCAATCTAGAAATGTTTTACGATTTACAAGACAAATTCAAATCTTAGACTAATTGTAAAACTCAAAGTTCATCTTTAATTTATGAATAGGTCAACCTAGGCATCGAACAGGAACCTCATTTCATCAATTTGGGAATTGATTGCACCCCTGAAGAATGCAAAACCATTATTGCATTGTGTAAACAGTATAAAGATGTCTTTGCCTGGACTTATGATGAATTGAGAACGTTTGACACTAATGTCATGTTCCACAACATACCCATGAAACCAGAGGTCAAGCTTTTTCAACAAAAGCTGTGAAAAATGCACCCCAATTTAGAGTCTTCTGTTAAAAAGGAACTGGAGAAGTTACTCAATGCTCGGATTATCTTTCCGGTCAGGCATACTCAGTGGATCACCAAATTAGTACCTGTCCATAAGAAAAATGGGGAAATTCGACTTTGTGTTGATTTCAGGAACCTAAATCGAGCTTCTGAGAAAGATAACTACCCTGTTCCACCTATGGAGCAGATTCCTCAGAAAGTAGCCGAGTCAGAGATGGTTTTTCAGGGTATAACCAGGTGATGGTTGCCCCGGACGATCAATTGAAAACAACCTTCAGAACCCCATGGGGTACTTTTGCTTACAGACGACTGCCTTCCGGGTTGATCGATGTTGGAGCTACTTTTCAGAGAGTTATGGATATAGATTTATGAGGGTTAATGCATAATTCTGTTGTAGTTTATCTTGATGATATCACCATTTATTCTAAGAAATGACATGAACATGTGTTTTCTTTGAAACAAGTTTTTTATCGTTGCAGAAAGTTCGGCATTTCTCTCAACCCGAAGAAATCTATTTTTGCGGTAACTGAAGGAAAGCTTTTGGGCTTCATTGTTTCGAAAGAAGGCATGGTTATTGACCTTAAATGTACAGAGCCCATTTCAAAGATTGGTTTACCTAGCTCGTGCAAAGCCATGCAATCTTTCCTAGGTAAGATCAATTTTGTACGAAGATTTGTACCAAAATTTTCCCAAATAGTCAAACCATTGCAACTTTTGGTCAAGAAAGATGTGCAGTTTAGTTGGTCACAGGAGCAGAGAGATGCGTTTATCAGGATTCGAAAGGCCATTGCAGAAGCTCCTGCCCTCATGACCATAGATTTTGATAAAGATTTCATTCTTTATACTTTTGCCACTGATTTCTCTTATGCAGCTGTGCTAATGCAAAAGCATGATAATGATGCAGAAATCCCCATCTCTTTCATGAGCTCAACATTTAAAGGTGCAAAGATTAAATATTCACAGATTGATAAGCAAGCCTATGTAGTTTATAAATCTGTCAAACATTTCAGACCCTACTTGCTGAAGTCCCAAACCAAAGTCATTATTCCATATTCTGATATTAGGAATGTCCTCATTCAGAAAGAATTAGGGGAAAAGAGGGCCCATTGGATAACTACCTTGCAAGAAGATGATCTTGAGATCAAATTGGCGAAAATTGTAAAGGGGCAGGGCCTTTGTCTTCTTACAACAGAATCCAATGACCCCGCACAGCAACAGTCTGAATGGGACTGAGAGGAAGAAATTCCCCTAGGTGTTGTTAATGTTATCGATGTGCGGACATCAGAATGGTATGACGATATCAAATTTTTTATGAACCATGGGTTTGCTCTTGAAACTCTCAATTTTAAGAAAATAAGAGCTTTAAGACTTAAATCTGCTCCTTATCAATTCATTGATCAAGTTCATTTTAGAAAAAATTATGATGGAGTATTTCTTAGATGCTTGGAAAAACATGAAACTAATGACTTTTTGTTTCAATTTCATGCAAGTCCAGTCGGAGGCCATTTTTTAGGAGAGACGACAGCACACAAGATTCTTAGGGCTGGTTATTATTGGTCCACACTGTTTAAAGATGCCTATGCTTATGTGAGGAAATGTGAGCCTTGCCAGAAATGGACAGGGAAGTTTAGGAAACCTGCATTTCCTTTAAAACCAGTTACGGTTAAGTTTTCATTTCAACAATGGGGACTGGATTTTGTTGGTCCTATAAATCCTCCCTCATCTCTCCAGCATAAGTATATTCTCACATCCACATACTATTTCACTAGATGGGTTGAAGCAGCTCCTCTTAAGAAATGCAACGCCACCCAAGTGATCTCTTTCCTTGACAGTCAGATTGTCACATGCTTTGGTGCTCCAGAGTATTTAGTTTTTGATAATGCATCCTACTTTTCTTCAATCGACATAACTGAATATGCCTTTGAGATGGGAATTAAGCTCAAATTTTCTACCAATTATTACCCTCAGGGTAACAGCTTGGATGAATCATCAAATAAAAACCTAATTAATATTCTCAAGAAAACTGTAGCCTCTCATCACAGAGATTGGCACACATAGTTGTATAATGCATTATGGGCAGATCGAATCACCCAAAAAGCAGCAATTGCAAATTCCCCATACTGTCTGGTTTATGGCAAAAAAGCCATTCTCCCCACTAATCTCACCATTCCTTCGTTACAAGTGGCCCAGTCCGTTCAAGAAGATGATTCTTCTCCTCTCCAGCAGAGGATTGATACCCTTTTGAAGCTAGAGGAGGACAGGGAAATAGCTAAAAACAAGTTGTATCATCATCAACAGATGGTGAAGAGATGGTTTGATGAAAAATATTCTTCTGATAGGGAGTTTTCCATTGGTGACCTGGTTTTGAGGTGGGACAAGCAACATAAAGACAAAAATCTATACACCAAGTTCCAACACCTTTGTCTAGGACCTTTCATTATTGTTGAAAAGATTGGTCCCAACACAATTCGATTGCAGACATTGGAGGGAGTTGTAGACACCTACTCGATGAATATATCTCTTCTCAAGAAGTATTTCGTCTATGCAATTTGATGCATTTGTATATAGGTGTGGTTGGTTTCAGTAATTTATTTTCTAGTCTGGACATGCTGATTTATTTTGTTGTTTTGATTTGATTTTAGTAGTAAGGCTTCACACTTTTGGTAATGGCTTGGAATCATTTTTCTGGGCGCAACAATTGTTTTTGAAGTACCAACATTGTTATTCATCCTATTTCCTGGCTTATGATTAGAATTTGCTCTAAGGAATAAACAGTCAATAAGTGCAGTATTTATGGATTCTTTTCACCTTGATCATTATTTTTTTTACAATGCTTCATTTGTGTAATTGAGGTATAGGGGCTGGCTATCATTTTTCTATCTGATGTTTCATGGTTGAACAACATATCATAATAGCTTGACTAGCTTCGATTGCTCGTGGATCCTTTTACAATCACTTTGAATATAAATTTTGTTTAAAAAAAAAAATTATAAGTTACAAGGTGGGTAGTCTTGTTATCAAGCTAACCCATTAGGTTCATAAGTGCTTAAAGTGGAATGACATCTTCACATCAAGCCACCACAGTTGGAATATGACTTTTAGTTATTCTGAAAGTTGGAAGATCCTATTACAGGTCGGTCCATTCATGATCTTCAAAGCACTGGTGAGTAACATTATCACTAAATGGTCACCAAGCCATGGTAATTCCTTGTAGCTTATGCCATAATAAACTGTTTGATTTTAATAAGATTTTGGTTGTATACAAGAACAGGGGGGTCTTATCACAAGCCAACCCTGCTATGATCATGGGTTTGACCTTGGACTGGGATTATCACTATGTGGTCACCAAGCCATGATAATTTCTTTGGGTCTTACAACCAGAAGACAAAGAGTCTCGTTATCGAGCTAGCTTGACCAGTTTCTAGATCAGGCTTGTGAATGGCATTGTTTCATCTGATCACCAAGTCAGTACAGTGGTCTTGTATCGACAAAGTTTTATGTATAGTTTTATATAGTATCTTTTCTCCAAAAAAAAAAAAAAAGAGTGAAGAAGTATACATAGCCCAAGAAGATTACTCGCTTAATAAACCAAAGAGATCTATAATTAGGATATCCACGAACATTTCTAAAGCTGCCCTCAGGTTCAACTTAAGATGGTTTTTCAATGACTACATCATGATAAAGATTCGGTGTCACTCTCTAAATCTCCTTATCAGATGAGTGTTATCTTTACAATGGTCATTGATTGAGACTTATCCATTTTTATGTTCATTGTTTGTTGGCTGTTATCTTTACAGTATTTTCTATGACTTGGGTTTCGAGAAATCGGTTGTTTAACATGTTGTCTTTATTTGGATTTGATTGCAGAAATAACTAGTTCTTCCCAGCCAGTCACCATTTGTTGTGACCACAACAGATCCCATGCTTACTTGAGCATGGGAGCCCCCATCTTAATAAACACTAAGGTATTTTGGTCAGTCGTTTTGTAAATATTAGAATTTTGTCATCCATGCATTTGGTTTGCTTGGTTATCACTGTTATTTATGTTTTCCAAAGTATTTTGGTCTAGAGAAACCAAAAAAGTTAAGTGCTTTGTTGATCGTTCTCACCATCCTGAAAACCAACAGTTTGAGGTTTCGAAACCTACAACCTGACAGATGCAGGTTGCGGGAACGTTATTTTAAGTTTTGATTTCTAATGACTCCGCACTCCGAAGTCTGACGTTTGTTGATAGTGGAGTCGCTTTGAAATAAAATTGGAAGTGGTCACCCCGAAACCCGAATCCTGCAATTGCGGCGTTCGGCTTACGGGATCATGGTGTCCGTTTTGTCTGGTGTGTGCTTCCGAAACCCGCAACTCGTAGTTTCGGGATGTGGCTTTCGGAATAATTATTTTTCTTCATAGTTTAAATTTCCATAATCCACCACGTGTACTTTCGGATCTCGGCTTGCAGAATATTTGAATAAAAACTTCATGAACATATTTGAATTCGATTCCGCATGCCGCTCCAGCTAATCACAGCTGTCCATTGTTATGAACTTACGGTCATGTTGATCTTGGGCAATCATTTAAGTCAGGATGTGCTATTTTATCTGTTGAAAATTGGTTCTCCCAAATTATCATTTTTCTATATAATTTATAACAGTGTATGCTACTACAAGACTATCAGTTGCTTCTTGTTGGATGGACACCATTGATCTGCCTTAAGTTCACCTGTCTGGTCTTGAGTTTTGACAATTTGTCGTTTTCTCCTGCTTCTTTATGATCATGTATTTTCACTTAATGTCCGACTTCAAAGATTCTATCGTTCTCATGGAATTCAGATCAGATTGATCTGATGTGTTATGTGTGAAGAAATGATCACTCGTGTACTGGAACTCCTAATCGAGATTTTTTGCGGATTAATTCTATCACCGCAGCCTCCATTTCCATTATTAATTACTAGTTATAATTATTGATGGGAAGTTGCCTATAACGATGTGATCGTAAAGGAAATTCAAAATCATGCAAGCAGTAATTGAGCCTATACTTCGCACAAGCTTAAACTCAAAATCTCAGCTTTTTCATGATAGTTGAAGTAATTATAATGGGTTCGCTGCGTAAGTTTACTCATTGCAAATCACCTCGCTCAATCGACATCACCCTACCTGTTGGTCTTAAAATAGCAATTAAATTGAAGATTCTACATTGTTCATTACTTTCTGTAATAGGAAACGTTCTGTGTAGTGTTCTGGGCATCTTGTCATCTAAAATTTATCCAGGATGAGTAATTTTCATGTAGGAGGTGAACCTTCTAATATTCAAGTTGATAATTTATGTTTAGCACTCTACATGTAAAGTTTTAATTAACTGACATATAGTGGGCACGACATTTTGGCGTCGTTGCCGGGGAAGTTATAAATTGTGCAATAGTACATCTAACATTGTTTTGCAGATGCATTGTTAAAATATGGCATGTAGGTTGCATGATTACATTTCAGTTTATTGAATTTATTTTGAGTGTTAATTTTCTGTCTTTACATTCAGTTTTATTTCATTTTCAATCTTTGCAGCATAAATCTTATCATTCCCCTTAGTGGTGTTGTAATCACCACCCATTCTACTAACAAGTTGACAGGAACATTCGAAGGAGGAGCCTCAAGATAGCACACAAAGAATCTAATGAAGAGATGGCAGGTGAAAAAGATGGAGAAGTTGTTACCTTCAAATTTCCCATCAAAGATTCGAGAGGAGTGGCACCAACGAAAAGAATTCCCTCACATGTTCTACCAAATTTTCACGGTTTGGAAAACGAAGACCCTGATGTATTTTTATTTCAATTTGAAGTACTTTGTAGAGGATATGGTTATTGTGCTAATGATCAAAAGTTGAATGTATTTCCCCTTACTCCGTAGTAGCTTAGTAAAGTGTATCCAACCTGTAATCTCCATCAAGATATAGGGTAACTTACATTATATATGAATATGATTTTTATTCTTTGTTCCCTTCCCCACGTCCTTATGTTTCTAAATCTAACTATATGTTGCACGCGTAGAAGGGGCAAGGTTCGAAGCATCCAGTTTACTGGGTTAATTTCGGCTAGAAAGGCTATATGCCTGTACTTTAGTCCGGTATTTTGTGTGTGTTAGGAAGTATAACCACCCAAACCAGACCGCTTTACAGATGCATATATAAACCATGCAGATATAAAAGGAACAACCCTCCGATGGTTCATGAGCCTCGGTGGGAATTGTATACAAACTTGGGAAGACATGAAACATGTGTTCTTGAAAAGGTACCAAGATTATTGCAGGGTCAATGAAGACATCTTCGAAATAACACAAAGAGAAGAAGAGAGTTTGGAGGAATACATAGAACGCTTTCAATATAACCTCCAAAGATCCAAACAGAGGAAACTGGGGAAGGAGATCTTAAAAACACTTCTACTCAAGGGAATCCAAGCTGAATGTTTAGAAATATTGAATTTGATCGGAACAGGTAATTTATTTTAGTTAGCATATGATGATATTTGTGAGTTATGTAGAAGGTATTCAAGAGGAAGCTTCAAGAGTGGTAAGAATTCTAAGGAACTTTTATCTTTATTTTATAAATCTGCTGCAAAAACAAGAGTTTTACAAGCTGAAATCAGCAATTTATTTGAAATTTCTAAAGCTGATTCACAACCGGGTGTTTTGCAGGATGAGGAAAAGCAGGAGGAAATAAGAGAAGCAAGGGATTCCCCTTTGGATAGTCTTGAAAGTTGTGGTATATGTGACTTGAATCACTCCACAGATCATTGTCCCTCCTTACCAAGGATGAAAGAAACATATCAAAGAGATCTGAGAGTTGCAGCCAATTCGTTGCAACAGTCATGTCAACCATGGCCTATATCTATGGTTCAAAATTCTATCTCTCTATTTTCTTACTCTCATACTCAATCACTGAATACTCTTCCACCATGGCAGCTGTTGCGGCCTCAATTTAACTCTTACCTACCTTACCCACAAGGTTGGAATGGCCTATCTTATGATCATATGGCCACTCTCCCTCATGCTGCAACACAAGTTGGTCCTTCAATATCAACCTCACAACTCAATCATATACATCAGCCACATCTATCTTCTCAACAAAATCCTTGGTATCCAACACAATTTCCTGTCCAATCCACCATCCACCCTAACCATAATAAAGCAGTACAGTATGCTTACAGTGCTGAACTACAAAATGTTCCTACATTTCCCTTTTGTTCTACCTCACCTACACCACTGCAAAAAGGTTGTGCGTTGTTGCAGCAAATCCATACGAGGCCTGAACATATTTTAACTACAAGTTTTGCAGATGGAGTTTCTTCTAGTCCTCATAAGCAAGCAGATAAGATCAACAATACACACGTAATATTTGATGGAGAACAGCCATTGGAACCAAAAGTGTCATTCACATCATTAGATCCGAAACTCTTATGCATTGAGGAAGACTAGTTTAATAAGGATCTTCATGGTGTAACATCCATGAGAAATCAAGGGAACAAAGACTATATTGAAGCTTGGTTTCAATCTATCATCGGTCTGCAGCATCATTCCATGCTTCACCAATTCTTGGCACCATCATTTCAAGGGAAGTTGATCTCTCATATCCTAGAATTCATAAAGTTATATTTTTCTATTAGGAGTATGAGCATACTTGAGTCACTTTTTCGAAAATGGATCCATTGGAAATATGCATACACTTGAAATTTTTTTTATTTCCAAGTAGAATAGGGTGGGATAGAATAACAGAATAAAATCATGCTTTTGTTTGTTTTTTATTTTTATTTTTGAATAAGTATGCTCTCTTCCTGCGCCTTGTTGCGATCTGGAAGATCAGAAAGTAGAAAGATAAGGAATGGGTATGAGATGTTTTCATGAATGCTTTGGAATTGTTGACTATTTGAACAAAAATGCTCAAGTCCTTTTTGTCATCAATTTCCCAATTTCAATTTGTTTCTATTTGTTACAAATAAAAATAAAAATATTATGAAAACAAAATTACAGTAATTAGGGAAAGTGAATGAAGAATCCACATGAAAATGAGCCCATGATTATGGAACCCTTCAAGCTTGAAATTTGATATGAATTTGTTAGCTACAACACCCAGCTGTGAATGATTACTCTCAACTATGATTACTCTCAGCTACAACAATGAGCTGCAACATTGGCTGTGACAGGGAGATGCAACACCCAGCTGTGACTGTGCTACAGGTAAAAATTAATGAGTTTGAGATATGTGGGTGTTGCACATCATGATATGTCTTTAGTTTTTATTTTCCATAAAAATGCACATGCTTCATTTCAACATTATGTCATTTTTTAAGAGTTGCAGCTGCGACTGCAACAAACCGTGTAAATCAATCTAGGTGCTCAATGCTTGAAATTTTTGGTATGGATGTGTGTTATATTTAAATTTACATCATTAAAATCACTCACACCTATTTTGATCACTTTTTTTGGGTCAAATTTAATTTATTAAATTTTTGGTGACATTTTGGCTTGAAAATCATATTGGAACACAGTTGGGACAGTCCATTTTTGGGAGACCAAATGAACTTATTTTTAAAACCTGTTTACATCCCAAGTAGCCCTTTGAATCTAGTTTCCAAAACAATTTAAATTTTTTATGATTGGGTGTCAAACGAAAATTTTATGGCCAAAATACTAACAGGGTGTCAAGTTGACAGCTTAAGAACAGAGCTGGGACAGTCAATTTTTGGATGCCTTATTGGACATATTTTGCAAACATGTTTCATTGGTATATTCCCCTATGAATCTAGTTTATAATGCAATTCGAATCACTCCATTTCGATATCGTATGCACATTTTATGACCAAAATACCAACTGCCTATCACAAATCTGCATTCCTAAAACTCTATTTTCTAGACTGTTCATTGGCTTATTTGACTCATCAATTCTTGTTGGATTCAAAACCTGTTTCTAATGGAGATACCTACATGAATCTACTTTCATCTCCAATTGGAATCACATCAATCCGTTATCAAACGAAAAAGTTAAGCCTAAAACTGTGATTGTTGGTCTAGTCTAGAATTCAAAAAAAACACCTTGTCATGCAGGCTGTTACTGAGTGATTTGGAACATCATTACATAGAATTATAAAAACCTGTTTCTAATGGAAATAGACCTATGAATTTACTTTTATTTGGATTTGGAATCACTCAAATTAAACAAAGAACGAAGAAGCTATGATCAAAATACCGTTGGTAAGTCTAGATGGACATTGCTCTCCCATAGGTATAAAATGGATTTTGCTTTGTTCATTTTTCCTTGGATTTGTTTTATGAGTAATTTTTTGTTATTTTTTTTTCATAAGTGTTGGGTGAAGAGAGACCAACCATCTCTCTTCTTCCATCATCTCATGTTTTATTGCAGGCAAGTGCTAGGTTCTTGCAGGTCCTTGGAAGAAGAAGGTCAATGCATGCACGAGTGACTCTTGAAGACTTTTTCTCAATTTGCAAATAGATTGAGCACATAAAAAAAAATGGAGAAATTGATGTGCAAACCATACAGAGTCCAATGTTTCCGGAATTCAAGTCTCATTGCAACATCCCAAGAATTTTTTTTAGACACCTGTCATCCCACTTGTTGCTGAAAGAAACCCCTCAAGAAGGCAATTTCCCTATGGTTGATTCATTCACCCTCCTCATTGCAAAACCCCAAAAATACATTCATGTCGAAGTCCCATTTTCCACTACTTATGTAGTCACCATAACCATTTTATTTCCCATCACTACTACATCATGACTTCACATATACTTTCCGCTTCTGAGTTTCATGTTGGTCCTATTTTTCTTTGATTCTTCACAATCATTAATTTTGTACTCGTATTGGATGATGTGGAATGCATTAAGGTCCACCTTCCAATGGTCTTGTCCCATCGACTCCGACACATCATCTGGTATCAAGATTAGAGTTTTTATCGTGCCTTGATATCTGCATGAATCAATGGTAGATTTCCTTGTTGTTAATCATGGGGATTCATCAATGCCTCTTGATTGACAAATCTTGCAGGTGACTCGACTCTAGCACATCCATTTGTACCTGTCAAGATGCACTAAGGTACTTTAGAGCTCATTGTCATCAAAGGTGAGTTTCTTCACATTGGTTAACGGCATACATTAATGGCCGGTAATCCAATGATTTCTTTCCATGCCCGACTTCAGCACATTCATTCGCATGGTAAGAATTGTACCTCGGGTTTGTAGCAGCTGAAGATTATGTGATCTAATGGTTTGAACAATGATTTGCAGCATCATTTGTTCAGTAGTTTTGCAATTCCCTTCCATTTTCAATGCAGCAGTTGATTTTCAGAATAAGAGAAAGGACTTTCTGCTTCTATGGTAGAATTTCTGCTCATCAATTGTCTCAGCAGTTAGTCTTACATGCAACCAGCACAACATCATGGATCAAATCCAGTCTCATCCAGTTTCAGCTCTCATATACATATGTCTCAGCATCAGATCAGCTACATAGCTCCAGCATACACCAGTCCATTCATGTCAACCAAGGCTTCTATGGAGGTAAAACTTGAGGTAAAATAGCATGAGTTTTTGATTTATTAGAGATTTGGGGAAATGTCATGAAGAACCACTAAGCATTAGCCATTTCCATTTTCTAGATAGCCTTTTATGTCCATCCATTCCCATCATTTTCCACTCAGTTCTGACACTTCATTATCCATCCACATCCACTTCAAATTCCAACCCAACATCTCACCAACCCAACTGACCAAGCATACAAAAAAGGGATACCTTATTGTTGTCACACAAGAACCAACAATAGGAAGTTTTGCTGCTGCCACACAAGAATCAGCAGTAAGAAAAAAAACAAAGTCTTGTTGCTGCCACACAAGAACCAGCAGTAAGAAAAGAAGTCTTGCTGCTGCCACACAAGAACCAACAGTAAGAAATGGTGCTTTGTTGCCATATAAAAAAATAATGAGGATAAATAAAGCAACTGATACACATATTGAAGGAGAAGGATAGGCTAGACACAAGAACCTACAACATGAAAAGTTGATGTAGAAGTCATTCCTTCTCAAGAGTATGCTATCACACAAGCATGATAGAAAACAAAGGCATGATTTCTTTGATTTGTTTGCTTTGTTCAATGGTGCACATAATGGTTCACATCTTCATAATTCAAAATTATTGAGAGCCACATTTTATATGGTATATGGATTTTCCACCATCTTATACATATGGTATCTATACCATCCACTAATGCATACATTGGTTTTAGCCGTCATGAGCATGATACATGCACACTGGAAATCTTGTAGCAGCCTTTTCAAGGTCTGATGTGAAGTGTATCTCAGCAGCATGAAGGTAATGACTACTCTCAGCATTGGTCATTTGTCAAGTTTGACAGAATTTTTGAAATGAGTTTGATTGTTGTGGAATGTGCAAAAGAATGCTTGGCATCTCATTCAACGAATAGTCTTGTAGCATTGGCATGGCTTTCATGGTTAATAAAACATGGTTGCCTCTATTTACAATCATAAAGGAAGTTTTCTAATGATTTGGGCATTTTTGTTCTGAAACAAACACATGCTGCCAGATAATAGGGTATGAAACAAGGGTAGGTGATTTGTTCTTCCCACGCTCTAAAAAGAAATTTGATCATTTCAATGCTGCATTCAGTTGCTCTATTCATCCCTTCATATATCATTTCATGCTCATCATTTTTGAGGATTCAGTTGGTGTGCCAATTGTTGGAGATCATTGGTTTTCTTTCAAATTCACAAAGAGGCAATATGAAGAATTGATTACACACTTGGGTTGAAGTTGGTTTTAATAAACTTGAATACATGAGATATCCTCAGATGGTTGTTCACAACTAAGACGACAACTCCTCTTTTGCATGAGGACATGCAACATATTTAGTTTGGGGGAGTGGTTTTTGACATTTTGTGCATACTGATTTTTATTCATTCACAGCTAGCAAAAATGAAGAATTTGATTTAAGGATATCTCACAAACCACGAATTGGATCCTCATGAAATTTGGACAGGGAATGCATAACAACATGATGAACAATCATGGTAAGTTTCAGCTCAATCCAGTGCACGATTTTCAAGAAAATGACCATCATCACCTACAGCCAATTTGTATTTTTCTCGAAATCCGTGATGTGGGTTCATCTAATTGTTGGTGAGGAGATGCACTATAATGGTATTTACCTGCTTGAAAAATTTCAGCCCAACCCAGTTTGTAGTTTTTGAAGTATTGGCTTTGGAAGTTCAGCTGCAATACATTTTTATTCATGTTCAAAAGTGCAGAATTTGATTTGGGCATATCTTTCAATTGGTAAGTTAGATTCTTATGAAATTTGGACAGGGAATGCATAACAGCATGATGAACAACCGTGGCAAGTTTCAGCTCAATCCAGTGCGCGGTTTTCGAGAAAATGGCCATAATCACCTACAACCAATTCGTATTTTTCTCAAAACCCATGATGTGGGTTTGTCTAATTTTTTGGCGTGGAGATGCATTAGAGTGGTAGCTACTTGCCTGCAAAATTTCAGCCCAACCCAGTTCGTTGTTTGGGAGAAAATGGCTTTAGAAGTTTCCTGTTCAAAAAGGCTAAAATGCCGTAAAATATTGTCGTTGCCCGTTTTCCGGCAGCTGTGACATCTTTTCCAGCAGCTACGAATCCGCCAAATATGCCACTAAATTTAGCGTTGTTCCGCCAAATTCACCGCTAAAACCTTCGCCAACTTCTCTGCTAAAATAAGCTGACTCCGCCAAATTTGCCGCTACATTTAGCGCTGTTCTACCAAAATCTTTGCTAAAACCTTCGCCAAATTCTCTGCTAAAATAAGCTGTGACTTTGCCAAATTTCTTCTAAAGAGCTGCGAATCCGCCAAATTTTCTGCTAAATCCTCCGCTAAGTGACTTTGCCAATTTGTGTTAAACTTTCTATTTCTTCTAGCTACAACTGTGCAAATGGTAAAATGAAGGAATAAGTGAATGAGTTTTTTTTTCAAGTTGGATGCTACAAAGATATTGGGTTGCATGAGGACATGCAACAAGTTCAGTTTAGGGGAGATGTTGGGCCCTGGAATTGTCCATTTTTCCATCATTTATCGACATACCTTTCATCCATTTTCTTACCATTATTTCTCATTTCTCATTCCATTTTTCATCCATTTGTTGTAGTTGCGCGTTGAACAACCTGCTACTTCCATTGATGTTTTAAGTGGTTAATAGTGATTATTTTTCCTTTATCTTTGATGAATTAAAAGACTATTATGCATAATTTTACTAATGATAGTTTGTGGAGTGAGTTGTCATGTACAGGACGCTCATAGCTAGCTGTTACAACTTTAACCAAAAACGCATTCCACATAAGAAAACCCTGATTCACGTCTTGTTTTGCGGGTAGATACAAACGAATCTCAAAAATCCGAGACATGGGTTTTGTGCGTAACATCCTCATTTACCTGACACGCGAGGAAATCACCAAATAAACCTACGGTTGGCGATGTGCAGGTGGTTCTTTGAGAGGGTATTTTCCAGATTTAGTATTGCGGCCGGTTCCAAAGTTGCCAACAGTTACGGCCGTGTTCCAGCTGTTGCAGATCACAAGTTGGGGGCTCAGTTCTTCATTTCCATGAGATAATTTTATGTATAAATATGTAATCAATCTCATTGAAAAAGGGGAGATTATGGATTAAGCATGATAGATTAGACAGGATAGGAGATGGATGACAGGAGATGCAAGATAGGAGAGAACACAATGTTATGATGTAGGATTTGATCCAGATCTGTTGTAATTTTTCCATTATGATAATACATGCTGGTAGTTTCTTAATTCTGGAGTCGTAGACTTTCATTGTGGAGATCCAGATCTGCTCAGTGGAGGAAGGGCCCTCTTCGTTGAGCAGATGCTGGTAGTATTGATTGTAAGTGTTTTATTTTGTAGATCTGTTATTTGTTAATTCATGTTTTCATTCATTAGATTTATCATAGTTGTTTTATTATTCAATTCATGTTCCTATTCATTAAATTTATCATAGCATTCTCATGTTAATTCATTTTGATAGATCATTGGACAACACAAGACTTATTTTAGATTTATGCAATCAGATCTTGTTTCATAGGAATAGATCTTGTTGAAGTGTGTTCGATTTACAGTTTGATTTATGAATAGGTTTGAGGTTTGATTTACTTTCAAGAAGTTGTGACTTAGTTTACAAATAGTTCGACTGCATACTAATAGATAATAATGTCAGGTAGAAATTGTACTTGCATATATTTTGCACAATAGCTTTGAAATAAAAGACTTCCTTGGGTTGATAATTTATGTTTAGCACTCTGCATGTTAAGTTTTAATTAACTGACATATAGTGGGCACGACATTTTGGCGCCGTTGCCGGGGAAGTTATCAATTGTGCAATAGTACATCTGACATTGTTTTGCAGATGCATTGTTAAAATAGGGCATGTAGGTTGCATGATTACATTTCAGTTTATTGAATTTATTTTGAGTGTTAATTTTCTGTCTTTACATTCAGTTTTATTTCATTTTCAATCTTTGCAGCATAAATCTTATCATTCCCCTTAGTGGTGTTGTAAGCACCACCCATTCTACTAACAAGTTGACAGGAATATTCGAAGGAGGAGCCTCAAGATATCGCACAAAGAATCTAATGAAGAGATGGTAGGTGAAAAAGATGGAGAAGTTGTTACCTTCGAATTTCCCATCAGAGATTCGAGAGGAGTGGCACCAATGAAAAGAATTCCCTCACATGTTCTACCAAATTTTCACGGTTTGGAAAACGAAGACCCTGATGTATTTTTATTTCAATTTGAAGTACTTTGTAGAGGATATGGTTATTGTGCTAATGATCAAAAGTTGAATGTATTTCCCCTTACTCTAAAAGGAACAACCCTTCGATGGTTCATGAGCCTCGGTGGGAATTGTATACAAACTTGGGAATACATGAAACATGTGTTCTTGAAAAGGTACCAAGATTATTGCAGGGTCAATGAAGACATCTTCGAAATAACACAAAGAGAAGAAGAGAGTTTAGAGGAATACATAGAACGCTTTCAATATAACCTCCAAAGATCCAAACAGAGGAAACTGGGGAAGGAGATCTTAAAAACACTTCTACTCAAGGGAATCCAATCTGAATGTTTAGAAATATTGAATTTGATCGGAACAGGTAATTTATTTCAGTTACCATATGATGATATTTTTGAGTTATGTAGAAGGTATTCAAGAGGAAGCTTCAAGACTGGTAAGAATTCTAAGGAACTTTTATCTTTATTTTATAAATCTGCTGCAAAAACAAGAGTTTTACAAGCTGAAATCAACAATTTATTTGAAATTTCTAAAGCTGATTCACAACTGGGTGTTTTGCAGGATGAGGAAAAGCAGGAGGAAATAAGAGAAGCAAGGGATTCCCCTTTGGATAGTCTTGAAAGTTGTGGTATATGTGACTTGAATCACTCCACAGATCATTGTCCCTCCTTACCAAGGATGAAAGAAACATATCAAAGAGATCTGGGACTTGCAGCCAACTCGTTGCAACAGTCATGTCAACCATGGCCTATATCTATGGTTCAAAATTCTATCCCTCTATTTTCTTACTCTCATACTCAATCACTGAATACTCTTCCACCATGGCAGCTGTTGCAGCCTCAATTTAACTCTTACCTACCTTACCCACAAGGTTGGAATGGCCTATCTTATGATCATATGGCCACTCTCCCTCATGCTGCAACACAAGTTGGTCCTTCAATATCAACCTCACAACTCAATAATCTACATCAGCCACATCTATCTTCTCATCAAACTCCTTGGTATCCAACACAATTTTCTGTCCAATCCACCATCCACCCTAACCATAATAAAGCAGTACAGTATGCTTATAGTGCTGAACTGCAAAATGTTCCTACATTTCCCTTTTGTTCTACCTCACCTACACCACTGCAAAAAGGTTGTGTGTTGTTGCAGCAAATCCATACGAGGCCTGAACATATTTTAACTCCAAGTTTTGCAGATGGAGTTTCTTCTAGTCCTCATAAGCAAGCAGATAAGATCAACAATACACACATAATATTTGATGGAGAACAGCCATTGGAACCAAAAGCGTCATTCACATCATTAGATCCGAAACTCTTATGCATTGAGGAAGATCAGTTTAATAAGGATCTTCATGGTGTAACATCCATGAGCAATCAAGGGAACAAAGACTATATTGAAGCTTGGTTTCAATCTGTCATCGGTTTGCAGCATCATTCCATGCTTCACCAATTCTCGGCACCATCATTTCAAGGGAAGTTGATCTCTCATATCCTAGAATTCATAAATTTATATTTTTCTATTAGGAGTATGAGCATACTTGAGTCACTTTTTCGAAAATGGCTTCATTGGAAATATGCATACACTTGATTTTTTTTTTATTTCCAAGTAGAATAGGGTAGGATAGAATAATAGAATAAAACCATGCTTTTGTTTGTTTTTTATTTTTATTTTTGAATAAGTATGCTCTCTTCCTGCGCCTTGTTGCGATATGGAAGATCAGAAAGTAGAAAGATAAGAAATGGGTATGAGATGTTTTCATGAATGCTTTGGAATTGTTGACTATTTGAACAAAAATGCTCAAGTCCTTTTTGTCATCAATTTCCCAATTTCAATTTGTTTCTATTTGTTACAAATAAAAATAAAAATATCATGAAAACAAAATTACAGTAATTAGGGAAAGTGAATGAAGAATCCACAGGAAAATGAGCCCATGATTATGGAACTTTTCAAGCTTGAAATTTGACATGAATTTGTTAGCTGCAACACCCAGCTGTGAATGATTACTCTCAGCTACAACAATGAGCTGCAACATTGGCTGTGACAAGGAGATGCAACACCTAGCTGTGACTGTGCTATAGGTAATGAGTTTGAGATACGTGGGTGTTGCACATCATGATATGTCTTTAGTTTTTATTTTCCATAAAAATGCACATGCTTCATTTCAACATTATGTCATTTTTGAAGAGTTGCAGCTGCGGCTGCAACAAACCGTGTAAATCAATCTAGGTGCTCAATGCTTGAAATTTTTGGTATGGATGTGTGTTATATTTAAATTTACATCATTAAAATCACTCACACCTATTTCGATCACTTTTTGTGGGTCAAATTTAATTTATTAAATTTTTGGTGACATTTTGGCTTGAAAATATTACTGGAACACAGTCGGGACAGTCCATGTTTGGGAGACCAAATGAACTTATTTTTAAAACCTGTTTACATCCCAAGTAGCCCTTTGAATCTAGTTTCCAAAACAATTTAAATTTTTATGATTGGGTGTCAAACGAAAATTTTATGGCCAAAATACTAACAGGGTGTCAAGCTGGCAGCTTAAGAACAGAGCTGGGACAGTCAATTTTTGGATGCCTTATTGGACATATTTTGCAAACCTGTTTCATTGGTATATTCCCCTATGAATCTAGTTTATAATGAATCACTTTGATCGGAAAGATGGAAAATTAGGGCTTCTACAAAAATTGGAATTTTGAAAATCTGTGACCACGGCTATAAGCTGCTCAGAAAAATCGAAGCTTAGAGCTTTGAATCAAATATTTTGGTTGGGTGAAGCTCCGGGAAACTCAAACCCTAATTCAGGGTCCTCCCCAATGAATCCAAAAATCTAAAAGACAATTTCGAGGGGTGAAACTTTGCAGTTTTCAAATTCTGAATATACCAACTTGATCAGCTCATCAAGGCGCATATTTCTATCCTTTCGGAAGTTTGAAATTCAAAGTTTGAATTTTTGGGGTTTCTTTGACAAACCCTAATCCAGCTGCAGGTCTAGTTCTAGAAAATCAAGTGGATTGGGTTAATCCTAGAAGAAGATGGATTGGTCACCTGCATAAGTGAAGAAGTTCCTATCTCAGAGGGAGATGAGGCTAAGGCCTTCCATAAGAATATTACAAGCAATCTTGACAGGTATGGCTTACAGGTATGTTTCATGGTTAAGTTTATCATATGTTTGTCTTCATATCATTGTAGTACAATCTTGATTAATTACTAGACTTGTCGTATCACCTTAATAGAAGATATTCATTGATTAAGGTTTTGACACTTATGAATGTACTAATGCATTGTGATGTTGTATGAGGTTTATGTTGTTCGCTAACATAAAAGGTACACCAAGAAAGACAAATCATGTTCTACTTCAAGAACATATCATCGTGGTGACATGAAGACAAAGATTCATCCATTGTCATGGATCACATAGAAGATCTACTTACGAGGTATGTATAACTTGGTTCTACAATGGTTAACTTATGAGACATGTAGGTTACTAGCACAAGTCACTGAAGAGAACCAGAAGACGTTATGTGGGTATGTTAGACATAACTAGCTAGCATGCTAATCCGGGCATGTTTTTCCTATATCAAGCTAGAATCCTACCTTGTGTTAGGATCTTATACTGCTATGTTGTTGATAATGATTATTCATAAAGTCATAGGTTTGAATAGTCATGGCTGTATGCATATTATGTTTCTTACCATAATTGATGATATGACTAACCAGAAGAATCATGAAGGTATAGGTTTGAGTAATCATGGGTTTATGCATTGATTATTTAACTAATCAGAAGAGTCCTATGATCAAATAAGAATATGCATGAGTAAAAGAAGACTTCCTTGAAACCTTGAATACTAATGTTTATTATCGGTGAATGATCATGACTATACATGTTTAAGATTATTGTGTTTTGATAGTATTAAGATTATACTAATAAATGTGTGATTATGTATGAGACCTCAAGGATAACACAATGATGATAGTAATAAGCATGCATAGTGATTAAGGATGGATGTAAGTTCAAGGACAGGTAATCTAGGAAGCAAAGATCAAGAGGGAGCACACTCCAGTTGTTCCTGCAAGAAGGCAAAGGAGCAAACTTCAGTAGTTTCTGCAAGGATGCATATATTCAGAGGGAGTTGACCACTTCTCACAATCCACATCAGAATGGAGTTGCAAAGATTCAGAGGGAGTCCACCCAGCAACCAAACAAAGATAAGTATTTGAATTGTCATTTCTTACGTAATGTTATTCAATGATGTATATGCTTATGTTCCTAGAATTAGGTTGTGTATGATGCATATTAGAATAGTTGCATTGATGAACAATATACTACTAATATACATGGGTAAGTGGCCTGTGGCACTGTACAACATTCCATTGCTACTTATCTAGAATGAAACCTCTTTGCTGACATGTTAGGAGTTGTGCACACTCTTAACAATGTTCTAGTAGATATTGGAAGGCATCTAGAAAGTTACGAAATATGGATAAATGTTGTATTGAAGCATTGGCTAAGATAATTGCATGACTGTATAACATATTTATTTATGTGTAAGAATTTGTTCTGAAAACTATGAGATGTTTTCTAATCATGCAATTTAAATTGTTGTGTAGGAAAGATCGTATACCATCACCTACAAAAGAAGGACTACAACATTTGTTCAGCAACAAAGTTATCTATTGAAAATATTGAAGATATTAAAGTTCCCAGGATCTGGGAAGAATGCCATGATCGAGGAGTACAAGTCGATCATGAAGATGTTTGGGATGCAGTCCCAAGACTTGAAGGGTAGTCTATAGTGACTTCCAAGAGGATCTACAAGATCAAGCATGCTACAGTGGTAGCATAGAGACTTTTGCTCCTGTAGCCAAATACACTTCCATCAAATTAGTACTTGCTCTGGCTGCAGTGATGAAGTGGAAGATACACCAGATGGATTTTAAGACATCCTTCTTGAATTGTGTAGTTGAAGAAGAAGTGTATGTGTAGAAGCCACTTGGTTCTGAGACACATGACAGGGAGCCATATATGTGCAGAACTTGGTATGGTATGATAGACAGCTTTCTATTCAGTTTGGGCTTTACCAAGAGTAAAGCGGATTCCAACCTTTACTACAAGGTTGAGGAAGGCAATCCAATGATACTACTATTGTATGTGGATGACCTGTTTGTAACAGGTGAGGATAGATTTTTTTTCGACACGCAGTGGAAGCTTGCTGCCGAGTTCGAGATGAAGAACTTGGGTATGATGCACTACTTTCTTGGTATAGAGGTGTGGCAGAGTGCAGATGGAATCTTCCTTGGACAAGGGAAGTATGCAGTAGAGATCCTGAAGAGGTTTGGGATGATGGACTGCAAGGCCATGGCCACACCTATGGCATCGAACCTGAAGCTTCTGTGTGATGTTTCATCTGAGCCGGTTGATGTCACTGTGTTTCGTCAGATGATTGGGTCCTTGATGTACCTGATGAACACGAGACCAGATATTTGCTTTGCGGTGAACACATTGATCCAGTTCCCGACGAATCCAGGGAGTGTTCACCTAGTTATTGTAAAGCATATTCTGAGGTACCTAAAGGGTACAGTTGATCATGGGCTCAAATATGATGCGAATCAAAAGTTTAACCTGTAGGGTTATGTTGATTCAGATTGGGCAGGCAGTGCTGCAGATAGGAAGAGCACTTCTGGGTGCTGCCTCATTATGGGATTAGGTGTGATATATTGGTTTAGCAAGAAGCAGTCCTGAGTAGCATTGAGTACAGCCAAAGCTCCTTTATGTTGCGATGGATGAGCAGATTGCAGATGTGTTGATGAAGCCACTAGCCAGAGTGAAGTTTGAGTACTTCAGAGAGATGCTTGGTGTTCTTCAGATCGATGACACTTCGAGGAAGAAGTGATGGACACATTTGTAGAAGCCATTGCAAGCATGTTGGAAGGAGGATCCTTCACATGGCTGTGGATGTAAGCGCTGGATGATGAGCATCAAGACGATGCTCTAGTTAATGCTTTGTATGTATGCATCAAGTTGGATGCTTGATATGATCAGTTGGATCATTTGTATGTATATGTATGTACGCATCATGTTGGATGTTGGATATGATTAGTTGGATCATTTATATGTATATGTATGTATGCATCATGTTGGATGCTGGATATGATTAGTTGGATCATTTATATGTATATGTATGTATGCATCATGTTGGATGCTGGATATGATCAGTTGGATCATTTATATGTATATGTATGTATGCATCATGTTGGATGCTGGATATGATCAGGAAGATCATTTGTATATGTATTTGTATATGCGTCATGTTGGATGCTTGGACCATGTATCTGTATATGTATCAGGTTGATACTTTGTATGATCAGGTAGATCATGTATGTTGATATATATTAGGTGGATACTTTGTGTGATCAGGTGGATCATGTATCTATGTATGTATCAGGTGGATCATATATGATGATATGTATCAGGTAGATACTTGGTATGCATAAGGTGGATGCATTGTATGATTAGGATGATCATGGATGACGAGCTTCAGGATGTTGCTCCAGATGACATGCAGTAGGATGTTGCAGTGATGATGATCAGGATGATCATGTATACATCGGGATGATGTATGGTGAGTATCAGGTTGATACTCTGTGGCCGTGGACAGGTTGTGTAGATAAGCATATAATAGCGCCCTGGGAGGTTTATAGATTCTCTTGCTAGGTTTTTTCGCTGGCATATAATAGCTCCCTGGGAGATTTGGAAAACGCTCTTTCAAGGTTTTGCTTTGGGAGGACATATAATAGCACCCTAGGAGATCTGCAGATAGTCTTGCAAGGTTTTTCTGCTGGCATATAATAGCTCCATGGGATATCTGGCAGATGCTCTTTCGAGGTTTTGTCCTATGGAATACAATAATGCCCTGGGAGATCTAATAGGTTGAGTTGTGTGCTCGTAATAAGTCCTGGGATGCTCTTGCAAGGTTTTTCCATGACCACATGTAATGTCGCCCTGGGAGATCTGATAGGTTGGGATGTGTTCCCGTAATAAATCCTGGGATTCTCTTGCAAGGTTTTCTGGTGACCACATATAATAGCGCCCTGGGAGATCCGATAGGTTGAGCTATGTTCTCGTAATCAGTCCTGGGATTCTCTTTCGAGGTTTTGTAGTAGGGTCACATGTAATAGATCCCTGGGAGATCCGATAGGTTGGACTGTGTGCCCGTAATAAGTCCTAGGATGCTCTTGCAAGGTTTTATGATGCACGTAATAATTCCTGAGGATTCCACAGTATGGCCAGTGATGATGAAGACCTGCAGGTGGTGGGCCTACATCCAGTATGAAAAAGGACTGGCTCTGTAGAACTTCCTATGATGAGTAGATTCAGAGATTGATATAGATAGCAGTAGCAGTGACGATGATGATGATTCAAGGATGATGATTCGCTGATGATGATCCATAGAAGATGACTTGTGCTAGAAGACCTGTGTTGAGAAATACCTTCCTAGTTAAGAAGGAGTGTTAAAGTATATGTAACTTCAGAATGTATTTCACATATATGTATATTGTATTCCTATAGAGATGTTATTATTCCTCTATATGGAAGTGGTTGTATTCCTATAGAGATGTTATTATTCCTCTATACGGAAGTGTCATCATTTATATTGTAAGTGTCGTAACTTATACTTGATGGGTTATTAGACCACCTTGTTGGGGTCAACCTTGTATAAGTCATGTGGGTCAAAGGGTTATTAGACCACCCTATTGGGGGTTGGCCATGTGGGTCAAAGGGTTATTAGACCACGCTAGTGGGGGTCGACCCAGTCAGCATTATGTTAAGTGGTTAAGTTGAGGCCGACCTAGTTGAGTAAAGTTCAAGTCAAGTTAGTGTATAAATAGAGAGTGTGTCTCTTTCATTTTACACATTCTATTCTCTCACTCACACTTTGGAGAGTGGCACACTTGTGGAGGAGGAGGCTCTACTGTTAGGAGAAGACTATTTCTTGTATTCTGGTTGTATCATTGCTCTATCTATCTCTGAGGAAGTTATCGGGGTTTTTCACATTTATGGTTTTCCCCAAGTGAACTCTGTGTCTCTTGTGTGCTTGCATTATTGTGTCCATGATTGATATGCTATAGATTTGCTGTACATGTTGTTCTCTCAGTTAAGATCCTAGATCAGATTGAAGTAAATTCTTAAAATTTAACAAAGGTGGCGGAAAATCCTTCAAGCTTGAAAGTAGCAAGTTTTATTGGATCGACGGTTGGAGTTGATTTTGTAATTTCTATTTCGGTACAATTTCTCCCTCTCAGACTTGGACGTAAATTGTAGCATGTAAGGAGGAATTTTTCCCTTAGCAAGGGGTTGGGAATTTTGGAATTTTGATTTAACAGGAGTATGGACTGAAGATGCTCTATCTATTCGAGCCATTGTAATTTTGGTACAATACTTTTATATGCAGCGAAGTTATATTTTCTCCACCTTCTTGTTTTCTTCAAATTTATTTGAGAATCGCTGAGTTAAATGTTTCAAATTGTCATCGGTTTAAATGTGTTTAATCTTTTGTAGGTTATTTATTTATGCACAAAGCCTTCATATTGATTTTTCTGTATGTTAGGTCCGAGCTATTGATTGTTCTGTTAAATTTCTTTGATTGAACAATTATTACTTTTACATTTCTGCAAATGATTCGATGCAATTAAATATGCATAATCAATTGTTAATTTTTCAATTAACACCATGATTACAGATGAGTTATTTGAATGAGCTTAAACACTTTGAAGGATTGTCACTTAATTTCTTAATTGATAAAACTTTAATTAACAAGTGAAGAACCAGAAGGCATTTATGTTTAAGGTACTTGATCACTTGTTTATCATACTTCAGTTCTGATCTGCACATTATCAACTTTTCCTCTTTAGGTTAGATCTGACTTAGGATAGATTCTTTCCCTAGATAGGTTAGGTTAAGTTTGTTAATCAGCTATCACATTCCGTTTTCCTTAATAGGAAAACTGATCTCTGAAAGATCAAACCTTTTACTCTTAGAGTGCCAGCGGATGCCAAATATCTGTGGGTGATTACCACACCAAATAGCTCAAGGATAAGGTAACTCTTGCGTAGGGTTAACTGAAGCCTTTGGCTGGGTTTTCATCCTCTGTTGTGTGCCTTGGAACCCATTCCAACACTTTGCACTTACCCTGCACACCCTAGGCATCAACAAGTCGTAACTGCACTATAGTCCTTCACTAGTTTTTCCTCTGTCCATATGGTTAGATAATATATATCTGTGATGATATATCTTGAACCAGTTCGATTTCCTAGTGGGTTAACAGGTCCCACAAATTCAATATACAACTTATAAAATGATTGCAAGGTAAGTTGTGGCATCAATGGCATCTCATCTCTATGAGATGGATTCCCTGTCCTTTGGAAAACATCGCAACTTTGGCAATGCTCCTTTGAATCCTTGTGTAATGTAGACCACCATAGTCCTGCTCTTAATTTTTTCTATGCAGTAGCTCTTCCTGCATATTCGCCCCTAGATACCCCTGAATGTGCTTCAACAAGTATCGTCGATTTCTCATGTTCTAGTACACAATTGTGTAGTACTTCATTTGGTCCTAGTTTGTATAGTTGGCCTGCAATTATAGTGAAATCAATTGCTTTTACAACCAAATTTTTCTTCTGCTACGTAGTAAAATCTATAGGTGCTAAGCCTATAGTCCGGAATTCGATGATATCCTTGTAGTATTCATCTACTATATGAATAGAAAACAAATACGCATTTGGTAGACTATCTTCCAAGTTACTAGGTTCTTTGCCTGATTCGATTCTGGAGAGGTGGTTAGGTCATAAATTCAATATTCCTAGATTAATAATGATTTCAAAATCATACTCCTGAAAGAGTAATAGACATCTTCATATTTTCCCCCCTAAAACTAGTTTATTGACTAGGTACTTCAAAGATGAGTGGTTAGTGAACATACGAAAATGTGAACCTAGCAGATAGTGTCTGAACTTCTGCAATGCGTACACCATAGCTAAGCCTTCTCTTTTTGTCGTGGTATAGTTATTTTCTTGTGAAGATGGCTTTCTTCTTGAAAATGCGATGGGATGTTCGATGCATCCATCACGTGATTGAGCTAGCACGATGCCCAATGATATGGATGAAGCATATACATGTACATGGAATGGTTTACTCTAGTCTGGAAAAACTAGAATCGACAATGTAACCATTCTCTCTTTCAATGTGTCTAATCCTTTCTGACAGTCTTCGGTCCAAGTGTACTTCGCTTCTTTCTTCAGTAATTTCTCCATAGGCACAGTGATATGCGCATATCCCTTGATGAACTTACTATAGTACCCTATGTGTCCCAATGTAGTTCGTAGCCGTTTCACTGAATTAGGTGCTGGGCGGTTCACTATAACTGCAATATTCACTAGATCAACAATGTGTCCCAATAGAAATCCATAAGTAACATAGAATATACTTTTCTTTAGATTCAGGGAGATTTGATGTTGTCTACACTTTGCTAACATCATTCTTAAGTTTGCATAATTGTTCTTCAATAGGCCAAATATTGTCCAGTCATCAAAATAGACTTCTAAAAACTTATGGATATAATCCTTAAATGTAGCAACAACAACTCTTGAAAAAATAGCAGGTGCATTCTTCAACCCAAAGGGAATAAATATATACTGATATGATCCCCATTCAGTAGCAAATGTTGTCTTATGTCTGTCTTTTGTAGCAATTCTGATCTGATGATATCTAGAAAATCCATCAGTGAATGAGTATGCTTCATTTCCTCCAACATTATCTAGCACTTCATCTATAAATGGAGTAGGAAATGGATCATGTAGTGAGGCATCATTTAACTTCCTGAGATCTACAAAGATTCTGATCTCTCCTTTAGCTTTCTTATCCTGTAAAACCATGAGACTTACCCAATCTGATTCTTCTACTGGCTCATTAATTCCTGCATCAAGCATCTTATCAAGCTCCACCTCTACTCTTTCTTTATATCTAGAGTTCAATCTATAAGGTCTTTGATTAATAGGATTCACATCTGGCTTGAGAGGTATTTTCATAACTCCCAAGTATCCTAAAATGCCTTTCATTTCAGAGAACTTGGTAGGAAATAGGTCTTGATATTCGCACAGTAGGTCTGCTATCTGTTCCATTGTTTCTTCATCCCAATAATCCCCTATAGAAGAAAACTTTGGTTCATTCTATGTACCAATATTGATCTTTCTAGTCTTGACAAGTCTACTTAGATCTATAATTTCTAAATCATGCCCTTCTGCATCGCATTTTCCTTTAGACTCTAGTATGTTTATATCGCGTAGATCTTCATCTTCATCTCCATCTAATGCAAAGTTATAACATTCCAGTGCATGCTCCAACTATGTTTCACAATCTGGTTGCTCATACATAGGTGACGGTGCATCATTAAATATGTTCTCTTTAATGATCTGCAAAGCCTCAACGATGTTTGGACAATGATCTTCAAAGCTGAAAGTTGTTTGGAAGTTCTTTGTCATACTATACCATTGTTGAAATATTGTAACTTCAAAGAATATTATATTTGTACTTTATTATTATGGAGATGTTTCATTCCTCCGTGAAGACCTTATTGTATATCCGGAGATGTTTATTCCTCTGTCAGAATGTGGTAACTTGGGTTATTAGAATTCCCTAGTGGGGTCAGCCTAGAGTCACTTGTAATGGGGTGTTTAACCCAGTGTTTAAAGTTGGGTCCGACCTAGTTAATGTAAAAGACAAGTCAGAGTAGTGTATAAATAGAGGAGGTGTGTTCCTCATTTAACACACACACAATTCATTCTCTCACTTGTGATTGGCGCATAGTTGAGAGAGAGATATGCTATGGAGGAGAAGGATCTCGTGTCTAGGGTTTACATCGTTGTATTTGCTGGTAATCTATATTGAGGAAGCTTTGCTGTGTTTTCTTCCCCATGAGGGTTTCCCAAGATAAATCTGTGTCTCTTGTGTTTATGCTGTGCTTGCTGTTCTTTCAGTGATCCTGTATATGCTATTGTTGTGAAATGGAATGTAATGCTGATATTTTCTGTCTTAGTATATTGAATCTTAACATGGAATCAGAGCTATCCTGAAGGAAGGCAATGCATGGCACTTACGACACTTGCTTCACTTACGATAATTTGAAGGTTAGGGTTTTATATAGAAAAAACTAGTCATCGTGGAACTTTCACTATAAATCCATTTTAGAAAAGGTTCAGGATATAAAAACTTTACAGGTCGTAGATAACATCCCCATGTACCTTGTGTCCAAAGGAAAGCCTCTAATTCGTTGTACTATGTGAGTTATGATCAATACAAGTTAGGGTTTCTGCCTCTTCCAGATCTCAGTCATAATCAGGTGACCTAGGAAAAAAGGTCATAACTTGGGCTAGGAATATCCAAATGAAATTTCGTAAAACATGACAGGTAGATCACATACTTTACTTTCATAGTTACAATTTTCAAAGGTCGAAGTTGAACCAGTGACACGTTGAACGTCGTACAAGTTTGCTCTCCTGTTTTATCCCATAAAGGTCATGTTGCGACACTTGACATAAATCTCTCTCAGAAAATCAAATTGAGGTCAGACATGTGGGGTTGGAAAGAAGACATGTTAGGATACCACAAGATGAACTTTCAGACCCTATGGATTTGTAATTTCAGAGATGCACCAGAAACAATTAGGTGCATATTTCTATCAAAACAGAATTGTTTTCTGAGCACCTTCATTCTTGGCTTATCACTGCTGTGGGAATTTAGGGCTTCGGAGAAAGTTGGAAGTTTTAGAATCGAAGTCCACGGCTGAATTCCCATCATCAAAATCAAAATTTAGAGACCAAGATCGAAATTTTTGGTTGGTCAGAAGGGTGGGCTTGATCAAACCCTAGTTCGGGATTTTGATCGGAAAAGTGGAAAATTAGGGCTTCTGCAAAAGCTAGAATTTTTGAAATCTGTGACCACAGTTGGAAGCTCCTTAGAAAAATCAAAGTTTAGAGCTTTGGATCGAACCTTTTGATTGGGCAGAAGGGTGGGATTCATCAAACCCTAGTTCGGGATCCTGTCCAAAAGATCCAGAAGTTTCAATGACAATTTTGAGGGGTCAAAGTTTGGAGATTTCAAAATTGAAGTATGCTAGCTTGATCAACTCAGCAAGGCACATCTTTCCATCCTTTCAGAAGTTTGAAATTAAAAGTTTGAATTTTTAGGGTTTCTCTGACAAACCCTAATCCAGTTCCAGATCTAGTTTCAGCAAATCAAGTGGATTGGGTTAAAAGCAATCCTGACAGGTATGACTTTAGGAGATACAGGTATGTGTTGAAATCAGTTCATGATTAAGTTTATGATATGTTTGTCTTCATATTATTGAGGTTAGTACAATCTCACTTAATTTTAGACTTGTCTTATCACCCTAGTAAAAGTATGAATGCATGATAGAAGACATTCACTAATTAGGGTTATGACACTTATGATTTTACTAATGCATTGTGGTGTTGTATGAGGTTGATATTGTACGCTAACATGAAAGGAACATTAAGAAAGTTCTAGTTCAAGAACATATGACCATGGTGACATGAAGACAAAGACTCATCCATAGTCATGGATAGTATAGAAACTCTTCTTACGAGGTATGTATGACTTTGTTCTACTATGCTTAACCCATGAGATATGCAGGTTCTAACACAAGGTCTCTAAACCATTGAAGAGAACAAAGAAGATATTGTTTGGGTATGTTAAGACATAACCAAGCATGATAATCCAGGTATGTCTTTGTTAGATTCCTACCTTGTGTTAGGATCTTAGGTAAGTATACCAGTGTATGAAATGATCATGACCATACATAATATTTTGATAGTATTGAGATTATACTAATGAATGTATGCTTATGTATGAGATCATGAGGATGACACTAGTGCACACTTGAGCATGCATAGTTGTCTAGGATGGA
This sequence comes from Larix kaempferi, assembly GCA_027924585.1. Taxonomy (NCBI): domain Eukaryota; kingdom Viridiplantae; phylum Streptophyta; class Pinopsida; order Pinales; family Pinaceae; genus Larix; species Larix kaempferi. The sequence continues at coordinate 6,735,822 of BSBM01000951.1, read as the reverse complement.
TAAGAAGTTCAAAGACATATAGAGATGAAACAAGAGGAAACTATAAAAGATAAGTGTTTGAGTTGTTATTTGAGTATCTGAAATAGTAAATGATATTGCTTGTAATAGTTGTATGCATATTTATATTCCTAGAATATATGATGCATAGTGTGAGCATTCATATAGCATTGAACAGTATACTACTAATATGCATATGATGGGTAAGTTGGACAAACATTCCATTGTTGTTTGTCTAGAATGAAACCTCTTTGCTGACATGCTGAGAGCTGTGCACGCTCTCGATAGTGTGCTCTGGTAGAGATGGAAGGCATCTAGATAACCATTGTATGCATACAGGATATGGAAATGTGTTGTGCCAAAGTATTGGTCAAGATAGTTGTATGACTATGTGAATCATATCAGTATGCATAGTATGTTATCATTTCAACATAATTTGATGATTATGAAGTACTACTAATCATGTGATTAACTTTGATTTGTAGAAAAGATAATGTGCTATGATGATGAACACCTGTTCCAAAGAACGAGTGATGGATTTTAAAAAAGAAGACTTACAAATCAAACATATTATAGAAGGCTCGTGGCTAGAAGATTCTCTTAGAAAGAAGAAGAGGATTATGACAAGATGTTTGCTCCAAGTGGGTAGATAAGACCATTCTCTTAATGGTGTAACTGAAGAAGAAGTGTGAATCGAGAAAACTCCTAGAATTCAATTGAAGAAAGCTCTGTACGAGTATCCAGGAGCGATAGTCATTTGATGACCTTAATGATCACCATGGGTGATGTGGATTTCAACCTTTGCTACAAGGTTGAATATGGTTTCTATATACAGATGACATTCTTATATGGATGCAAGAAGGAACTCACCCCAAAGATCGAATGATCTTGATGCGCATACTAGTAGAACCATCTGATGGGAGATGGCATTGATAGAAATGTAGAAGATCACTCAATGCAGAGTTAGTGGATGATCTCTTTCTGACAGGAAATGATAAATAGATCATGGAATGAAAGAAGAAGATGGCTACATAATTTGAGATGAAAGATCTCAGATTCATTACTTCCTAGGTCTAGAAGTATGGAAAGGATCAGAAGGAATCTTTCTCAACCAGGGAAAGTATGCTGTGGAAATCTTGAGAAGATTTGATATGTTGGAATGTACAACCACGGCCACTCTCATGGGTTACAACTTGAAGTTGTTAGCTGATGACTCCTCAGAGTTAGTTGATGTGACTCTGTACAAATAGATTATTGGGTCATTGATGTATCTGACAAATATAAGGCCAGATATTTGCTTTGCGGTGAACACCTTGAGATAGTATCTAGTGGAAACTAGGCATGTTCACCTAATAGATGCAAAGCATGTGATGAGGTACCTAAAGGGTACGATAGAATTTGATCTATGTTATCTTGGAGATCATGAATTCAGATTGTATGGCTACACAGATGCTGATTGGGAAGGAAGTGTATCAGACAGGAAGAGCACATCGAGAGGATGTTATTATCTGGGATCTGCCATGATCTCGTGGAAGCAGTCAAGTGTGGCTCTCAGCACAACTAAAGAAAAATATATAGCTGCTTTCTTTGCTAGTTGTGAAGCGGTATGGCTTCGAAAGTTGTTATCATGATTGCTTGAGTTAGAGATGGACTCCACTATGATCCTGTGTGACAACTAGAGTTGTATCAAGATGACAGAGAATGATAAGTCAAAGCACATAGAGATCTGATATTTCTATATACAGGATATGGTGCAAAAAGGAGCTATCAAGCTCAAGTATGTGAGCACTGACGAGGAAGTTGTTGATGTATTGACCAAACCTCTGTCTCGAGTAAAGGTTGAGTATTTTCGAGACAAGCTTGGTGTAGTTTAGAAGGACCCTCCTCGAAAGGGGGAGTGATATGGTTGTTGATGATGACATTGCTTGCATAGACGGTAAGGTCGATGATGAGGTTACCAGTTCCGACGATGAGGTCGATATATGTTCCTTAGAATTTGTCTAAGTGGACGAGGGTAGATTGTATCATTCCTGGACACATGTCCTAAAAGAGATCCGTAGACAGATGTCTCCGAGAAAGAAGTCCCTAGTGGATGAGAGGGATTGCATCATCCCTAGACTTCAGTCCCCTGAATTGATCTGTAGACATATGTATCCGAGAAAGAAGTCCCTAGTGGATGAGGGGGATTATATCATCCCTGGACTTTGGTCCCCTAAATTGATCCGTAGACATATGTCTCCGAGAAAGAAGTCCCTAGTGGATGGGAGGGATTGCATCATCCCTGGACTTCGGTCCCCTAAATTGACCGGTAGACATCTGTCTCCGAAAATTGATGATATGACTGCATCGTCCCTGAGCTTTTAGTTCAAAATGTATGTGATAAATCCTAGATCTGATTTAGGTCACATCCAGTATGAAAAAGGACTGGCTTTGTGGTGGTAAATCCTAGATCTAATCTAGGTCACATCCAGTATGAAAAAGGACTGGCTCTGTGGTGGTAAATCCTAGATCTAACCTAGGTCACATCCAATATTGTTATAGCTTAAAATGACACTTTTCCGTCCGTGACGACACTTGTATCGCTTGGTCGCATGACGACACTTCTTGAGATCATGTTCAGTCACACAACATGACACTTGTGGATTGAAGGGTCATTTGGGACATTAAAATGGTTGAAATTACCTCACTCTTGGCCCATTTGATGGTTATAACCCTTAGGAACATTTTTCCAGACCAAACCATCTCCTGGAAATCATCAGAAAACCCCGTTTTTGGCCATTTTCCCCCAAAAACGCTGGTATTCTATACATAAAGTAGGGCATACTAGGATGTGTGCACGACTCTTATTCCTATAGAGTAGCACACACCTTGGAAAATATGAAACTCCACTTCAATTAAGTAGCACACACCTCAGAAATGCGCTACTCTGCTTCACTAGAGTAGCGCACACCTTGAAAAATGCGCTGGTTGCAATAGGAAGAGTAGGGCATTTTCCTGTACTAGTCAAAATCTTGAATTTTGGTTTAGTTGAGTTGGTTGGGGAACCTCCTGATCAGTTATCACTACTTTTCCTCTCTTTCATTGACTATATAAGGAAGGTAGAAGGGCCATGTGAGGGACCAAGTCCATAATAATGTTATGCTAGAGGAATGGAGACCCTCATCCCCCTCTCTTGTGCCTCAGTTTCTGATAAACCCTAGCACAGCGGATTAGAGGTTGGGATCCTTAGAGAATAGAAGCAGGAGAACTTGAATCTAGGTTTTGTGAAGTGCCACGCTTGAAGAAAGGTATAACTTTATGTACGTGCTTCATTCATTAATAAAGATAAGGCGTTCTTCCCTTTCCAAATATGACCTATTCATGTGTGTCTCAGATTTGATTACAGTTTGTTTATAGTTTGATGTCTTCTTCTGTTATGAATATCAGTCTTATATATGTAGTCAAATGTATTTGAGAAAGGTATGAAGTTGTTTTGCAGGTGTGTGCATTGCAACACTGAATAGCATTGAAGTGCAAGGAAGGGAAAGCTTGGATCAACCTTCTTAATAAGGTACTCACCTTTCTAACCTTAAATATCTTTGCTTACTAGTTGCACTTGTAGAACATTTGTAGGTCTATCTTTCATACCTGTAAGTTGGTAGTTTCTCCCCTGAACTATAGGTGTATTTCCCTTAAACTGAATGGCGACTTTGCTGGGGAAAGCCTATCTTCTTAGGGGTATCCAAGGTCATTTCTTCAGTTTTGTTTGATGGTATTTGTTCAATTTCTTGATTAGAATCATTTATTAAGTTTTGTTTGACCCTCCTTAGCTCTTACAGACCCTTCCTAGCGCTTGCAAACCCTTACTAGCTCAGGTGTAAGGGGTTTTAACCCTATTTTTTCAAATTTTCCCACATGTGTGCTACTGTTGTGCAGCATAGTAGTGCATTCCCCTATTTTTAGTGCTGGTATTCCTCATACATGGTAGTGCACACATCCTGGATTTGAATTTTTTGGGTTTTTACCTTTTTTGGGGGGCTGTGGCTGCATTTTTTGGGGTCCCTGATGACCCTAGGTCTGAGTTAAACCATTGTAAGTGGTTTCCTATCCTTGTACTGATCCTATGTTCATGATTCGAACCTTCTTTGATCAATTTGGGATTGTTTGGAAAGTTTTGGGGCTTGTGGACCCAAGTTGGGGGGTTGTGGACCAATTTGGTGTTTTGTACCCTAATTTGAGTCTGACTGAACTTGCTTGCTCCATTTCCACTGGATTGAAACCTATTGAGTCTATTTGATCCTATTTGTATCTATTTGAGTGAAATTTCTCTTTAGATTGGTTTCTTATCCTTCCTTATGCTTTTAGTTTTCTTTTTGTAGTGAAAGCTCAAGTGTCTTTGTTGTTGTTCAGGACCTTGACTGCACTGTTTATCTGCAGACCTGACTTTACCAAACCATACTTCTTTGTAGGTCATTTTCTTTGTTTGGGTCTAAAAGTAGTTTTCGTATGCTTTTCCCAATGGTTGGCATGCTTACATCAATAAGAATCTGAAAGTCGTATTGGATGCTTTTACTGTTTCAATAAGGAAACTTGAAAGTTCTTTGCTTTTACTTTGATAGTAGGTTAGTTTCAATTTCAGTTTTGTTTCTTACCTTTGAAAAGCATAAAAAAATTTGACTTATTTTCTGAGTAGAGTACCTTGCAAGTCGCTTAAAGGATTTAAGAGTGCTTTGCATAAAAAAGAAGAGGTTTTCTTTTGCATACTTATTTGTTTGAGTAGTTGCATTCTTAGGTTTTGAGTTTAATTTTGTACATTTAGACTTTATCTTTACCTTTTTACATTCGAAAAGACTAAAAATTGCATTTGCATATGCATTCTAAATTGTATCTTTAGGACTTGCATTGAAAAGAAAATATTTGTTTAGTGGTAAGCAGCTCATTTCAGTATTCTATCTCTGTTATAACCACTCTCACACACCCACTACCTTTTTGAGTAAGCAAGTAACCTTTAAAATGAACCCTAATAAAATGTACTAGCAACATTTTCTTTTCTAGGTTACACTTTTCACCAACTAGTTTTGGTTAGGATCTTGGGTTTAAAACACCTTAACCCACCCAAGATCACACATTACGCAAAAATCGTAGTTCGACTATCACGAGTAAACCCAACTCATTCAAAAATTTCCTGGGATCTATGTAGTAGGTCTTGTGAGATCAGATTGTTGAGAATAAACCTCCTACTTTTTGTTTCGAGCATATACTAGGATTGGATCGTGTTTGGGGACGCTTTTGAGTTTCGGGCTCAGTTACCCTGCCTACACCTTCTGATTTGACCAGAGACTGTTCCCCCAAGAGTTTTCGGTGTGGTGGTATCGTTAGTATCTGACCATAGGATCATACACAGGTGACTGTGGAGGGTTATATCTGCTGTACCTAGGACAGACGTGGGAGGAAATCCATTGCAGGTCTTTGGGAGGGAAGTTGGGTGATTCCAGTGCTTGCACCCTTAGTCATTGTATTGTGGACCCTGTGTAACTATTCTTCTTCCTTCATTGATCTATTTTGGGCCCTCATCATCCCAGAATCTTCTCTGGAAGGCATCTATTTGCCTAGTTTGATTTACCTAGGATGTTTTTTAGTGGTGTGCTCTTTGTGCTACTTCTCTTAGTTTTCCTTAGTGAACTTCTTGCTCATTTGAGCAGGAAACTATGTCTAGATTTCCGGCGAACGCTAATCAAGGTACCCCTGTTCCAGGGGATCCTTGTGCTATTCCATTCATTGGAAACATTGGTACTCCCTTAATGGATACTCTGAATCTTCTTGGATTCACTATAGGGCTTCCGGTTTGGTTTTTCTCCACTCCGAATGCCTTGCATGCTCCTGACGCTTCTTTTGTAAGCACCTCAAATCAAGAGCATCATAACCCTGTGCCTTCTTTGCCAGTAACATCTTCTCCTCCTCCTTCTACCTCATGTGGTGAAAGTAGCAATACTAGTAACCAATAGTCTAAAAGGAATAGACAGGGGAAGAATCGAAAGAAGATGCCCAAACAAGGGGGTAGCAACCCAGCCTCTGGAAATAAAGCTGGGGGAAATCACCATGCCTCTTCAAATCATGCAGGGGGAACCTACCTAGCCTCTAGAGGTCATGCTGGGAGAAAAATTTTAGTCACTGAAAATCGCACTGAAAGTTTGTCTTCAATCACTGTCAGTCATGTTGGGGACACGTCATTGATCTCTGCTAGTCATATTAATGACAAGCCACCAATTCCTGTGAGTCATACTGGAGACACCAGATCAGCCACTGCAAGTCATGCTGAGGGATTTGACATTGTCGAGAAACCCAATAAATAGAAGTGTAAGTTCCCTTGCAAGTTTTGTGAGGGAGACCATCTTACTTACTTGTGCCCTGTACTTCCAGAAGTGCAAAAAGTGTGGTCCTTAGTTCAAAAGTCTTATGCTTCTGAGCAACCAGCCACTGCTACTCATGCTGGGGGCAAACTGTCAGCCAATGCTAGTCATGTTGAGAGTACTGACATTGCAAAGGAGTCTCGACCTATAGGACGGAAACCAAAGTTCCCTTGTAAACTTTGCAAGGGAGATCACCTTACTCACCGATGCCCTGCCATTCCAGAGGCACGAAGAGTGTGGTCCATGTCTAAAGGAACCTCTCTTCCTGAGTTGTCTATGGATTCCCTATAGTCAGATCAACCTTTGGTTGATAAAATGGTTGAACCAATGCAATCTTTGGTCAACCCCACTCTTCCTTCGGAGAGTGAAGTGATCGAATCGATCCAATCTTCGATCGATCCCATCATTCCTGTAAAGATTGATGCACCTACTGCGGAAGTCTTATGCATTACTAGTTTAAATGTTCCTAAAAAAGGGGGCACTTCATCTGTGCCATGTAAACCCCTACCAAGCCCTAAGATCATTTCCTTTGATTGGAATAGTCTAGCCGAGCCTCGTCTTATTTCTTCGACACCTTTCCAGATAAAGGTTGATATCGGGAACCATACGGTTGATCGATACATTGTAGATGAAGGAGCTTCTGTTAGTATCTTATCCATTTATGCTTGGAGAGATTTGGGTTTCCCTAATGTTATTCCATCTATTAATTGGACATTGACCTTCGATAAAAGACCTACTGAACCGTTCGGATTCCTCTGTCAGGCACCTGTTACTTTGGGTGGAAAAACAGTCCTAGTTGATTTTATGGTTTTAAAGGACCCTGTGGACTTTGACATGATCCTCAGGCGTGATTACGTTTATGCTATGCATGATGTGGTTTCTACGCTCTTTCGTGTGATGCATTTTCCTCATAATGAAAGCATCGTCACTATCGACCAGCTTGCATTCATTGGTCCTCCTTATTACCCAAACGCATACTAGTCAAATCCCTTGTCATTAGGCACTACTATGTCACATGGGAATTATGTGGCATATTGTTCCTTGAGTTCAACTGCTATTGAGAAGAAGTCTCTGAGTTCATGCTTACCTTCTTGGGACCTAGTCCCAGCTTTTGACCAAGTGACACCTCGATCTGAATGTTTAGATATGTGTTCTATCTGGGATGATATACTTCCTTCCAATGAAGTTTTCCTAGAGTCCATAGTACAGTCTGCCATTCATTTGGATGTTGATCCAGTCACAGTTATGTCCAGCCCTGGTTTGACCTTAAAGTTTGATCTTCCCATTGTTGAGTCTTTAGACTCTCCTATAGATCCACAAATCAGTGTTCCTGCTGAGTTTGATTCTGCTTCTAGAATTTTCAACTCCCGTGATGATGAATTTGTTTCTGCAGATTCCATCATGTCCTTCAACTTTGATCTTCATCCTAAAGTCGATCTTGTTGATTGTAAGTCCTTGGGCTTGGGTACCATAGAGTCTTCATTTGAAAACTCTGCCTTGTTTATGCTTGCTATTGATGATAGTGAAGTTGAAAGTATTTCTACCACAGTGACTTGTATCGGGTCTTTCTTTACATATGTTTTAGATATGATCTTGGTACTAATGTTTCTTGGAGACAGGATTCTTAGCTAGATTTATACTTGCTTACTGGTCCTTTTCGACACCTTGTGTGACCATGTCAGGTATATTCGGAACCTTGCATATAGGTTTAGGCTTCCCTGTTGTTAAGTTGCATTTGAACCTTTTGCCATCTGAATTTTCCATAAGGTCGAACTTGTTGGATATTGGTGTGTTAGCCATCTCTTTATGCATTGTGCACCAGTCCGATAGCAGAGCCTACCTAACATGGGTCACCCTATTTAGCACCCTTATGCCATTTTGGTACCCATGCTGAGTTTTTCTCATAGGCTTGGGAGCCTTTCTAGATTTACCATGAATTTGAGAAGAAGCCTCATATCTTTCTTTCTCATATATTTATGGCCATCCCTGATAAGGCTCCCATCTTCATGTTCAAGTTGCATATGCATCTGTTATGATTTCGCTTGTGCTAATGAGCCTGATGTTAGCTTCCACGCTTTTAGCTTGTTGTATAAGCCTCCATATCTGATCTCATTTCCGCTTAGCCCTATATCATTTTGCCTTCACAATTTGACACCTTTTACCTGGAGGAGACACACCTTGAGTGTCCTTATCTTGCTTGTGTTCCTTGAATTAGGCATAGCTTTGTTCCATGCGCTTGGAGCTAGTTTTGCATGACCCTGACACTCATCTCCTTCCTTATTTCAAGCATTCTTCCACCTTTACTTCGAGCTCGTTAAAAACAGTAAGTAGGTTATGAGCATTCTTCCACCTTTACTTCGAGCTCATTAAAAACAGTAAGTAGGTTACGAGCAGTATTCCACCTTTCCTTCGAGCTCGTTAAAAACAGTAAGGAGGATATGAGCATTTATTTCATCTTCACTTCGAGCTCGTTAAAAATAGTAAGGAATTATGAGCATTTTGTGTATCTCCTTTGAGCTCGTTAAAAACAGTAAGGAGGTAACGAGTTTAATTTTTTGGACTCGTTAAACCTTTATAGAAAATATCCCTATGGAGTTGTTTTAAGCCCTTCTCAGACTCCTTAAATAGGAAAATTTTTCCAAGCATATTTGTCTTTTCAGGCTTGTTAAACTAACTGAACTGACATCCATTTAGGTATAGAATTACCCCTTTTCCGGGCCTTGGTGGATAATTTACGGAAAAGGTATACTCTAGGTATACTCTGGTATGCGCTAGAAAGAGTTCTTCTTCCATTATTTTACACTTTTTCGGGGAAGGAGACTAACTTTACGAAAAAAGACCTTTGGAGTCGTCTTTAGGGTTTTCGGACTCTCGAAATGTGAAAACACCAAGTGAGCATTCACCTACTTGGGCTCGATGTGAAATCCACGAGATGGTTAATAGAGGGCTGTTTAAGTTTTTCAACTCTATAAGCAAGAAAACACTGCCGAGCACAGACCAATCCAGGATCGATATAAAATCCATGGATAGGTGTATGGAGTTTTCTTCTAGGTTTTTCAGACTCCTTAAATATGAAAATACCATCGAGCATGCTTTAGTTCTTTTTCAAGCTCGTTAAAAAATGAAAAAGGAAAGGGAAGGGAAGAATGTTAAAATATATTTCAATATGATGGCAGAAAGTCTACTATCTCCTTGAACAAAGCACCTGTTTTGAGTCTATCAAACAAGTTGGGTTCTAGTGTTGGCCTTAGGATAAACCTGATCTCAGAGTTATTACTCCTTCATTTGGTTAGTTTTCCGATCATATGGAGAATTTGTTAATGTCTCCTACATTGCAGATTTGTATCGTGGTCTTTTTGTGTTAAAAGCTGCCTAAGTCACTCGTGTGTCGTGCTCATTGTTCAAGGATTTAACCTGTGTCGGCCATTCTGCAGTTGCCTTGATCTCATGCATCGACCATTCCTTGGTGTCAGTATGTTTCATCATTTTTTCAGTCCTACTCCAAATCAGCTCATACCTGTTGAGTGTTCCTCATGCTGGATGATGGAGGATGCATTAAGGCCTCCCTTCCAATGGACTTCTTCCCATCGACTTCAACTCATTGTGCTCTGGGAATGAAGTTTAGAGTTTCGGTTAGTACCTTGGGGATTGCAGTCATTATTGGCAGTTTCCCTCGCTATTGGATATCTGGGAATACATCAATGTCTCCTATTCGATAGATTCTTCAAGTGTTCGATGGCAAGACCATTTATTCGCACTTGCTTGAACGTACTAGGTACCTTGGGTTCCATTTTCATTATTGGTGGATACACTCGCATTTGTTAACGGTATACATCAATGACTGGTAATCAAACGATACCTCCCATGTTCGACATCAACTCATTTATTCACATGGATATGTTTGTACCTTGGTTTGTTTTCGGATGAAGACCTTGGGATCCTCAATAGCATCACCTCATTTATGTTATCGCCCAAGTTGTGCAAGACTAAGCCACACTCTTTTTGGCTCTTGATGAGACATAGATCCAGCTTGTTCTCTATGGCTACGTTCTCCAGTTTTAACATAGATCCACCTTGTATTTATGTGGCTATGTTTACACTTATGTTTTTCATGGATCCACGCTTGTATTCTAGTGGCCATGATATATGCATATGTATTTGGATCATTAGTGTATCCTTTTGGAGGTCATGTTCCACTATTTGAACATGGACAGTTTCCCCAAGGATAAGTTTGTCTGACATTGCCTTTGCTTTCAGGTACTTCATTTGAGCCTATGATTCTTGGTTTCTCTGGTTCCTCCATGATTCAACTCTTTGTTATTTATAATGTATTTTGGCCATCGTTTCCCTCACTCCCTCTGACCTCATACATTAGGGGGAATCTGTTATAGCTTAAAATGACACTTTTCCGTTCGTGACGACACTTGTATCGCTTGGTCGCATGACGACACTTCTTGAGATCAAGTTTAGTCACACAACATGACACTTGTGGATTGAAGGGTCATTTGGGACATTAAAAATGGTTTAAATTACCTCACTCTTGGCCCATTTGATGGTTATAACCATTACGAACATTTTTCCAGACCAAACCATCTCCTGAAAATCATCAGAAAACCCTGCTTTTGGCTTTCCCAAACACGCTGGTATTCTATGCATAACGTAAGGCATACTAGGATGTGTGCGTGACTCTTATGCATATAGAGTAGTGCACACCTTGGAAAATATGCAACTCCACTTAAATAAAGTAGCGCACACCTCAGAAATGCACTACTCTGCTTCACTAGAGTAGCGAACACATTGAAAAATGCCCTGGTTTGCAGTAGGAAGAGGTGGGCATTTTCCTGTACTAGTCAAAATCTCCAATTTTGGTTTAGTTGAGTTGGTTGGGGAACCTCCTGATCGGTTATAACTACTTTTCCTCTCCTTCATTGACTATACAAGGAAGGTAGAAGGTCCATGTGAGGGACCAAGCCCATAATAATGTTATGCTAGAGGAATGGAGACCCTCATCCCCCTCTCTTGTGCCTCATTTTTTGATAAACCCTAGAACAACTGATTAGAGGTTGGGATCCTTGGAGAACAGAAGTAGGAGACATTGAATCTAGGTTTTGTGAAGTGCCAAGCTTGAAGAAAGGTATAAATTTATGTACTTGCTTCATTCATTAATAAAGATAAGGCGTTCTTCCCTTTCCAAACATGACCTATTCATGTGTCTCTCAAATTTGATTATAGTTTGTTTATAGTTTGATGTCTTGTTCTGTTATGAATATCAGTCTTATATATGTAGTCAAATGTATTTGAGAAAGGTATGAAGTTGTTTTGTAGGTGTGGGCATTGCGACACTGAATAGCATTGAATAGCAAGGAAGGGAAAACTTGGATCAACCTTCTTAATAAGGTACTCACCTTTCTAACCTTAAATATCTTTGCTTACTAGTTGCACTTGCAGAACATTTGTAGGTCTATCTTTCATACCTGTAAGTTGGTAGTTTCTCCCCTGAACTATAGGTGTAATTCCCTCACAACAAGTATGAAAAATGACTGGCACTGTGGTCGGGACTGCATCATCCCTAGACATGGATTTGTCTTAAATGGATCACGGAATGCATCATCCCTAGACATGGATTTGTCTTAAAATGGATCACAGACTGCATCGTCGCTAGACATGGATTTGTCTTAAACGGATCATGGACTGCATCATCCCTAGACATGGATTTGTATTAGATGGATCACGGACTGCATCGTCCCTAGACATGGATTTGTCTTAAATGGATCACGGACTGTATCATCCCTAGACATGGATTTGTCTTAAATGGATCAAGGAATGCATCGTCCCTAGACATGGATTTGTCTTAAAAGGACCAGGATTGATCATCCTCTAAGTAGATCTGGACTGCATCGTCCATAGACATGAGAGGTGTCTTAAAAGATGATAATTCGTCATCCTTAGACAGTGATCCCGTAATTCTGAGAGGAAGGATAGTCTTAAATATTGATCCTTAGACTAGAGTCCCATAATTCCGAAAGGAAGGATTGATCATCCTCTAAGTAGATCTGGACTGCATCGTCCATAGACATGAGAGGTGTCTTAAAAGATGATAATTCGTCATCCTTAGACAGTGATCCCGTAATTCTGAGAGGAAGGATAGTCTTAAATATTGATCCTTAGACTAGAGTCCCATAATTCCGAAAGGAAGGATTGATCATCCTCTAAGTAGATCTGGACTGCATCATCCATAGACATGAGAGGTGTCTTAAAAGATGATAATTCGTCATCCTTAGACAGTGATCCCGTAATTCTGAGAGGAAGGATAGTCTTAAATATTGATCCTTAGACTAGAGTCCCATAATTCCGAAAGGAAGGATTGATCATCCTCTAAGTAGATATGGACTGCATCGTCCATAGACATGAGAGGTCTCTTAAAAGATGATAATTTGTCATCCTTAGACAGTGATCCCATAATTCTGAGAGGAAGGATAGTCTTAAATATTGATCCTTAGACTAGAGTCCCATAATTCCGAAAGGAAGGATTGTCCATGATCCTGTAATTCTGAAAGGAAGGATCATGTGTATTGCAGAGTATGCTGCGATGATGATGATGTAGATCGAGATGATCTAGATGTTGTAGATCGAGATGATCCAGATGTTGTAGGTTAAGATTATCCAAATGCTGTAGATCGAGATGATACAGATGTTGCAGATCGAGATGATACAGATGCTGTAGATCGAGATGATCCAGATGCTGTAGATCGAGATGATCTAGATGCTGTAGATTGAGATGATGTGATGCTATTGATTGAGAGATCCAGACGATGAGGCTATTGATCGAGAGATCCAGATGATGATGTTGATTGGTTGATCCAGATGAGGAGGCTGTTACTGTAGTTGTTTGAGTGCTGCAGAAGATGAAGACTCAGTACTGAAGATGTTGATGTTCCAGTATTGAAGATCTTGAAGATATTCCAGTAACTGGTTGAGTTACTGATGATGTTGAGAAAGCTTCCAATGATCTATAGATGTATCATGTATGATGTAGTTGATGACTCCTTGCTCTTGCAGATGTTGTTATAATATCCTTCTTGTTAAGGGGGAGTGCTGAAATATTGCAACTTCAAAGAATATTATATTTGTACTTTATTATTCTGGAGATGTTTCATTCCTCCATGAAGACCTTATTGTATATCCGGAGATGTTTATTCCTTCGCCGGAATGTGGTAACTTGGGTAATTAGACTTCCCTAGTGGGTTCGGCCCAGAGTCACTTGTAATGGGGTGTTTAACCTAGTGGTTAAAGTTGGGGCCGACCTAGTTAATGTAAAAGACAAGTCGGAGTAATGTATAAATAGAGGAGGTGTGTTCCTCATTTAACACACACACAATTCATTCTCTCACTTGTGATTGGTGCCTAGGTGAGAGAGACCTATTCTATGGAGGAGAAGGAGCTCATGTCTAGGGTTTACATCATTGTATTTGCTGGTCGTCTATATTGAGGAAGCTTTGCTGGGTTTTCTTCCCCATGAGGGTTTCCCAGGATAAATCTGTGTCTCTTGTGTTTATGCTGTGCTTGTTGTTCTTTCAGTGATCCTATATATGCTATTGTTGTGAAATGGAATGTAATGCTAATATTTTATGTCTTAGCATATTGAATCTTAACAACCATTCTGTTGTTCCCCTCCGAAGTTCTATGTTTGTGTACCATTTCTTTGGAATTTTGTACAATGTGTGCACAAACAGATGAACCCACTCTGCTTCCAGTCTATGTATCCATGCTTTCAAACAAATATTTATGTGATCTCTAGGATTAGCCTATCCATTATATTTTACTTGCACAATCTCAGTTTGTTCTGTAAATCTGATTTCCATCATGTGTTTACATTCTTTCCGTGTGGTCAGGTTCTTCTTATGAACAACCCACCATCTAACAGGTGTAGCGTGTAGTGTTGTATCTAATGCTGCTAACTTTTGTTCATCTGAGACTGATACAAGATAATCTTGAAGAAAATAGTGGATATTACTCAACCCATCATAAGTAGGGATTGAAATTACCTATGTTCCAATCCAGCGTAGTGACTTTGTTATCTGTGCACATCGTCTTGCCGATACTTCATGCATTCGACTATGTCAATTCTCCAATCTCGTGTCTGATTTTGATGTGTAAGAATTGTCGCATCTCCAACTCAATGTTCCATCATCTGTGGGGTTGATGTAGTCTTCTTGATTCACTATCATCTTGTAGATATTATCAAGGTCTTGAGTTACGCATTCTTCTCGTATTGGTTCAACATATATGGGTCCTTGTGCAGGATCCAAGGGTGTGATGACCTTGATATTTGGTCCTTCAAATATCATATGTTCTTTATTCAAATTGATAATGGCGAGGTTATCAATTTCCCAATCTACCCCCAATAATGCAGGATATGGATTTCTATCATCTATGACCTCAATAACTTCAAATTCTACTTTACTTCGCATGCCATCAATGTCTACAAGGACATTTGATAATCTCCCAAAAGGTAGAACCTTTTTCTAATTTGATAATCTCAACTGTATCGATGACCATGATAACTTTAGATTTCCCATCTATTCCCATTTTTGTTTTGTCAAGACATTCACCTCTGAGCCTAAGTCAATAATTATCTGGTCCATTTCAAAGTCTCCAATATGCACACTTAGTCTCATTTCTCTTCCAGTCCTCTTATGGCTCTTGATATGGTGAACTGCACTATGTTCTTCGTTTATGGCATTACATTGCTCGTAATGACTTAATAGGATTTGTAATTCTTCTACGGAATTTCCATGCTTTAACAACTTCATGCATCTCTGTAGGAACTGTGCAACAAGATTCATAGGTTCTGTTGTAGTACGTGATCCATCATATGAAATTGGCATAACAATCATAGGCGCTGGTTCACTTTGCAATGGCATTCTTGTAGTCGAAGGCTCTGATTTCTGTAAAAATTTTCTGGCTTCCATGAATACTTCTTTTTCTTTGTTAAATTTGAAGGTGGACATTTTTCCAGTCACTTTTCTTATCCAAGCCTCTTCAGTAGGCTGTTGTTTCGCGATGTGGTCCTCAAAATTCGAAGCTTCACTTTGCTGATATCTATCTCTCATAGCTCCACTTTGTGTCACAACATGGATGTTGCTATCTTTATTTCGTTCTTCAGCTGCGATCATCTGAATGTTCTGATTTTTTGATTTTGGTCTCCTCTCTTGCATTTTTCCTTGCAAAACAGGACATGCCTCAGTGACATGGTCAAATGACTTATAGTATTTACAGGTAGTACAAGGGTTCTGAAAGTCTTTGGCTAGATGTGCAGGTTGAGCGCAGTTATAACATACAATTTGAACTCTTCCTCATCCTTGGACAGTGTTTCGTCCTATTCCTCTGAATCCACCACGTCCTTTGTATGTGCCTTGATCATACTGCGCATTTTCATTATTATTCCGCGTCTCTCCTTGCAGTCTGTAGACATCATGTTTTCTTTCTATCATGAGATCATATGCTCTACAGTTGTTATCCTCATGGGCAACTGACTTATAGAATGTGCAGTACAGGTTCTTTGGTGTCTGTACATATTTTTGAAGCAGATAACAGTCTTCTGGGAGATGTCCTCTACATCAAAAAATTTCACACCATGGGCTTTCCACTAGCAATGTAATCTCGAAATATAGGGAAGTATTCCTTGGAATGTCCTCCTCCTTTACATTTAGTACACCAAACCTATTCTCTGGTTTCTTTTCCTTTCTTCATGTCTTGTAGCTGTAACATCAAGTTTGCTAGCTAGGTCTGTATCTAAACCATCCTTGCATTAGTTTCTCCTATAGGCGAAGCCTCTAGTTTCATTGCAATCTCTAATGCATATGTCTGCGAAGAAATCTTCTGTTGCATGAGTAGTAATCTGATATGGGACAACATTGCAGCTATGAACCATTCTTGATGTTGTTGCGGTGCTATGTAAAAAATTACTTGATCTAACAGTGCTTTAAAATTCTGTTCAAATTCCCATACAGTCTCATTAGTGTTTTGTTTGATTTGTTTGAGCTCTATAATGCATTGAGATTCCGACTTAGGTTTCTTAAAATCTCTTATCAGCATAGTTATGATCTCTACTAATGTTCTATTTTGTCCCCCATAATATTTCATGAACCATGTCAAGCCTCTATCTCTGAATGTAGTAACTAACTAAGCTTGTCTTATGGCATGATCCTGTACTTGCTTAACATTCCACACTACTTCATAGAGAAACCAATGTTTCTCTAGGTCTTCTAAACCAGTTCCTTTGAAAATAGGCAGCTTAGTGTCGTTTGAAATTCTTCTTCTAGGAAGTGTAGTATTCTAGGATGGATTAGGTATGCTACTACTTGGATGATTCTGAGTATTAACTCTTGCGGTGTTACTGCTACTGGTGTTCTGCGAACTAGTAGTATTCCTTTCACCAAATAGAGGTTTATGTGGAATGATAGGTTGATAGGTAGTCAGTCTAGGCTCTATTTCACTATCAGACTCAACCCGATATGAATGTCTGTCACCTACTAACTCATGTTCTAGGGGTATGAGAGGTTAGGCTTCACAAGACCTCTTTCTAGTGCTAGGATTATATGTTTTTCCACTTCTCAAAGTATAAATATTTTCCTCAGTGTCATTATCTATGTTATTGAACATTACAGACTCAAATACCTAGGAGTTTTATTGCATTCTCAAGACACCTTTTTCTGCCAACAACATTTTAATATATAAACTTATATTTTTCAGATACTTACCTCTGAACCCTTTGAAGAAATCTCCTTCTGCTACGCTGTAAGACTTTAGAGTGTCTAACATTTTTTTTTTAACGTATCTCTCTAGTATGCTATCCAACCAAAAGTCTACTGCTCTTGAAATTGGGTTATCAACCTCTTTAAGCCTCTGAATTAGCTCTGGAGTCCACTCTATAGGTTTTCCACCCTAAAAACAATTTTTTCATTCTGCAAGTCTTGATATCCACTCGTGTAGTTCATTGGAGAAATATGCGAAGAAGATTTCATGTATGTCAAAAAATAGGTATTTCTGTAACCACTCTTTCGTACATAAGCGCAAATATCTATTTTCTTTCTTCGCAAACTACTTTTTTGTCTTGATCACCCAGTTCGGTATCTTTGTCCTCTCAGGGTTCTAGTTAACAGAGCACATCATCAGTTCAAGCATGGCAACATAACCATTTGTTGGCTCACTATATATTTATTTAACTGACCCGAGTTCTGCGTAGTTAGAGACCCAACAAAACCCTTTTTTAGCGGCCCTTTCGAAAACAACCTATGAGTAGGATGAGGTCTCATCCGAGGTGAAGTTTTTCAATAAAACCAGCCTTCAAAAGTTTTTCAATTTCTGCCTTAATCATCGCAGTCTTTTGAGGGTGTACCGGTCGTAGCTTTTGCCAGACTGGTTTAGCATCATGATAGGTTTGAATCTCGTGTGAAATAATAATGGGGTCTATCCTGAGAATATCCTTGTATGTCCAAGCAAATACGTCTCGAAATTGCTTGAACAAGGCCGTGAACATTGTAATCTCTTCAGGGGAACACTTCTGGCCTAAACGAATGTGTTCCACTAAACCAGGAGTAACCGATATGTCGACCGAAATGGTAGGTTCACTATTGGCCAAGCTTCCTTCAGAATCTGTTTGACATGTAAGTATTGAGGACTGAGGGAAAGGGTGGAAATCTGGTGTAAAGATGGTGGTGATGCTATTCTCCACAATATTCAATGGAGGTAGGAAAGACGATCGATGGTGGAGGTCTTCCCACAGAGGGTCATTCGCACTCATGATTTCCATAATGGACTCATCGGGATGAAAAGTCCGGAGAAGAGGATCGGGTAGGGATGGCATCCGCTGTAGAAAAAAGGACATGGAGGCCACAACTAAGTGGTGCTTTAGTGCTGACTGGATAGCCTCATAAGTGAGTTCAACGGGTGAACAAGGGATAGTTTACGCAATCAGGTGCATAGTGGCTTCATCAGGTACAAGCCATTGATTAGTAGGGTCGGGGATAGATGATATCCTGGAGGATATCATGTTCACCGTGGAAACATGATTACGGGGATCCGAGGTTGGAAAGACACCCATAAGAGATGAGTCTTTTATGAGGCCACCCCCCACACTCTCATATAGCTGCGAAGATTTTCCAAGTAATGGAACATTAATGCATGAATGAGTAGCGGTGTCAGGTGTGCAGAAATCCAGTTGGCCGATAGTAACAATTCGGCCTTGGTGATTATACTATGCGAAAGATAGATGATGTGACCGCAGTCATGGCGTAAAACCAATTACGACCAAGTAGAATATTATAATCTAACGGGGCAGTGACCACTTCCACATTAATGGTTGCGGTCTTACCCCCCAACTCGACTACCAAGGCTTTTAACAACCCATGTGGTTGAAAGCCACGTCCATCAAATGCTTTCAAGGTGGTGGGAGAACGATTCAGCTTGGGAGAGCCAATGGCTTGCCAACACAAAATTGACATGACCGAGGTAGAGGCACCTTCGTCCAAGATGGTACAATGGAAGGTCTTCCCAGCAATGTTTGTGGCAACTTGAAATGCCAACTGATGGGAAATCCTCAGCTTAAAGTACTCCAATCGGAACATGATGTTATTAGAAGAATTCAGATAAACCGCACCGATGGCAGTGAGGAGAGTCTTGCACTGGTTAGGAAAGTTCTGCAATGCTTCTAGCTTCGAAATAGCATAAGAAGCTTGTGCCAGGTCCTCTACAATATTGTAGTTCTAAGCAGCTCATGCATTGGTATTGAAAACGGATTTTCGAATCGTGCTCTTGGGTGGACGCAATACTGACTCCAAAGAAGGCTTCTCAATTGTGAGAGAAGCGTGTGGTACGGTGACGTTGGGAATAGAAGTGGAAGCTTTTTTAATATTACTTCCAACGGGTTCCTTCTGATGGACAGAGTCATACGAATGGGAACGTGTGTTCAATTTGATGGTCTCACTACGCATCATGAGAACATGCATGGTGGAGGATGCCTCTCCTTGGGAAGGAGAGGTGTGCATGATTAGTTGCTGGTTTTGAGTGGGGAAGGGATCATTGAGAACTGCGGTAGTAGATTTTCCTTTGAGAAACTTCTGAACTTCATCTCGGTGGGGGAATCCCTTGGAGAAATGATCACCACTGCACAGTAAACAAGGATACTTCAACTTCCTCTTCTGTTTGGTGTCTTCAGGAGTGGGATTAGTCTCCTACTGATTAGAATGTTTCTTAGGTTTCCCTTTGTTTTTCTTCTTACCACCGGATTTTTGATATGAAGCTGATTACGCAGAATTCACCTCTTTGGTGGAGGCAGGAGTAGTGGACTTGGTAGTGCTGTTGCGAGCCTGTGGTGGTGATGCAAAAGAACCATGGGGGTTCGACAAGCCACCAGTTTGAGTAGAATGTTGGGTGGTAAGGGAACCAATGATGCCATTGGCCCGTGGACCCTTGTGTTGTTTTGCAGGGTCATATGTAGGGTGAGGTGCATTAGGAACAATTTCATACAATGTGCCAGATTGAGCATAGACCAAGTCTAAGTAACGGGCATGGGCAATGGTCTATTTCTCAGTGACGACCCCTCCCATAGCTACATCTCAAGCTACGACAGGTAAAAGTGACTTTGTGAACTAGTTAGCTAACAATTGTGTTGTTGCAGCAACATCCCCCCATTTTTTTTTGTGGATATTGGGGACCCTCCTTTCATTTTCCTAGAAAGTCTGCCTAAAAGAGTTAAGTCTCCTTTGAAAAAACTTTTTGAACTTAGTTTTGTTTAAACTGGGGAATCTGTTTTAAAATTGAAGTTTCTTTTTCTAAGTCAAAAACTCACAATTCTTTCCCGAAACTGCGGAAAAACTCAAATTTATCTCTCGAAATGGCAAAAGAACTTGGGATGTTCACCCGCAACTATGGAGAGACTTAAGTTTATCCCCGAAACAACGAAAGCACTTACATGTTCTTTGAACTTCGGTAGAACTCAAATTTCTCTCCCGAAATAGCGGAAGCACTTAAAAAGTTTCACTGCAACAGGTGCCCTCTTACCAAGTTCCTAGGCCATCCCCTTTGCGGAAAAGACTTACCAAACTCCTTTGTCATTTGCGGAAGAACTTACCGAGTTTTTCTGCAACAGTGGAATGACTCAAGAAACTCTGCCATGTTAATCTTTCGGGAGAACCAATTTCGGAAGAACTCGCAAAATCCTCCCGAAATGTCGAGACAACTCAAGAACTCACGCCGCAAATGTTTTTTAGCTTGTCGTTGTTCGAAGAACTCACCAAAAGAGAAGCATCTCCCCTTTTCTTTCCACAACAAGAAGCCATGAAAAAAACTCGTAAATTCCATCCACATTTCGGAAGACACTCACAAAATCCATCTGCAATGGTGGACGAGACTCATCTTTTCCTCCCGGTATTGGTGATTGCGCATAAATACCTAAGGTTTGAAAAGATCGTGCCATACGAATAATCAACCTCGTTTTAATGTCGCCACCTACCCAATTAAATGCCCGCACGTATTAAGATTTATATAAGGGCGGTGGGGTTTTATTGTCCCCGTTGATAGTTTTGGATTCGAAGAACGCTGTTCGAAGATGCTCGAATCGTTTCGTTCCAGCTCGACTCACTTATCACTGAATCGACCCTGTTTTCACCATTATTTCACTGCCAGGTAGGTGCTTAAACCATTAATCTTGTCTTATCTATACGTCAAGGATTTCTCGACCGTTATTTGTCTTATTACATGGCTTGTGGGCATTTGTAGAAGACTATTCGTAAATATTTGCAGCCGTTGTATCCCCATAAAATTCTCATTACTGATAGCTAGGAGTCATAACCATGCCAGTCATTCCCAGTTGGCCCTTTGACTCTGAGTCGTTCGAACTTGGTTAGTTCCATCGGCCGCATTTCTGTTGTGTTCCTACCCAGATATACTCAAATCCAAGTTTTTATGCTGTCTACATGCCGCTTCTCAAATACTATCAAACAAGAAGCAGCATCAGTAATAGTTGGTTGGGATACTCAACCACTCGCTTGTTTGGCTCAGATACTGATTGTTGAAAACGGTTTCGTTATATGTTTTCGGTTTCCTCATATGTTTTCCTAAACCAAGCTAGCCCACCATGCACGCTTTAGCCATTAGAAGCACCTATAATTTAGGTAAGCTTATCTTCAAGAGTGAGGAGGGAAATAAGTTTTATCCGTCACCTTTTTTGGAAGCACATCAAAATGTTCCTTTGCCTCCCTATAACAATCAAGTTTAATGACCATATTTGTTTCCTTGGATAATCTATGTTTGGTTAGCTTCCCCAGCATGCGGCTTTATAATTCATTTATATTGATCATCAGCATGCCAAAACTGTCTTGCTCTATGCTACACTCTCATAATGTGTTACCATTTTATATTCATTCAAATATGGTTGCCGATAGGGATAATCCACGATGCCAAAAGGTGGTAGAAAGAAAGCTAAAATGATGGAGCTAGAGCCAGTGCAACCAAGGACTGAAACTCTTTTTCAAGACACTAATTGTACCACTGGCGTTCCTCATGAGGTTCGGTGGGGATATTTTTACCGAATGATCAGGGACCAAGATATCCCAGACGTGTTATTAGAAGAGGAGCAAATCTACCTCAACATCATAACTTCCGACATAGCCAGGGCTTCTACTCGCACTGAATTGTTCATGTGCTCTGAAGTGATCAGGTGGATATTGGAACATGCCAACCCACAAACAAGAGCCATTCGCTTCATTCCATCCAGCTTATATTGCAGTAGCCTACAAATTCTCACTTTTCCAGCAGGCATTGAACGATGAATGGTTGGGATAGATGAATAATTTTTAAATAGCTAAGAGGCTGTTAATCACGGGAAAACAACTGAGGAAAAGGGACAATGATGAGTATGACGTTCAGAGCCTAAGTCCTCCTTTCAGGTTGATTTCCCTTATGCTAAGTAGAATTTTCGGCATGCCCGATGGGGCCATATATAGGATACAATGGGCCCCCGTAATCCATGCCACATCATTTAAGGGGATTGTGTTTGATTGGGCTACTATCCTCTCAAATAGTTTAGCATCCACTGTGGCCGCAGCTAAGGAAGGTTTGGCCCTAAAAAAGTCATAATTTTACATGGCATCATACCTCATTGATTATATCTTGGAAAAGCTCCCTTTCCCTGGGTTAGGTTGCTCATGGAATCAGGCCAACACCCCGGTATACACTGCTTATAAACTACTATGGGCTCAAAATTATAGAGCACACTATAAGCTCATCTGTGAAGAGTTCATTATGCCTCTGTATGAGCAAATGTTCAATGAAGAGCCCAATTGCCTTTTAGAGAACGCCATGAAGGTCATGGAAGGTTATGGAGATTTCTACTTCTCAGAAGAGGGTATCTATATTAGGATGTTCGGAGGCACTAAGCCACCATACATCCTACTGAAATACGCCACTGATTATGTAGTCTTGAAAGAAGTAGTCAGACAAGTTTTCCTTGATGGAATAGGGGGAGTTCTTAATAAGCAACACAAGGCTTCCTTCCCTCCTTTGTGTTTATGTATAGGAGCCTATAAATTCTCAGGGGTTGCAGCAGCCGAAGATTTCATTCAGGAGTTGAAAGCTTTTGACTTTGGTGAGGCAATCTTCCATAGAAATGACAGGCAGAGAAAAGTTGCAGAGCAATGCAAAGAGTTTTATGGTCATTTTGAGTATGCCCATTACTGTGATGCCGAAGAAGAAGTGTTTAGGGGAATTAGTAACATGACTGAGTTGCAGATTTGTCGTCACGGCAGTGGAGCTAGCTCTAGCTCTGCCACAGCTCAAGAAACCAGTCTGCAGAAAGAAAGGGAAGCAGCTGAAGCCCTGGCCCGTGAAGAACAAAGATTGAAAGAAGAAGCAAGACTGCAACAGGATGTTGAAGAAGCAAGATTGCAGAGAGAAGCTGAGGAGGAAAGACAGCAGAAGGAAGTAGAGGAACGAGAGCAGAGGGAGGCAATTGAAAATCAGCAGCGGGCTGAAGAAGAAGAAAGAAGGCGTAAAGTGTTGGGCCCAGGTTGAGATAAAGTTTTGGAAGCACCTTTTTGAGGCAAGCAGGGAAAGCTGAGCTGAGTGCAGCTCAGAAACACAATTTTGGCTAAGTATTAAGGATGCTGTGAAGTTGCGTGCAGCATACAACTTTTGACCAGACTGCGGAGTTGTGCGCAGCGTCGAAGTTTTGGCCATGATGCGAGGACCAGTACTGCGCTGAAGCAGTGCTGTGGAGTTAGGAGGCCACATGGAGCCAGCAAAGTGGTGTGCTGGACAAGTATCAAGTGTAGCTACCGGCTCGATCGGTAGTAGCCATTTTTGAAAAGATATTTCAGGATTGCTGTGCGGCGGATGTAGGAAAAATAGGAAGGCGGCCATGCATGGGTTGTTAAGGAAAGCGACGTTTGGCACGCTTAGAAGGTAAAACCATTAGAGAGAAATGGTTTGGCAGAAGCATCCTACAGGCACGCGTGCGACAGGAAGGCCGATAGCGAAAGAATGAGGACGTGGAGATCCACCATGATCAAGCAGACACTACTAGGAGCCAGCAAGCCGGTTTGAAAAATCGACACAGTTTTGGAAACTGTCAAGGTTTTGGGTTTTAGGTCTTCGACATTGTACAGACATGACCTTCGGGCATGATCTATTTAAGAAGACATTTTTGTATGGGATGGGGGTTCACTTTGGGGGTTCTTAGTGTTGTTCTCTTTTTGGGTTGTTGTCCTTTTGTTGTTTGCTAAGAATTTAGGAAGATAACCCTTTTGCATTGTAAAATCTCTCTGAGCTGAGAATATTGTAAGGGCTCTGCAGCTGTGTGCGCAGAGACCTAGCCGAGAGAAAGAAGAGTCTGCAGCTGAGTGCGTAGACTAAGAACGGTTGCCCCATCCCTTTTGAAAGAAATATATTACCAACCGTTCTTGTGGACATAGCTTTCCATCCGGGGAAGTGAACCACGTTAAATCCTGTGTTATGTGATGATGTTTATGAATGAATGAATTTCTGGATTTTCTATAGAATGAATGCTTGAATGTTTCCTTGCATGCTGTAATATGAGAACTTTGATATGCATTTACCAATAGGAGAAGTTTGGGAATGATATGCTAGGTTCCATGGATGCAAATGAATGGTAAACATTTCAATTCTATGTTAAGGTCGTGAGTCAGTCATTTAAGTTTAAATACTTTCTTAAGCACAATGAAGGAATGCAGAACAGTTAATCATGTTTATCATTTCAGTTCACGTTGTAATAATCCAAGTTCTAGAATGAACGCTAGAAAGATAACCAGTAAGTGCCTGAATGAATGGATGAGTGATATTCATTTCAGTGCCTTAACTTTTTCGAGATCTTCCAAGTAGAGGATAAGTGTGGGTGACTCGCAGTTCCAGAAGAAGATTCACAGCAGTAAGAAACCCTTGGTGCGGCCCGTAGTGTTTCCTGCACTGCGCAATACTGCTTGTAGCATAGATCCTGCTGCATACCGCATCACTCTACTCGCAGTGCCATCTTTCTGTCTTGCGCTATGCAACTTGTTCTTATAAACAACTCATCATTTACTGTGGAAACCTGATTTTGCAGTACCCCATAAAGATACACCTCAGGTGAGACCTCAACCAGCTCGCAGGTTGTTGCCGAAAGGGCCGGTGCAAAGGGGTTTTTTTGGTCAAAGGGAGAACCGCAAAGAACCTGGGTCTAATTGGAAACCTTTGGGTCAGTTTAAGCCAACAAATGGTTCTGTTGCCACGCTAGAATCCATGATGAGTTGAACTGGTTCCGTTGTCGTGCTAGATGTTAAGATTTAATATGCTAAGACAGAAAATAGCAACATTACATTCCATTTCACAATAATAGCATATACAGGATCACTGAAGAAACAACAAGCACAGCATAAACACAAGAGACACAGATTTATCCTGGGAAACCCTCATGGGGTAGAAAACCCAGCAAAGCTTCCTCAATATAGATGACCAACAATATACAAATATGCAAACCAAAGACATGATATCCTCCTCCACCATAGCAGACCTCTCCTCCACAAGTGCGCTACTCTCAAGTGAGTGAGTGTGTGTCAAATGAGGAATACACCTCCTCTATTTATACACTACTCTGACTTGTCTTTTACACAAGACATGTAGGCTCGTATTTAACCAATGGGTTAAATAACCCACTACAACTGACTGGGCCGACCCCTCTAGGGTGGTCTAATAACCCTTTGACCCACATAACACATACAGGGCCGACCCCCACTAGGGAAGTCTAATAACCCGAGTTACCACATTCCGACGGAGGAATAAACATCTACGGATATACAAAAAGATCTTCACGGAGGAATGAAACATCTCTGGAATAATAAAGTACAATTATAATATTCTTTGAAGTTACAATATCTCAACACTCCCCCTTAACAAGAAGGATATTATAATAGCATATGCACGAGCAAGGAGTCATCAACATCATACATGATACATCTATAAATCATTGGAAGCTTTCTCAACATCATTAGAAACTCAAGCAGTTACTGGAACATCTTCAATATTGGAACATCAACATCTTCAGTACTGAGTCTTTATCTTCTGCAGCACACAAACAGCTACAGCAACATCAACATCTGGACCCTCACGATCATCAGCATCGTCATCTAGATCATCACGATCAACAACATCGTCATCTAGATCATCACGATCAACAGAATCGTCATCTAGGTCATCATGATCAACATCATCATCATCTAGATCATCACGATCAACATCATCATCATCTAGATCATCACGATCAGCAGCATCGTCATCTAGATTATCATGATCATTAGAATCGTCATAATACAAGTATCCATACCAATACAAGTACCCACATCTTCAATATAAGTATCCATATCATCAATACAAGTATCCATACCGATACAAGTAACCACATCATCAATACAAGTAACCACATCATCAATACAAGTATCCTACCGATACAAGTAACCACATCGTCAATACAAGTATCCTACCGATACAAGTAACCACATCGTCAATACAAGTATCCTACCGATACAAGTAACCACATCATCAATACAAGTATCCTACCGATACAAGTAACCACATCATCAATACAAGTATCCTACCGATACAAGTAACCACATCATCAATACAAGTATCCTACCGATACAAGTAACCACATCATCAATACAAGTATCCTACCGATACAAGTAACCACATCATCAATACAAGTATCCTACCGATACAAGTAACCACATCATCAAAGAATCACTTTCTCAGAGACATATGTCTATGGATCAATTCAGGGACCAAAGTTCGGGGATGATACAATCCCCACTTCTCAGAGACCATACATCTACGGATCAATTCAGGGACCAAAGTCCGGGGATGATACAATCCCCACTTCTCGGAGACCATACGTCTACGGATCAATTCAGGGACCGAAGTCCGGGGATGATACAATCCCCACTTCTCGGAGACCATACGTCTATGGATCAATTCAGGGACCAAAGTCCGAGGATGATACAATCCCCACTTCTCAGAGACCATACATCTACGGATCAATTCAGGGACCGAAGTCCGAGGATGATACAATCCCCATCACGTACATTTTGAACTAGTGGTTCTGGGATGATGCAATCCCCATCACTTCATTCTCGAAGACCATATGTCTATGGATCAATTCAGGGACTGAAGTCCAGGGATGATACAATCCCTACCTGTCCACTAAGGACTTCATTTTCGGAGACCATACGTCTACGGATCAATTCAGGGACCGAAGTCCAGGGATGATACAATCCCTACCTGTCCACTAAGGACTTCATTTTCGGATACCATACGTATACGAATCAATTCAAGGGACCAAAGTCCAGGGATGATACAATCCCTATCTGTCCACTAAGGACTTCATTTTCGGAGACCATACGTCTACGGATCAATTCAAGGGACCAAAGTCCAGGGATGATACAATCCCTATCTGTCCACTAAGGACTTCATTTTCGGAGACCATACGTCTACGGATCAATTCAAGGACCGAAGTCCAGGGATAATACAATCCCTATCTGTATCCTTATCAATACAGATGTCATCAAAACATGTATCCTCATCGATACATGAACAAAACATGTATCCTCATTGATACATCAACAACACATGTATCCTCATCGATACATCAACAACACATGTATCCTCATCGATACATCAACAAAACATGTATCCTCATTGATACATCAACAAAACATGTATCCTCATCGATACATCAACAACACATGTATCATCATCGATACATCAACAAAACATGTATCCTTATCGATACATCAACAAAACATGTATCCTCATCGATACATCAACAAAACATGTATCCTCATCGATACATCAACAACACATGTATCGTCATCGATACATCAACAAAACATGTATCCTTATCGATACATCAACAAAACATGTATCCTCATCAATACATCAACAAAACATGTATCCTCATCGATACATCAACAACACATGTATCGTCATCGATACATCAACAAAACATGTATCCTTATCGATACATTGACAAAACATGTATCCTCATCGATACATCAATAATCAAAGCAAGTAAAAAAAAATATTCTAAGTATAAGAGTCCTAAGTCTAAATGATCTAAGTATCCAAGTGTCGTAAGCAAGTATCCACATCATCGACCTTGCTGTCGATGAGGCAAACTCATCATCAGTGACCACATCACTCCCCCTTTCGAGGAGGGTCCTTCCAAGCTTGTCTCGGAAATACTCAAACTTTTCTTGAGGTAGAGGTTTGGTTAGTATGTTGGTAACTTCTTCACTTGAGGTAGAGGTTTGGTTAGTACATCGGTAACCTGTTACAAATTCAAACTTTATAGTTCCTTTCTGCGTCATATCTTGTTAGATCCCTATGTTCTTTGACTTATCATGGAACACTGGATTCTATGTCATCTTGATACAATTCTATTTGTCACATAGGATCACAGTTGGTTCTATCTCTAAGTCAAACAATCCTGAAGCCAAACTTCTTCACAACTAGCAGAGCAAGCAGCCATATATTCCGCTTATGCTGAGAGCCACACTAGATTGCTTCCATCTAAACCAAGAGATCATGGCTAATCCCAGACAATAACATCCTCTCGATGTGTTCTTCCTGTCTGATACACTTTATGCCCAATCAGCATCTGAGAAACCATCTGAAGTCATGATCTCCAAGATAGCATAGATCAAAGTCTATTGTATCCTTTAGGTGCCTCATCACATGCTTTGCAGCTATCAGGGGAACACATCTAGTTTCCACTAGATACTGACTCAAGGTGTTCACAACAAAGCATATATCTAACCTAGTATATGTTAGATACATCAATGACCCAATAATGTGACTGTACAGAGTTATATCCACTAACTCTGAT
This sequence comes from Larix kaempferi, assembly GCA_027924585.1. NCBI lineage: Eukaryota > Viridiplantae > Streptophyta > Pinopsida > Pinales > Pinaceae > Larix > Larix kaempferi. The sequence continues at coordinate 6,707,004 of BSBM01000951.1, read as the reverse complement.
GAGTCATCCCCTAACAGCTTCAAGTTGGAATCCATAAGAGTGGCCATTCCAACACCTCAATTCCTTTTAATATTTCTCATCATACTTTCCCTGGTTGAGAAAGATTCCTTTTGAGCCTTTCCATACTTCCAAAAACTAGGAAGTAATGCATCAAACTAAGATCTTTTATTTTTATTTCTGCAGCCATCTCGTCAGATGGGTCTACCGATATAAGCCTCAACATCATTCGAACTCTGTGGTGAGTTCCTTCTTGCATCCAGTTTATCTGTGTATAGAAACCATATTCAACCTTGTAGCAAAGGTTGTGATCCATATCACCCATGATGATCATTAAGCTCATCAATTGACTATCGATCTTGGGTACCCACACAGAACCTAATTCACACTTCTTCTTTAGTTACACCATTAAGAGAATGGTCTTATCTATCCACTTGGAGCAAACATCTTATCATGATTCTCTTCCTCTTTCTAAGAGAATATTCTGGCCATGAGCCTTCTATATTTTGTTTGATTTGTAAATCTTCTTGTTGAACATCCATCACTTGTTCGGTGTTCATCATTCTTCATGATCTTTCCTACAAATCAAGATTAAGTATATGATTAGTAATACTTCATAATCATCAAATCACATTGACATGATAACCTATTATGCATACATATATCATTTTCATAGTTATGCAACTATCTTGACCAATACTTTGGCACAACACTTTCCCATATCCTATATGCATACAGTGGCTATCTGGATGCCTTCCATCTCTACCAGAACATACTATCGAGAGTGTGCACAGCTCTCAGCATGTCAGCAAAGAGGTTTCATTCTAGACAAGTAACAATGGAATGTTTGTGCAATGCTCTATGAATGTTGCCTCCCGCTTGATCTTCTATATGTCTTTTGAACTTCTATTCATTCTGTACCACTGTGCATGCTCAAGTGTGCACTAGTGTCATCCTCATGATCTCATACACAAACATATATTCATTAGTATTATCTCAAAACATTCTAATTCTAAATAATCTTGAATATGTATAGTCATGATCATTAGTATTCAGGGTTTCAAGGAAGTCTTCTTCTTGTTTGATCATAGTACTTTTCTAGTTAATTAAATCATCAAGATAAGAGACATAATATGCATAAACCCTTGATTACTGACTTTATGAATAAGCATAACCAATCATACCAAGTATACTTATTTAAGGGATCCTAACACAAGGTAAGATTCTAACTTGACATAGGAAAACATACCTGGATTAGAATACTTGCTTAGTTATGTACAACATACCTAAACAATCTCTTCAATGATTTAGAGATCATGAGCTAGAACCTGCATGTCTCATAGGTTAAACATAATATAACAAAGTCATACATACCTCGTAAGTAAAACAAAGATTATGGATGAGTCTTTGTCTTCATGTTGTCATGGTCATGGAACTTGATTTGTCTTTTGTGATGTACCTGTATCTTGTTAGCAAACAACATTAACCTCACACAACACCATAATGCATTAGTACAATCATATAGCCCTAATTAATGAATGTCTTCGATCATTCACATGCATTCATACTGCTACTAGGGTGATAAGACAATTCTAACATTGATCAAGATTGTACTAATAAATAATATGAAGACAAAACACATTATGAACTTAATCAAGAATCAGATTTCAAGACATACCTGAACCTTCTTAAGTCATACCTGTCGAGACTTCTTGTAGTCTTCTTATGTAAGGCCTTAGCCGCAACTCCCCCTGAAACTTGATCTGGAGCTTGATTAGGGTTTGCTAGAGAAACCCTAAAAATTTAATCTTTGACTTTCACACTTCTAAATGGATGGAAGGATGTGTCTTGCTAGCATACTTCAATTTTTGAAATCTCCAAAATTTGACCCCTCAAAATTGCCTTCGAAACTTTTGGATCTTCTGGACAGGAACCCAAACTAGGGTTTGATGAAGCCCACCCTTCTATCCAATCAAAAGGTTCGATCCAAGGTTCTAAACTCTTATTTTTCTGAGGAGCTTCCAGTCATGGTTACAGACTTCAAAAGTTCCAACTTTTGCTGAAGCCCTAATTTTCCATCTTTTCGATCAAAATCCTGAACTGGGGTTTGATCAAGCCCGGTCTTCTACCCAACCAAAAAATTCGATCTTGGTCTCTAAATTTGGATTTTTTTTTAGTAGCATTCAGCCGTGGATTCCGATTCCAAAAATTCTAACTTTCTCCGAAACCCTAAATTCCGGAAACCATGAATGAAGGTGCTCCAAAAATAATTCTGTTTTGACATAAATATGTACCTGATTGTTTCTACTGTAACTCTGAACTTTTCACTCCACAAGGTCTGAAAACTTTTTTGGTGGTATCCTGACCTGTCATCTTTCCAACGCAATAGGTCTGACCTCAATTGGATTTTCTGAGAGAGAGTTATGCCAAGTGTCGCAACGTGACCTATTTATGGGATAAAACAGGAGAGCGAACTTGTACGGAGTGCCATGTGTCACTAGTTAAGATTCGGCCTCTAAAAAAGTTTTCTGAGATAGTACAGTCTGTGTACTGCCTGTCACTTTTTACGAAATTTCATTTGGAGCTTCCTATCCCAATTTATTCCAAGTGTCGCAACGTGAACGTTTTTCCTAGGTCACCTGATTTTGATTGAGATCTGGAAGAGGCAGAAACCCTATCTTGTACTGATCATAACTTACAAAGTACAACGAATCTGAGGGTACCCTTTGAACAAAAGATACCTATAGATGTTATCTATGACCTGTAAAGGTTTTAGATCCTGAACCTTCACCAAAATGGATTTATGGCGAAAGTTCCACGATGACTGGTTTTTGCTATATAAAACCCTAACCTTCAAATTGTCGTAAGTACCATACATTGCCTTCCTTCAGGTTAGCTCTGATACCATGTTAAGATTTAATATGCTAAGACAGAAAATAGCAGCATTACATTCCATTTCACAATAATAGCATATACATGATCACTGAAGAAACAACAAGCACATCATAAACACAAGAGACACAGATTTATCCTGGGAAACCCTCATGGGGTAGAAAACCCAGCAAAGCTTCCTCAATATAGATGAACATAAATATACAAAGATGCAAACCAAAGACATGATCTCCTCCTCCACCATAGCAGACCTCTCCTCCACAAGTGCGCTACTCTCAAGTGAGTGAGTGTGTGTCAAATGAGGAATACACCTCCTCTATTTATACACTACTCCGACTTGTCTTTTACACAAGACATGTAGGCTCGTATTTAAAAAATGGGTTAAATAACCCACTACAACTGACCGGGATGACCCCTCTAGGGTGGTCTAATAACCCTTTGACCCACATAACACATACAGGGCCGACCCACACTAGGGAAGTCTAATAACCCGAGTTACCACATTCCGGCGGAGGAATAAACATCTCCGGATATACAAAAAGATCTTCACGGAGGAATGAAACATCTCCGGAATAATAAAGTACAATTATAATATTCTTTGAAGTTACAATATCTCAATAATAGAATCCATGATGAGTTGAAATGGTTGCATTGAGTTGCAATCACGATGTGTGAAGAAGAATATCACTTCCTCGAAGGATCTGACTATTGGCATCCTGAAAAGACAGAAATCCAAGCTTGGTAGGATAAGACCATAAGCGATTTTAACAGACAAGAAAATAGACATCCACGTCTAAGCGACACACAGTGGTCGGATAGATATCTGTTGGACGACATTCACGAGATCTTTTGGGCATCGTTTCCAAATGAGTTGAATGTGTGTATCTCGCGGCTCGCAGAGAAGAAAAACTGTTTCCAAGGAGGAGTTCCTACAGAGTGGACTCCTGAGTTCATAGCGCAGCTTAAAGCGTTATACAACCCGTTGTCACACGCAATTGATTATTGGGTTGATCATATGCTAGAAGGATTTGTAATAGAATTTGCAGTAGACACACTCAAATCCTACAGCCAAGCAGAAGCATACTTTTTCGGAGGATTCCAAGGTAAGTTTCTAAACAATCTCAGTCTATACATTAAGATGCTGTTAGCTGAGAAAGGGGTAGTAATATGCTTGAAGTTTGTTATGATAAAGAGTACATATATTGATTCTGACGAAGAGACACATACTCTTAGAAGTGGTAAGAGATATAAAGTTAATAAGAATCCAGAAGGCCCTAAACTTCATATAGATGCTGAGACCCCCTGCGATCTTGATAGCGAAGTTGCATAACCATTTACCCCTGAGAATCCGTCGGCTGCACAAACCGCGCCATCCTTATCGCAGAACCCACCCTGCAGAAGACTCATCCTAGTCCATCTCTCCCGATAGTCCCATTTGTATTTACCGCACAGATCCCTTTGCAGTAGCCGTGCACTAATCCTGGCACCCCACCACCTAGTATCACAATGGCAAACACTGATATGAAACTACCAATATTCATAGGAACTGGCCTAGAAGACCTTGATTAGCATTGGTTCCTTTGTGAAGCCGTATGGAGTGTAAGACAAATCCAAGACGATGCTGTGAAGCAAGCATAACTCATCACCACCTTCAGGGATAGAGCGCTACATTGGTTTACGAAATACTCTATCGTACAACTGAGAATCCTCACAGAAATTAAAGTCGCACTGGTGGCAGAGTTCAAGAAACCTAAGTCTGAGTCTCAATGTATAATTGAGTTGAAGGAAATAAAGTAGAGACCAACTGAAACGGTCTGGGAATTTGATAAAAAATTTAAGACCTTACTAGACCAAGTAAGTTTTGTTATACCACCAGAACAGCATAAAGAATGGTTAATTGCTGCGCTGTTACCCCATATCAGATTACCATTGATGCAACAGAAGGTTCTATCCTAGAAAGAGGCCTTGGAAATTGCAATGAAGCTGGAAGCTTCACTGATTGGTGATACTAATTCAGGGATGTCTCAGATCCATAACCAGCTAACCACCCTCACACTTGAACTGCAAAGTATGAAAAATGGTAAAGAACAAAGATATGAACCTAGACAGGAGGTCTTGTGTACAAGTTGTAAAGGAGAAGGTCATGACTGCAAGCATTGCCCTCTATTCCGTGACTATATTAACAGTGGTGCGCCTAACCCATTAAATCAGAATCAAGCCCCATGGTGTGAAATTTGTAGAGCCACAAGACATAGACCTGAAGACTGTTACCTAATCCAGAAATATGTGAAAACTCCTAGGAATTTATACTGTAATTTCTGTAAATCAGTTGGACATGATAAATCCAACTGCTGCGCATATGAATTAATGAATGAAAGAAAAAGGGATATGGACTCAATGCGAGGCGTTCGCTTGTACCGCATACAAGAAGATACACAGCCAAAACAAGAAAATGCACAATATGACCAAGGAGGATACAGAGGTCGTGGTGTTGGATACTGCGGTAGAGGAAGAAACGCTAGTGCGACACAAGGAAGAGGCCGTGGCCAAGTCATTTGTTATAACTATGGCCAACCCGGGCATGTGTCTAGAGATTGTGTTAATCCATGCACTACGTGCAACTATTGTAAATCGTTTGAGCATGTCATTGAAGATTGCCCAGTATTAGAGGTGGAAATGCAGAAGAGAAGATGAACAGAGGCTCCAAATCCAAACATCCAGTGGATCGCAGTAGAGAATAGACCAGTGGATCCGAGCGTTAATGTGGTCACGCGTAGTGGCGCTGAGACAGGCCATGACAGAGGAGCGAAAGCTTCAACATCTGGGGAAGCACATACGAAGAAGGATCCACTTGAAACAGTATGGAGAAGGAAAGCTCCAGGAAAAGAACCCCCTCTTAACCTACAGAAGAACAAGGAGATCTTCATTAACGTGCGGGATACCTTTAGAGAACCAGCAAATAAGTCATCAAGGATCCCGTTGCGCAGTGAAACACCGCATGTTCTGGACATGCTGGCTCTGTATGACAAAACAAGTACTGCAACAAATGTCTGTACTTGTGTTGCGCAGTTCTTGCGAAGCTGCATGAAGTTACTAAAAAGAGAAAAATCCATTGTACAGCTCCAGAAGCTTATCAGCAAGTATGAACCTCAGATTGCAACAGAGACTCCAGATAGCGTTGTACATCATATAAGGAAGCACAAAAGAACAGGCCGAGAGATGAGGTTTACTGCGCAGATAGGAGATTTTGAAATGGATGAAGTCATCCTTGATCTGGGATCAGAAGTGAATGTCTTGACTAAGTAGACATGGCAGCAGATGGGTCGACCAAAGTTGCTCTAGTCACCTATCCAGTTACGAATGGCTAATCAGGAGAAGGTCATACCATTTGTCCGCTTAGATAATGTAGTAGTTGACATTGACGGAGTACAAGGTCATGCAGACTTTGAGGTTATTGAAATTGTGGATGATAGTCAACCTTTTCCAGCAATATTGGGAATTGATTGGGCTATGGATAACTTGGCTATCATAAACTTGAAGACAAAGAAGATGATCTTTGAAGGGAAGCATCTTAGGGTCATCACACCATTGGATCCTAAAGATGGTGATAGATACAGTGAGCCGATTCAGGAGGAATCCCGCGCTCAAGATTTAGACTGACTATACCATCTGACTGCAAACAAGGAAGACTACATTAATCCTACCGTGGACGGTACGCTCAGCTAGTGATCTAACACTTCTTGTATCTCTGACTCGGATACAGGACTGGAATATTGGCAAAGCTGCATGCATGAAGTATCAGTAAGAAGATTTGCGCAGGTTACAAAATCATTGCACTGGATCGGAAAAGAGGTGAGTCCTATTCCCACATATGATGGTTCTGCTAATGTTTATAGTTTCATAAGGGAATATACTGCAGTTATACTAGATGAGCATAGAAATCCAGCTTTAGATATAGCATTGCATGATACACCTGCGAGATGGTGGAATGCACATAAGAAGACATTGACCACTTGGGATCAATGCAGAACTAAGATGCAGATCCAGTTCACCGAAAATGTTACTTTACCCTTTGAAAAGTATAATGGACAGACAAACCCTAGTCAGCACATTGAAATTTGTTCAAAGGCATGGGTAGAAAAACCACTAACAGAATGGGTACATTTATTTTTACTTACATTGGATGTGGCTATCCCAAATAAATTGTACCTCGACCTGGAGTTGTGTAGTGAACTCACTGATTGGGAGCTGCTCACTGCGAACTTCTGGAAGGACTTCAGTTTTGAAGACGAGAATCCATTAATCCATGAAGCATTACAACTAATCAAGAAGTGCATATTCCAGGATGACTGTCATCATCAAAACATAACATTGTAGGAGTTTTTTGGGAAAGAGTGTGTTCCCGCGCACCTACAGTCAGAATGGAAGGAGCATGAAGAGCACTTGATCGAGTGTTACAACTTAGCTGAAGATACCAATGATACAAATGAAGATGATGAGGAGGACCCGCATAACATAGATATACCAGAGTCAGAAGGAGCGTGTGAGGTAGAAGGACCTCCGTTGGAAATCCCAGATATGACTGGACCAGTAAAAACAAAAAAAGTGAACATTGGCACAGATAAAAAGCCGAAGTTCGCATCAATAGGAGATTATTGGGACGATCAGACTATTGCAGAGATTGCAGATACCTTACATGAGTATCAAGAATTGTTTCCAACGAAATTTACAGAAATGAAAGGAATTTTGGGAGACCTAGGGGTCATGAAAATACCTTTAAAACCAGGTGCTAAGCCTGTCAAGCTGAGGCCATACAGATTGAATCCGCACTATAAGGAAAAAGTCCACGCAGAGCTAGATAAGATGCTAGAAGCAGGAATCGTTCAACCATTCAAAGAATCTGAATGGATTAGCCCCATGGTTGTTCAAGACAAGAAAGCAAAAGGCAAGATCAAGATTTGTGTGGATCTCAGAAAGCTGAACGATGCTTCCATGCACGACCCATTTCCCACTCCATTCACAGACGAAGTGCTTGATAACGTTGGAGGAAATGAGGCATATTCTTTCACTGATGGTTTCTATGGTTATCATCAGATCAGGATTGATCCTGTGGCTAGGCATAAGACGACATTTTCTACACAATGGGGGTCATTCCAGTACACCATCATGCCTTTTGGGCTGAAGAACGCACCTGCCATATTCTCTAGAGTCATCGTCGTAGCATTTAAAGATTTTATGCACAAGTTTTTAGAAGCATATTTTGATGATTGGACTGTATTTGGTCTATTGAAAAATCATTGCGCAAATCTCTGCATGATGCTCGAGAAGTGTCGACAGCATCAAATATCCTTGAATTTGAAAAAGTGTATTTTCTGTGTGCCTTATGGAATTTTACTTGGCCACATTATCTGTAAGCAAGGATTGATGGTAGACCCTGCGAAGATTGTAGTTATTGCAAACTTACCAACACTAAATTCAGTCAAGATGTTGCGATCAACATTAGGCCATACTGGATATTACAGGAAATTTGTAAAGGGTTATGCACAGATAACCGTAGCAATGGAGAAGCCGCTGAAGAAAGACGCACCATTCATTTGGAATGCAAAATGCAAACAGAGTTTTGACACATTAAAAGAAAAGATGGTCACTGTTCCTATTGTAGTCTTTCCAGACTGGACGAAGCCATTCCATGTCCATGTTGACGCATCATGTCTTTCCCTGGGGATCGTGTTAGCTCAGCCGGGAGAGGGAGGTATTAACCACCCTATTGCATTTTCTAGCAGAAAGCTTTCAAGAATAGAAAAGAACTATACTACTACTGAGAGGGAAGGCCTTGCGATGGTATATGCCCTACATAAATTTAGACACTACTTACTGGGATCGCACTTCCTTATGTTTACTGACTATTCTGAGTTGAAATATTTGGTCAATAAGCCAGTGTTACGGGGACGCATATGTCGATGGCTATTGCTGTTCCAGGAATATGACTTTGAAATTATTGTCAAGCCAGGTAGACTAAACTTGGGACCTGATCATCTGTCAAGGATTGAGTCAGGAGAGGAGCCGATGAATATTGAAGATAGTCTGCTTGATGTGGAGTTGTTTAGTATATAGCTTGCCGATGATTATTACAAGGATATCATTCACTTCCTAACCACAAGGATGGCACCCCAGGAATTCTCGATCCAACAGAAAAACAGTTAGTGGTGTGTGCCGCGGACTTCACTTCCAGGTCAGTTATACAAACTTGGGTTGGATGAAGTCCTGCGTAGGTGCGTACCCAATCATGAGAAGCCATTTATTCTAGACGATGCACACTCAAGAATCGCGGGAGGTCACTATGCAGGAAGGGCTACTGCGCAGAAGATATTGCGTGTAGGGCTATGGTGGTCTACGGTCCATAAAGATGCCAAAGAACATTGTAGGAACTGTGATGTCTGTTAGAGGACAGGAAAACCATCACTCTGAGATGAGATGCCATTGAATCCATAGTTGACACTGCAGCCATTTGAAAAATGGGCAATAGACTTTGTGGGTCCTATAAACCCACCAGGAAAAAGAACGGGTGCAAGGTATATTATTATTGCTACACATTACCTCACTAGATGGGCAGAAGCAAAAAAAGTTAAGGACTGTAGTGCCAGTACTACTGCGCAGTTTATTTTCGAAGAAATACTCACCAGATTTGGCTGTCCGAATATTTTGATGAGTGACCAAGGTACTCACTTTTTGAACAAGACGATTGAGGTGCTTACAGAGGAATTCCACATTCATCATTAGCGCAGTACTCCATATCATCCATAGGCGAATGGTACTGTAGAGGATTTCAATAAAATATTGGAGAATGCACTCACTAAGGTGTGCAATGTAAATAGAGACGATTGGGACCTGCGCGTCTCATCTGTGCTATGGGCATACAGGACCACATGGAAGAAATTGACAGGACAGACACCCTTTCAGTTGGTTTATGGGCAGGGGGCTATAATGCCTATGGAACATATTGTCCCTAGTTTGAGAATCGCTGCATTTACAGGGATGGTAGACTGCAAAGCTCTAGAAGAAAGATTACTACACTTACTCCGCTTGGAAGAAGATCGCTTCATCGTAGGCTTCCACCAGCAAGATCAGAAGGATCGTGAGAAAGCATGGCATGATCACCATATAAAGAACAAGTTTTTTCAAGTAGGTGATCTAGTCCTCCTGTATGATAGCAAATTCATGAAATTCCCTGGTAAATTTAAGATGCTTTGGCTTGGCCCATATACTATGATAGATGTTACTAACACTGGTGCAGTCCAGTTAGCCAATTTAGCTGGTGATACCTTTCCAACTTTGATAAATGGAAGCAGGCTAAAGCTATACCATGATAGCACTGCTTTGTAGAACCATGAATAATGAACAAAGAAAGCAAGTTCTAAGTGTCAAGTACAGTTGAAAGTGGACACTAGAAATGTAAAGGATTCTGTACATGTATGATAAAAGGAAGAAGGTAAATATATATGTATAATGGAAGCCGCGCAGATGGAAATTTTTGGCACTGCGAAGAAGCCGCGCAGCTCAAAATTTTTGGCACTGCGAAGTAGCCGTGCAGGGTTGTAGATGGCTTTCCGCACAATTCGGCGCAACACTCAGAGAAAAATAGTCATTGCCTGGATTTTCAAAAAAATAGCCGTTAGATGACCGTTGTAGCAACCGCTTCAGCATTTAGAGAAAAGATAGATGTTCTAAGCACGCTGACGATAGAAATGATTGAAGGATCCGCTCAAATTCTCCAACGGACACCACATTAAATGCTTATCTAGCCGTTTAAGGGCGCAGGAGAGGGTCTGCTGCACCTATAAATAACACCATTGGGAGACTCATGGGCGTTACCAAGCACTTAGAATTTTCTTGTGATTAACCCATCTGAACTAATATCCATCTGTATTCTGTCTGCCTTAGCCGCTACCTCATTTATGAATGTTCGAACCTTCCTTTAGAGAAGAAGAACTGACCCTTGAAGAAGCACTGAGGATCTTTCAGCATGGAAGGATTCAGCAGTTAATGAAAACTCTAGTTAAGAAGGTCGTCGTAGAACAAGGTGAAGGATCCCGCAGATCACCAAGAATTAATCCAACAATGCAGGAAAAAGTAAAAGATAAGGGAAAAGTTGTAACTGCACCTCGATCCAACATCATAAAGATGGGATCCTCGGTACAGAAAGCACCATGCTTTTAAACAGAACCTTTGAAGATGACACTTGAATATATCTCGCCGCGGGCACTGAATTCCCCTGTGTTTAAATTGTCCAAGAATGCGAGATACGACATCCCACTGTCGCCTATGTCAAAGCATGTAAACATTGCTAAGAATCTGCTCGGAAAGATAGCAGATTGTAAATGGGAGGATTATGACCTCTTGGGAATGAATAAAGATGAGCCAGATGTTCCCAAATATCCATATTTTCAACCAGACCAGTATATGTGCTGGAAAAAGGATGCCAAGGGAAATCTGAACTTGGTAGCTGACAGTTGGTTAGCACTTGTCGTTCAGTCGGGGCTACTGAACTTATTCAGATTGCCACATTTTGACCGTTCCCCAGAATTGAATATCATGGTTCGCACACTCATGGTGCGAATCCACCAAGGTTATCTATGGCTAGACAGGAACGTTGATATTAACATTGATTTGATCCACTGCATCACTAGGCTAAGCAAGCGCGGTAAAGGTTCGAAGCAATTTTTCCAGGGGAAGAGCAAAGAAAAAGAGGCTGTTGAGAAGATGAAGAAAACCCACTCAGTGGTGAACGCAAAAAGAGGATTCCCGACAGAATATATAAAGGATAGAGAAACAAGATTTGTAATGTAGTTGCTCGTAGGCAAGATGCTCAAAACAGCTAGACCTTCTGAGGTGCCTGCGGGCGCAATACTCCTTGGTGCCATAGCGGCCGAAGGCAACATCTTCAATTGGTGTCAGTTTCTATTGAATGAGTTCGTTGAAGAACTCAACGACACCCAGGTGAATGGCGGCCAGTTCCATTTCACCTAGCTCATCGTCCTGATTGCTTTGTGTGGATGGAAGGAGCCGCGAGATTATGCGGGCGTCATTATGGACACCAAGGATACTAGAGGGTTTAAGTTCGTCAACCTCTAGGAAAACACAAATGCAGTGCGCCAGCAGAAGTATTTTACCAATACTATATCCAGCTGCGCGACACAATCATGAAGACACCCCGTATTACAAAGCAGGTCACGGTGAAGTATATCTGCATCATCGACTTTGAGGCGGATATGAAATGTATCTTCATATCTCCAAAAGCACAAGCGAGGAAACCAGAGTGGTTCCCAGGAAAGTACATCATGTATGAATAGGATATTGATGACCTCATGAAAGATTGGCCAACAGAGTTCAGTGTAGAGGTCATGGATGTGGAGACATATTTAGTAGAAGATGAGTTGATCCCGCTCTCATGCCCAATCATTGAAGAAACAGGGAAGAGAAAAGAAGCTGAGACTTCGGAGAAGCCAAAGTCAAGGAAAAAGGTGAAGGCTACAAAGATTCAATCGAAGGCAGTCCTCAATGATGATGACTACAAGATAATAGCCGAAACAGTCTCAGAGTAGATGAAGGATCTTATGGAGGCTAAAGAAAAGAAGGACATGGTCATCCATGATGACCTGCACCAGATGCAGCTTGCAATGCAAGGCCTAATGAAGAAAATGGATGATGTCCAGAAAAGCCTTGTTTTGCCGTAGGAAGTAGGGGCTGAAAGGAGGTCGGTAGGAACCTCGCAGCAAGGAAGCCAACAGCTAGTAATAACGCTGCCATTGAAGACCAGAATTGTCCATCTGGACCCATTGGCTATTGTGTTGCCAATGGCAGAGCAGGTGGTCTTGGACACAAAGGGAGTCGAGAGGGTAGAGCTCGACTTAGCCAAAATCCCTTTGCCAGGATTGCACTTCATCCACATGCAGATCATGGAGGAGATGCATGAACGGACGGTTGAAGCGATGAAGTTACAAGCATAGCTCACTGCAGCAAACAGACAAATTCAGCAAAAGGCAGAAATACAACTACGCAATGAACAAGACCGCCGACAAAATTTGGAGACCACCATATCCAATGTGGTGAAGGATATCAAAGGCATAGAAATCCAAGATGATCCTGCAGACATAGTTCTGAGGATGGGAGATAAGGTGAGATCCTTGCAGATGGAGATGCAGGATAAAGAGATTTATTATGAGGCTGACATTGCCACATTGAAGGATAAGCTGAATAAGTAGGCACCATTAACCGAACAGCAAGTCAGAGAGCAAGCAGTGAGAGCCGCCTCGAAAAGCATCGCAAGTGAGATGGATAAGTGCCAATCTCTCCTGGATAAGGTTTCATAGGAAATTGTAACCCTTGAAGAGGATCAAGGGTTGCTGCAGGTCAAGACAGCGGTACAAGAAAAACAGACTGCACTGGACAAGTTGAACATAGAGTTGAAAGCTTTGCCACCTAGAGAAAGGCTGTCGAGATACAAGGAGATATCTAGCTTAAAGAAAGAAGTAAAGGAATTACGACAAAAAGAGACTGAGATGGATAATTAGTCGCAGTAGCTCCTGGAGAATGCCATGGTGGTATCACAGCAAATTGAAGATATGTTAGTACAACTGCGCGATAACCAGGAGCAGGTACAAGATCAAATTGGACAAGAAATAACTCCAACACTGCTTGAGACAAATAAACAGGTTGAGGAGGATACAAGAGAAGCAGTGGTGCAGTTGTGCAGTACATATGACAAGTTTGCGGCCAAGTTCGTTCCACCGGTCACGGCGTAGAGTGAGACAACTGAAACAATCAGTGGCTTGGGGACGAGCCACATATAAGTGTTAGGGGCATGTTGGGCACAGGATGAGATAAAGTTTTGGAAGCACCTTTTTTAGGAAAGCAAGGAAATCTGAGTTGAACGTAGCTCAGAAACACAATTTTGGCTAAGTATTGAGGATGCTGCGAAGTTGTGCACAACATCCAACTTTTGACCAGACTGAGGAGTTATGCGCAACGTCGAAGTTTTGGCCGTGATGCGAAGACCAGTACTGCGCTGAAGCAGTGTTGCAGAGTTAGGAGGCCACGTGCAGCCAGCAAAGTGGTGTGCTAGATAAGTATCAAGTGTAGCTACTGGCTCGACCGGTAGCAGCCATTTTTGGAAAGATGTTTTAGGATTGTCGAGCGGCAGACGTAGGAAAAACAGGAAGGCAGCCACGCGTGGGTTGTTAAGGAAAGCGACGTTTGGCACACTTAGAAGGTAAAACCATTAGAGAGAAATGGTTTGGCAGAAGCAACCTGCAGGCACGCGTGTGATAGGAAGGCCAATAGCGACAGAATGAGGACGTGGAGATCCGCCATGATCAAGTAGATGCTACCAGGAGCCAGCAAGCCGGTTTGGAAAATCGACGCAGTTTTGGAAACCCTTAGGGTTTTGGGTTTTAGGTCTTTGACATTGTACAGACACGACCTTCGGGCATGATCTATTTAAGAAGACATTTTTGTATGGGATGGGGGTTCGCTTTGGGGGTTCTTGGTGTTGTTCTCTATTTGGGTTGTTGTTCTTTTGTTGTTGCTAAGAATTTAGGAAGATAACCCTTTTGTTTATGAATGAATGAATTTTTATATTTTCTGTAGAATGAATGCTTGAATGTTTCCTTACATGCTTTAATATGAGAACTTTGATATGCATTTAACAATAGGAGAAGTTTGGTAATGATATGCTAGGTTCCACGGAAGTAGATGAATGTTAAACATTTCAATTCTATGTTAAGGTCGTGAATCAATCATTTAAGTTTAAATACTTTCTTAAGCACAATGAAGGAATGCAACATAGTTAATCATGTTTATCATTTCAACTCACATTGTAATAATCCAAGTTCTAGAATGAACGCTAGAAAGATAACCAGTAAGTGCTTGAATGAATGGATGAGTGATATTCATTTCAGTGCCTTAACGTTTTCGAGATCTTCCAAGTAGAGGATAAGTGTGGGTGAATCGCAGTTCCAGAAGAAGATTCGCAGCAATAAGAAACCCTTGGTGCGGCCCGCAGTGTTGCCTGCACTGCGCAGTACTGCTCGCAGCATAGATCCTACTGCATACTGCATCACTCCTCCCGCAACACCTTCCTTCTGTCCTGCGCTGCGCAGCTTGTTCTTATAAACAACCCATCATTTACTGTGGAAACCTGATTCCGCAGTACCCCATAAGAATACACCTCAGGTGAGACCTCAACCTACTCGTAGGTTGTTGCCGAAAGGGACAATGCGAAGGGGTTTTGTTGGAAAAAGGGAGAACCGCAAAGAAATTGGGTCTACTTGGAAATCTATGGGTTAGTTTAAGCCAACATAAAGTTGAAGAGGAACAAAAGGCGGAAGAAGAGCTTAAGACCAATGAAGATGCCCAGGCAGGTGCCTCCATCACCCAAGATATGGAAATGGACCCATCTCAGGTAGCGCAAACCCCACCCACGGGGACAGAAGTCCATGTAAGAGATCTCCCGATCATCCCTTACACCCCATCCGAAGATCATACTGTGTCCCGATGGGATGAATTTGTGTATTATAAGAAGAGGAAGGCGGTGGTCTTGAAGTCGGAAGAGAGGATAAAGAGACTTTTCCAAGTAGATATTGTCACCCAGCGGGATACCACGGTTATGCAAAATACAAATAAGGCTCCCATAGCCATGGCATCCACCACTTTGTAAGCAACAAAAGAAACAAAGGATAATGTGATCTATATGGTCAAAGAATTTGAGTCAACAAAGAGGAGAGCTCGCATGCTGCAACATACTATGGCTAATGAACAGGCTTACAGGGATCTTGTAGTGAATAAATATAATCATCTGTCTGCTGATCATAAGGAGTTGTCAGATAAGTATCGCCATCTAGAATAGGAAATTGAGCACCTGGAAATCCAAATGATGGTTCTAGAAGTGGAAAAGAATGATTCTGAATCTAGAGTTTTTCATCTGGAAGCAGATAAATAGGCAATGGTTGAACAACTAGAACAAGCAGAAAGAAGAGCGATGGATATGTCTCCCTTTCATGAGTAGTGTTATGACATTTTGAGACAAATGCATGCCACATAGGAGCTGATTACTGAGGAATTGTGCAAGCTCAAGACCATGATGGTTAGGTTGAAAGAAGTCAATGCAGAAGCCATTAGGCTTAAAGGAAAATACACTCAGGTTAAAGCAAACATCTTGAGCCAGATGGAATGGAGAGAAGGGAAGGTTGATTTCCCTAAGCACCTCCCATTCAAAAATGTAGATGATTTTAAGGAAGATGTAGCCCTTATGGAGTTTTGCAGAAATTGTGGCCTCAAGATGATGGCTAAGATCTAGGGAACAATTGAGAAAGGTAACAACCTGTATCAAAAGATCCATGAAGTGCATGAAAAATGCAAGTTGATTTTTCCTCAATCCCTCATGGGTTTCCAAGCAAAGAGAATCATTTGTCAGACTTGAAGGAAGAGCTGGGCATTCAAATAGAATATGTAAAGAAGATTGATGTCCTGGTCACTGATGATCTCCATCACTATATTGGTCTATCATCAGTATACAGTCATTTGCTTAAAGAGATCCACCAAGTAGCAATTGCAGAAATTCATGGTATTGAAGCAGAGCTTGGTAAGCATGTGACTTCCCAGAAGATCTTGCTCCCTTCACCAGCAAATGTGGTTGTCAAAGACACTGGTATCTAGTTCAGTTATATTGCAGAAGAGGAAAATAAAGCAGCAGCAGTCGTAGCAACCATCACAAGCAATTCATTCCCGGCAGAAGCGCCACCCCAAGGATGAACATGCTAGTCATAATGCGTTGTTCTTAGTTTGATTTGATTTCCCTGTGTTTAGAGCGTAGAGTCACTAAAACAACTGTCCTTTTCTATTTTTTAGGAAATTTCTATTATGGGAAAAGGACCACGAATTCTTTATTTCTGGAAAAATATTTAAAGGACAAGTGTAAAAGCCAGGTGGCAGCCCAAGAGGTATTTTGTAAAGATATAAATAGAGGCTTAGGGAATAGTGTTAAGAACTTTTTGCAGGGAAAGGAACTTTTTGAAGTTTGTACGAACTATTTTGCACATGCTCCCAGAAAGTGAATTTGTCTAATAAGAGCCTAGAGAGGACGCATTTTGCCTGTGAATGTGTGTACGATGTCTGTTGGATTCTTCTGGTGACATTTATACGTATTATAGTGAAATATTTCTCTGTTGTTCGAATTATTTCTGTGCAATGAATGATTTTACTATGCTCTGTGCAATAATGTTTCTCTCATATGAGTAATAGACTACTTTCACATGTATTAAAAGCTATCTTTTATATTCTTCCTTTCTTGCTGTGGATGTATATTTATGATTTAATGGTTATCTGTTGATCTTCAGATGCTTCTTTCAGCACATTACTCATACTTATAGTTTTGCTCCTTGCAGGGATAGATTATATTTATTTCAGTTTTAGACACAGATTTGTTTTAGGTTCTGCATTTAGATTAAGTTAGCTTAGGCACTTGCATATCATTTTAACCATAAAATAAAAAAGAATGGTGGATCGGGCCATAACCGGTGTAATTGAAGCAAATATCCAAATCTAACGGTAGCCGAAACCGTTAATCGGACGGATTCCCCATACCAAACGGTGGACAATCTAATTGGGATAGTCTACCGAGGAGATTCCATTTCTGCTTGATGCTACGATTTTCGGGGCATCAACAGTTTTTGGCACTATAAGGAGGGCCTAAAGTGCATGGCTGATAAAGGAAAATCTCCCACTGTTAAAAATGTTACTGAAAACCCGCTTAAAACAAGAACTTCAGACAGCCCAAATCTTGAAGTAGCAAATCAAGAAAATCCCATCTCTGATTCTGAACCTCAAGAAGTATTCTATGCTGTTCCTTTTGCAGAAATAGAAGATTTAAGGAGACATACATGATCTTATGTTAGAAAACTAGGTGGTTTAAACGCAGTAAATTTCCTCCCTAGGAAAAGTACTCCTAGAAAAGAACGACAGTACACCTGTGATTTGATTCTTGTACAGAATTTTGAAGAACTTGTGAATTTAACTTTGGAAGAAATTGCAGAACCCCTGAACAAAGTCGATCTTGAAAACCTAGAAAATATTTCAGATCTAGAAAATCTTGGAGAACTTGTTACTCCAGAGAACACTCCATTTAATTCACCATACAATTCTCCACCCGATTCTCCACATAGGGACATGGCTGTACCTACTTGGAGAGCGAGGGGAGCATTGAATCTAGCTAGGCCATTTGACAATCTGCCTAAAAATCCAGAGAAAGTCTTGCCTAAATTCGACCCAAGAAAAGCCATTTCTACTGAAGATCATCTCAAGAGTTTTTATTTAGCGCTAAATCTTTTCAATGTACAGCATGAAGATGTAGTTTGTAGGCTTTTTCCATACACATTTGAGCCGAAAGTTTCTTCCTAGTATTTTAGCTTACAACCTAGCTCAATTTCCAACTGGGATGAATTTGAAACATATTTCTTAAAGAAGTATGGAAATCAAAAGACTGTAGCTACACTCATGAAAGAATTATTGTCCATGAGAATGGAAAAGAAAGAAAAGGTTCAAGACTTCAACCAAAGCTTCACAACACTCTTAAATAATTTCAGCGAAGCAAATAAACCCGCAGAGGAATCTCTGGTTGAATATTATACAACAGCTCTTGAAGGGCCCGTAGCAATGTTCGTTAAAAGATCTAAGAAAGACACCCTGATAGAAAATTTTGAAGAAGCTAGAAAGGTGGAAGAAGAAGTAGACAACATTGCTAAACATGCCTTAGATGCAGAGACAAAACCAATAGCTAGTAAAAAAACCTTGCTGCTCACCAGAAATAAAGAAGAGTCATTAGTAGACATGGAGAATGTAGTTAAGATGATGCAGAAGTTGTCCAATAAAATTGTAGATCTCGAGAAAGATAAAGATGCTAGTACATCTAGGAAACCTTTCAAGCCATTCTACAAGAAGAGAGAAGACAACGATCAACCTCATCCACCTATGAACACTTCCCATGTTTTAAATATCAATGAAATAGGGATGGAAAACTTCTGCACCTTTCATCAAGAACTGCACTTGAAAAAGAGCTTCCCACAATGGATTAACTCTATGAGTTTAGTCATGAACCAAATGTTGGATTCACAGATTCTAGATCAAGATGATCTTCCAGAGGAATAGAGCCCTGAGATAGAGGAACCATCCCCAGACACCACTATGGTGCTATGGGATTGGGTACCTTTAACTGAATTGGCAGAAGAAGATCCCGTGGAAAGCTCAGTCTCTGCTGTAAACATTAACACTCGCAGTAAAGGTCCCATTACAGATCCTGTGCCAAGCTCGACTATTCCCAAGCCTAAAATTTCAAAAGAACTACCTAGAAGACATATAACAATCATTCCACCACAACCTAAAGATAACCCAACAGCGACCAAGTAGCCAAGCATTGACACCATAGTTCAACAACCGAAGGTCATGATGAATAAGACAAACCATCCAACTAGAATTGTAAAAGAATCTGATATAGGATATGACATTATTGAAGATATAAAGAAAGTAAAAGAAAACGTATCAATATTCGATATGTGAAGTTTGCCCCAGCAACGAGAAAAGTTGTTGCATGCTCTTCAATCCTAGCCCAACACTCCATTAACAGATACTCAAGAAGATCCTAAAATTAATAAGGCTAGTATCGGTGGGAAATCCAAATCGCAGACATAGCCTTTCCTTTTAACTTTTGAAATTTTCAATCACAATGTTCACAACTGCCTGGTAGATTCCAGAGCATCTTCAAATGTCATGCCACTGTCAATCTATAAAAAAATTAATGGGCAACCAATTCCATCTCCCGCCCAGATTATTCAGTTAGATAGGACTGTTGTCAAGGTTATCGGGGAAATGAAAGATGACCTCATTAGGTTGTTAGCAGATTCTAGAGTTTTCCAGTTCATTGATATAATGGTGGTTGATATTCCCAAATCCTATGGTTTGATCCTAAGTAGAGACTGGTCCACAAAGCTGAATGGTTACTTTGGGACTGATTGGTCCCATTTGTGGTTGCCTTATCAAAACAGACAGAATCAGATCAAGGTTCTGAGAGAACCGCACATGAAACAAAATGTAACTCAACTAGAAGGAAAGAATGAGGCTGTAGCCTTCTCATCCTCAGTTTTGGAAAATTATTTCTTAGAAATGGATCCGGGTAATTATCAGTCTGAAACTATTAGCCATGAAACATATGAACAGTCCGATCTCCTTCATTTTTCTCAGACTGATGATATTGACTGTAATATAGTTAGTTTAATCACTCACTTAGATCATAAAGATACTAACTTAGCTGAATCAAAAGATCTGTTTTGGACATTCTAATTTGATGGTTCTAAAAATTTGGAAGGATCCGGAGCCGGTTGTGTTCTGATGGATCCATAAAGAAATAAGTATTTTTTGTCCTGTAGGTTAGAATTTGATTATACTAACAACATTGTTGAATATGAAGCTTTGGTACACATATTAAAGAAGGCCATCGGTTTAAATGTTAAATACCTGAAGGTTTTTGGTGACTCAGAAATAGTTGTGAGACAGGTAAGAGATACCATTCACTGTCTCTCACCTCATTTGAAAGGTTATCAGGCTGAGGTATGGTATTTAATTATGCATTTTGATGCTTTGAATATAAAGTCTATTCCTAGATTGCAAAATTCTGTAGTTGATTTGTTAGCAACATTCGCTTCTAGATTGGTGCCAACTAATAACAAGTGCTCAATTGAATTAATTTTCATGCCTTCTGTCCTTGAAAATATCATGAAATTCAGAGTCTTCGATGATGACGAACAAATTATCAGTTTTCTAACGAACGAAGACATTTTCCAAGGAGCTGTGACAGATGAAGAAGAATACCATTCTGATTTACAAAAGAAGGATACAGCTAAAGGAAATTTCATCCCCAAAGGGGTAAGGTAACTTGAAATGTTGTTTGATCTTCAGAGTAAGTTCAAAAGGCCAGCAAATACCAAGACCAACAGTTCATCAATGCAACATGGGTTAGTTAATCTGGGCACCAAGGTTGAACCAAAGTTTGTCAACCTTGGCAAATGTTGTTCGCAAGGAGAAAGAGATAGGTTCATCAAAATATTTCGACAATATAAGGATGTTTTTGCATGGACTTATGAAGATCTGAAAACATATGACGTTCGCATTATTCAGCATGTCATACCAATGAAAGCGGGTGTCAATCCATTTCAGCGGCAATTAAGAAGGATGCATCCTACTTTGGAACCTGTGATTCAAAAGGAATTGAAGAAGCTATTGGACGCTAAAATAATCTTTAAGGTCTGGAATTCTGAGTGGGTTTCTAACTTAGTTCCTGTGAGAAAGAAGTCAGGAGAGATAAGACTATGTGTTGACTTCAGAAATTTAAACAGGGCTTTAGATAAAGACAACTATCTCGTCCCGTCAATGGAACAAATTCTTCAAATGGTGTCAGGATCTGAGCTATTTTCCCTTCTCGATGGTTTCTCTGGTTACAATCAAGTATTAGTAGCCGAAGAAGATCATCTTAAGACTACTTTCCACACTAAGTGGGGAACTTTTGCATATAGAAGGATGCCATTCAGCCTGATAAACGCAGGAGCTACATTCCAGCGAGCAATCGAAATCGCCTTCCGAGGATTGGGTGGCCATTATGTTGTTGTCTATCTAGATGATGTGACAGTTTTTTTGAAGAAAAGGGAAGACCATGTTGTTCATTTGAAGCATATTTTTTATTGTTGTAGGAAATATGGTATCTCATTGAATCCCAAGAAGAGTGTGTTTGCTGTTCCCGAAGGTAAACTATTGGGCCATATCATTTCCAAAAGAGGAGTATAAATAGATCAGGAAAGAGTACAAGCTATCGATAGAATTCCAATGCCTCATAATAAGAAATCCATCTAGTCCTTTATGGGCACTATCAATTTCGTTGGAAGGTTTGTTCCAGATTTCATGCAAATTGTTAAACGTTTACAGCAAATGGTCAAGCAAAGCATACAGTTCAAGTGGACAGACTTAGAAAAGGATGCGTTCATAGACATTAAGGAAGCCATAGCTAAAGCTCCTTCCTTAAGAAGCCCAGATTTTGAAAAATATTTTATCCTATATACCTTTGCTTCAGATGACTCTCTCGCGGTTGTGCTCATGCAAAAGGTGGAACTAGGGGACGAGTACCCAATCTCGTTTATGAGCACTGGTCTGCAAGGTGTTGACCTAAATTATCCCATTGTCGACAAGCATGCGTATGCTGTCTTCAAAGCAATCAAACAGTTCATACCATATATTCTTAAGAACAAAACTAAGGTTATAGTTCGCCACCCAGTTGTTAGATCCCTCTTCATTCAAAAGGAATTAGGAGAAAGGAGGGGAAACTGGGTCACAGCTCTTCAAGAATATGACTTATAATTTAAGTCATCCACTATAATCAAAGGACAAGGCCTATGCAAATTGCTTACATAAAATCCAACTAATGAAGAGCAACATTGGAAAAATGAAGCTAAGCTAAATTTAGTTGAAGTATGTCCTATCTTCACAGCTCCTCAATCATGGTATAGGGATCTAGTGCATTATTTGCAGCAAGGATACCTACCTGAGCATTGGAGCTCTAAGCAAAGAAGGGCGCTCCGTTTGAAATCAGCATCTTATCAAATCATTGATGGGACACTTTTCAGAAAACAATTACGATGGAATTTTTCTTAGATGTCTAGAAAAGGAAGATGCAAGTAGAGTTGTCAAAGAATTACACAATGGTCCTTCTGGTGGACATTATTCAGGGGAGACAACAACTCACAAGATACTTAGAGATGGATATTATTGGCCCACTCTATTCCGAGATGCCCATGCGTATGCACGGAACTGTGATATATGCCAAAGAAGTGCTGGGAAATTACCTAAGGCAGCAGGACCCTTGTAGCCGGTTATTATCTCTGAACCTTTTGAACAATGGGGCATAGATGTTATTGGAGAGATAAACCCAAATTCTTCTTCACGACATCAATACATCCTAACGACTATCGACTACTTCACCAGATGGACGGAGGCTATCCCATTGCGCAAGATCAACGAAGATGCAGTCATCAGTTTCTTGAAAGAAAACATCATAACCAGGTTTGGGGTTCCAATTTCCCTTGTTTTTGATAATGCTCCTTATTTCTCATCTTTTTAGATAAATGAATTTGTTTATGAATGGGGAATTAAACTGCATTATTCAGCCAATTATTACCCTCAAGGAAACGGATTAGCTAAATCTTCAAACAAAAACCTCATTCGAATTCTCAAGAAGATTGTGATAGAAAATCAGCGAAGTTGGCATGTAGCTCTCCCAAATGCCTTATGGGCAGATAGGGTGACTCCAAAGAATGCATTAGGGGTTTCCCCTTACACTCTTGTCTATGGAAAGGAATCCATCCTCCCTCCCAACATCTTGTTTCCATCCTTACAATTGTCCCAAGCCTCTGAAGGGTCTGGTAGCCAAGTCTTACAATCCAGGATCAATACCTTGCTTCAACTTGAAGAAGCCCGATAGAAAGCTAAAGACTGATTCCATTAACACTAAGACATAGTCAAAAGATGGTTCGATAAGAGGAAGTCTGGTAAAAGAAGTTTTGAAGTTGGGGATTTACTCCTGAAATGGGACCATAATCATGAAGGCAAGGGGATGCACACGAAATTTCAACATTTATGGATAGGCCCTTACCAAATTTCTGCAAAGCTCATCCCATCCACTTACAAGCTGACAGACCTCTAGGGAGAGGAAGTAACCCTTCCTCTCAATGGCCTCGCCTTGAAACAATACTTTGCGTAGTCTCAATGAGACTTTCTATACATAAATAAAACTTTTCTTTTATTTTTCTTTAGCCCTTTGTTTTCATTTGTTTTCAGCTATGTTGTTTCTTTTCTCAGCATTTGGACTTTTTGTACAAATTTTGTTTTCTGAAAACACCTGCGGTCAGGCCTCTCATCAAGTTAGATCTCTCGAATAAATCTCACAACTCATGAAGCTGAAAATACCCTCAAATGAAAGTCGATCTATGTATTTTTCTCTTGATGAACATTCTCCAGAAGGAAGAAAGCCTATTCTGTTAGTCACACTAACCCTTGTTTAAATAGCATAGATCTATGATTATCTTTATTTACTATCTTCGGGCTCCATCCACTCTCACACTTAAAAGCATCTCAAGAAGGTCACTGAAGTTGGACCCACGGAGAGTAGCACATCTCAAAGGCATAGGGTATTGAAATGACTCCATGCTACAAATCTAACAGCCAAAATGGCTTATAATCAAGGGTCTATTTTCGAGAGATTCTCGCCTCAATTAAAGCATGGCTAAGACAAAAGAAAAGCATATAAGTCAAGAAAGCTATCCAAAAGACTCAGCTCAAGCTAGGCTCCTCTCCGTCCATGAGGCCCTATCAATCAATAAAATCTCTCACTCACACAAAAGGCCATTATGGATTGAGGAGCCAAAATCAAAGATCATATTTAAAGAAAATATTTCTGGAAGGCTCAAACAGCAAAGCTATCAAATGAATGAACATCCAAAAGGATGCAGGTGGCATGGGAATGAGGAACAAGAGCAATAATGTCTATGAGAAGTTATTGCAAATCCTGTGGAGTCCGATTGCAGTGGCCATCTGAAAGATGAATCTTTTAAAATGAACCCCATATGTTGGCCCTTTGAAAGTATAAAAGATGTCTTCATCAAAGCTCCCGTTTTCCCAATGGCCAACAGATAAAGTGACTTCTTCCTTTGTCGAGATTTGAATGTTCAGCTGAATATTGCATATAAGATGGACAACTTTTAAGAAGGTTTATGATTAACAAGAGGGATTTTTCAAAGATCTGTGTTTGCCAGCGATTCCCCAATTGTTGTTGCAGCAACATCCCCTAGTTTTTTTTTGTAGATACTGGGGCCCCTCCTTTCAGTTTCCTAGAAAGTCTACCTAAAAGAGTTAAGTCTCCTTTGAAAAAAAAAATTGAACTTAGTTTTGTTTCAACTGGGGAATTTGTTTTAAAATTGAAGGTTCTTTTTCTAAGTCAAAACTCACAATTCTTTCCCAAAACTGCAGAAGAACTCAAATTTCTCTCCCAAAATGGTGGAAGAACTTGGGATGTTCACCCGCAACTGCGGAAAGACTTAAAGTTTCTCCCTGAAATAGTGAAAGCACTTACATGTTCTTTGAACTTCGGCAGAACTCAAAGTTCTCTCCCGAAATGACGGAAGCACTTGAAAAGTTTCACCGCAACAAGCGCCCTCTTACTGAGTTCCCAGGCCATCCCCTTTGCGGAAAAGACTTACCAAACTCCTTTGTCATTTGCGGAAGAACTTAT
This sequence comes from Larix kaempferi, assembly GCA_027924585.1. NCBI lineage: Eukaryota > Viridiplantae > Streptophyta > Pinopsida > Pinales > Pinaceae > Larix > Larix kaempferi. Next base: position 6,681,737 of record BSBM01000951.1, on the reverse strand, counting down.
CGAGTCTTTCCGCAACAATGGAACGACTCAAGAAACTCCGCCGCGTTAATCTTTCGGGAGAACCAATTTCGGAAGAACTCGCAAAATCCTCCCAAAACATCGAGACAACTCAAGAACTCACACCGCAAACATTTTTTAGCTTGTCGTTGTTCAAAGAACTCGCCAAAAGTGGAGCATCTCCCCTTTTCTTTCCGCAACAAGCAACTGTGACCAAAACTCGTAAAGTCCGTCCACGTTTCAGAAGAAACTCATGAAATCCGTTCGCAATGGCGGACGAGACTCATCTTTTCCTCTCGGTATTGGCGGTTGCACATAAATATCGAAGGTTTGAAAAGACCGTGTCATACGAATAATCAACCCCGTTTTAATGTCGCCACCTACCCAATTAAATGCCCGCACGTATTAAGCTTTATATAAGGGCGGTGGGGTTTTATTGTCCCCGTTGATAGTTTTGGATTCGGAGAACGCCGTTCGAAGCTGCTCAAATCGTTTTGCTCCAGCTCAACTCACTTATCGCTGAACTGACCCCATTTTCACCGTTATTTCACTGCTAGGTAGGTGCTTAAACCATTAATCTTGTCTTATCTATACGTCGAGGCTTTCTCATCCATTCTTTGTCTTATTACATGGCTTGTGGGCATTTGTAGAAGACTATTTGTAAATCTTTGCATTCGTTGTAGCCCCATAAAATTCTCATTACTGATAGCTAGGAGTCATAACCATGCCAGTCATTCCCAATTGGCCCTTTGTCTCTGAGTCGTTCGAACTTGGTTAGTTCCACCGGCCGCATTTCTGCGTGCTCCTACCCAGATATACTCAAATCCAAGTTTTTATGCTGGCTACATGCCGCTTCTCAAATACTATCGAACAAGAAGCAACATCAGTAATAGCTGGTTGGGATACTCAACCGCTCGCTTGTTTGGCTCAGATACCGATTGTTGAAAACAGTTTCATTATATGTTTTCAGTTTCCTCATATGTTTTCCCAAACCAAGATAGCCCACCATTCGCGCTTTAGCCATTAGAAGCACCTATAATTTAGGGAAGCTTATCTTCAAGAGTGAGCAGGGAAATAAGTTTTATGTGTCACCTTTTTCGGAAGCACCTCAAAATGTTCCTTTGCCTCCTTATAACAATCAAGTTTAATGACCATATTTGTTTCCTTGGATAATCTATGTTTGGTTTTCTTCCCCAGCATGCGGCTTTATAATTCATTTATATTTATCATCAACATGCTAAAACTGTCTTGCTCTATGTTACACTCTCATAATGTGTTACCATTTTATATTCATTCACATATGGTTTCTGATAGGGTGTTAAATTTTCAAAATTTACTTCAATCTGATCTAGGATCTTAACTGAGAGAAAAACATGTACAGCAAATCTACAGCATATCATTCATGGAGACAATAATGCAAGCACACAAGAGACAAAAAGATTTACTTGGGGAAAACCATAAAGGTGAAAAACCCCAATAACTTCCTCAGAGATAGATAGAGCAATGATACAACCCAACCATAAGAGATAGACATATCCTAGCAGCAGATCCTCCTCCTCCATAAGTGCGGCACTCCTCCTTGAGTGCATGAGTGAGAAGTGAGTGATCAAATAGAGTGCCTCCCGCACTCTATTTATACTTGACTTGACTTTCCTTTTACATAACTCATGTAGGCTCGAACTTAACCACATAACATAATGCTGACTGGGCCGACCCCCAATAGGGTGGTCTAATAACCCTTTGACCCACATGGCCGATCCCCAATAGGGTGGTCTAATAACCCTTTGACCCACATGATTTATACAGGGCCGACCCCAACAAGGTGGTCTAATAACCCTTTGACCCACATGACTTATACAGGGCCGACCCCAACAAGGTGGTCTAATAACCCATCAAGTATAAGTTACGACGTTTACAATATAAATGACAACACTTCCGTATAGAGGAATAATACCATCTCTATAGGAGTACATATATGAAATACATTCCAAAGTTACATATACATCAACACTCCCTCTTAACTAGGAAGGTATTTCTCAGCACAGGTCTTCTAGCACAAGTCATCTTCTCTGGATCATCGTCACTGCTGCTGCTATCTCAATCAATCGCTGAATCTACTCGTCATAGGAAGTTCTACAGAGCTAGTCCTTTTTCATACTGGATGTAGGCCCACCACCTGCAGGTCTTCATCATCACTGGCCATACTGTGGAATCCTCAGAAATTATTACGTGTGTCACAAAACCTGGTTGCAGCATCCCAGGCTATTACGAGCACACAGCTCTACCTGTAGGATCTCTCAGGAGCACATTACATGTGACCCATCACAAAACCTGGCTGAAGCATCCCAAGCTGTTACGAGCACACGGCTCTACCTGTCGGATCTCCCAGGAGCACATTACATGTGATCTCACCACAAAACCTGGCTGACGCATCCCAGGCTGTTACGAGCACACGGATCTACCTGTCAGATCTTCCAGGAGCACATTACATGTGGTCCACCAAAAAACCTGGCTAAAGCATCTGAGGCCTTTTTCATCCTGTCTAGATCTCCTAGGATCAAATTACATGTGGTCATGGAAAAACTTGGTTGAAGCATCTGAGGCCTTTTTCATCCTGTCCAGATCTCCCAGGACCAAATTACATGCCATAGGACAAAACCTCGCGAGAGCATTTGCCAGATATCCCAAGGCACCGAATTACATGCCATAGGCAAAACCTTGAAATACTATCTGCAGATCTCCCAGGGCACAAATTATATGTCCTCCCAAGCAAAACCTCGAAAGCGCATTTTGCAGATGTCCCAGGGCACCAAATTACATGCCATAGGAAAAACCTCGAAAGACCATTTGCAAATCTCCCAGGGCACAAATTACATGCTTACCTGCACAACCTGATCCACTGCCACAAAGTATCATCTGATACTCACCATACATCATCCTAATGTACACATGATCATCCTAATCATCATCACTGCAACATCCTGTTGCATGTCATCTGGAGAATCTCGTCATCCACGATCATCCTGATCATACAATGCATCCATCTGATGCACACCAAGTATCTACCTGATATATATCATCACACATATTGTATGCACCTGATACATAGATACATGATCCACACAATGTATCCATCAACATACATGATCTACCTGATCATACCTGATACATATCAATATATATGATCTACCTGATCATACAATGTATCCACTTGATACATATACATATACATGGTCCAAGCATCCAACATGATGCATACAAAATACATACAAATGATCCAACCAATCATATCCAGCATCCAACATGATTCATACATACATATGAATGATCCAACTGATCATATCCAACATCCAACATGATGCATACATACATACATAAAAATGATCCAACTGATCATATCCAGCAGAAACCAGAACATCATCCTGATGTTCATCATCTAGCGCTTACATCCACAGCCATGTGAAGGATCCTCCTTCCAAAATGCTTGGAATGGCTTCAACAAATGTGTCCATCACTTCTTCCTCAAAGTGTCCTCGATCTGAAGAACGCCAAGCCTCTCTCTGAAGTACTTGAACTTCACCCTGTCTAGTGGCTTCATCAGCACATCTGCAATCTGCTTGTCCGTCGCAACATACAGGAGCTTCACGGCTCCTCTCTGCACCATATCCCTGATATAGTGATATTTGATCTCTATGTGTTTCGACCTATCATGAAGCGTTGGGTTCTCGGACAGCTTCACACAACTCTGGTTATCACAAAAGATACCAGTAGCATCCAACGGGAGATCAAATAACTCGGACAGTAGCTTCCGTAGCCATACTGCCTCACAACTAGCTGAACAGGCTGCAACATACTCTGCCTCAGCTGTACTCAGTGCTACGCAGGACTGCTTCCTACTGAACTAAGAGATCACACCTGATCCCATACTAAAGCAGCACCCATATGTGCTCTTCCTATCTACAGCATTGCCTGCCCAATCTGAATCAACATAACCCTGTAGGTTAAACTTTTGATTTGCTTCATACTTGAGCCCATAATCCATTGTATCCTTCAGGTACCTCAAAACATGCTTTACAGCAACTAGGTGAACACTCCTCGGATCTATCAGGAACTGACTCAATGTGTTCATAGCAAAGCAAATGTCTGGTCTCATGTTCATCAGGTACATCAAGGACCCAATCATCTAACGATACGTAGAGACATCAACCGGCTTAGATGAATCATCACATAGAAGCTTCAGATTCGATGCCATCGGTGTGGCCATGGCCTTGCAATCCATCATCTCGAATCTCTTCAGGATATCTACTATGTACTTCCCTTGACCAAGGAAGATGCCACCTGCATTCTGCCACACCTCCATACCTAGGAAATAGTGAATCATTCCCAAATCTTTCATATCGAACTCAGCAACAAGCTTCCGCTGTGTGTCGGCAATCAATCTATCTTCACCTGTAACAAACAGGTTATCCTCATACAAAAGTAGTATCACTGGATTTCCTTCCTCAACCTTGTAGTAAAGGTTGGAATCCGCTTTACTCTTGGTAAAGCCCAAACTGGATAGAAAGCTGTCTATCCTACCAAGTTCTGCACACATATATGACTACACCATTCAAGAAGGTTGTCTTGAAATCCATCTGGTGTATCGTCTATTTCATCACTTTTATATTTCTCTATGCTATCATCTTCAGCATGCTTGATATGATAGTTCCATTTGGAAGTCACAACAGAATTCCCTTCAGCTCTTGGGACCACATCCCAAACATCGTTCTTCATGATCGACGGATCATGGCATTCTTCCCGTATCCTGGGAACTTCAATATCTTCAGTAGATAATTTTTTTGTTGAACAAATGTTGTAGTTCTTCTTTTGTAGGTGATGGCATACGATCTTTGCTACACAACAAGTTAAATTGCATGATTAGAAGACATCTCATAGTCTTCAAAACAAATTCTTACACATAAAGAAATATGTCATACAGTCATGCAATTATCTTAGCCAATGCTTCAATACAACATTTATCCATATCCCGTAACTTTCTAGATGCCTTCCAATCTCTACCAGAACATTGTTAAGAGTGTGCACAACTCCCAACATGTCAGCAAAGAGGTTTCATTCTAGATAAGTAGCAATGGAATGTTGTACAGTTCCATAGGCCACTTACCCATGCATATTAGTAGTATATTGTTCATCAATGCAATTATTCTAGTATGCATAATAAACTACCTAATTCTAGGAACATCAGTATATACATTATTGAACAGTATTATTTAAGAAATGACAATTCAAATACTTATCTTTGTTTGTTCGTTGGGTGAACTCCCTCTGAGTCTTCGCTTCCTTGCAGGAGCTACTGGAGTCCTAATCTGAAGTAGCTTCTTCTACACCTTTTTGTTGTTGTGGAATGTAGAGAGATGGTCAACTCCCTCTGAATATCTGCATCCTTGTAGAAACTACTGAAGTGTGTTCCTTTGCTTTCTTGCAGGAACAACTGGAGTGTGCTCCCTCTTGATCTTTGCTTCTTGGATTACCTGTTCTTGAACTCATATCCTTGGTCCCTATGCATTCTTATTAGTATCATGATTGTGTTATCCTTGTGATCTCATATAAAATCATACATTCATTAGTATACTATTAAAACACAATAATCTCAAGCATGTATAGTCATGATCATTTCAAACAGAAATAATAAGCATTAGCATTCAAGGTTTATGTAGGATTCTTATGGTTAGTCAAATCATAAGAAACATAACATGTCTAAAACCTATAATTACTCAAACCTATGACTCTTCGGGTTAGTCATATCATTAATTAAGGTAAGACACATAATACGCATATACCCTTGATTATTCAAACTTATGACTTCATGAATAACCATGATCAACAACACAACAGTATAAGATCCTAACCCAAGGTAGGATTCTATCTTGATATAGGAAAAACATACCTGGATTAGCATGCTAGCTAGTTATGTCTAACATACTCACATGATTTCTTCTTGTTCTTCTTCAATGACTTGTGCTAGTAACCTGTATATCTCATAGGTTAACCATTATAAAACCAAGTTATACATACCTCGTAAATGGATCTTCTATGAGATCCATGACAATGGATGAATCTTTGTCCTCATGTCATCATGATCATATGTTCTTGAACCAGAACATGATTTGTCTTTCTTGGTGTACCTTTCATGTTAGTAGACAACATAAACCTCATACAACACCATAATGCATTAGTACAATCATAAGTGTCAACACCCTAATCAATGAATATCTTCTATCACGCATTCATAAATTTGTTAAGGTGATACGACAGATCTAAAATCAAGATTGTACTAACCATAATAATATGAGGACAATCATACCATAAACTTAATCATGAACAAATATCAAAACATACCTCGATGTGTCATACCTGTCGAGATCGCTTGTAATATTCTTATGTAAGGCCTTAGCCTCATCTCCCTCTGAAACAGGAACTTCTTTACTTATGCAGGTGACAAATCCATCTTCTTCTAGGATTAACCCAATCCACTTGATTTGCAAGAACTAGACCTGGAGCTGGATATGGGTTTGTCAGAGAAACCCAAAAAATTCAAACTCTGAATTTCAAACTTCCGAAAGGATAGAAATATGCGCCTTGATGAGTTGATCAAGATGGTATATTCAGAATTTGAAAACTGCAAAGTTTCACTCCTCAATTTTGCCTTTGAAACTTCCAGATTCACTGGACATGACCCTGAACTGGGGTTTGATGAAGCCCACTCTTCTTCCCAATCAAAAGGTTTGATCCAAAGCTCTAAGCTTCTATTTTTCTGAGGAGCTTCCAGTCGTGGTCATAGATTTCAAAAATTCCCATTTTTACAAAAACCCTAATTTTCCACTTTTCTGATCAAAGTCCCGAACTAGGGTCTGATCAAGACCGACCTTCTACCCAACCAAAAATCTGATATTGGTCTCTAAATTTCTATTTTGATGAGTATCATCCAGCCGTGGTCTCTGATTACAAAAATTCCAACTTTCTCCGAAGCCCTAAATTCCGGAAGCCATGAATGAAGGTACTCAAAACAAATTCTGTTTTGACAGAAATATGTACCTAATTGTTTCTAGTGAAACTCCAAACTTTTCAATCCACAGGGTCTGAAAGAGTTTCCTGAGATACCTTGACTTCTTATCTTTCCATCCTGACAGGTCTGACCTCAATTGGATTCTCTGAGAGAGAGTTATGCCAAGTGTCGTAACGTGAACTGTTTATGGGATAATGTCGGAGAGTGAACTTGTATAGTGTGCCACGTGTCACTATTTCAACTTCATCCTCTGAATTTATTTTTTGAGATAGCCCGCCCTGTTATATTTCCATCCTGATAGGTCTGACCTCAATTGGACTCTCTGAGAGAGATTTTTTCCAAGTGTCGCAACGTGACCTGTTTATGGGATAATACAGGAGAGCGAACTTGTATGGTGTGCCACGTGTCACTGGTTCAACTTCGGCCTCTGAAAACATTTCTTGAGATAGTACAGTCTGTGTACTACCTGTCAGTTTTTACAAAATTTCATTTGGATCTTCCTATCCCAAGTTATGACCTTTTTCCCATGGTCACCTGATTTTGACTCAGATCTGGAAGAGGCAGCAACCCTATATTATATAGATCATAAATCACAAAGTACAACACATTAGAGGTTGTCCTTTGGACACAAGGTACATGTAGATTTAATCTACGACCTGTAAAGATTTCAGATCCGAAAACTTCGCGAAAATGGATTTATAGTGAAAGTGCTACAATGACTGGTTTTTGCTATATCAAGCCCTAGCATCGTAAGTGCAACAAGTGTCATACATGCCATATCATGCCTTCTTTCAGGCTAGCTCTGATACCATGTTAAATTTTTAGAATTTACTTCAATCGGATCTAGGATCTTAACTGAGAGAACAACATGTACAACAAATCTACAGCATATCATTCATGGAGACAATAATGCAAGCACACAAGAGACACAAAGATTTACTTGGGGAAAACCATAAAGGTGAAAAACCCCAATAACTTCCTCAGAGATATATAGAGCAATGATACAACCCAACCATAAGAGATAGACATATCCTAGCAGCAGATCCTCCTCCTCCATAAGTGCGCCACTCCTCCTTGAGTGCATGAGTGAGCAGTGAGTGATCAAATAGAGTGCCTCCCACACTCTATTTATACTTGACTTGACTTTCCTTTTACATAACTCATGTAGGATCGAACTTAACCACATAACATAATGCTAACTGGGCAGACCCCCAATAGGGTGGTCTAATAACCCTTTGACCCACATGGCCGACCCCCAATAGGGTGGTCTAATAACCTTTTGACCCACATGACTTATACAGGGCTGACCCCAACAAGGTGGTCTAATAACCCTTTGACCCACATGACTTATACAGGGCCGACCCCAACAAGGTGGTCTAATAACCCATCAAGTATAAGTTACGACATTTACAATATAAATGAAAACACTTCCGTATAGAGGAATAATACCATCTCTATAGGAGTACATATATGAAATACATTTTGAAGTTACATATACATCAACACGGGGATAAGCCAAGATGCCAAAAGGTGGTAGAAAGAAAGCTAAAATGATGGAGCTAGAGCCAGTGCAACCAAGGACTGAAACTCTTTTTCAAGACACTAAGTGTACCACTGGCGTTCCTCTTGAGGTCCGGTGGGGAGATGTTTACCGAATGATTAGGGACCAAGATATCCCAGACGTTTTATTAGAAGAGGAGCAAATCTACATCAACATCAGAACTTCCGGCATAGCCAGGGCTTCTACTTGCCCTGAATTGTTCCCATGCTCTTAAGTGATCGGGTGGATATTGGAACATGCCAACCCACAAACAAGAGTGTTGCGTGACAGCAAGGGAGAGCCATTCGCTTCATTCCATCCATCTTATATTACAGTATCCTACAAATTCTCACGTCCCCAACAGGCATTGAACGCTGAATGGTTGGGACGGATGAATATATTTGAAATAGCTAGGAGGCTATTAATCACGAGAAAACAACTGAGAAAAAGGGACAATGATGAGTATGACGTTCAGAGCCTAAGGCCTCCTTTCAGGTTGATTTCCCTTATGCTAAGCAGAATTTTCGGCATGCCCGATGGGACCGTATATAGGATACAATGGGCCCCCATAATCCATGCCATAGCATTTAAGGGGACTGTGTTTGATTGGGCTACTATCCTCTCAGATAGTTTAGCATCCATTGTGGCCGCAACTAAGGAAGGTTTGGACCTGAAAAATTCATAATTTTACATGGCTACATACCTCATTGATTGTATCTTGGCAAAGCTCCCTTTCCCTAGGTTAGGTTGCTCATGGGATCATGCCAACACCCCGGTATACACTGCTTATAAACTACTATGGGCTCAAAATTACAGAGCACACTATAAGCTCATCTGTGAAGAGTTCATTATGCCTCTGTATGAGCAGATGTTCAATGAAGAGCCCAATTGCCTTTCAGAGAACGCCATGAAGGTCATGGAAGGTTATGGAGATTTCTACTTCTTAGAAGAGGGTACCTATATCAGGATGTTCAGAGGCACTAAGCCACCATACATCCTACCAAAATACGCCACTGATTATGTAGTCCTGAAAGAAGCAGTCATACAAGTTTTCCTTGATGGAATAGGGTGAGTTCTTAATAAGAAATACAAGGCTTCCTTCCCTCCTTTGCCTTTCTATATAGGAGCCTATAAATTCTCAGGGGTTGCCACAGCCGAAGAGTTCATTTAGGAGTTGAAAGATTTTCACTTCGGTGAGGCGATCTTCCATAGTAATGACAGGCAGAGCAAGGTTGCAGAGCATTGCAAAGAGTTTTATGCTAATTTTGAATATGCCCATTAATATGATGCTGAAGAAGAAGTGTTTAGGGAAATCAGTAACATGACTGAGTTGCAGATTTGTCGTCACGGCAGTGGAGCTAGCTCTAGCTCCGTCACAGCTCGAGAAACCAGTTTGCAGAAAGAAAGGGAAGCAACTGAAGCCTTGGCCCGTGAAGAACAAATATTGAAAGAAGAAGAAAGACTGCAACAGGAAGATGAAGAAGTGAGATTGCAGAGAGAAGCTGAGGAGGCAAGAAAGCAGAAGGAAGCAGAGGAACGAGAGAAGAGGGAGGCAATTGAAAATCAGCAGCGGGATGAAGAAGAAGAAAGAGGGCATAAATTTGAAGAGGAACAAAAGGCGAAAGAAGAGCTTATGACCAATGAAGATGCCCAGGCGGGTGGCTTCGACACACAAGATATGGAAATAGACCCATCTCCGGTAGTGCAGAACCCACCCACGGGGATAGAAGTCCATGTAAGAGATCTCCTGATCATCCCTTACATGCCATCCGAAGTTCATACTGTGTCCCGATGGGATGAATTTGTGTATTATAAGAAGAGGAAGGTGGTGGTCTTGATGTCGGAATAGAGGATAAAGAGACTTTTCCTAGCAGATATTGTCACCCAGCGAGAGACCACGATTATGCAAAATACAAATAAGGCTCCCATAGCCATGGCATCCGCCGATGTGTTAGCAGCAAAAGCAACAAAGGATAATGTGATCGATATGGTCAAAGAATTTGAGTCAACAAAGAGGAGAGCTTGCATGCTGCAACATACTGTGGCTAATGAGCAAGCTTACAGGGATCTTGTAGTGAATAAATATAAACATCTGTCTGTTGATCACAAGGAGTTTTCAGATAAGTATCGCCATCTAGAAGAGGAAAAGGAGCACCTGGAAATTCAAATGATGGTTCTAGAAGTGGAAAATAATGATTCTGAAGCTAGAGTTTTTCATCTGGAAGCAGATAAACAAGCAATGGTTGAACAACTAGAACAAGCAGAAAGCAAAGCGATGGATATGTCTCCCGTTCATGAGCAGTCCTATGACATTTTGAGACAAATGCATGCCACATAGGAGCTGATTACTGAGGAAGTGTGCAGGCTCAAGACCATGATGGTTAGGTTGAAAGAAGTCAATGCAGAAGCCATTAGGCTTAAAGGAAAATACACTCAGGTTAAAGCAAACATCCTGACCCAGATGGAATGGAGAGAAGGGAAGGTTGATTTCCCTAAGCATCTCCCATTCAAATCTGTAGATGATTTTAAGGAAGATGTAGCCCTTCTGGAGTTTTGCAGGAATTGTGGCCTCAAGCTGATGGCTAAAATCCAGGGAACAAGTAAGAAAGGTAACAATTTGTATCAAAAGATCCATGAAGTGCATGAAAAATGCAAGCTGATTTTTCCTCAGTCCCTCGATGGGTTTCCAAGCAAAGAGCAGCGTTTGTCAGACTTAAAGTAAGAGTTGGGCATTCAAATAGAATATGTAAATAAATTTGATGTCCTGTCCACTGATGATCTCCATCACTATATTGGGCTATCATCAGTATACAGTCATTTGCTTAAATAGATCCACCAAGCAACAATTGTAGAAATTCATGGTATTGAAGCAGAGCTTGGTAAGCATGTGACTTCCCAGAAGATCTTGCTCCCTTCACCATCAAATGTAGTTGTCAGGGACACTGGTATCTGGTTCAGTTATATTGTAGAAGAGGAAAAGAAAGCAGCAGCAGTAGTAGCAGCCAGCACAAGCACTTCATTCCCAGCAGAAGCGCCACCCCAAGGATGAACACACTAGTCATAATGCGTTGTTCTTAGTTTGATTTGCTTTCCCTGTGTTTAGAGCGTAGAGTCACTAGGACAACTGTCCTTTTCTATTTTTGAGAAAATTTCTATTATGGGAAAAGGACCACGAATTCTTTATTTCTGGAAAAATATTTAAAGGACAAGTGTAAAAGCCAGGTGGAAGCCCAAGAGGCATTTTGTAAAGATATAAATAGAGGCTCGGGGAATAGTGTTAAAGACTTTTTGCAGGGAAAGGAATTTTCTGAAGCTTGTACGAACTATTTTGCACTTGCTCCCAGAAAGTGAATTTGTCTAATAAGAGCCTGGAGAGGACGCATTTTTCCTGGGAATGTGTGTACAATGTCTGTTGGATTGTTCTGGTGACATTTATGCGTATTATAGTGAAATCTTTCTCTGTTGTTCGAATTATTTCTGTGCAATGAATGATTTTACTATGCTCTGTGCAATAATGTTTCTCTCATATGAGTAATAGACTGCTTTCACATGTATTAAAAGTTATCTTTTATATTCTTCATTTCTTGTTGTGGATGTATCTTTATTATTTAATGGTTATCTGTTGATCTTCATATGCTTCTTTCAGCACATTACTCATACTTATAGTTTTTCTCCTTGCAGGGATAGATTAGATTTATTTCAGTTTTAGACACAGATTTGTTTCAAGTTCTGCATTTAGATTAAGTTAGCTTACGCACTTGCATATCAATTTAACCATAAAATAAAAAAGAATGGTGGATCGAGCCATAGTCGGTGTAATTGAAGCAAATCTCCAAATCTAACGGTAGTCGGAACTGGTAACTGGACAGATTCCCCATACCAAACGGTGGAAAATCTAATTGGGATAGTCTACTGGGGAGAATCCCTTTCTGCTTGATGCTACGATCATTGGGGAATCAACAAATTGGCCTAGAATATGAGCCTTAATAAGACGTTGTCTTCGCCACCATTCATGAATATGATCTCAAATATGAGTGGCAATGTTCTGGCGAAGGGAGATCAATATGTCCATACCAGTCTCATAGCGAATGGGCAATTGGAAGTGGGTAAAAAATGACATAGCAAGAGAGCAGAAATGTGGAAAAGAGTTGGGTGGTAGTTCAATACACCACTTGGCAGCTGGGACAGTGAGAGTCCATTGAAATAACCTAAGACATATCGAGTCATCCATCAAGGAGTTGGATGAACACCATAAATGGTATGTCATCACATGGTGTTTTGGATCCTCACCAAGCTTGCCATCAAATTTGGGAATATCTGATGGTAGTTTCACTGAAATGGGTGGCCAATTATGTCCATGGAAGATGGGGTCATTAGTCAGATGAGACAGGTCGGGTAAGTCCAACGTAGCCAAAAAGGGCAGCTGTAATACCCCAATTTTGACCCTTATGATATATTGACTTTTAATGTAAATATTGTATACAAGCAATGTATGTTTCCCTAACATGGAGCTCAAGGCCAAGGCCCCGCTAGTGTATGTTCGTATTTTATTTAAAGTGGACAAGCATTTGATATTTTGTTACGCATGTGCTATTAAGCCACGGGATATTATAAATTGATGTAAATGTTTAATATGGCAATAAAATACCAAAACTGGATATGGAAGCAACGAATGCGAAGGGGCCATGTGTATTCCACTAGCGAGTGGTGAGGGGGTTGTGGGGATGAACCATATACTGGAAAATGTCATCTTGTGAACCCATTTGACTTTCCTTGCTAAAATTTATTTCTGTTGTAAGGAAGTTGTTGAAGAATTCAGTCCATGGCTTCAATGGAGCATGGGTAGCCCAAAAATTTGTATGGCAGGTATGGGGCTCTGTTTTTCTTGTACCACAAGTCACTCTACCTCATGGGAATTGGTTCTTCCTCATTCCCATTCCATTGTTGAACATCCCAGCATCAATTTTCATCCATTACGAATGACCAGTAGTGAGAAAAACCAGAAATCGCAACTTTGCAAGAACCCACATTTTGAAGAGCCATAAACGCCCAGAATTTGGTATTCACAGTAAAATCCAACGGGGTATCCATGATATGAAATGTTAGTCCGAGAGGCGTTCTAAAGTTTTTTTTTAGAACTATGCCTAGGCATCAATAATCACTTCTGAAAACTTTACTGAATCACAACATAAATGACAGAAACAATGTAGAATTATGATCTTAAAATGTTAATGGGCAGTATTTCAATGTGCAAAGAAATCAGACTTTTGAATAGCAAATGGAAATAGAATGGTGCAAGATAAAGATACTGTGAAAGTAAATCTTTATTTCATGTTTATAGAATGACGTGTTGATCCTGGGAGAGGAATTCAACAACCTTAACAAAATGAACATAGAACACCATTTGAATAATATGAGGATATCACTTCAAGATAAATCAGCATGAATACTTCAAGTACTAATCACCATTGAAGAAATAAATTTAAGCACAAGCACTCATATAAATTCAGAATAGTTCTGCAAATCATAGATAAATGAAGATATGAAAAAAAATAGGAGATACTAACTGTGCACATCAAAACTTTGAATCCATCAAGCTCCAAGATAGGGTAAAAATATATCTCTTCTTGTATTGATCAACCATCCAACATAGAAGTAATACTTCTTACATAAGAGAGCTGACCCTTTGGATACTTCCTACTTGGCTATATATAGCCTACCTACTATCTAAAACAGAATTTGTTACTGTTAGTTCAGCTCAACAACTTAAAATTTCTGTTTATACTCCTTAACAGAGTTTGTTACAAAATTACTAGTCATCCTATGACTGCGACCCGGGACCACCCTGCTAGCAGAGTAGTTCATCCAGCTTGACGAAATTCATATCACCTTAAAATATAAGGTATCAACAACGTGACGTCTTTCAGAACTAACCAAAATCCCTTAAACACATACTGGACCATCTTTGGCCTCATGAAGACGTAGCTGCGACCATACTGCTGAAAGATGCTGCTTTGCAGACCATTGATGCCTGCTTCTTCCATCCCATCCCATCCCTTTTCTCTCGGACCTTATTTTCAATGGGACAAAAGTTTGAATCGAATGTCGGGCTGTGGAACAGGACCTGATGCTGAATTTGCTTCGTTAGAACTGCTCAGGTGCTATTGCTTCACCATTTGATCATCCTTTGATGGTGCCGGCAAATCCCCTTCTTCCATGCTGCTGCATATGAAAAGCCTCTCCTCATTCGAATTGATGAAATGGATGAACCTTTCTTAGACATCTCGTGTGAGACCTCAGGCTTCTCTTGTCTGGCTGTTCACGAATGTGCATCTACGGGTTGTTCATGGACGTTGGTCGTCCGAATTATCAATGCTCTCGATGAACCACCTCTAGAGATGAAATGTACCATCGTGAATTCCTTTCTTCAATCTGAACCATTCATCCCTGAACGATCATGGAGTCTCAGGCTCTGGATCAACGATGCTCAAAAAATGGAGAATGCAGAATAAGCTAAGATGAGGCTTATTTATAGACCCATTCATGCCCTCCTCGATGAATGCTTCTGTACTTGCATAATGATTACACGCATGTCCCTTTGGACCTTTGTCTTTTGGGAGTGTACTTCAGTTAGTATGACGATGACGGAGATGATAGGGGAGTATGACAAGACAGATAAGCTGATGGTTTCAGGGCCTCCAAATAGTGGTTTATGAAAACAGCTTTAATTCCCCTGAACAATCTTGGGGCTGCCACGTGGAAGACGCGGTTTTTGCATTAGGGGAAGACTGCTCCTGATATAGTTCATGCAACTTCCCTGCCCTGACGCTCTTTCCACCATTGATCTCTTGCCTATCTGCCTTGACATGAGCACCTAGAAACATGCAACTTTGGGGAGTGTGTCTCGCTCTGCTCATGGTCCACCTGTCTGGCGCTATTCACTTCGTAATACAACTAGGGTCTCTAGGATGGTTTTAGGGTCCCAAAAAAGTGGTCTAGGAAAACCACCCTTAGGCCCCTGACTGGCTGAGAGAACGACATGCGTCTCTAGTGGTTTTTCCTCAGGGGTGACTCAGGTCAAAGCGAACACAACCTGCTCGTGAACCCTGATTGTGCCTCTCTGATGCAGGTCTTGGTTGGATGATACAGTGGGTTCCTTCTGTGTAACCTGATCTTCCCAACCGCTTCACATGCGTCACTCTGATGCTTCTAAGTCCTCCTTGGGCACTGGCTTTTAACTAGCTGACGGCTTCCCTTCGGCTAAAAATATTACTAACATTGGATTCAATGGGGACAGCCTCTTCCTTCGGTGAGAGGCTGAGAACAGTAGACTAGTGACTTTATACCATTGGGTTATGGAGTCATGACTGCTAAAAAATAATCAACAAAACACAACTACAGAAAGATAGTCAGAGAATAGGTTATAAAAAATTATCCTGACAAAGAACAGAAAAGAAACAAGGAATATGTTACAATCATGATACAATGGTCTTGCTTTCTGGATAAAAAGAGCTTAATAATGAAATAACTGCTTCAGGAATCTCCCATTTACAGGGTTCCCAAAACTTTCAACATTAAGTTGAGCAAGTTCATATGTGTTGGTTTCCTGAACCATGATTATTTTGAAAGGACCCATCCACAGATTATCAAACTTTCCATGCTTAGACTTTGGTTCCCTTCTGGCATCCCATTTCAGAACAAGATCCCTAGGTTGAAAATCTTGGGCAACTGCCTTTCGGTCAAAAGTTTCTTTCATCTTATCTTGGCATATTTGAGTGGAATCATCCAGTTGCTCCCTGACCTGCTTAATTTCTATCAACTGTTGAATTCTTCTTTCCATGCCTTTGGGCTCTTCACTTTCTAGTTATAGCCGTTTCATCAGAGGGAGGCCCAGCTGGATCGAAAGAATAGCCTCCTTTCCATAAACCAACTGAAACGGAGAAGTGCCTATATCCCTTTTGACGCTGATTCTATCCACCCATAATGCAAACTTAAGATGGGAGTCACATGCCTTTTTGTTCGTGCCAAGCATTTTTTTGATAATAGTGACCAGAATTTTATTTCAAGATTCGGCTAAGCCATTTCCCTGTGGGTAATATGCAGTTGAATGGATTAATTCAATATTTTACTTTTGGCAGAAGTCCATCATCTTATATGACTTGAAAGCTGGAGCATTATCTGTAAGTATTTTCCTTGGGTAGCCAAATCTTGCTAATATGTTTTCTTTTAGGAAGCTTATAATGATTGAATTAGTCACATTCCTAGTGGGAATGGCTTCTACCCCCTTCATGAAGTAATTAGTGTCCATAATAATCCATTAGTGTTGTCCACTAGAATGAGGATTGATCTCTCCAATAAAATCAAGGCCCCACTGTTGGAAGGGCGCTTCCACCCTAATGGGTTTCAGAGGTAGTGGCTGTAGTTTTAGCTTTCCGACAAACATTTGACTTTCCTTGCATGTTATGATGATCTTGCCGGTATCAGTGAATAGATTAGGAGAGAAATATCCTACTCGTAATATATTATGAGTGGTTTCTCTCCAGGCGTGATGTCCTCCACACAAACCTTTATGAAATTCATTAATTATGCCCTTAGTCTCTTCTTCCACAATACAATTCAGCAGGATGCCCAGTGGATATTTCCAGAACAAGTAACCATCCAAAACACAATATTTGATAGCTTTGAGTTTCAGGGACCTTATCTTAGACTTCTCCATTTCAGGGGGATGATTAAGATGCTGCAAGTAGTAAACTATGTCTTTGTACCATTCTGAGCTCACAAAATTTTCTGCTATCTGATCGGGGAGGTTCTGTTGATCTTCCTCGATTACCTGTTTAGAGAGTTGATCAATCAAACTTATTTCTAATGCTTGGTAATTTGATGCTGCCAAAAATCTAGCTAACCCCTATCGTTTTACCAACTTAGTGGGTTTGATCTCCATATCATATTCCTGGATCTTGGAAATCCATTTTCCCCTTCTCCCTTCACTATCGGGTTGACATAATATATCCTTGATGTTACTTCCCGGGATGTGAGCGACGTTCTTGGAGTGCAGGACATAGCTCCTGAAAGACTTGAGTGCTTTAACCAATGCATAAGCCTCCTTTTCCTTTGTATTGTATTTAAATTCTGTGTCTCTCATAGCTCTGCTAAAGAAACCAATGGGTTGTTCATGCCCCTCCTAATTTTTTTGCAAAAGGACTGCAGCAATAGTAACCTCAGAAGCGAAAGAAAAAATTAAGAAATATTTGGTGTAGTCTGGGATGGTTAGAACGGGTGCCTCTCCCAAGTAGTTTTTAATCTGATTAAAAGAATTTCTTGCAGTTGTAGTCCATTTTATCTCAACATATTTTCTTAACATGTCATTAATTTCTTTCATTATTTCGGCAAAGTTAGGGATAAATCTTCGTAAAAAAATTATTTTACCAATGAAAGATTGTACCTCCTCTTTATTTCATGGGAGATTGATAATCTTGATAGAAGCTACTCTCTCTGGATCTATCCTTACGCCATTTTTGGAAACGATGTGACCGAGAAACTTTCCTTTTGTCATGGCGAAGAAGGATTTATTTGGGTTGAGGGACAGGCCATACTTTCTGCACTTCTCGAAAGTTTTCTTCAGGTGCTGAATATGCTCCTGATCAGATTTGGAAAAGACTATCATGTCATCAAGGTATATAACGATGAATCTCTCATTCTCACCTATAAATGCTATATCCATGGCCCTCTGGAAAATTGCCCCAATGTTCATAAGGTCGAATGGCATTTTGTCATACATGAATTTTCCCCATGGTGCATTGCTACCTGATTATAACCTGAGAGCCCGATCATCAAGGTGCATTGCTACCTGATTATAACCTGAGAACCCATCCATCATAGATACTCGGGTTGAACCTACCACCTTCTGCAGAATATGTTCCATTTTAGGCAAGGGATAATTGTCCTTTAATGAGCATTTATTTAGATTCCTGAAGTCAACGCATAGCCGGATCTCACCATTCTTCTTTCTGACCGGTACCAGGTTAGCCACCCATTCATAATATCTTAGGGGAATAATGATTTTCGCATCGAGGAGTTTTCTTATTTCCTTTTCAATCATAGGAAACAGAATAGGGTTCACCTGTCTCAGCTTTTATTCTACTGGCTTAGCATCAAGTTTTAAGGGTATCCTATGCTGTATTATGGTGGTATCATAGGTTCTGAGGTCCGCATACTTCCACGAAAATACATCTTCGTAACTTTTAAACAATTTCTCATACCTTTGATTTTGTTTGTTTGTGAGGGACTGAGAAAGTTTTATGAACTTGGGGTCTTCCATGGTACCCAGATTTATCTCCTGTATGGCTTCCGTAGTTGGTTGTATTGCTAGTTTGACGGAGACATCATTTTTGTTGAACAACTGCTCTAATGGAACCAGCCCTTTCGAAATAAAATTGTTTTTTAACAGTAGAAACTTATGACGAGCGATCTACTGCATAAATTTAGAGCCTTCAGCATCTATTTCCTGCGAATTACTTCCTTCTGCTTCCTCGGAGTCGCTATCTGCTTCCGTATTCGAGAATTCTCCGACCAGGTGCAGAAAGCATTTAATTTGTTTGTCATCTTCAAAAACCTGCCAACTTTTAACGTTGTCAGGAATGGATGGGCGGTATCTCATTTCAACTTCATAGTTTAGCTTTGGCTTTTTTGGGGGGTGAGAAGAGCTGGCCATCATGGCCGAAGAATCGACCTATTGATTTTCTTCTCGAGGCACAAATGTAATGTTGAAGGTGTCAAAGAAGTTATCAATAAGGTCCCAAGCTAGATTGTGGTATGCTCTGAGTCTGGGATGCTTAGTCTGGTAAACATCTCTAATCTGATTCACCACGAGCTCAGAATCTCCGAAAATCGCCAGTTTAGCAATTCTCAAGTCATTTGTTGCTCAGAGACCAAGGAAGAGTACTTCATACTCGGCTACATTGTTGGTGGTGTCAAAATTCAGCTTGTAGGACAAGCTAATTTAATTTCTTGATGGTGATGTCAAAATTGCGCCTGCTGCGGATTCATCTTTGGCGGAAGCTCCATCAAAAAAGAGTTTCTAGACTTGGTCCTGGCCATGTTCAGCTGTTGGTTCTATCGCTTGAGCATGCATGATTTCTTATTCAGTTGAGTCCCCTTCTGATAGTCTGTAGCAACCCATGTTCTCGTCAGCAGCATATATAGGATAATTCATGGGACTATCTTGGTCACTTATAACATAGGCAAACATAGCTTCCCTATATAATCGCCTAGTTTCTTCGGCCAAAAACAAGTGTTGTGGCACACTTCATGTCCATCTACATGGTTCCTCCTAGATTTTTAGCCCAGCTTCTTGACAGGAGCATGCCATATTTATCCAGAACGTCTACTACCACCACGCCCATCATTATTCTTTTAGTTGGTATCTGAGCCAGAGTGACCACCATGTCTTTTATCATCCCGATGCACTTTACCTTTCTGGAATCGAAACTGTAAAGGTCATGGTACGGCTTGGTAATTTCCAATCCCAACTATTCCATTATGACTTTGGGCATTAAATTGTGAGATTCCCCAAAGTCCAACATACAATTGTAGAGAAGCTTTTCATGCACATTTAGGGTGACATAAAACAGGGCAGTTTGTTCTTCTTTACCATCAATGCGTGGGTCACACTGAAAAGAAGAAGCTTCATCGTTAAGATTTATAGAATCTTGTTGATCAATGCATTCAACTTGGTGCATCATCTTGTCGATCTATCCTTGGTACATAGGATTCCTCATTAACTCGGTCAATGGAACAACTATTTTCAATTTGTTCAACTCTTGTTCTAGACTGAAAGAGGTGTGCCCTTCTCTGGGAGTTGGTTGTATTCTCATATGGGGGATTATGCCTAGCTTATTTAGGACGTCTGGGATCATGGTATCGACTTCTTTATCTTTAGGGAGGTCCTTTTCTTTGGGCACATAGGTGACTTGAGGGGGATTTGTTTGGGCTGACTTCTGTGGGGATTTTCTTGGAATGGGTCCACTCTGCTTATGGGTAGCTTCTAACCTTGGTCTTAGATTGTACCTCTTTTGGATCTTCTCAGGTTGAGAGTTATAAGAAACAAGATGATCCTCGTGGAACTCTTCACCTTCTTGGGAATAAAGAATATCTATGCCATCGTCCTCATATAACAATGAACTTTGATAGTCTTCCCTGGTGAGGTGCATGAGATGTGAATCTTCTTCCACCAAATTAAGTTGTTCTTCAAAATCTTCATAACATTCCCCTTCAGCGATCTCGACCAGATTATTTTCCTTTTCGCGAACAGGAGGTCTCAGTTGTTGTTCGTCTCCTCTTTTTTCCCTGTATGCAATCTGTGGATTGAAAGGTCTTCTGAACTGATTAGGAGGACGGGGAGGAGGATGTCGATTAGGACTACTACCCTCCAATTCCATTCTGGTGACCTTATTTGACAGGTTCTTGATGATACGGGTCATCTCATTGATCTTTGCGTCTTGGGAGTCTCTGATTTTTGAAGATATCCATTCCTCCTTGGCCTTTCCTTTTCTTTAAGTTCAGCATCACTAGTCATTTTAATCTTGCCTCCAACTCTAAAATTTCCTTCCACATCGATGGCATCATCCTGCATATCACTGAGCGAGATTGGTCTCCTTTCCCTTAATGTTATGGCAAAGTCTGGAGGGAAAGTGGCTGCGTAAGTCACCCGAGCTGCGGCCTCAGTAGGACGGATGTCCTTAGGGATTTTGAAATATTGCTTGTTAAATCTAGTTGTAAAATCGACCACATTTTCAGAGCTTCTTTTCTTCAGAGTAGAGAATTCTGTCAAATAATACAAAATGTCCCGTTTAATTCCCCATTTCTTGACGAAAGTAGATTCCAAGATTTCCATAGTACTAATCGAGGCATTAGGTAAATATCTGGACCATTTTCTGGCTTCTCCTTCTAATGACTGAGCAAAAATTCTCATGAATACATCATTGTGCTCAATCAGGATGTTATCTGTGAAATCTTGAAATTGATCCACATGGTGTTTGACAAATGTCCCTTTACTACAATCATATTTCGGCAGCAGCTTTAGGTAATGGGTAGGCATATCATTTAGGGGTGTAGGTAATTGAAGGGGTCCATGATGGCTTGCCACCCATCTTGGTGTTTTGGGGGGTGGTGGAGGTGGTCCTCCGCTTCCTCCTCCTGACATGGAATGGGTGATGTTTGGAATCTCTGCCTGTATGGTGGTTAGGAGTTTGTCCGGAGTAGTATGAGCTACAAGGTCCTCGTTTACAACAGGGATATTTTGGAAGCTCGAAAAATCAAGAGGAGTATGAGGATCTTGATGGAAAGGCTCGTTATCAAGGGTTTAGACAATAAATTCAAACTGGGAAACTGAGGGCCGAACAAAGTGGAGGAGAAACTGCGTTGATAACTTGCTGAGGTATATTGGTATCTTCCACGTCTCTATCTCCAAGAGACGGAATCTCCAAGAGCCACAAATTCTTCGTGGCTAGGATTCTGGTGAGTGTGTCTTCATCCAGATGCCAGGTTTGCTATAGTGGAGTCCCCAGGTGGGTAACAGCCTGCAACTCAATTTCATCCACCATGAAACTGAGAGCGTATGATCTTGTCATTATACCCAGGGAAAATATATATTCTTTATTGTGTCCCCAACAATGGAACCAAATAAGATGTTAGTCCCAGCAACGTTCTAAAGTTGTTTTTTAGAACTGTACTTGTGCATCAATAATCACTACTGAAAACTTTACTGAATCACAACATAAAATGACAGAAACAATGTAGAATTCCGATCTTAAAACATTAATGGGAAGTATTTTAATGTGCAAAGAAATTAGAATTTTGAATAGAAAATGGAAAGGGAATGGTGTAAGATAAAGGTAATGTGAAAGTAAATATTTATTTCACGTTTACAGAACTGCATGTTGAGCCTGGGAGAGGAATTCAACAACCTTAACAAAATGAACACAGAACACCATTTGAATAATACGAGGATATCACTTCAAGATAAATCAACATGAATACTTCAAGTACTAATCACCATTGAAGAAATAAATTTAAGCACAAGCACTCATATAAATTCAGAATAGTTCTGCAAATCATAGATAAATGAAGATATGAAAAACAACAGGAGATACTAACTGTGCACATCAAAAATTTGAATCCATCAAGCTCCAAGATAGGGTAAAAATATGTCTCTTCTTGTATTGATCAACCATCCAACATAGAAGTAATACTTCTTACATAAGAGAGCCGACCCTTTGGCTACTGCGTACTTGGCTATATATAGCCTACCTACTATCTAAAACATAATTTGTTATAGTTAGTTCCAGCTCAACAACTTAAAATTTCTATTTATACTCCTTAACAGAGTTTGTTACAAAATTACTGGTCATCCTATGACTACGATCCGGGACCACTCTACTAGCACAGTAGTTCATCCAGCTTGACGAAATTTGCATCACCTTAAAATATAAGCTATCAACAACGTGATGTCTTTCATAACTAACCAAAATCCCTTAAACACGTAATGGACCATCTACGGCCTCATGAAGACGTAGCTGCGACCATACTACTAAAAGATGCTTCTTTGCAAACCCTTGCTACCTGCTTCTTCCATCCTGTCCAAGCCCTTTGCTCTCGACGTTATTTTCGATGGGACAAAAGTTTGACTTGGATGTCAAGCTGTGGAACTGGAATTGATGCTGAATTTGCTTCTTTAGAACTTCTCAGGTGCTACTGCTTCACCATTTGATCATCCTTTGTTGGTGTTGGAACATCCCCTTCTTCCGTGCTGCTACATATAGAAAGCCTCTCCTCATTCAAAATGATGAAATGGCTGAACCTTTCTTAGACATCTCGAGTGACACCTCAAGCTTCTCTCGTCCGGCTGTTCATGAATGTGCATCTGCGCGCTGTTCATGGACGCTGGTCATCCGAATTCTCAATGCTCTAGATGAACCACCTCTAGAGATGAAATGTACCATCGTGAATTCCTTTCTTCAATATGAACCATTCATCCTTGAACGATCATGGAGTCTCAGGATCTGGACCAGCGATGCTCAAAAAATGGAGAATGCAGAATAAGCTAAGACGAGGGGTATTTATAGACCCATTCATGCCCTCCTCTATGAACACGTCTATACTTGCATAATGATTACACGCATGTCTCTTTGGACCTTTGTCTTTTGGGAATGTACTTCAGTCAATACAACAACAACGGACATGACAGGGGAGTATGAAAATATAGATAAGCTGATGGTTTCAGGGCCTCCAAATAGTGTTTTGAGAAAACAGCTTTAAGTCCCCTGAACAATCTTGAGGCCGCCATGTGGAAGACACAGTTTTCACATCAGGGGAGGACTGCTCCTGATATAGTTAGTGCAACTTCCCTACCCTGGCGTTGTTTCCACCATTGATCTCCTGCCCAACTACCTCAAGATGAGCGCCTAGAAACATGCAACTCCAGGGAGTGGGTCCCGCAATGCTCATGGTCCACCTTTCTGGCGCTATTCACTTCATAATACCACTGGGGTCTCTCAAATGGTTTCAGGGTCCTCGAAAAGTGGTATATGAAAACCACCTTGAGGCCCCTGACTAGCTGAGAGAACAACACACGTCTCTAGTGGTTTTTTCCTCAGGAGTGACTCAGATCAAAGTGAACGCAACCTGCTTGTGAACCCTAATTGTGCCTTTGTGACGTGGTTCCTGGTTGGTCGATACAACGGGTTCCTTCTGTGTAACCTGATCTTCCCAACTGCTTCACCTGCGTCACTCTGATGCTTCTAAATCCTCCTTGGGCACCGGTTTTTAACCAGCTAATGGCTTCCCTTCGACTGAAAATATTACTAACATGAACCTTGGGGTGAATTTGAGAGTATTAGATATCCCGAAGTTCGTAGAAAAACCTAGTTTTTATAGCCCAAAAACTCAGTGACGGGATTGAGTTATTTGATGACAGAATTGTGAGGAATCCAAGTGTGAATGATTGAACAGAGCTCAGGTTTTCTTGATAAACCCAGTGCAGGTTGAAATCTCAAGGAATTAGCAGTTGGACCTTTCTATTCCCACCCTGGATAGCACTGGAGGGAAGGTACGCCTGAGGGACTGTGTAGCAGAGAAGGGGACCTTCCTTGTGTTGGGTGAGGTAGGTATTGTGGGTGCCATAACTGTTGAATTCATTTGAGATGCCTATAGCTCAGTGGTTGAGCTCACTGACTTAGCATTGCCCTCCTTTGTCTTTTGTATGCTTGATAAACCGCTATGTGTTGGATTAGCATAGTTGTTGAGTGAAACCATGGCTATGAGTGAGCCCATCTAGTTCCTCCTTAGTGGATACACAACCTAGCTCGGGGGTGATGTCTTAGCTGAAAGAATACAGGCTAGACAGATATCTATGGTTGGGTGGAACGTTGCTCTCACATAGCCAGTTGTTTGGATAGTTGCATTTCAATATAAGTATTCTATGTAGTTTAAATCATATGCATTCTGTGGTCTGCACTGTGTTAATTCTGAATGATAATTGTTCTTGTTGATGAAATCAAAGGCATCCTGTTTGATGATAATTGATGACTGTTATATGCAGTGCATGATGAAATGGTGTGTATATATAGTGTTTAATTCCAATGTGTTTGTTGAGAAAGAATATGTATACATAAGTTTTATTCATCCATGAATTTATTAGTAATGTTTGGGGTTGTGATTGTCAAATAAGCCCGATATGTTTGGTCATGTTCCCTCCCTTGCATATGATTGATGGAAGGGGACATGACAACAGCTATCGGTTCGGCTGCGGGTACTGATAGTACTAGTATGGAATGTATGGACCAGTGGGACCTTGCATCGACTGGTTGTAGGGTGTTCCTGGAGGAAACTGACTGTAAGGGGGTGTGCCACCCGGACCATATGTAGGTCTGCCGCCATAATAAGATGGTCTGTTACCATAATAAGGTGGTCCATTACCATAAGGTGGGGGTCCGCCTCCACCGTCAGGAGAGGGTGGGCCGCCTCCAAATGGTGGGGGTCCGTTGTTGTCACTGGGATAGGATGGACCTCCACCGCCTATGCCGGAAGGAGGTGGTGGTCTGTCCCCACCACCGGGATAGGATGGACCTAAAATGCCTCCACTAGGAGGAGGTGGTGCTCCACCACCGCCGTCGGAAGGATAAGGGACTCCTCCACCACCTCCATCAAGATAGGATGGTCCTCCACCACCACTACCTGGATCGGATGGTCCTCCACCATAAAATGGGGGTCCTCCACCACTGGGGGGCGTGTCCCTCCACCTCAACCTGAAGGGGGGGGTCTCCACCTCCGCCGCTAGGATGGGGTGGGACATGATTGCTAGAATGAGATGGTCCTCCTCCACCACCGTGGGGCATGGCCCTTCGCCTCCACCTGAAGGGGGGGGTCTCCACCTCCGTCACTAGGAGGGGGTGGGCCATGATTGCTAGAATGAGGTGGTCCTCCACCAGAAAGTAGAGGTCCACCTCCTCCGAAATTGTGTGTGGGACCGCCACCTCCGACAGGAGGTGGGGGTGGACCAAATAGGGGTGTTGGGACTTGAGGGACTATAGGTGGGGGTCCATGTTGTAAAACATTTTGATGCCCCCATAGAGTGTATGGATTTCTGGGATAAGGTATCCCGTAGAGTGCGTTTCCGGGATTGAACTATCCTGACATAGGGTTAAGATAAATTGGATACACTTGAATCCATGGTGGTTGGTTTACATTGGATGGTCCCCCAACATGGGATAATCCCATGGTGGAAGGTCTGGTAGGTACGGAATTTCCAACGGAAGGACCAATGGGAACTCTGCCTCCAGTATTATGGTTAAGAGACGGGGGTTTCCCCCCAGCAACAACTTGCTGACCACTAATCAAATATTGACCCAACACGAGTTGTTGATTATCTACTATAGGATTAACATGACCCTTAAGGAAGGTAGGGGGTAAAAAGTATCCTCCCCGCGAGTTTTGGGGTGGGGGAGGAGTGGGTAATGTAACCGTGGTAGTAACAAGTGTGTTGGATTGTTGTCCTTCAATAGGTTGAGTCGCTTGAGGTATACAACTGGTCTCCTATCTAAGGGGTTAGGAATTGAGGGTTGAATAGATTCAAAAGTGGTCACGTGTTGGGTGGGTGATTCCGGTGAGTCAAAAGATAAAAAAAAACTCGGGAGTGGTTGATAAGGAGGTAATGTCAGGTCTTCAACCCTTCATAAAAGACTTTTCCTTCAAAAGTCCTCACCCATAGCACGTAATCAAGTCAACTGTTCAAGCTAAGGTGCTAGCGGGTCGTCAGGAGTATCCCAACTAGGCAGGGATGCAATAACAAATTGAGCCATTGGGTGTCCTAGAGATGATGTCCAAAAAGCTGCAGCTGGACCAATAGCTGATACAAGGTCGTCTTGGGGAGGATCTAACCATTCCACCGATCCAAACTCTCCCAGTAAAACGGGAGGTAAGTCTTTTGAAGTGGAAGTTTTCGCCTCTTCACCCCATGCGGGGTTGGAGGTGGGTGAATCTAGAGGGAACATGTGTGCCCCAACATTCAAAGTAGTGTTTTCTACTTTAGGTGACACGACCGTGATGTGTGGGTCCATTCTTACCTTCAAAATTACCTCCTGATTAAGGGGATATTAGGGTGGTAAGTTCAAAATTCTGTGGGACCTTCTCAAAGGAAAGTCAGCCAGAGTGACTAAAACAGTGTTTCTCCTAGGGTAATCTAAACAAAAGAAAAGCAGTCAAGAAAAATCTACAAAAACTAAGGCCACAAGCAAACTTATGTGATAAGTGTGGATTCAAAAGTATGGAACCTCACAGGATTGTCAAGGCTTCGCAACTCGATATATACCACAGGGTCCAACAATAAAATACAACAAGGAGGATTGGGATCGTACCCTTACCTGAATACCCAACTACTTGGATGGCACGTGTGTAGTAATCTCCCTGAGTGTTGTTCTCGGTGTATTTCTCTGCCAAGACGACCAAATGAATAGCTCAGTTGGTCTCAAGAATCCTAATGGTGTCTCTTGATATAATCAAGGTACGTGGGAGCTCAAATCCGTAGTGGTGTTGTCTAATGCACAACCGTACAGCACGAGACCTTCCTATATACTACCGAGTACGTGAAACACTTTTCTATATACGCCAAGTATGTGAAGTGCCTTTCGATATACCCTAAGGTACGTGAAAGAGCCTTCGATATACCTGGTTGGTATGTGAAAGAGCTTCGATATACTAGTTGGTACGTGGAAGACTGCAATACCCCTGGGATACAGTGCTAGCAAGTAACGACAACTGCCACGTTTTACAACACTGGAACACGTCTCTAATTTAACACACAAGTTACTAAAAATTTTACCCTAGTTCTACCGTTAATTTTATCTGAACGGTTAGGTGAATGCATGAGGTGAGTACATAAACGTAAACATAATGCAAGTCCTAACTACATGTAAAAAATGTACTTTCCTTTTGATGAAATCTATGTATGGGGAGGGAGAAATCTGTTTCCAAGTAATTTTACCAAAACAACAAAATGCAACACAATCCCAAATCTACCAAATTTGATAATAAAAGTACTCTTTTTGTTTTTTCCATTTTTCTAAGCAAAACATGAAAATCAACAAGCATCACAACCAAATCTATGCATTTTCTTTTGTCTTTTTGAATAAAAAACGAAGCCAAGTGATGAAAAGAGATAAATTTCCTATCTAGAGCACTCTAACTTTTCAAATTTCACTTTGATGGCTTAAAAGCATAAAAAACCAAAAATGCATACAATTCTTTCAAGCATGGAATCACTCTTGTAAAAACATGATTTGACTTGAATTTTTCAAGAAAATGAATGATTCATAATTCTCGAAAAGTGCAAATGACTAACTTTTCCAAAAGACTAATGAATAATAAATTCCAATGCATGAACCAATTTCTACAACAATTTTCAAATGCACGTGAAAACGATAAAAATGATGCACTTTTATTTTTTCAATGATATGCCAAGATTACAACTTGATAACAATGATATTTTTAAGCATGAATAACTGAAAAGAAAGATTATTTGCAGCACTCTAAACACTCAGAAACTTCTCACGAAAATGACAAGCACTCATTTGGACTGAAAACACTCAAATACTCAAAACACTCAATCAAACAACCGAATGCAATCAAACCTAATTAATCGGTGCAAAGAGAGGTCTGGGATCGGATCCAACACAAAGATCTGATCAGGTGAGGAGAGGAGGGAATGCAAGGTCAAGTGGATGAAGGTGGGGGAGACCAAAGTATCCACCACTACTAAAGCTCAAACTCATCCAAAATGGAACCCAAAACCAATCCGAAACAACCTAAACAAATCCAAACACTGACAATGCAACATAAAAAAGGTCTCTAATTGGAAGATACAGTGCAGAGGAGGTTTGTGGACCAAACCAAACTCAAACAATAGAGAGTGGTGACTCAAACTCTAGGTTTGAGTGATTGGTGCAGGTCGTGGCTAGGCACAGAGCGCCCGACGTAGGTGATGCAGAGGGGTTTAGCGTCAGCAACGCAAAAGGTAAATAGGGCTTCAGCGTCGGTGGCGTAGACCACAGAAAGGAAAAAAGCACCCGTGAAAGGATGGCTCTCTGGTAACACTACCTAGGTGCGCCGGGCGAATTCCCAAAGAAAAAATAAAAAACATCTCCAAGAATGAGCAATGAAATGGTTTGATAATTAAATCCACAGACTCAGAGAAATCTAACAAACTCTTCAACAAGAAGATCTGATGGTGAAAGAGGATCAGGAGGCAAAGAAATGGCTTGTAAAGAAATCAAAGAATATGACATTCAACTTCAAAACTTAAATCAACGTACGCATCCCCAGTATGGTTGCAAAATTTGTTATCAGACAATCTACCAAAAACGGACTTAAGGCGTGATCTCTCTAGCTCAACGTAAGTCTAGAACAAATGAGACAGAATATGAAGCTACTCTCCTAGATCTAGTTAGAGATCGAGTAATTAAGCATCTTACCTTCGATTCATAGACACTTCTCCTCGTTGTTGTTCCGAGCTTCACGGTTGTCAGATCTCAGCTGCAAAACCTATCAAGACAGATAGGAACAATACTAGTAGTGAAACATGCCTAAACACTAACTAGTCTAAGTAAACAGTTGAGGAGGTAAACTATAAATATTATCAACACAATAACATTTATGGAAAGCGTTTATATTACTGTATAAAAAGTGGGAAGTACAATAGAAGAGATGATTACAACCGATGCCTCGACGTCGCAATCTCCTTCCGATAAGCCAAAATAAAACTCCTAGAGAGAAGTAGGTGCATCCAAGACTAGGGTGCTGAACTACTAAGCTAATTTCACCAACATAAGAGTACCATAGACTTCCTCCCTTTGGAATGGGAAGGGCTCTTGTATTTATAGGACCAATTTGATAGAGTAGGTTGAGGATCATGGGGAGAAGGTTAAGGGATCCTCCCATTAGGTTAGGGAACCGAAAGCCAGCCCACCTAGGAGTTAGGGATAGAGATCCACCTTATCCAACTTCTAGAATTTGCTCGAAAGCTACCTTTATCCCATGAAACTGATTCTGGATGAACCCAACCTGTGTCGGCACACTTTGCTCAAAGACAACATGCATTGACCTAATTAGGAGTGTGGATAAAGGTCATCAACTTGCTCTAAATAACTAGCTTGATCTTGGGACTTCAGGGATTTAGGCACTGAGGTTAAAAAGGTTTCATGATGGCGAGATTTTGGGTGTAATAGCCAGCTCATAGCTAATGTATGATACTGCTATTCTCCATTTTTTGTGTTCATGAGTGATTATTAAGTGCATTCTTCTCTTCTTCTTTGCAACTTCTTGAAAGTTTGTGTGAGGCTTGTTACAACTATTAGATCCTACTGCAGATTATTGTAACATACCCACCCATCCATCCAAGGCAAGGAAGGGTACCTGATGGCAATCTCTGGGGCTTTTCATAAAAATTCAGCCCATTCATTAGATTCACACCATTAAAAGAGATATGTGCAGATGGGAAACAAGAAATTATGCACAGTGGAATTTAAAGCATTACCCACACACATATCATATGCATACAACATATCAAAATAGTCATCCATTTAAACATTGCAGAAGTAAATCGCATAGACAAAGGAACACTTATCTTTATGGTAGAATGGTCCCCAAACAACTAGCTATGTCACTGCAATGTTCCACCCAACCGTAGGTCTCTGCCCAGCCTATATTATTTCAACACTCAGAGACCACCCTCGAGCTGGGCATGATTCTCACAAGGAAAAGGGGACATTCAAGCTCACACACAGCCCCTTAACCATTTCATCTCAGCCAAGCTAGTCCAACTGGGTTTATCAAGCTACACTTGAACCCTGGATTCTTACTCTCAAGCTCAAGCCAAAACATTGGATTCCCCATTACCCATACCCCAACACACTTACCTCAGAGGTACTCACAACACAGGGACCACATTGGCTCTCCCAACTCGTGGTTCACCCAAACGAACTGTGGAATTTTGAATTCAACCGCAGGGAGCAAAACCGATTTCTCCCACTAGTTATGATCCTTTCCCATGGCCTAAACAACCTCCGGGAAGACCCAAAAATGTTATGTTCTCTCCCCCCCTGGTAATCAACACAAAAATTCCCCTTCCCAGCTAAAAGATGAAGGGGAACACAAAAAACCCAGGGTGGAAAACGCCCAGGCAGGTAGAGCTGCGTGAGAGAGCAAGGCCATGGTGAATAATCCCCTTAGAGAGCAATTTCGTGGCTCTTTTCTTGCCCAAGGAGACAAACACGATTTTCCATGCAGGGTGGCTTTCCCATACCCGAATTTGGACAGCCATACCTCCCATTCCCCAAGGCATTAACTACCTCAACCAACTCTTGGGAGGAATCAATGATTGGGTACAAAAGTCAACATGGGTAGTTGAGGGTTTGATGGGTTCTCTCATTGACACTTGGCTTGACTTGGTTGGCTCAAGGGTTTGAATGTTTTCCCCCCCAATTCCTTATAAAATCATGCCCCCATCTCTTTGTTGCATTGCATAGCTAGTTGTGGGTATTTTTATTAAAATGCATCTTACATGATATTGAAATTCCAATGTGCCTGGCTAGCACACAAGCCATATGCATCACTAAATCGATGGCGGGGCCTTGGCCTTGAGCTACTCACCATGACTTCATAACAATATTACATCAATTACATTTGAATGTAATGGGGTCAATAATGGGGACGTTACAATTATCACAATGTGTAGAAGCCAAAGATTATGAGAAGGTTCTCATGGTTGTGAAATTTAACTTATGCATGAAACAAATCTGAAAATTTTCTGATTTAAGTTTATGAGAATAATCTCATGGTTGCAAATCTAATTTCTGTAGGAAAATAGATTTGTAAATTTCAGGTTTGAAATTTTGCTAATAATTGCTAATGACTGTTTGGCTTATATAAAATTGTGTCAGGAGGACATGTTGTAAGTGGATGTTCATGTATGGTAGCAAGTGTAAAACCATAATGGACACAGTGATACCACTTATGAGAGCCAAACAATATGAGGATGGCCTCATGGTAAATCAATTTATGTAGGAGACAAAATTGTAAATTCATGTTTGAATTTAATTATTAATGCCATTGACTGATTAGGGAAATCAGATTTGAATTTGATTGTCAAAATATTGCTGACTGTTTGGCTGTTTGAGGAATGTGTCACAAAGACATGTTGCAGGAAGACCATGTGTGATGGCCTGCAGAAGCCAAACTTCATGGGAAGGACCCCATGTTTTGGAAATGGGTTTCATGTGAAACATCATTGTAAATTTTGATAATGTCTCAGCAGAACTGCATGTTGGTAAATCATGTGAGTGAGATAGTGCACTTATTCCAAGAAGGCATGTGTGGGTTATGGAACATGAAAATATTTGGGTGGCAAACCGAAGGAATGTTGACTCAGAAAAGGGATCCCCCATTCTTTGCAAATGAAGAAATGATACATTGTAAAACAAATGAGTATTCTGTAACCCTAACTAAGAATATACATGTCTAGGTATTAGATCTATTATGCAGAGCATGTTTTATTGTTTCATTATTATTCTAGACTACGTGAGTGTGACTAGGGCCTCACATCGGAAAGGGATGCATACCTTTCAGGTGCTAGGTTATGATAGGGTTATCAATATTGACTACACCCTAAGGGAATGGACACATTCTTGGTGTTTCAATACTTGATAGTGAATGTTATGAAATATGGTTACAATTTTAGAGTAGCAATATTGATGAGCTTGCTTATCCTTCTTTTGCTATTAGCTTACACAGATGCAATTTGGTATTGCACATTAAGAGGCGAAGTGAATAAAGGGTATTCAAGAGGATTGTATGGGCAGTGGTAACCTTTCTATGCTCACACTAAAGAACACTAGAAGGGATGGATAGGCCCGAGGAGCTGTGTAGTAGAAAAGGGGTATCATCCTTATGTAGTGTGAGTGGGTATTGTGGGGCCATGCTAGCCTGCAGTCAAGTGAGTTACCTATGGATTTTCTGGAGGGAACCGATGGTTTGCATAGGAGAAGGAGCCACATAATCATATTATGTTGTTCTTATTTCTTGATAAACCCAGTTTGTGTACTAGCTTGGAAATGGTTTTTGTATGCCTGATAAACCCAGTCGGTGTACTGGCTTGGAAATGGTGTTTGTATGCCTAATAAACCCAGCCAGTGTACTGGCTTGACAATGGTTTTTGTATGCCTGATAAACCTAGTCAATGTACTGGCTTGGAAATGGTTTTTGAACCCAATTGGAGAACTAGTTTAGCATATTGGTTAATGGAATTTCTGATAAACCCAGTTAGCGTATTGGATTGGCATTGGATATTCGAATGATGTGGTCGAGTAGCATGTGTGCTGGCCAAACATCCAAGTCCATACGCGATCCCAAGGCTTGCAAAGTGAAGCAGGACCCTGTGGACCAAAGAGGAAACACACAATACAGATAAGTATTCAATTTCATTTATTTCTTGTTTGGAATAATGAAGGTTTCAGGTATAAGTATTCTAACAGCTAAGCTGATACACTGTTGTTTCTTTGTTGGAAACCTTGGTCATTGCAGGAAACAAGGACCTTGAAAGGACCATAAATGCTTGGTAAATCCAAAGAGTAACTGGTTGGGCGCTACAAATGCTTAGTAAATCCAGAGAGTAATTGGTTGGGCACTACAAATGCTTGGTAAATCCAGATTGTAACTGGTTGGGCACTACAAATGCTTGGTAAATACAAAGAGTAATTGGTTGGGCATTGACTACTTGATGTTGTGGAGCAATCGACGTGCTAGCCAACACATTCCTTACATAATTAATCAGACCAGTCAGAGTACTGGGCTAGCATATTGTTGAATGGGATATTTGATGAAACTAGTTAGAGTATTGGCCTAGAATATTGCTAAATCGGATGCTTTATAAACCCAGTCGACGTACTGGCCTGGCATTTCCTATTCGAATGGTTGTGGTGTAGCCTGCTTGCTAGCACAACATTCATTATTGTATCCATAGGTGATCCTAGGTGATCCATAGGTGATCCTAGGCTTGTAAAGCAAAGAAGGAGCATGTGGAATAAAGTGAAGACATCCGATACAGATAAGTATTTGGTTATCTTGCAGCTTCTTGCTTATTTAATATGAATATATGTGTGTACATGATTTGATTGTGATTTCTTAAACTCTTATTTAGAGATAAAACATATGAAACTAAACTAAACATGTGAATTGATTCAATGTTTGAGTTTAGGTATTGCTGGAAGCAAGGACTATGAAGGCATCCTAGGGGTGCATGTGGACATGTGACCATCCTAAAGAGCTAAATATGAGCATTAATGAAAGATGGTGCTAGTGGAACTGTGTGGGTCCTAGCATCCAAAGGCTCTGTAGGCAACAATGGAGAAGGGCAAGTCAAGCATTCACTTTGAAGTAAAAGAGGCTAAGGAGAATGAAACCACAGTGGTGGTGTGGCTCTAGATTGGAACAAGACTAAGAGAGGGAAACTCTTACTCTTCTCTTTCCTTTTTTATTGATGCATTTCAGAATAGAGAATTGTTGAGTGCATGTCATGGCTGAAATTAGATTGTGTTTAATTGCTTGAAATGAATTATGAATGCTGAAATAGTTATTTCCCTGTGAAATGATGAACATGAATGAGTTCATGTGTATGTTAGGAAAGCATGAAAAGTGTGGAAGTCTCATAAGTAAAGCATAGACTTTCCATGTCAATTGGGAAAATAATTGACTGATTTTAATATTGTGTTATGCTTGGCCTAACAGGAATTTCCATGATGAAACTCATAGGTGAGAAATTGAAAGCCATTATTTGCAGCTGTTACCAGCCAAGTGTTGCTAGTGAGCAAAGTGATAGCCAGTTGTGCACATTGGCCATGGCAGCAGACCAAAATCTATTTGTTTTGGCTAAAAATATTCCTCAAATAGTTGTCAGGACAACAAGGAAGATGGCATCTATGAAATTCCATACTTGTAGATTAGCTGGACGATAAATACAAGGAAGGGATTGTTGTGGAGAAATGCC
This sequence comes from Larix kaempferi, assembly GCA_027924585.1. Classification (NCBI taxonomy): domain Eukaryota; kingdom Viridiplantae; phylum Streptophyta; class Pinopsida; order Pinales; family Pinaceae; genus Larix; species Larix kaempferi. Next base: position 6,646,547 of record BSBM01000951.1, on the reverse strand, counting down.
CACCTGCAGAGCTGGAAGATCAAAGCCAATAGGAGCAGCTTGTGGAAGCCAAAATACTTGTTCCTGAAGGTTCAAAGTAAAAAGATGAAATGTAGGACAGACCTGCCACATTTTGTGAATTTTTGGACATGTGTAAAGTGGGTATGTATCCCTAAGTATTGGAACACCGAGGACGGTGTTATTCCTAGGGGGAGGGGATTGTAATATACTGATTTTGACTCCATTGCATTAAAATGTAAATGATGTAATTTTGTTATAAAATCATGGTGAGGAGCTCAAGGCTAAGGCCCCGCCATCGATTTAGTGATGCATATGGTTTACGTGCTAGCCAGGCACATTGGAATTTCAAATATCATGTAAATATGCATTTTAATAAAATTGCCACAACTAGCTATGCAATGTAACAATAGATGGGGGCATGATTTTACAATGAATTGGGAGGGAAACATTCAAACCCTTGAGCCAATCAATTCAAGCCAAGTGTCACTGAGAAAATCCACAAAACCTCAACTACCCATGTTGACTTTTGTACCCAATCATTCATTTCTCCCAAGAGTTGGGTGAAGTAGTTAATACCTTGGCGAATGGAGAGGTATGGCTGTCCAAATTTGGGTATGGGAAAGCTACCCTTCATAGAAAATGGTGTTTGAATTCTTGGGCAATAAAGGAGCCACAAAATTGCTCCCCAAGCCATGATCCATGAACCATTTTTTTTCTTTCTCATGTTTTTTGGAGCTACCTGGGCATTTTCCCTTCACATTTTTATGGTTTTCCCTTGGTTTTTGGATGGGAAGAAGGCATTTTGGGTGTTGCAGAGCTGCTGGGAGGAAGGAATCTCGATTTGGTGTTTCACTGGGGCCGTTTTGACCATTGGAAATACTCATAACCTGTAGGAGAAATCAGGTTTTCTCCCTAGGGTCGAATTCCTCTTCATATAGTCCGTTTTCGGTGTGCCCACGATTTGGGGAAATCCCATGGCCATCCTATTTGTAAATCCCATTGTTAAACATGTGTATCCATGCCCAATGATTGTGCTTGCTGTGTATAGATAGAGTATGTTGGGGTATGGGTTATGGGTATCCATTGTTTTGGCTTGAGCTTGAGTGCAAGCATCTAGAAATGAAGAGGGTTCAGATTTAGCCTGATAAACCCAGCTGTGGACTGGCTTGGCTTATATGCAATGGGTATTTGGTTGTGTATGAGCTTGAGTGTCCCCTTTTCCTTGTAGAAATCATGCCCAACTCGGGGGTGGTATCTGAGTGCTGAAAGAATACAGGCTGGGCAAAGACCTATGGTTGGGTGGGATGTTGCAGCAACATAGCGAATTGCTTGGGACCACTTTACCATCAAGATAAGCATTATTTATGTGTATTTACTTCTGCAATGTTTTAATTTGATGATTATTATTGATATTCTCAATGCATATGGAATGTGTGTGGATGATGTTTTATTCGACTATGCATGTTTGCTTTGATTTGCATCTGCACACATTTGTTTATTCGTATGAATCTAATGAAATGGGCTAATTTTATGTAAAAGCCCCAGAAGTGTAGTCATGTTCCCTTCCTTGCGTTGGATCGACAGGAGGGGACGTGACAACACTTTGAGATTCTGTCAAGTAGATCTGTGTGCAATTGTCGGCCTGATTTCTGTGTGAATGAATCCCTATTTCGTGTTCACATGATTTCCATGTGAAATTAAGAGCACCCTAATTGTTGGCAGACCGATCACTATTAAGTAGTTTAAGTAGATTCCTTGTTTGTGTTTAATTTCCCTTTAGATACAGACGAGGTTTGAGCTGGATTAATTGATTCCATGATCAATTGGCCAAGAAATCATAGCATAACAGAGTAGATCCAGTGAGTTGAAGTCGAACGGCTCATATCAAAGCCGAGGAGGAGATCGACGATGGGGAAAAGTTGCACGAACCGATCATGTACGGGAATTAGCAGTTCTGAAAACCAAAGTGAAGGATCTTGCATTGATCAGAGATCAACGACTGAGATCAAATCCGCAAAGGATCGACTGTGCAGACAACGTTCCGTAGAAGAAAGATGCACAGGAGTTAACGATGAGAGTTTGTGGAAGCCATGTTGTGGAAGAGTTATTGCGGAAGCATTTTCGAGAAACCATGAAGCATGCATCCGCAATCCACAATACACAAGCTATGGAAAGGAGTGTAAGGAAAGACCTTTGCAGGAAGGCGCTTGTGGGAGAATAATTGTGGAAGAATGCTACAATCGCAGAAAGGAGTTGTTTCCACAAGGGCATTGTGGAAGGTCAGTTCTAACTGTCAGAACCTTACGGAAATCCCATTTTGAAGGGGAGAGCCGCAGTGGAGGAGAACCTAGCTGGTTGTTAGCTAAGGTCGGTGAGTCAACTTCAAAGGATCACCCTATTTCCTGGGAAGGTGCGGGTTGGATGGGCTGTGGTCATTCCCCCTTGCACCAGGCTACAGTCATTCAAAGAAGGAGACTTACTCTATGCACTCTTGTGGAAGGAGAGATTTCCAATAGGAACCTATAACAAGCTGAAGCTGAAGAAGATTGGACCATGTAAGATTCTGAAGAAGATTTTGGATAATGCTTATGTGTTGGAACTACCGAAGGACTTGAGCATATCACCTATGTTCAATGTCTCATATATGTACAAGTTTGAAGAAGGTTTAACCAGCAGTAGCACGGAAGTATCGAACATCAACTGGACAATGCAGATTCAAGGTCGACACTATTGATGTATATGCAACTTCGAAATGTATTTCATCTGTGTATTATATATATATTTATTGTACCCTTATAAGAGATGTGTTATTCCTCTATAAGGAAGTGTCATCATGTGGATTGACAAGTGTCGCAAGTGTGTGTACTTGCCGATGGGTTATTAGACCACCATGCGGGGTTGGCCCTGATTTATATATAATATAATGTGGATGTATCTAAGTAGACAAGTCGGCCCCATTAGGTCACTGGGCAAAAAGGTGAGTATAAATAGAGATAGGAGATCTCTATTTTACTCACTCGAAAAAGTAACTTACTATCTATCTGAAAGTGGCGCACTAGTGAGGAGGAGGAGGATCATCTGCTAGGAGACTATCTCAGTGTTATTTGGTTGTATTTTGGTTGAGCCATTGCTCTCTCTATCTCTGAGGAAGTTGTGGGGTTTTTCACCTTAGGGTTTTCCCCACGGAAACTCTGTGTCTCTTGTCTCTATGCTTTTGATTATTGTGATGCTTGTGATGCTTGTCATATTATGATTGTCATGCATTGATATACTGTAGATGTTATTCTCTCATCAAAGATCCTATAGTATTGTGAATTAATACTCAAAATTTAACATGGTATTAGAGCTAACCTGAGAAGAAGACATTTTGTAGTGACGGAAGCTTGTGTTCCTTGTTTATTGGGTTTCTCTCCACAGATTTTTGAAAATCAGTATAGTAGATTGACTCTACTCATCAAGGCGCATCTATCTGTCTAATCAAAATTCAGTTCCGAGCATTTTAAGATTTGACCCTAAAAATTAGGGTTTCCACAAAAATAGGAATTTCTAGAATTTGAAGACACAGCTGGAAGCTCCTTGCAAAAATCGAAGTTTAGAGCTTTGGATCGAGATTTTTGGCTAGGTAGATCTTCGGGAAACTCAAACCCTAATTCAGGGCTCTCCCTAGTGAACCTGGGAGGACAAAAAGGCAATATTGAAGGGCAAGACTTTGCTGATCTCAAATTCTGAATGTACTAGGTTGATCAGCTCACCAAGGCACATCTTTCTATCCTTTCAGAAATTTGAAATTCACATTTTGAATTTTTAGGGTTTCTATGACAAACCCTAATCCGGGACCAGATCTAGTTTTCAGCACTTCAAGTTGTAAGTCCTAAATCTTCTCTATTTCCATTTGAAGTACTCTTAAATATGTCTCTCCACACCAAGCTTGAGGATAAGCTTGAAGGGGCTGATAACTTACGAGCCTGGAAGTATAGGATTGGGTTAATCCTGGAAGAGAATGAGTTGGACTCATATGTGAAAGAAGATATCCCTATCCTAGAGGATGAAGAAGCCAAGGCATTACACAAGAAGAACTTGGTCAAGGCAAAGAGAATCATTGCTGATTCTATCAAAGACCATCTCATACCCCATGTGTCTTCTCTTAAGACACCCAAGGAGATGTTTGAATCTTTGACCAAGCTATTTGAAGGAAAGAACATAAATCGGAAGATGACCTTGCGGAACCAATTGAAAGCAGTGAAGTTTCAGAATGGAGAAACCATTCAATCTTATTTTTCAAGGGTCTCCCAGATCAAGGAACAACTAGAAGTAGTGGATGAAATGGTGGAGAATGGTGAAGTGGTGATGACCACTCTAAATGGCCTACCCAGGTCATGGGATTCCTTTATCCAAGGAATTTGTGCAAGGAAGAAGTTGATCTCTTTCAGTAGACTACGGGAAGAATGCTCACAAGAAGAAGCAAGGCTTGTGGCACGAGAAGAAAAGATGGGGAATGAAGATCAAGCTATCACAGCCCACACCAGGAAAGGAAAGTTCAAGAAAGAGCCATCTCACTCCAAGAGATCTTCACATCACTTCAAATAAAGAAGAGTATGCTTCACCTGTAATGAGAAAGGACATATTGCCATAAATTGTCCCAAGAACAAGAAGGAAAACAACATCTCCAACAAGAAGAAGAAGGGTGGCAAAAGAAGGTTTCATGCTCATGCTGCCGAAGATTATGAACCTCCAAAGAAGAAGGCTAGGGTAGAAAGTGATAGTAATGATGACTCATCAAGTGAAGAAGAGTATGTTCTGATCTCTGCTCTCACAGGTACCAAGTCCCATGGTTGTAATGATTGGTTGATTGATAGTGGGGATTCCAAACACATGACTGGGTTCAAAGAATCTTTTGTGAACCTATCTGAACATGAATCACCCCATAAGGTGAAACTTGGGGATGATTATCAATACCCAATCAAAGGAAGTGGTGAAGCCTCCTACAACCTAGATTCTGGAAAATCTCTGAAGATGAAGGAAGTACTTTATGTACCTGGGCTCAAGAAGAACTTACTCTCCATTTCTGCATTGGATGCAAAAGGTATGAGGGTTGCATTTGTGGATGGCCAAGTCCTAATGTGGCCAAAGGGAAAGACCATAGATGATGCAGTAGTAATTGGAGAGCAAGAGGGAGGCTTGTATAAATTGAAGGGACAACCTGAACATGCCATGGTGCATGAATCCATGGAGCCAAGTGAACTTTGGCATAGAATACTTGCTCACATGCACTACAGAGCACTTCCAATTGCAAGCAAGGCAGTAGAGGGTCTTCCTGAAATCAAGACAAAAAATGAAGGTGTTTGCAAAGGATGTGCAAAAGGTAAGAACATTAAGAAGGCTTTCCCAAGCAGTGAAAGCAAGGAAAAAGACATCCTGGAAATCATCTACTCAGATGTATGTGGTTCTATGTCATCCAGTTCCCTGAGTGGGTATGTTTACTATGTCTCGTTTATTGATGACTTCTCCAAGAAGACTTGGGTATACTTCTTGAAGGGCAAAGATGAGGTGCTTGATAAATTCAAGGAATTCAAAACCTTGATGGAGAATCAAACTGACAAGAAGATCAAAACATTCAGATCCAAAAATGGTGGAGAATTCACCTCAAGTGACTTCAAGAAGCTTTGCAATGATTCAGGGATTAAGAGGGAGTTGACTGCTCCTTATAATCCTCAACAGAATGGTGTTGCAGAAAGGAAGAACAGAACTATCATGGAAGCAGCAAGGGCAATGTTGCATGACCAGGATCTTCCTATGCATCTATGGGCAGAAGCAGCTAGAACAGCTGTATATGTGCAGAATAGAAAACCCCACAAGATATTGGACAACAAGACACCAGAAGAGGTCTTTTCTGGTAAGAAACCTGAAGTCAGTCATCTCAGAATATTTGGTTGTCCAGTATATACTCATGTCCCAAAGGAAAAGAGGACTAAACTAGATCCTTCAGGAAAGAAGGGTATCTTTGTGGGTTACAGTGAAAGCTCGAAGGCTTACAGAATATACTTTCCAGGGTTTAAGAAGATTGATGTCAGCAGGGATGTAACATTTGATGAAAACTCAACATTCATCAAATCAAGGAAGGCACCTACCAAAGTTTATGAAGAACCTAAGGAAACAAGATTTCAGGACACTACCATGACCGAAGCAGTTCCAGAAGCTGTTCGTGAGTTTGAAGATCCACAAGAACCTATAGATCCACCCCGTGAGGATAACTCTCACAAGAGGAAACCTGTATGGGCTAGAGAGCTCATTCAATATGCAGAAAGATTTGGTATTCCAGAAGAAGAACACAGAGCAAAGAAGAGAACCAGATCACAGACCAGCTATGTTGCTTTACTCTGTGACATTTTGAACAAAGAACCTTCCAGTTATGAAGAGGCGGCGGAAAAGAAAGAATGGAAGGATGCCATGGTTGAGGAATACCAATCAATAATGAAGAATGATGTTTGGGATGTTGTCCCAAGACCTAAAGAGAAGTCTGTTGTGACTTCTAAATGGATCTTCAAAATCAAGCATGTTGCAGATGGCAGTGTGGAGAAATACAAAGCAAGATTCGTAGCTCGTGGATTCTCTAAAAAAGAGGGAATAGATTATGAAGAAACTTTTGCACCTGTAGCCAGGTATACTTCCATTAGAACAGTACTTGCCCTGGCTGCAGCTATGAAATGGAAAATACACCAGATGGATGTCAAGACTGCTTTCTTGAATGGTATAGTTGAAGAGGAAGTATATGTGGAACAACCACTTGGTTTTGAAATACATGACAGGGAGTCATATGTGTGCAGATTGAAGAAAGCCTTGTATGGCTTGAAGCAAGCTCCCAGAACTTGGTATGGTAGGATGGACAGTTTCCTATCTAGCTTTGGCTTTACCAAGAGTAAAGATGATTCCAACCTTTACTACAAGGTTGTGGAAGGGAATCCTGTGATTCTACTCCTGTATGTGGATGACTTATTTGTAACAGGAGATGACAGACTGATTGCAGATACTAAGAGGAAGCTTGCTGCTGAATTCGATATGAAAGATTTGGGAATGATGCACTATTTCCTAGGCATGGAGGTGTGGAAGAGTGCAGGTAGGATCTTCCTTGGTCAAGGGAAGTACACAGTAGATATTCTGAAGAGATTTGGGATGATGGACTACAAGGCCATGGCCACACCTATGGCATCGAATCTGAAGCTTCTATGTGATGCTTCATCTGAGCCGGTTGATGTCTCCATGTATCGTCAGATGATTGGGTCCTTGATGTACCTGACGAACACAAGACTAGACATTTGCTTTGCTGTGAACACATTGAGCCAGTTCCTGACGGATCCGAGGAGTGTTCACCTGGTTGCTGTAAAGCATGTTCTGAGGTACCTGAAGGGTACAGTGGATTATGGGCTCAAGTATGAAGCGAATCAAAAGTTTAACCTGCAGGGTTATGTTGATTCAGATTGGGATGGTAGTGCTGCAGATAGGAAGAGCACATCTGGGTGCTGCTTCAGTATGGGATTAGGTGTGATCTCTTGGTTTAGCAGGAAGCAGTCCTGCATAGCATTGAGTACAGCTGAGGCTGAGTATGTTGCAGCCTGTTCAGCTAGTTGTGAGGCAGTATGGCTACGAAAGCTACTGTCTGAGTTATTTGATCTCCCGTTGGATGCTACTGGTATCTTCTGTGATAACCAGAGTTGTGTGAAGCTGTCCGAGAACCCAGTGTTTCATGACAGGTCGAAACACAGAGAGATCAAATTTCACTATATCAAGGATATGGTGCAGAGAGGAGCCGTGAAGCTCCTATATGTTGCGACGGACGAGCAGATTGCAGATGTGCTGACGAAGCCACTAGCCAGAGTGAAGTTCGAGTACTTCAGAGAGAGGCTTGGCGTTCTTCAGATCGAGGACACTTCGAGGAAGAAGTGATGGACACATTTGCTGAATCCATTCCAAGCATGTTGGAAGGGGGATCCTTCACATGGCTGTGGATGTAAGCGCTGGATGATGAGCATCAGGATGATGTTCTGGTTTCTGCTTGGATATGATCAGTTGGATCATTTATATGTATGTACGCATCATGTTGGATGCTGGATATGATCGGTTGGATCATGTGTATGTATTTTGTATGTATGCATCATGTTGGATGTTGGATATGATCAATTGGATCATTTATATGTATGTACGCATCATGTTGGATGCTAGATATGATCGGTTGGATCATGTGTATGTATTTTGTATGTACGCATCATGTTGGATGCTGATGGATACATTGTGTGGATCATGTATCTTTGTATGATAAGGCAGATCATGTATGTTAATAGATACATTGTGTGGATCATGTATCTTTGTATGATCAAGTAGATCATGTATGCTGATGGATACATTGTGTGGATCATGTATCCATGTATGTATCAGGTGGATACTTGGTGTGCATCAGATGGATGCATTGTATGATCAGGATGATCGTGGATGACGAGCTTCTCCAAATTACATGCAGCAGGATGTTGCAGTGATGATGATCAGGATGATCATGTGTACATCAGGATGATGTATGATGAGTATCAGATGATACTCTATAGTCGTGGATCAGGTTGTGCAGGAAAGCATGTAATTTGTGCCTTGGGATATTTGCAGATGGTCTTTCGAGGTTTTTCCTATGGCATGTAATTCAGTGCCCTGGGACATCTGGCAAATTCTCTTGCGAGGTTTTCCTTGGAAGGACATGTAATTTGTGCCCTGGGAGATCTACAGATAGTCTTTCGAGGTTTTGCCTATGGCATGTAATTCGGTGCCCTGGGATATCTGGCAGATGCTCTTGCAAGGTTTTGTCCTATGGCATGTAATTTGCTCCTGGGAGATCTGGACAGGATGAAAAAGGCCTCAGATGCTTCAGCCAAGTTTTGCCATGACCACATGTAATTTGCTCCTGGGAGATCTGGACAGGATGAAAAATGCCTCAGATGCTTCAGCGAGATTTTGTGGTGAGATCACATGTAATGTGCTCCCGGGAGATTCGACAGGTAAAGTTGAGTGCTCGTAATAGCCTGGGATGCTTCAGCCAGGTTTTGTGATGGGTCACATGTAATTTGCTCCTGGGATATCCTACAGGTAGAGTTGTGTGCTCATAATAGCCTGGGATGCTGCAGCCAGGTTTTGTGACACACGTAATATGTCCTGAGGATTCCACAGTATGGCCAGTGATGATGAATACCTGCAGATGGCGGGCCTACATCCAGTATGAAAAAGGACTGGCTCTGTAGAACTTCCTATGATGAGTAGAGTCAGAGATTGGTTTAGATAGTAGCAGCAACGACGATGATGATGACGATGCATCAATGACGATGATCCAGAGAAGAAGACTTGTCTAGCAGATCTGTGTCGAGAAATACCTTCCTAGTTAAGAGGGAGTGTTGATGTATATGTAACTTCGGAATGTATTTCATCTATGTATTATATATATATTTATTGTATCCTTATAAGAGATGTGTTATTCCTCTATAAGGAAGTGTCGTCATGTGGATTGACAAGTGTCGCAAGTGTGTGTACTTGCCGATGGGTTATTAGACCACCATGCAGGGTCGGCCTTGATTTATATATAATATAATGTGGATGTATCTAAGTAGACAAGTCGGCCCCATTAGGTCACTGGGAAAAAAGGTGAGGATAAATAGAGATAGGAGATCTCTATTTTACTCACTCGGAAAAGTAACTTACTATCTATCTGAAAGTGGTGCACTAGTGAGGAGGAGAAGGATCATCTGCTAGGAGACTTTCTCAGTGTTATTTGGTTGTATTTTGGTTGAGCCATTGCTCTCTCTATCTCTGAGGAAGTTGTGGGGTTTTTCACCTTAGGGTTTTCACCACGAAAGCTCTGTGTCTCTTGTCTCTATGCTTTTGATTCTTGTGATGCTTGTGATGCTTGTCATATTATGATTGTCATGCATTGATATACTGTAGATGTTATTCTCTCAGCAAAGATCCTATAGTATTGCGAATTAATACTCAAAATTTAACAGACACGACAAGGAGGAAATTGCCGAAGTGTTAGAGGAACGCAAAGTCAAAAGGATGCAAATTTTGTGAAAGAAAGAATAATTAGTCGGATGTAGAGATGATGATTTGTAGGAGGCGACATGGATTTCAGAAGAGAAATTCAGGAGACTAACCGAGTAGACTAATGGCGCAATCGATTTCTTTTTCACCTGGGGAGTCTGATGCAGGAGCATCGGGGCCTAGGAAACTCAGTCGAAGTTGATCGACAAGAGAAGTCACCAGGGGGATTGTCGAAGACTACTGGTGCGAAGGAAGGCTGCCTGTCGAAGCCAGGTAGTCGAGACGAAGCTATCGAAGTACGGTCGAAAGGAGGAGAATGTCGAGGTTGACAAGTTGTGATGTCGATAGATGACATGTTCATAGTGAAATAAGTCGGGTGTCGACGAGTTTTCGAATAGCGACACCGACGGATTGCAACAAAAGCCAAGCGTGGAGGATGGGGCAGATTGGCAGTCGTGGAGGCAGAGTAAAAGCTGACAAGACAAGCAAGGTCGAGGTGATGAAGTGCAGTATGGTTGAAGCATGGGGCCGACAATTGTCACAGAGTCATAGAAGCAAAAAAGTCAAAGCGAAGTACTTAGCAGTCGTTCGAGGTTGTTGAGGAAGTTATGAGCAGTTATGCAGGTGGTTGAGGATCAGGACAGATGTTACCACAGGCAGAGGTTGTGCATCATGGCCAGAGGGCGCTAACAACTACAAGTCTGCAGGATCGAGAGGATTCGACAGACAGAGAGGTAGAGTGTACTGGGGAATGGAGTGGACTTTGGGAAGGGCAGCAGCATGCTAGAAGAGCAGTGCAAAGGCACATAACAAGGGATCATTCTCCCATATCTCAACAAGTTCTTTCATATAGCAGAGAAACATAAGAGGGAAGAAGATCGCACATAGAGAGAACACACCATTTACTTCTGTATATTGTATCAGGCTAAGTCCGAATAGTTTAGTTGTTTATATTTCATATTGTAACACTATAATTGATTGAAGTAGTAGAAACCAACTTTTGGCATCTAGTTCATACGAGGTACGTGTGAGCATCGTGTGTGTCGTGTGATATAGTTAAGAAAGATGGTCCAACCGACCTGACTTGCGCCAGTATTTGTTGTACTGTGACAATCAAAGCACTATTCAATTAGAAAAAAATGCAGCATTTCACTAAAAAACCAAGCACATTGATATAAGGTAGCATTGTATTCAGTAAGTGTTGGAAGAAGGGACTTTAGGTTGGAAAGATTCATACATATGATAATATTGCATATATGTTCACTAAAATTCTGCCAAGAGATAAGCAAGAATTGTGTAGAAGCTTGGCTTATGATTTTTTCATTTTAGTTGTGTTATGGGAATTAGCTTTACATCCTCAGTTTTGGGTTGGTGGTTTTTCTTGGCCCATGGTTTGTCCATGGTATTTATTTATTGAAGAGATATAAATATGTATGTTTGGTCTTGGATATACAAGATTGGCCAAATCCTTCCTGGTCCCAGTTGGGTTTTGAACATATGATCCTTGTGTCTTATTCTTATTTGAGATCAGTTTATATTATTGATGAAAAATAATAAGAGAAATTATTAGTTGTTCTTAATTAAAGACAATCATTATTGATGGAGCCACCTGCATTGAAATTGAGAAAAATGCAATAGAGTTGTGCTATCGGTAGAAGAACGCTGCATGTTTCTAGATATGTGGATTGAGTGCGGATATGGTGATGCATGAAGTTTGTGTGAGCAACAGACCTGCCTAGGAAGATGAGGATGTACATGATTTGGTAATGTTAACACCCAAAAAGTGCTCACTATCTCATCTACCCCATTACATGACTCATTTGTCCATATTTCCTACCATATTTACCTTCAAACCCTTAAAATCCCATTAAAAAGCCTCCAAAAGGCCACAAAACCATCAAAAAGCCTCCAAAAGGCTAAAAAACCCCTTTTTCCCCCCAAAATTATCCAAAATTCCTCCAAAATAGCAAAAACCCTCTAAAAAGGGAATAAAAAATATAAAAAAAGAGAGGAAAAAGAGGGAAAAAGGAGGCAAAAAACCCTATACAGCTGACCTAAACCATATGGTTCCCAAAACCATGGGCCAGTACTCCACCACTAAAAACCTATAAATAGGTGATGGAGACCCCTCATTTCATATCCACAGTCAAATACACCCTTACTCTGCCAAAATCACTCTTAAAACACTAGCTCACCCTTGAGCTATTTTCACCCTTGAGTGCCCCTTTGGCCCATTTCCACCCTTTGGAGAAAGAGAAAGAGCAAAGCTGGAGTTTGGAGCAACCCTCCTTCACATTGAAGGTATAATCTTTAATACAAAAAACCATTTATATTTCCATGTTTTCTTATGTTTGTTAATGATCATGCTAGATTAAAATTCATATTGCTTTAGCACTTTAATTTACTGTTTATTGAACTGCTACTAAGGAGTCCATTCTCCTTAGTAGGTGCTCATTTGCACAAGCTAGGGTGAAATCCCTAGCTACAGTTTTGGTGACTCCCCTTGTGTTCCTTTGAATTTCTGGTTATTGTTTTTAAATTTTTAAATATTTTTAATTTTCTGCAATATTTTTCTGTTCGGCTGTCCCTTTCGGCTTCCTTAAATCGCATCTTTTATTCCCTACAGTTACGTTCTGACAGCGTCTTTCAGGCCTTTACCTGCGATCCGACCATGGCTCTCAGATTTTTTCCGCCGACCTGCCAGCCGTTTTCAATCTGTTACCTTCGATCCGACTGCTGCTATTAGCTTGTTCGGGGCGATCTGACTGGTGATGTTTACCCTTTTCACGCATCCCGACTGTGGATTTCCGTCATTTTCCTGCAACCCGCCTGCGCCTGTCGGCCTTTTTCTCGCATCCCGACTACGGCTTTCAGCTATTTTCCTGCAACCTGCCTGTGCATGTCAGCCTTTTTCTCACGTCCCGCCTGCAGCTTTCAGCCATTTTCCTGCAACTCGCCTGCAGCTTTCGACCTTTTTCCCGCGGCCCGACTGCATCGTTCATCCAAAATCCCGCAACCTGTCCGCGACTGTTGAGCTGTTTCCCACGGTCCAGCCGCCCAGAATTGCCACAGACCCACGGTTTGTTCTCTGCACTTTTTTCCTGTTTTGAACCCAACACTTTGCTGCAATTTTTTCTGCACTTGCACAACCATCTGTCCTACCTGCAGCCATACTTCCCTACAGCCTTTTCTGCAGTTTTATTTCTGTTCCATTTATAGAATAGTTTTTTAAATTTTCAGCATTTTAATTGAACAAGAGAAATTTTGCATTTCAAAGTTTAATTTCTATATTGTTATTTTTAGTTAGAAAGTTGCCCCCCTATGGCACTTTTACTTGGGTTCATCATCTCACACGCACACACTCTGTCACCTAATTCAAGTGAGCCTTAAAAAACTACTTAACAAAACCAACATTCTAACCCCACTTGGGGAACAAATAAGAATTTTTGTAGTTAGGTAGGATCGGGGGGATAGGCATTCAAATAACACCCCTCAGTTGCTTACACTTGAGACATAGTTGTTGTCCATTAGGGAACCAAAATCCCCTAGTATTTTTTGGCACGGTCACAACCAGTTTATCAGAGGGCCTCTCCCCTAGTAGGGTTGAAGTCACCAGACTTGTTCCGGAGGCCTGAGTGGAATACCACACTCCATTCATTAACCGAAGGCTACCTTTCGCAGTTCTCGGGGTATCACCCATATGGGGATACCGCAGCGATAGAACCAAACGACAGATTCACCTTTTCTGGACGTGTCATGAACGGGGTATCTTAGTTGCCTTTCTTCTAGGATTGACTACCCGATGTCCCTCCTGGTAGGGGGATATCTTCAGCCACTTGGCTCTACTATCCATATTGTCTGACTTGGATTTCATCACCTTGCAGAGGATATGTCTAGTTGAGTCAGAATACTATCTAGCTAGGTGTTTGCATGCTCCCTTACCTCCTTTTGGTCTAGCGAGTCCACTATTTTTTATTTTTTTAGGAAACCTGCTGCTTGTTGGTATTCTGACCATTTCTGTTGATATTCCACTTATTGTAGCACAGCTGTTACAGTAAGTGTTTTGAGTTGGTTGTTGGCCTGAGTGCCATATTTTTTGAGCTCTCCTTCTGCACACTCGGTTACATTAGGGTTTTTGAGTTTTTTTTCACTCAACACAACCCCCAGATATTTGATACCATCTGTCACCATTGAGTCCCCGAGACATTCTCGACGCCTCTGGGGCGAGCCCCCACAACACGGTTCACTTGACACCACCCGTCACATACATAGATCTTCATCACTTGATACCATTCATCATATATCTTGAGCTTTGTCACTTGACTCCACTCGTCAATGGCATAGAACTCCGTCACCTGATCTTGATGCCCCTTATTTTACCTCTGATTCTGAGGCAGAGTCTGAGAACCCCATTTACAGTGCACCAACCAGCCCCATGGATGGCATGACTTCCACCCCTTTCTTTGTAGGGACCATTGGTGGAGCATCAACCACCACACCTGCTTTGGGTATGCCCTCGATGGGGCCCACATCTACCATTCTGATCACTGTACCCATTCCAGTAGCTGGCATACCTATTCCCACTCCATTAGTGACTCACACTACCCTGGGTGGCACAGGACCGTCCCATACCACTTTCATTCCTCCACTTGGGGTCAACATCCCGAACCCAGCCCCTCCACTTGGGGGCATTGGCAAGTATACGCCCAACAGAATCCGCAGCAGAACCAAAACAACCAGTCCCAACAGGGCCATCAAAACCATGGCAAAGGCCGTAATCATGGGAACAACCAACCTCCAGACCAAGGCGATCAACCTCCCAATCCCCCAAACAATAATAACGTGGCACCTACCAACCAAAACCCTGATCGGCCACCCAAGTAGGCCAAAAATCCTAATTTGTGAACAAACCATCCTTGTTCTATTTGCGGGGTCTATGGCCACTACACACATGCTTTCCCACATTTGGAGTGAGCTCGGTAACTCTAGACTGATGATTCCCATCGCCAAGGGCACGCGACTCCTCAGGCGCCACCCAACCCCCCCACCACCTCAGCAGCAACCTTTGGTGCTGCAAAACCCCTTACTAACCCAAGGCATAGTGAACACTTAGCCGTTGGCTCCCCCTCAAGGAAACACGCCCCGACAACAACAGATCACTTATGCCGCTCTTGATCAACCCATGTTCGACTCAGGTACTCACCACTTGTTGATGATGTCATCCACTGATGTCAACCTCCAAACTCGTCGGAACCAATATGGCTCCACCCCCGAAGCCCCTCCTGCCGACAAAAACACTAACGTTCATCCCACTAATCAGACGTTACGATACCTCTAGCTCCACTCGATGGCGCCTCCAAAGCACCTCGCTTCCCACTTCGTCGCATCAACAATAACCCCAATGCTCGCGCTGCGTCAAATTACAACATTGCAGATGACTTAGCCCAATCTCCCACAGCCATTTCCACATTAGAACTCTTAAAAAAATGTCCTTCACAGCGTAAGACTTTGCTCTCCACCATTGGTGCTATTGACCCAAATGATTCACAACTGATGGCTTTCGATTTGGACCAGTCCGAACCACGCTTGCCTTCCACTTTAACATTCCAAGTTTCTGTTTCCGTTCGAAATCTTGTCATCCATCGGTGCATCATCGATGAAGGTGCCTCTACATGCGTTATGTCCACATTCGTTTGGTAGAAGTTGGGATCCCCTACTCTCCAGCAGTCCACCACTGCATTGCGAGCCTACAACGGTTGTTCGGCTCAACCCCAAGGTCTCTTAGCTAATGTCCCCATCCAGTTGGCTGGGAAAACCATTCTCCCTGACATAGAGGTCTTCAATGCCCAACATGATTATAACCTCTTACTTGGCCACAGCTACATGTATGCCATGCGGGCGGTTGCTTCATCCGTTTTCCATACCATGATGTTCCCCCATGACGGATGCGTGGTCAAGGTCGACCAACTCACCTATTATGATCCAAATTCTCCCGCTGCACCCGAGAATGTTCTCCCCATGGTTGAACAACCTGTTGGTGGTGCCACTACCTCGTTTGCTTCCTCTGTGGGACCTGGAGTTTACTCAGATACATCGATGATCTCCACATTCCAATCTATTCCTCCCCCCGTCACCTGCACTCGAAGTATCTGACCTATGTACCCTTTCCCACAATACACAAACACCCAACAATCAACCACCCTTGTTACCCAAACCACCGTTGGTACCTAGTCACATTGGTGTTACACCCACCCACATAATCCCCTTCCTATTCCCTCCCTCGGGAGTAGTAAGCGCCCCGGTTATGGCTACTCTCAGCCTCCCCGGGTTAACTTTAGGATTACCCATGTGGTATATTTCACCTCCCGTTCCCCTGCCGACACCAAATTTCATCCTTCAATCAGTGCAACCCATTACCACTACTAGTCAACCAGCTCTCGGTGTCACTACCCCTTCGTCATCGACGAATCCCCCTTCTCTTATCAATCCCACTGGAGGCAGAGGCCCATAACCATACACTGTTGTACCCCCTCCCAAAGCAGTTAACCCCCCCCCCCATGTTTTGTGCTCCCCCTAAATGCTCGTTGTGTGATGAGTTAGGCCATCCGACTCATCAATGTCAACAGTTACCTGCATTACAGGAACACATGCAAATGCTTGATGATGACCCCAACATCCCGGTTGTCGAACTCGATCCAACCCCTAAGCCTCGTGATAAATCACTGCGTACCAACCACCCTTGTGCCATATGCGGTATTTATGGCCATTACTCACATCACTGTCCTGATCTCCCAGATTACAAAGCAGCTCTCTACGAGATGAATAATTTGGACCTTGAGACGGCACCCCCCACAATTGAGGAGATCCACCCCTTGGTATCATCCCCATCCGGAGAGATTAACACCATTTATATGATCTCTTCGACATCCTCCCCCTCGTCAACCAATTTGACAACTCAAACTTTCCGCAATGATGAGGAAATTCTAGAGGCTCTCACTGCCCTAGATTATCCCTGGGATGACTTGCACCATCATTCGTATTTCCTCCCAGAAGACTCCCCCTCTACCACAGCTACCCAACTCGCGGTTGAGTCCAAATATTTCCTTCCCACTAAAGTCGACTGGTTTAAGGATCCTATTCTTGCTCCTGATGCCTTTGAGGAAGGTAACATGGCCAACATCTCACCCATCATCCACATAGATATCTCTGACCCACCGGGTGCTCTTGAAATCAATACGTTAGGAGCCTCCTGCAGTGAGCATGAGATTGAACCCCCATCCGCCAATGGCCATAAGTAAATCATTGTCGTCGTTGATTACTTCACCAAATGGGCTGAAGACATGCCCACCTTCAATTGTACCGCTGACACCGCTTCCCGTTTTTTTTTCAACCACGTTATCACTCGATTCGGGGTACCCAAATAGTTGGTCTCAGACCATGGTTCACACTTCGAAGATTCCATTTGGCACGAGTTATCCACCCTACTAAAGTTCCAACATCAGTATTCCTCTTCTTACTACCCCCAAGGGAACGTCCAAGTAGAGGCCATTAAAAAAATTCTCAAAACCATCCTCCAACGTACTGTTGACCAGGATAAGTCCAATTGGCACCACATGTTGTTCCCTGCCTTATGGGCTTACCGTACATCCACCAAAACCGCCACCGGTTTTACCCCTTTTCATTTAGTTCACGGGGTCGAGTCTGTCCTCCCCATAGAGTGTCAGATAGCTGCCTTACACATTGTCGTCGAGCTTCTCCCAGACACCTCCCCACTCGAGCAACGTCTTCTATCCCTAGAACAAGCTGATGAAGACCGTCGTGCCACTCTCCAGACCATTTAAGCTACCAAGAACCGCTCCAAAGCTGGTTACAACAAACATGTACAACCTCGAACTTTTCGTGAAGGGGACCTCATCCTTGCCTATGACCAAGCCCACGACAAGGCTGGTAAATGGAAGTTTGAGTCCATGTGGCAAGGCCCTTACATCGTGCAGACCTGCCTCGACAATGGGGCGTACATTTTAACTGACTCCGAAGGTCACCCTTTGTGCAACCCTTGTAATGGGTTGTATCTTAAACGCTTTTACCCCTAAATAAACCTGCGACCCCATTGGTCCGCATTATACAGTTTGCTCTCTTTTTTTTTTCACCTTCTTTACCACAATATTACATTCATCATTTTTGCATGATCATAGATGGACCATCTTCCACCTCCTTACATTGGCTTCGCCGATGGAGCGAGCCGCTGGTCTCCCAACCTGGCTTCTGCAGCATGGGTCTTATATTCCCCTTCACATGAGTTGATTCACCTTGACGGAATGTGTATAGGTGCTGCTACCAATAACCAGGCAGAGTATGATGCTGTGACCGGTCTCCTGACTGCTGCCCTTCAGATGGGCATATGTCACCTTCATGTGTTCCTTGACTCCCAGCTACTTGTCTCCTAGCTCAACAACTGCTATCAGGTGCTTGATCCCTGCCTCTTTAGAAAATTCCTGCGCACAAAACAACTCAGCCGACAATTTGAATCCATAACATTCACCCATGTCCCAAGAGCTCAAAATAGTGTCTCAGATCAAATGTCTAACACCATCCTAGATTGGCACATCAATCACCCCATGTAAAACCTCCATCATGCATCATCATCCCATAACATCTCATAAAAAATATATAAAAACCCAAAAAGATTGCAAGGGGCATCCACGTGCCTATCATCACATAAACATTTGCATCCATGTGCAATCAAAATAAAAACACATTCATATACAGGGGCATCCATGTGCCTAATCCTACATACATCATGTTGCATCACATACAATACACAAGGGGCATCCATTTTCCCATCATTCTATACTACTTGCATCCACGTGCAGTACAAACATATAACAAACTATAGGCGCATCCACGTGCGTATACTAAATCATCATCGCAAAAAGGTGCATCCATGTGCATATATATATATATGTCAAAAAATACATGTCCATATGCTACACATGTACTGAGTACCCCCGTACTCAGCTATACATAAAATATCTATACATCCCTACGCCTCATAGAATACATGCCGTAGATAAAAAATTGGGGGGAGTCCCCTGCACTCCATAATGAGAGTCATACACTACATCACTGCCTGCATCAGCTGCCTCCGAGTCCTCACCTCGCTACTCCTCCGGAAGCTCCTCATCCCTAGTGGGCTCCTGTGCCCGACCCCTATCCACCAAGATGGCCACCCGGATCGCGATCGACCGGAACTCCCGTGGCGCCATCATGCAATCCTGAATCACCTCCGGATCCACGTCCCGCCACCCGTCATCGATCATTCCCACCAGCAACTGATCCAGAAGCATCTGTACAGACTCTAGAGTCCCCTCAGCGTCCCGTCGACGCACCTCCCCTTGGCCTGGTAGGGTTGGTACCGCCACGTGCCCCCTGCGCGCTATATGTCCTGGTGGTGGTCTCGGGCCCACATCTGTAGATCATACATCAGTCAGTAACAGTATATCACAAACCCTATCATATCCAAATCTAGACATCCATAACATGCAATAGAATCAATACGTACCATCTGGTCCCCATGCCTATCCTGGCGCCCGTGGTGCCTCTGGATCCCCGGTGTAGTCCATATCCCTGTATGGATAGTCATCCAGTGTTAGTGGCATCTGTAGCCACTGTAGGTACAGCTCCTGAGTGAAATATCTACCAACCTCACTGCCACCCCAGCAGCGCATCATCTCTCCCCACCGCACCATGCGCGGCTCCCTCAGTCCTCCTGCCCTGACCAGCACCCGTGGCTGCAGTGTCGGTACCCGCTACATGAAGAAATCACATAGAAAGGATCCATAACAGAATCCCTTGCCAGATTCCTTCATCGATGTTAGCTGTTGTTGCACACAAGTGAAGAACATCTAGCCCCACTATTAATAGACACCATCCATCATGCGCTCCACTAGCTGCATCTGGCCCCTGGAAACCTTCTCAGGTGACTGGGACCCCAACACTCGAACCACGCATGCCGCAATAGCCTATATTGCTGGCTCCTGCAGGTCCACCACCCGGAGTGCATTCCTCTGCACCCTAGCCTCTGAAACACAGTACCGCTCTAGCATATCCTCTATATCTACATCCGCGGATACTCGTGGCTGCGTATCCGCCACCCTACCCAGACAAGGCAACCCTGTCAAGAAGTAGACATCTACAAGGGTGAGATCCACTCTCTCCCCCTGCACCCTAAATGCCTGTATGTCCGGCTCCCAGAAGCTCACTAGCCGGTTCAGCAGCAGCGCTGCTGAATGCATCATCTGTACCTGTGTGAACTTCACAAGTCCGCACAATCCCATCGTCGACCGCACATGGCGATCCCTCTGGATAACCTCTATTATCTCGTCCGGGACCTCCCGCTCTCGCCACAGCACCAGCAGCATCCTGTCAATCACACAAGGCAAACTCATCAGACTCATGTCAAAGAAATAACTCTTCCTCCCCCCCCCCCCCGGGGAACCCTAACAGCTCGATCCCAATCATAGCTTTAGGACCCCTTGCCGTGATTTTCAACCACGGCTATCAGGGCTACAGTCGCGGTCCAACACCGCGCCTATAGGAGCTGAACTCGCGGTACCAAACCGCGTGTTCAACCTCGGAACGCGCAGTACCAGACCGCGTTTTTTGACCCGAACCCCACGGTCCCCACCCGCGTCATCCACCATGGAACCCGCGATCACCGACCGCAACTCCATCCTACAAACCCACGGTCCACCCCACGTAGACCGTACAAGTACTACCCTGGGACCCACTACCCCCCGAACCCAATGAAAATGCAGGTATGAGTTTGACGGAATACCTGTAACTCTCAGTTCTGAAATCGCCGGTCGGATCATCCAGAAACACCAACTCAACTCTGGTCAACTCTGATCACTAGTCAAAGTCAACAAGTACAAATGACACTAGTCATGTTGGACCCACTCACTATTTATAGTTCGTTGACGTTTTCTTGTTTTGGCCATTCTGAACCCACACAGAGTCCATTTTTTGAACCGTTTCCACCACTGGAATCAACACGAAGAGACCGTCATGATGGTCCACTTGTTTTCTTATTTTTTCCACATCGCTTTTTGAGCATTTTTTAGACACCACTCGTCGCCTCGGTTTGCGTGCCACATCGGCTGTTATCCGTTTTTGACACTTTTTATATCGCCGGATTCATTTTTCCGCGCTAGTGATGATGCTTGAGATCATTTCTCGCTCTCACTTGGTATAGTTTCAACATTATGTCCCGACACCTTGCTTCCTCAGTTTGCGCGCCACATCGGCCGCCATCGGATTGTTCCACATTTTTACATGAGCCATTCACTCCTGCCATACTGCAATTATTTTGTTATTTTTCCACCATTCATTATCCCGCAAGGAGGCCCACCAGTGTTCCCCCCTACCCTCGTTCTTGGTCATCATCAATGTTCCTTGATTGAGCACTTCCTCCTTGCCTGGCCATTCTTGTTGTTCGGTATAATTTTATCCCTTTTTCGGGTCGGACAAATCCTTTACAAAAAAGACACTTAGGGAGTTTCTGTTAAGCTTTTCTGACTCCTAAAACAATGAAAAGATCGCCGAGCAATCTTGCTTCCTTTCATGCTCGTTAAAGTACTTGAAAGGGCGTCTATTTGGTATAAGTTTAACCCTTTTTCGAACCTGGTAGACTAATTACGAAAAAGGAATACTCTAGTCACATCGGCTAGAATAGTTCTTCATTGCATCCTTTTATGCTTCTTTGGGACTTGGAGACTAACGCATGAAAAAGCAACCCCTTGGAATCTTCTTATCGCTTTCAGACTCTCTAAAATTGAAAGCAACCACGAGCATGCACCATCCTGGGCTCGTACAAATCCACACGACGGTACCATTCCATTATTTCAGAGTCTTCTTATCGCTTTCAAACTCCTTAAAATTGAAAGCAATCACAAGCATGAACTGTCTTGGGCTCATATAAATCCACACGACGGTACCATTTTACACACACTTATTCTAGTTCCTTAACCCATGAAGAAGTCCCCCCGTTCCTCTTGGCACTATGAATTATCATTTCGGCAGCACCCCCAATCAGGTCGCCTTTGTTCAGAGTATTCTGCAGTCTCCTGCAATTTTACACCAGTTTGAGTATCCCTCATCCCCATCACTATCCTCAATCCATTACAGCTATGATCCCTTTCCCCTTAGTCGGTTTCATATGCTGCCCGATCATCCCCGTCATCATAATATGAATAAAGGAAGTTTGAGTCCACCCACTCTACTTGCCCAGATATTCCCCATAGTATGTCAGTCCTACCATCAGTACTATCACACTTCGGTTCTCTACCTCGTGCTCCTATCAAGGAAACATCATTGCCTTTCTAGTTGCAGGTCTCCCTCTGTCGACGAGAGCCCCTCTATTCCAGAGGATAGACCCAGAGGTCCCTGCGCCTTGGACCCATCACCATCTGTGGTGAGTGCCTACGGACCATTTTGAGAGGAGTCATCATTGCCTCTCCGAGTGGTTGTTTCTCACATGCTCGACTTCAACACTTTGATCGCATCATTGAGAATCGTGTAGGGTATATATCCCTTCAGTTATTGGTCGAAGACCGCGGATTTCCCCTGACTCTAGCACATTGGTGAGTCACTTTGGAACGCCCAGTTATATGTTCCCGTGGATGTCCAGGTTACGTTGGCGATTGTATTCGGAATCCATCCAATTATATTCTTCCTTGAGTACCCAGTTCAATTCCAGTTCAGTGTACCATTGAGAGTATCACCTCTTGTCACTATGATCCAGCAGCTCATCAGTTCCTCTGGTACCACACTCAATAGCATTGTTGTCATTCCAGTGTATTAGTTCTTCAGCTTAGACATGGTCATCCCAGCAATATGTTCCAGATTTGTGTCCCCTCTGGACCCTTATGATGTACACAGTGGTTCTCTATGTATCCTACAGGTCCCCCTTTTTCGGGCCTCACTGTTATTTTTTATGTATCTTGATATGAGCATGGGTATGCCCGCCTCGTCCATATATTGAGATTCTTCCTCATTCATTATTTGAGGCCATGTATATTTCAGGTCCCCATTTTGGACCCCATTATTATTGTTGTCCTATATCTTGATACGAGCATGGGAATGCCCGCCTCGTCCATATGTTCAGATTATTCCTCATTCATTATTGAGGTCATGTACTTTCAGTTTTTGCAGTTTGTTCGGGACCATTGTTCTGGGCTCTAGTTTGTTTCTTGTCTTCTCCACACCCCAGGAAAACCATACAAGACTTATGATGTCTATCGGCCATACGATGAGCTCATGCCCTCACACATCAGGGGGTAATCTGTTAACACCCAAAAAGTGCTCACTACCTCATCTACCCCAGTACATGACTCATTTGTCCATATTTCCTACCATATTTACCTTCAAAACCTTAAAATCCCCTTAAAAAGCCTCCAAAAGGCTAAAAAAGCCTCCAAAAGGCCACAAAACCATCAAAATAGCCTCCAAAAGGCTAAAATCCCCCTTTCCCCCTAAAATTATCCAAAATTCCTCCAAAATAGCAAAAACCCTCTAAAAAGGAAATATAAAATATAAAAAAAAGAGAGGAAAAAGAGGCAAAAAAGAGGCAGAAAACCCTATACAGCTGACCTAAACCATATGGTTCCCAAAACCATGGGCTAGCACTCCACCACTAAAAACCTATAAATAGGTGATGGAGACCCCTCATTTCATATCCACAGTCAAATACACCCTTACTCTGCCAAAATCACTCTTGAAACCCTAGCTCACCCTTGAGCTATTTTCACCCTTGAGTGCCCCTTTGACCCATTTCCACCCTTTGGAGAAAGAAAAGGAGCAAAGCTGGAGTTTGGAGCAACCCTCTGGGACCATTGCAAGAACTTCACCAACCTTCACATTGAAGGTACAATCTTTAATACAAAAAACCATTTATATTTCCATGTTTTCTTATGTTTGTTAATGATCATGCTAGTTTAGAATTCATATTGATTTAGCACTTTAATTTACAGTTTATTGAATTGCTACTAAGGAGTCCATTCTCCTTAGTAGGTGCTTATTTGCACAAGCTAGGGTGAAAACCCTAGCTACAGGTAAATATCAGTGCGGAAAAAGGAGACTAGATTTGGGCGTGTGAGGACACACCAAAGGAAGATCCATGCTCATATCATGAAGGAGGAAATAGTTGTTTGTGTGAATACTTGGATCTTAGAACCGATATCCCAAGCAGTTTGATTTAGGTGATGTTGAAGTGTAGACTAGTCGACATTACATGGAGGACTCTGCAAAGGAAGGTGAGCTCAAGGTGATATATTTCGTTGCTGAGCCCGCGTAGAAAAAGAGTTTGTGTGTGAAGGAGAATTGAGAAAATCGGCCCACTCATCTTGTCCAAGACCCGAGAAAGCGAAATTGGTGAAGAACCATGAAGAAAATAAACTTGAATATGCAAAGGTAAAGAGCAATAAAATAATATTTTTTATTGGAGGAGAATATGTCATACAAATGAGGTTTTGCATCATCGTGGCATAATTTTTTAAGTCACGGAGTGATGTGATGAAGTGAGAAGTAATTTATTGAAGCAATTTTCCAGAAAAGCATTGAATGTTTTTGTATCTCACTTGAAATTATTGATTATCTGTTGTAGAGGTGCATGATCTGTTATACTCAACACTACAGAGTGTTTGGTTTCCAGTTAGAGTTGATTTCTCATGTGTTGAGACCAACATGGATTGGAGTAGGTGTATCTCTTTATGTGTAGAAGAGACTTTGGTAAGTACAAGGGTGGAAGATGTACTGGTATGCTAGCTTGATGTGGAATCAGAGAGGTTAAGTCTTCCATTAAGGGAGAAATAGTGTTGGGACCAAGTTATGCCCAAGGAATAATGAACCACTTAAGTGAAAATGGATCCTAGAGAACTAGTAGTTACAATAGTTGATGACCCATGTATTCTAGTAGATGGATTCTGTAGCGTCGCCTCCCGTCATCCCAATGCAAGGGAGAGAACATGACCAAACATACGAGCTTCGTTCTACAAACTCAGCCCTATTCAAAATTACTAAGAAATGCATGGGTAAATAAAACTTGCGCATACATATTCATATTCAACAAGCATAGTGGAATTAAACATTATCGATGCACATAGTTCATCATGCATTCAACATATAAACAACAGTCATTAATTAAGATATTACAGAACATAGAATTAACACAACTCAATTAATAAACACAGCGGAATAACCATAATAACATACATGCAGATGGAGATGCATTAGCCTATTTCTTTCAGGCAGAATAGTGAAACAACCACAGAATAATCAATCTCATTCTCATGCTATTTGCACATGCTTCATTCCAACTAACTTAAGATAATCATTTCATCCAAGTAACAGGAGTAATTTAACATACAGGACAAACCACAGAATGAACATCATTCAAGCACAGAGAATACTTATCTTGAAATGCAAACGTCCTAACGACTGGCTACGTGAGAGCAATGTTCCACCCAACCATAGATCTCTGTCTAGCCTGTATTCTTTCAGCTGAGAGATCACCCCCGAGCTGGGCTATGTATCCACTAAGGAAGAACTAGACAGGCTCACTCACAGCCATGGATTCACTCAAACGGTTGTGCTAAGCCAACACACAGCTGGGTTTGTCAAGCAAGCAATAAGGAAATGATGAGGATGCTAAGCCAATGAGCTCAACCACATAGCTACAGACATCTCAAGTTGAAATCAAGCACTCCAATCCTCTGTTCAAACATCCACACTTGGATTTTTCACCATTCTGGCAACAATAACTCAATCCCGTCACTAGGTTTCTGGGCTATCAAAACTGGGTTTTCCAATGGATTTTGGAGTAGCTAATACTCCCAAATTCGCCCAAGGTTCCTATCTATGGATCCCCCATTGGATTTTACTGTCCAATACCAAATCTGGGTGTTTTTGGCACTTCAAAACGTGGGTTCTTGCAAAGTTGCGATTTCTGGTTTTTCTCACTGCTGGCAATTCATGGGTGATCAAAATTGATGCTTTATGATCAACAATCGAATGAGAATGAGATTGGAAGGATTCCCAAGAGGTAGAGTGATTTGTGGGTCAAGCAAAACAAAGTCCATACCCTGCCATACGAATTTATGGGCTACCCATGCTCCATTGAAGCCATGGATTCCATTCTTCAACAACTTCCTCACACATAAATAAATTTCAGCAAGGAAAGTCAAAAGGGTTCACAATATGACATTTGGTAGCATATGGTTCGATCCCACAACCCCCTCACCACTCCCTAGTAGATACACATGGCCCCTTCTCATTTGTTGCCTTCATAGCCAGTTTTGGTATTTTATTGCATGATATTTATTTACATCATTTTTACAATGTTCCATGGCTACATAGCACATGGACAACATAATGTCTAGTACTTGTCTTTTAAATAAAATTCGAGCTTCCACTACCAGGGCCTTGGCCTTGAGCTCCACGCTAGGAAAACATACATCACATATAGACAATATTTACATTAAAAGCTAATATATCCTAAGGGTCAAAATGGAGTATTACAATCCCCTCCCCCTTAGAATAACACCGTCCTTGGTGTTCTAATACTTAGGAAAACATATACAGTTTACACATGTCCAAAAATTTCAAAAAATTTGCAGGTCTGCCCTGCATTCTATCCTTTACTTTGAACTTTCAGGACCAAGTCCTTTGACTTCCGCGAGCTTGTCCTATTGGTTCTGATTTTTCAGCTCATCCACAAGTCTGAGAGCTTTATGGCCGCTACCCTCTCGAGGTTCCCTTGTTGGGAAGTTGTGGAGGCAATGATGTCCTCCACATTTCCAACATCTCACTGGCTACTTCATCTTTACCTGCTCAATTTCCTTTGAGTCTTCATGCCTAGAACATTTCTTAATGGACCGATTGGACGAATGCCTCATCATTGATCCATTATCCTTTTCTCGGTTGATTGTTTCCAGAATTATTTTTACTTGTCTTTGCAGACTAACGGATTCCTGCAAGACCTTGTGGTGCATCTCATTCTACTGCTTCTGTATCTTGAGCATCTCTCCAAGATTTTCTTGGGTATTGGCAATTGTTTGAAGAAGACTTTCAAGCAATTCCAACAACCTATGGTCTGCTGCCATGGCCACTGTGCGTAGTTGGTTCTCACTATGCTTACAAGCAACACTTGCTTTGCAACAACTGTCACAAATTAGTTTCACTTCCCCACTTGTGGAATTCATCATTATAATTCGGTTAGACCAAGCATAACATAACATTAAAATAATTCAGTCAATTAGCTTCCCAATTGATATGAAATCCCATGCTTTTTCCATGAGACTTTCATACTTTTCATGCTTTCCCAACAAGCACATGAGCTCATTCATGGCCATTCTTTCACAGGGAATTAACTACCTTAGCATTCACAATTTATTTCAAGCAAATAAACACACTCTACTTTCAGCCATACATACATTCAACAATTTTCTGCTTTATAAATGCATAAATAAAAGGAAAGAGAGAGCAGTGAGAGTTTTCTCCTCTTCGTCTTGTTCCATTCTGGAACCCACACCGACACTGTGGTTTTCATGCTCCTAGCCTCTTTCACTTCAACGTGAAAGCTTGACCTGCCCTTCTTGACTATGACACTTAGTCTCTTTGGTCTATTTCAAATCTCTCAACCATGGAGTCCCTCCACATAGTTTGTCTACAACTCTTGGCTACTAGGACCCACAAAGTACCACTAGCACCATCTTTCATTGTTGCTCAAGCTAAGCTTTTTAGGCAATCACATGTCCACATGCATCCTTAAGATGCTTTCATAGTCCTTGCTTCCAACAATACCTACACTCAAACATTGAATCAATTCACATGTTTAGTTTATTTTCATAGGATTTATCTCTAAACAAGAGATTAGGAAGACATAACCAGATCATATACACATGTATATTCATAAGCAAGAATTTACAAGATAACCAAATACTTATCTGCATTGGGTGTCTCCACTTTATTCCATAGGGTCCTTCTTGCTTTACAAGCCTTGGAATCGCTTATGGACTTGTATATCTGGCCAGCGCACAGGTTGCTCCTCAATATCAATTAATCTTGTTTGTTTGGCCAGCACGCAGCTTGGTCCACAACATCAAATGGTCTTGTATGTTTGTCCAGCATGCAGGCTTCTCCACAACATCAATTAATCTTGTATGTTTTCCCAGCACACAGGCTGCTCCACAACATCAAATAATCTATGCCCAACTAGTCACTCTTTGGATTTTCCAAGCAATTTATAGTTCTTTTAGGGTCCTTGCTTCTTGTATGACCAAAGTTTCCAACAAAGAAACAATAGCGCATCAGATTAACTGTTACAAGACTTATACTTGAAACCTTCATTATTCCAAACAATAAATAAATGAAATTGAATACTTATCTATATTGTGCATTTCCTCTCTGGTCCACAGGGTCGTGTTTTTACTTTACAAGCCTTGGGGTCCTCCTGTGGACTGGGATGTTTGTCCAGCACGCAAGCTACTACAAATCATCAAATAATCAATGTCCAACCAATACACCTTCACGTCGACTTGGAAGGAAACTTCTCTATGACCATTTCTAGGTCAAGGCTCTACTATGGAGCCATAGGCATATAATAGCCCTTTCATCAACACCTTCACAACCGTTCATCAAAATTCCTACAACATCCTTTCATACACATTAACCCTTCCACCACAACCCCTCACAACAACCTTTTACTTTGCTTCGTTAGTGTGTAGCACCAAATTGCATCTGTTTAAGGTGACAACACAAGTAGTATAAGCAAACTTGTCAACATTGTTATTCAAAAATTATAACCATAATTCATAGCATTCACTATCAAGTATTGAAACACTAGGAATGCGTCCATTCCTTTAGGGCATAATCAATATTGGCATCCCTAACATAACTCATCATTAGAAAGGCGTGCACTCCTCACTGATGGGAGCCATGCAAGTCCTAATCATACTTCAAGCAATTTGAATAATGTACATAAATAGAATATGTTCTGCATAGTAATTCTAACAATTAGACTTGCACACACACACACACACACACATATATATATATCAGTCAAGGTTTAGAGAACACTTATCCATTTTGCAGATGTAATTTCTCTTCACTAATGAGGAATGGGGGCTCCTTCTCTGAGTTGACAGTCCCTCGGTTTTCCATCCCAACTCGTTTTGATGTTACATAACTCTCATATGTTTTACTATCATAATCTTTATCATCTCTCTCATATTGTTTACCAATCATGCAACGCAGATGAGACATTAATAATGTCTAATGGCGTTTCACCCGAAACCCATTTCCAAATCATGGAATCCATTCCCATGAAGTTTGGCTTCTGCAGGCCATCACAAATGGTCTTCCTGCAACGTGCCTTCCTGACACATTCCTCAAACAGCTAAATAGTCAACAACATTTAACAATAAAATTCAAATGTGATTGTTCCATAACCAATCAATGGTACTAATAATTAAAGTCAATATGAATTTGCAACTCCGTCTACTACAGAAATTGATTTTCTTAGCCATGAGGCTATCTTCATATTGCTTGGCTCTTGTAAGTGGCACCATTCTGTCCATTATGGATTTATGTTTGCTGCCATACATGGACATCCACCTACAATATGTCCTCCTGACACAATTTTACATAAGCCAAATAGTCAACAATATTTAACAATGCATTTCAAATCTGAAAATTTACAAATCTGAGATTTACAATTCTTTTTTTCTAATGGAGCTTAGACTTCTCAATCATGAGATTTTTTCTCATAAGATCTAAGTCGATTTTCCAAACTTGTTCCCTATAGAAATTCGATTTGCAACCACGATATTATTCTCATAAACTTAAATGAGAATATTTTCAGATTTGTTTAATGCATAAGTTGAATTTCACACCTATGAGAATCTTCTCATAACCTTTGGCTTTTGCACATGGTAGACTCCATCCTTCATCATGGACTTACCCACATTGCCATGCCTAGAGCAATCTACCTAAAATATGAAACTTCAATCAGCCAAACACTTGTAAGTCTCCATACATGTAATATTTCATTGTTGCAACCATTACTGAAGCATTTCCAGAATTATAACATTCCATAATTCAAACACTTCCAGTTGTTAACATATCAATATAACAAACTCATTTACTTCACGTAAATCATTATCATACTAAAATTACAAGGTACGGTCACATCATTATGCAATCAACTTAAAGCTTTTAAATGGTCATCATTAATTCATAGCCATATCATTTATACAACTCTGTCCTTCCAACAGAGTACTCTGGAAGCCTGTCAATCATGACTACCTTCATGCAATTCTTCCCCTGCATCCATAACAGCTCATGAAATGATCTCAGAATTATCATTAGTTCATCATTTCATCAATTGCTCAATTATAATGAGACATATACATATATTACAATCATGCATGCACACAATACATCTCCTCAGGTGTAGCTACCCACATGCATACATATTCACAACATTTACTCAAGTTTTTCATATGCATTCACTCAATGCTTAACTACAAGATTTATAAACTCTCTTAATGCGCATCCACTCAATGCCACCTTGCATTGTTTCATGAGTACCATGCATTCAAGCATATTATGACTTAATCATGATTATTTCATATAACATGCATTTCCATAATCAGGACCACCAATCCTCACTTGCTTTGATTGTTAAATTTACAATCGACATACTCAAATGGTATGATATAATTTCATATGAATGCATTGAGATTCTAAGCAAGTATAGGGTGTAAGGAAGATTGCCTTCACTTACCCACACCTCACCATATTCGGTAGGTTAACATTCCCATTCGGGCACTCAATACCACATGCAAACCAAATCAACATAGTTCAAACATAATCGAAGGAATCTTACCAAATCCTCTTTCAACATTCATGCAATTATGCATCAATAACCATTACCTGTATGGTTGTCATTAACATCACTTGATGTTACCTGATTGATTGGCCTCTTACCAAGGCTACACAGTTCTTTTGTCAACCTCATGATCACAGATTTGTTGCACCATCCTTTCTTCATAAGGTTGTTGGCTTCATGCAACAACATCCTTAACATATTCAACCATGTTTTGTTGTCTTTGGTCCTACAACCAAAACCAATCACCAATAGTGATTATCAACCACAATATTTGCCATTAGTGCTTCATTGCATACGTAGGGACTTACTACTTTTACTAACATGAAATATACTATGTGTGCACAAATATCTGTTCATGCACTGTGCAATGTTTATTACTATGTCAATCTATGCATATTCATGCCACTCATCTAATCTCTTGCATTTTCAACGTTCTCATGCCATAATTTTATGCACATAAAGCTTATAAAATATGAATGCAATTACCAAGACAGGGGTTAAGGAATTCTCCCTTTCCAATCCATCATCTTTCCATGGAATTCCTTTTCCACATCATAGCTGGTTCGATTTCATGGTCTTTGCTACTTCTAGGTGTGCAATTCTAGAAATTGCCCATATTGACAACAATTTTGCCAAAATAGCCACTGACACCTTTCTGTTCCAATTAACTATAGTGTATGATAACCCCATATAGATTATGACTATGCACAATTGTTCTCTGCTGGACAAGCTTTCCAATGCCTATCCCCATGCTCCATTCTGACCTTGGGTGTGGAAGCTATGTTATTTCAAAAATGACAACTTTCACCCCAATTCTGCACATTTTTACACAGTTGTATTTTGGTCTGGAATGCCAACTTCAGCCACCTGTGGAATAAAATCTATGAGGAATCACGAAACCTTTTCTACTAGGAGAAGTTATTCTATATAACAAGGAATGCTCATCAACTCGTGGATCTCTATTCCGATGCACCATTCATCTTCTATAAAATTATGGGTTTGACTACTTTCCATTTTTCATATTTTTCCAAAATTCCAAATTTTTTGGCCAAAAATGGCTATTTCCCAAACGGTGCATTTCTGGAAAATCTTTGTCTAATGGGATATGTCTAGTTTACTGAGAATACGAAATGCTAAATTTAGTCATTTTCTTGATTCCGAATTATAGGGTCACTTTCAATCACTGCAAGGTTTTCAAAATTCTCAAAACGTGGCCCAGAATAGTGTTTTTCGGCTTTCTTGCACACCCCGATGCCACCTCCTTTGGAGTTTGGTTCCAAAACTCCAAACTTAACACTCTTCCTGCTCCATGACTGTCCCACATTAAATTCGGCTCAATCCGACCTCCTATCAAGCGTCAGGACACTGATTTGTAAAAGCCAATAATTCCAATTTTATGCCAAATTGGAGCATAATGAGCTTGGGATCTTCACCAGTTCATTCATAGCCTTTATCAATGGCCTCAAAATGCCACTGACCTCATTCAATTCTGACCTTGCATGCTCCTGCTGTCCAAAATTCAAATTTCGGGCTCTATACTCGTTTTTTTTTTTTAATTCCGACACACACAGGCCGCAACCCACATCCCGCGATCCAACATTGCGGGTTCGGGGAGGGTCAAGCTGCGGTCACGGGGATGTAACCATCCCGCAACTTGCATCCCGCATCCCACAATCTGACATTGCAGGTTCGGGGGGGGGGGTCAAGCTGCGGGCACAGGGATGTAACCATTCCACAACCCGCATCCTGCATCCCGCAATCCGACATTGCGGGTTCAGGGGGGGGGTCAAGCTGCGGTCACGAGGATGTGACCATCCCGCAACCCACATCCAGCATCCCGAAACTGCGAAAACACCTGCGTTTTCTTGCAACTTGCGGGGTCCGTATCTCCTTCGTCCCTTGGCCAAATGAGGCGAGTCTGGTACCATTGGAAAGGTCTTGGAGAAATCTATGCACCTGTGTAATCTTCTTTCTCATCTGAGAAGTCTGACCCTGTCATTTTCCCCAATCAAAATTCCACCCCAACTTTCCAATACTGTGTTAAAACGTCCTGTTACATGCCTGTAAATTCAAAGTCTGGCCCAAGCAGCCCTAGTACTGCAAGTTGGGCTCTGATACCACTCTGTAGTATCTCCTCCTGTCATCCCAATGCACGGGAGAGAATATGACCAAACATACGAGCTTCGTTCTATAAACTCAGCCCTATTCAAAATTACTAAGAAATGCATGGGTAAATAAAACTTGTGCATACATATTCATATTCAACAAGCACAGCAGAATTAAACACTATAGATGCACATAGTTCATCATGCATTCAACATATAAACAACAATCATTAATTAAGATATTACAGAACATAGAATTAACACAACTCAATTAATAAACACAGCGAAATAACCATAATAACATACACGCAGAAGGAGATGCATCAACCTATTTCTTTCAGCCAGAATAGTGAAACAATCACAGAATAATCAATCTCATTCACATGCTAATTGCACAGGATTCATGCCAACTAACTTAAAATAATCATTTCATCCAAGTAACATGAGTAATTTAACATATAGGACAAACCACATAATGAACATCATTCAACCACGGAGAATACTTATCTTGAAATGCAAACGTCCAAACGACTAGCTACGTGAGAGCAACGTTCCACCCAACCATAGATCTCTGTCTAACCTGTATTCTTTCAGCGGAGAGATCACGCCCAAGCTGGGCTGTGTATCCACTAACGAGGAACTAGACAGGCTCACTCACATCCATGGATTCACTCAAACGGTCATGCTAGGCAAGCACACAATTGGGTTTATCAAGCAAGCAATAAGGAAACGATGAGGATGCTAAGCTAATGTGCTCAACCACAGAGCTACAGACATCTCAAGTTAAACTCAAGCACTCCAATCCTCTGTTCAAACATCCACACTTGGATTTTTTACCAATGTGGCAACAATAACTCAATCCCGTCATTGGGTTTCTGGGCTATCAAAACTGGGTTTTCCAATGGATTTCGGGGTAGCTAATGCTCCCAAATTCGCCTCAATGTTCCTATCTATGGATCCCCCATTGGATTTTACTGTCCAATACCAAATCTGGACGTTTTTGGCACTTCAAAACGTGGGTTCTTGCAAAATTGCGATTTTTGGTTTTTCTCACTGCTGGCAATTCGTGGGTGATCAAAATTGATGCTCTATGATCAACAATCGAATGAGAATGAGATTGGAAGGATTCCCAAGAGGTAAAGTGACTTGTGGGTCAAGCAAAACAGAGCCCATACCTTGCCATATGAATTTCTGGGCTGCCCATGTTCCATTGAAGCCGTGGACTCCATTCTTCAACAACTTCCTCACACAGAAATAAATGTCAGCAAGAAAAGTCAAAATGGTTCACAAGATGACATTTGGCAGCATATGATTCGATCCCACAACCCCCTCACCACTCCCTAGTGGATACACATGGACCTTTCTCATTCGTTGCCTCCATAGCCAGTTTTGGTATTTTATTGCATGATGTCTATTTACATCATTTTTAGAATGTTCCATAGCTACATAGCACATGGGCAGCACAATGTCTAGTACTTGCCTTTTAAATAAAATTCGGGCTTCCACTAGCAGGGCCTTGGCCTTGAGCTCCATGCTAGGAAAACATACATCACATGTATACAATATTTAAATTAAAAGCTAATATATCCTAAGGGTCAAAATGAGGTATTACAGATTCCCTTTTTATATGAATGTGAGTGACTAATTGTTGCATGTACAAAAAGCTTGTGAAAGTGCAGCACATGAGAAAGACATGAGAGTTAAAATAAGCAATGGTTATCCCAGAATTAGAATTATTATGTAATAACAATAATTAAAAATTTAAAAAAATGGAGATAACAATGTGTAATGTACATGTAAAGGGGATTCCTTAGTACCCTATTGTTTTTTGGAGTTGGATCCATAGTTGTTTTTAGGGATTAAATCTAATGCAAATAAAACAAATAACAACAAACACAACAACAACACCAAATATATTCTGGAAAACTAGTAAATTCTTGGCCAAACCAGGCCCAGGCCACCGACAGCATCTATACTAGTCACTTTTATGTTGTTAAAACCTCACGATAAGTTTTCCGCGTCCGTTTTGAAATGTTCATTACTGGAGACATTTCAATCAAGAAATAAAAACATTGTAACTTCCTCACGTAATCAGAGATCATTCGAAGAGATCATTCGAAGCGACGGTTAGGGTTTTATCATTCGGGTAACAGCACACGTTTTTGGAGGAATATCATGACAACATGAATCTACAGTGTGCGCAGGTGGAAACGAGAATGCTCGCATTGACAAGCGTACACACTCGACCATCACGCGCACACACGACAGGCTACATGCAGACGTATCGGCCGACAAGCCATGGCGAACGCTCCACAATCAGCTGGCAGCCTGGCACTCAAACCGAGGAATAACACTCGGAATAATACAATGATGGTTACACAGTTGGAACAACCTGCAGGAATATGACATACCATACGGAAATGGTAAAGGACTTCTGCACGATTCCATGTTTTATCACCGCGTAATAACGAATGCCACGGTATAATATTTTACGTTCGCCAGGTTGCATTTTAAAGTGCGGAGGTGATTATAGTATAGTTTTGATGGTTCATTTTCAGCATGGCAACGACACGCGATCCAGCCGAGAAAATATATCACACAGCGCTCTAGATATAGGAAGGTTTAAGGTTGTCACTACGGTTCAAATTTGAATCCGTGCCAGCTCTTCTACAGGGTTCTAGTCTGTCTATAACGCTGTTAAAATTAAAATTGTGTTTTCACATAAATTTAAAAGAAAGCCGTCTAAATATTCGTGTATTTGGTCGGGACAGCCGGGTTGGAATCCGTTCTTTTTTTGTTTTTAATTTGAATTTAACTCTATTTTAATGGCAATAGTAGAAACTGATTCACCATCAAAAACCCAAGAACATAGTTGTTAATCTTACTTTTACCAATCTTACTAAAAACATAATTTATATCCACATTTTATAAAAAAAAACAAAATTTATGAAGGTTGAAACGAATGATTCCCGACTATAACATTCACAAACCCCCTGGCAGGCTGGCATCAGGATTGAGCCAAGTCTTAATTCACAAACCGCCATCGAGGCGAGCCTTAATTCACAAACTATCTGACAGGCTGGCACCACGATTGAGCCAAACCTTAATTCTCCACAAATGTTTTGCCGTGAAGGTTTCTGTAGCTGGAGGTTTGATGTAACGGCAGCCTTTGGAATCCTGGAGTCCAATATAGAAAACTTGCATAAAGATAGAGTAGATAATCCTGTAGCTACTGTTGCTTGTGTTAATAAGTCAGCATGTTGCTGCTGATTAGTATTGAACGCTGTTATTATTGTTTTTCTTATAGTTGAATTTTAACATTTTGAAATTAAGTTATTATTTACCATATTGATTAGTCCAACTTCTCAAAACATTTCATTCAGTTTTAATAAAAAAATACCAAAGCTACTTGTTGATGCCCAGAAATTCTCACATCCACACTAGGGAGATTCTCCCCAGTAAATGATCTCGAGTAGATAACTCACGGTTTGGTGTTGGGGGGCTATTGTAAGTGTGTTTGTTTGGTTTCTTTACCGGTTGCGGCCCGGTTCAAGTTGCAAGTGCCCTAACTGAGGCATTTAATCCAGAATTGATAGGTAGAAGCCTCAACAAGTGAAGCGTAGGTTCTTACATCTAGTCTTATTACTTCTACCTTATCAGTTTGCTAAAATCTATCCTAAGCTAACTAGCCTATCTCTGCACGCAACAAATTTGAATTAAGAGTAATAAACTGGAAATGTTCATATAAACCCAACAAATAGCCATTAAGATTAACATTCACATTTACAGAAGAAAGATATCAAAGATAGCTCTGATATAATTAAACCATTTATTACTCTATTTACACATAAACATTTGCGAAATAGTTCAAGAAAGTTAGAACAATCTCACAGTATGTGCTACGAATGAAAGCAGAAATAGTTCCACATTAAACATCCCACACATTCCACGCAAAGATCTATGTGCATGCTTTTCCTAGCAAACAGTTCCTTTCTTATTAGCCGAAAAATAGTTCTCATACAAAAAGTCTGGCTTCTATCATGATAGCAAAAGTCCTTTAGCCAGTATACATCTCGTATATTTATATTACAAAAGATTTGTCAGTATATATGTCCTATATTTATATTACAAAAGATTTGTCATCACATCGCTGTTCGTTTCACCTACCCTAATCCTTGGACTTCAAAAATTTGTCCTCTAGTGTTTGCACAAGGAAAATTACAATAAAATACAATAAACAATTAACTTCCTGATGGCCCCCCCAAACTAGAGATGTAATTATGCCATATGTCATCCTCTTCAAATATAATATTACATTGTACAGGCTATAAAACTTTTAAAGATATTTCATGATATGATAACTCTTTTTCCACATTTGTCACTCCTTTTGCTGTAGCCTTGTAGGTGTCCTCCAAGAAATAAGCATTTATGGATGCTTGTCCAATATAATGATGGAGATCTTCTTCTGTCAGCACGTCCAACTTTCTGATATATTTTATATCCTCCCTCAATCCACTACGCAGCTCCATTAAGCGTTGATATTTCGTTGAAAGCTCATCCATATCTGCGGGCATGGCGATATGGCATTTTTCATGGACCCAGTGAATCTTCTTGTAGAACTCTACACATTTCTCAATAGATTTAGGAACTTCAACATTTATCCTCCTTCCGTCTTTTTTGTAGAACTCAAGGAGTGCCATGTCTAAATTAAGATCTACAATTGTCTTCTGGGGCAAGTGATCATGGAACTCTGTTTTCCCTTCTCTCCATGTCATCTACCTCTTAATCTTATTTGCAGTGTTAAACAATATTTGCCTGATCATTAGTGATTCTGCAGCAATCGCGTTCATCCTCACTATTATTTGTTTCATTTTATAGATTTCTTCAGTGATCAATTCTTGCAAGTGACATATCTTATCTTGAATTTTGTGTGCCTGTTCATGGAAACAATTCATGTCTTGTTTCTTATTATTCGCAAGCTCCACTTTGTCTGTCAGAGACTCCTTTTATTTAAACACTTTAGCCATCTGAGCTTTCAACTCTTCAGCCTGCTGATTTGTTGTCGACTCTTTTGTTTCTGATTCACTAATGCAGGCTTCAAAGTCGATTTTTTCACCTTCCATGATCCTTAACTGTACAGTCAATGCCTCTTTCTCCATGTCCATATTCTGATAGTCATTCAGTAATCTATCATTTTCGGCTACTATAGAATTATGTTTCCTTTTTAGCTCTATTCCCTCTCCTCGCACCTTTTCTAAATTATCTTTCAATTTCAACATTTTCTCCTTATTGCGCTCAATGTCGTTCAAGAGCTTATCGACACTATCTACACTTGCTTGTGCCACTGCTATGCTCATCGATGCTGTGAACTTAGGGTCTTTGTGTGTGCCCTCCATGATAGTGATTTCTTGGACAATGACTATATCAAGCTTGGAGCCCATCTTTAATCTCTTCTCTGACCTCCTTGTGATGGTTTTCCTACTTGAATAAAAAATTATTGTGTCCAATTTGGCCACTGTGTGTTGTTTGGACATAGTAAAAGGTGTGAGCCAGAGCTCTATGAAAATGATATATCCTCCAGTTAGTGTGACTCCCGATACCCCTGATGAATCTATATCCATGTCCTGTATACTTGGGCCTCCAACTTGGGTTCTTTCTATTTCCACAACTTCCTTGGACTTATGTTCTTCTTCTTTTCTCCTTTGTTGCTCAGCTGCTTCCTTTTCTTCTCTTTCTCTTCTTTCCTCTTTCACTTGTCTTTTATCTTCTTCTTCCTTGTGCAACCTCTCGGCCTCCTTTTGCAACTTCTCAGCCTCCTCTCTTTCCTTCCTTTCTGCTTCCTCCTTCAGCTTCTATTATGCTTCCGCTATTTGTATCCTTATGGCTTCTTCTCGTTGCTTTTCTAATTTTGCCTCCTTCTTCGTGTTGGTAGCATGACTGGGGCTGGCGCCAGTTTTTCGAACAAATTGTTTCTTTAGCTTAGTCATTCCACTCACTCTTCGATACACCCCCTCATATTTAAGGAAGTGATCTGTGTATTCAAAGGTGATCTTGCATGCTGCGCAATGGTTAGCAACCTTTTGCTGGCTATCATTTCCTACAAAAATTTTCTCTCCAAAATGGAAAGCTTCTAAATCGTTTATAAAGGCTTCGGCGCCTTTCAACTTGGGAAATTTGTAGGCCCCAATTATGAATGGTATCAGTCGATAGGAGGCCTTCTTATGCTCATTCAGATAACTTCCAATTCCATTAACAAAGACCTGCCTCATGGCCTCCTTATGTACCACAAAATATGTTACATATTTGGGCATTAGAGATGGGGCTTTGGAACCCCCATACATTCTGATATAGGTTCCTTTGGATGAAAAGTAATAATACCCATACTCGTGTATGACTGCCATAGCGTTGTCAGATAGGAAGTTTGGTTCCTCGTTGACAATTAACCAATACAGAGAAATGATCAACTCTTCATAGATGAGCTTCTAGTAGCTCGCAAATTTATGGTCCCACAAGATATGATAGGCCACATAGATGGGAGACTCATCTTGATTCCAGATAAATCCCAATTTATGGAATGGGTTCCTGACCACTATGCAGTCTATGAGATACGAGGACATGTATAACTCTTCTTTCTTCTGGGTTAATCCTCCTTGTGTTACTTCTATTGCTCATGCCAGGGTATCTGAGATGATATCTTCTCGGTTAAACATAGTGTTGTGGAAGGCTATATGATATATTAGGGGCAACCATTTAAGCTTGTAAATGTTTCCATTTGCCCTCCAGAAAATTCTTCTTATCATCAAAGTTATGATTCTGAATGGGGTTCTTAATCTCTAACTATCATACTCCCCACTTGTCTTCAACCATAGTTGTTTCCCTGAAATTATCAGCTTCTTGGCATACTTGAATTGGTCCATGTTTACACCCCTGATCTAGCCTTTAGTCATCATGACCTTGGGTGGTGGCAGTTTGTACGTTGTCGTTATGTGACCTAGATTGAAAGAGGAAAATCCTTCCCCTTTTGTGTTTGAGATGATCCTTGTGCCAACATCCACATAAGGAAAGATCCATTTGATGACTTCTGAGCAAGGAAAAAGCTCTGGGAGTGTGGCTTCTTTGGTGAAGCCCGATTTCTTGATGTTTTGGTATAACATCATTTCTTCGAGAGATTCCTCAGGTACATTTTGATCTCGGATCATCTGATACAGTTCACCCCACTTGTATTCTAGGGTGATTCCTGTTGCTGCTTTGGTGTCTTCGAACATGGTTTCTGTCAGAATTTCAGCCACTACTTCTACGTTTGAATCTGATTCTGTTGTCTTGGACTTCCTCTTGGCACTCCTTCTTTGCATTTCCAAATCCTGATTAAACATGGAATCTAAGTGTAAGCAAGTTTAAATGCCAAATAAATAGCAATAAAAAACATATTGAAACATCTATGTTAATATTGTTCATAGGAAAACAAAGTTAAGAAAAAATTACTTCCATGATACTGGATGCATCTTGGTTATGTGCGCTATGCTCCAAAACAGTAAACTGGTGTATAAAAGTCAATATGCAACTGAAAGTCGATGTGACATGATTTCAAAGATGTTTATTTATTATCTTCACTAACTAACTAACTAGCTACCATATCCGTGTCACTCCAATAAATGGTGCGGAGTTTAATATCAGGTATGAATGCTTTCGGGGTATGAATAACTCTTCCCTAATTCACTATTCTGTGGGAGTAACACACTAAAGCTTGGATGAACGAAGGATAACAAGTGACGAGCCAAAACACTACTGATAGGTCGTCTACACGGGAAGTACGGTATGGGGTTAAACTTTGTGTTGGATAGCCTCCTCTTGTGTTCACAAGCAAGAATGCAATGAGCAACCCTAAAAAACCATGTACGTGCAACTCAATCCTTTTTGCCATAAGGCACCTGGTTTCATGAGGTTCATGTCGGGCGGGAAGGCTATGGTTATGAGTCGGAGAGCACATAAATGATCTAATATCCATGGCAAGATAGCATTCCACGTTTTTATGTCAACTGGAAAAGAATGAGGGATGTCGAGTGGGTGTGCCTGGATAGTAGGTATGACCCAAAATCTCGTCCGCATAGGAATAAGCCTAGCCAAGTGAGGTGAAGGATGCAATTTATAGGACTATCGAGGTGCAAGCACCAACCCTAAGGACAAACCAATGGGGAAGAACAAGAGGACAAACAAACGTTTCACACAAAAGGAAAAGTACCAAAATAAGAATGTCATTTCAAAATGAAAACAAGGGCATAACATGGCCTACCTAGAAGTTGCAGAGTGGTCATGAGGACAAACGACATTGGGCTTTGGCCATCCAACAGTTGGTAGAGACAAACGCGCAAAAATGACATTTTGCAAAATGTTAAACAAATATGATTTTTTTCCTTTATATAACATTGGGAACCCTAGTCATTAATGCAAAATGGAAATTTGGTGGGGTCATTAAATTACAAGGTTCGTTTTGGTGCGAAAATTGCTTCCGTAAAGTATTGTCGCCGATGTTTCAGCGTGACTCACCTATTTGCAGCGAAACGCGTTGGCGTCACTTGTCATTTTACGTCGATTTCGACGTCTTATGGCCCTTTTACACCAAAGTGCATCGAAGCTCTCTTCGTTCTTTGCAGCAATGTTTTGGCGAAACTTCGTGTCTTCAGACTGCATGGCGTCGACTCTATTCCTCTATCTCCATCGATCCTTTTAGTTGGAGGATTTCTTGATTTTCCAGTGACGCATTTCGGCGTACTTTACCTTTACACTGCGAAACATGTCGAGCCATTTTCTAGAGTTACAATGATTTCTTTCTTCGTTGGGGCACGTTTAGCGGCTATCTTTATTTCACGCTGATACGTTTCAGTGCAACTCTTGCTTTCATGTCGAAATGGTCGGCGTGATTCATCGAGTTCCTCCGACTGGTGCAAAAAAGGTTTAAGTGTTTTCGTTGCAACTTTTTCGAACGTTCTGACCGTTTCGGGGTAACTCATCGAGTTGCTCCAAAAAAGACTCTTTACCAAAGAAAACAAATATTGCTCCATCCATTTCGAAGCCCTTTAGCGAGTTGCTCCAACCGTTTTGGCGGGTACTTAGTGAGTTGCTCTGAACATTTCGGCGGAAAAAATCGAGTTATACTTAGCCCAAAAACTTGCTTTCTTCACTTGATTTTCAGGAAAACTTCTGAGTCACAAAGGTGAAATTTTCTAGGATGACCTAAACTCTAAGTAGACTCTAAAAATAGAAGGAGGGGCCCTACATTTTTAAGAATTTTTTTGGATTAGGTTGCAGCAGCAACAATTGGCGACTGGCTGACGAGCACATATCTCTAAACAGTTTCTTTTGAAAACCAGAAGTGCTTGTATGTTATTGATCCTAAATGTAAAACAATGCCTTCATCGATTTTTTCAAGATTTTAAAGGACCAAAGATCTATATAGGGAGGTAGTATTTCTTGCATCATATTGGTCATTCATTTTGGTAGATAGGGTAACCTGGACTAGATTTCTTGACTACTCTCTTGAGTCCATAATATGAAGTTCATTTTAGTTCCATCTTTCAGCTGCCACTAAAGATGACTCCACAGGATTGTGAGAAAATCAAATAGATTTATTTGTTTTTTCCTCATACCCATGCTATAAGCATTTCTTTTTGACGAAATTTTTTCATCCGAGTCGTTCCTTAATAACCCTTTTCTGCCTTCAATATTTGACATGGGTTCTTCCATCCATAATGTCCTTTTCTATGAGTGAGAAAATGTTTTGTTTGTAATATTCACGGATGGAGAATAACCTTTCTCAACTTGTCATTTTGTGCGATCTTCTTGATTGAATATGTATGTATTCAAAACCATTTCTTTGATGGAGATGAAACTTTTCAGAATTTTGACTCTTCATTATAATCCTTTTGGCTTTGAATTTGTAGGATGGGATCATTTTAATTTCCATACATTTGTAATACCTACTTCCTTTCGGTGGGTCCATTACAACAGGCTTCCTGAGATGGTTATTATGTGTGAATGGATGGAGCCCCAAGATAGTAATTTGGAATTCATGGGTCTTGGTTATTTCAAAGGGTTTATAATGAGTCAACATGAACATGAAGTAGGTTTCCCTTTCTAAAACTGTGTATCAATTAAAATCATAAATGACAGTGTTATACAAAAGAATTAATTTTCT
Organism: Larix kaempferi; assembly: GCA_027924585.1. NCBI lineage: Eukaryota > Viridiplantae > Streptophyta > Pinopsida > Pinales > Pinaceae > Larix > Larix kaempferi. Next base: position 6,603,235 of record BSBM01000951.1, on the reverse strand, counting down.
ATAAACTCATTTTCATCTTCTGGTGATGACCGTGAGATTGTTCAGATCCCTATATTTCCGCATGTCAAATGTTGTGATGGGGTTTATTTGAAATTGTCAGAGATATGGATCTAGCTAAACTAGCTTACCTATCTATGCAAAAAAATAATATATCAACAATAAGTACAAAAAAGAGAATAAGAGAAAAGACTACACGAGATATATGTGGTTCACCCAATTGGGCTACGTCCATGGGAAGGTAATCTTCTATTATCTCCAGAATATCTCCCTCAAGCTTACAAGAGAGCAATGCCAATAACCCCAATACAACATAGAAATACTTGTGTGAATAAGTAAAGATCATGTGTGAGTGATGTGACTCCCTTGACTCTATTAAATATACTAAGAGATGAGGAAGAATTACTCTCACATATTACGTGTGGGATAATATAATTCTCCATAATAATATCTCTTTATATAATAATGAATATCAAGAGTATATTTTACCATAATGAATATGGGATATAATGTATTACTCTTTTACATAAGATTGTGGATATCTTCTGACATAATACAAAGACATTATTACTTTCCAAGGAATATAAAATATTTCAACAGTCCCCCTTAATAATGGCTAGGAGAAAGGCCCACTAACAAAGGAAGGAAGGAGTCATTATTGCTCCCCCTTGATGACAACTTCTCTCATCCCAAGTAAGGAACGAAGATGCACATACTTCATTGTTGTTAAGGATTTGGTGAAGATATCGGCTTTCTACTACTCTATAGGACAATACTCAAGAGAAAGAACACCATCTGCCACGAGACCTCAAATCTAATGAGCATCAAGATTGAGATGCTTTGTCTTGGAGTGATATGTTGGATTATAAGCAAGCTGAATTGCACCCTGATTGTCGCACTTCAACAGGATGGACGATTTTTGAACCAGACCAAGCTTAGTGAGAACATGTCGTAACCAAACTGCTTCTTTTGTTGCTTCTTTGGCTACTCTATAATCTACTTCACATGAAGATAAAGAAAGAGTCTTCACCTTTTTGTTGGACCAAGAAATCAGACCTGAACCAAGTCGAAATATATAAACAATAGTTGACCGTCGATTAGAAATGTCACCTGCCCAGTCAGAATCTGTATAACCAGAAAGTGAAACTGTAGTACTGCTCGAATAAAAAACACCATAGTACAATGTCCCCTATAAATATCTCAGAATTCTCTTTGTTGCTTGCCAATGAATTTCATGAGGTTGCTGCATGAACTGTGAAACCATACTAACGGCGAAAGAGTGATCTGGTTTGCTGTGAGTTAAATATATCAAACTTCCAACTAGTTGATGATAAAGAGTAGCATCAACAAGAGGAGTAGTACACTCAACAGTTAACTTAACACTAGACTGAAAAGGCGTAGGAGCAGGTTTACAATCACTCATGTGGAAACGAGCCAATAAATATGTAGCATACTTCGGTTGAGAGAGAAAAATACCATCTTCCAGATGCCAAATTTGAAGACCCAAGAAATAGTGCAATATACCAAGATCAGTCATTTCAAAATGCTTTTGAAGCTCACTTTTCATACTTTGAATGAGAACAGGTTAGCTTCCAGTGATAATAATATCATCCACATATAAAACAATAACAATGATATTATCATCAACATGCTTAACATACAGGGTAGGATCAAATATACAACACTTAAAACCATTATTCAAGAAATATGTATCAATTTTATCATACCAAGCCCTAGGTGCTTGTTTAAGACCATATAAAGACTTGTGTAATTTACATACTAAACTTGATGATTCAGCATTAATAAAACCAGGAGGCAGTTGCATATAAATGCCTTCATTAAGATCACCATTTAAAAATGCACTTTTAACATCCATTTGGTGCATTTCCCATTTATAAGATTCAACAATAGATAAAATGGTTCTTATTGTATTCATTTTAGCAACAGGAGAAAAATTTTCATTATAATCTATACCTTCAAGTTGATTAAAACCTTTTGCAACTAGTCTAGCTTTATACTTTTCAATTTGTCCTTCTGCGGTAAATTTAGTTTTATAAACCCATTTACAACCAACTAAATTCTTTCCCGAAGGAATAGGAACAAGAGACAAAGTCTTGTTCTTCATAAGAGAATCATACTCAGTAGACATAGCTTGTTCCCAATGAGGTTTACCCTTAGCTTGAGCATAAGCGGTAGGATCATCTGTGGCCAAAACTTTGGTCATAAGAGCGATGTTAGATCTAGTTCTACGACTATCGAAAGGGATTCCGAGATTACTTACTGCAGATTCAAGAGTTTTACGAACCCAAACAGGAAGGTTAGAAGGGACAGAAGTCACTTCAGGAGCTTCGAGACATTCAGGTGGAATACTTGAAGAAGAAGAAGAAGGTGAACTAAGATCAGTCACAGAATTGGAAGGAGTAATGGAGATAGGATTAACAGATGATAAGGTAATATTCAGAGTAACATGAGGTTCAATAGACTTAGGTGGTGGAGAGACTTCAATAAATTGAACATCTCTTCTAATGATGACACTTTTATTAGAAGTATCAAACAACCTATAAGCCTTAGAATCCTTAGAATAACCAATGAATATACATTTGTGAGACTTGGGTTCTAACTTTTTCCGTTTTTCATCAGGAATATGAGCCCAACATTCACAACCAAACACTTTAAAGTTACTAATATCTCGTTTCTTACCATTCCATTTTTTCTTAGGGGTAACTTGCTTAACAAATTTTTTAGGAACTCTATTTAAAATAAATTTATCACAACTTATGGCTTCGGCCCAAAAATTCTTATGTAATCCTTTAGAATAAATCATACATCTAGCCATTTCAACTAAAGTTCTATTTTTCCTTTCAGCAACACCATTTTGTTGAGGTGTGTAAGGAACAATCTTTCGATGTTGAATTCCATGTTTATATAAAAATACTTCAAATTATTTCTTAATGAATTCCCCCCCATTATCGGTTCTTAAAGTCTTAATCTTGTTACTAGATTCATTTTAAACCAAGGATTTAAATATTTGAAATTTAGAAAAAGTATCGCTTTTATTTTTCAAGAAATAAACCCATGATTTTCTACTAAAGTCATCAATAAAGGTAAAAAATAGACTTCATGTGATATATAAGGAACTTCAAGAGGACCAAAAATGTCACTATGAGTTAATTGCGAAGGTTCTTTAGCACGCCAAGCTTTACCTTTATCAAACGTTTCTCTATGATGTTTACAAAGAACACAACCTTCACAAACACCTTTAGTAGACAAAATATTAGGCAATCCAAGTACCATTTTAGTTAACATTTGCATTTTACCTTAATTCAAATGACCTAATATTTCATGCCATAATTTAGTTAGTTCATCAGCATGAGCAACATAGGAATAAAAAGGTTGTCTTTTGGTTGAATTAAAACCAACAAATTCATATAAACCAATAGTATGATCAATAGGACTAGAAGAAACTACTTTGAAATTTTGATTGATATCTTTAAGAACATATCTATCAGGCCAAGCTTCAAATTTAAGTCCTTTTTGACATGCACGATAAGTAGAAAGAAATTTGATAGGAATATTTTCAACATGAAAAACATCCTCCAATTGACCATTAGCAACATTAACATTAGCATAACCAATTACGGAAATTTGTTTACCATCACCTATAAATGCTTTCTGAGATGTTTTTTTATTATTGTCATAAGATGTAAATAAAGAAGCATTACCAGTCATACGTTTAGAAGCACCAGAATCCATTATCCATTCCACATTAGAAGAAGAATTACTAGAAGAAACAATAGAAGCACACAAAGCTTAATGTGATTCATCGGAACCAATCTTTTTAGCCTTATTATTTAAACGTTTCAATTTAAAGCAATTCTTTTTAGGATGGTTAGTTTTACTACAATGTTTACAAGGTGGATACACTTTCTTCATCTTACTATTGTCATGATGTGCATTAGAAGCATTATCAGAGTTATTTGTATGATTTGAAGTATGTGAATTAGAACCTTTAACATTATTAAAACTTCTCTTAGGATTCTTATTATGTGCCATAAGAGCCTTATTAGGTGTAATTTGTCCTGAAACAATTAACCTTTATTGCTCATTTATCAATCCTTTACAAAAATCATCAAAAGTAGGTTTCATGGTATTTGAAGACAATTCAAGAGCTCTATTCCTAGTTTGAATGAACATATCGAAACAAGATGGCAATTTTTGTTATACAAGAATTATAAGAGCAGTGTCTGTTTTCTTGTAATCTTTACCACAATTATTTAATTTTTCATTTAAGGTTTTCAATTCAGCAAAATATAATTCTACTCTTTCAAAGTTAGTAGGATCTAGCTCAAAAATCTTATTTTCAAGGTAATAAGCAGAAATATCATCAGATTTATCAAATAAAGAAGCAATATTTTCCATACCTCAACGGGACTATCTTCTGCCTCTATACTTACCTAAAGACTATCTGAAATTGTTTGACCAATGAGCCCTCTTGCTTGATCACATTTATCTTCCCATATAGCCAAAGCTTGAGCATCAACAGGTTTTGTGTGTTCACCATTAACAATCCTCTATAGATTCTTACTCTTGAGAACATCAATTATTTTTCTCTTCCATGCAATATAGTTATGACCGATAAGTTCAGAAACAAAAGCTACTTCTGAAGTCATAATGATAGAAATATTGACAAGAAACCCAAAATCCTAGAAATGACAAGAGAAAGAAAGTGAATAACAAAAGGCTGATATACTTTACCGTACTGATCTAAATCTGCAGAAACACAGTTAGAAAAAAAGTAAAGGAAAATAAACTTTTATTTATAACCCTTTTGAGAAAAAAAAGTGCCAAGAAAAGCTGCTCGTGGGTTTTGCCACAGGAAACTAGCGAATAAACACTGATACTTGCGGGTTCTGCACGACAAGATTCATGGTTAATTGCGGGTTGCGGTGTAATGGAGTCGTGGCTACTTGCGAGTGTCTTCACCATAAGGTTACGGTTCTGCCAAAGCATTTGCGAGCTCAACACAGAAAGGGTTGCGAATAAACTGAAGTAAACGCGGGTTTGGTAGTGGGACAGTCGCGAGTATGCCAAACCATACGCGGGTCTACCCACTAACAAGCCGCGAGTCTATAGTGTATTTGCGGGTTTGCAGTAGGAACATTCGTGTTTAACCGCAGGTTCTTCGAAGAAAAGTCGCGAGTGTCTAGTTCAAAGCCGAAAACAATGCCGAATCTACCGAAGAATGAAACCTGCACAAAGTCTACCAAACTTGGACAAAAAATGCCATTTTGAGAACCAAAAGATAGATCTCCTTGACGAGAATCATAAAATCATATAGATCTACAAAAAAAACATCAAGAAACCCTTGAAAAATTTCTGTAAAAATCTACACAACAAGGTTAGGGTTAGAAAAAAAACTGCAAAAATATGCCTAGATCTGAAGAGAAGCCCAATGGCTACCAGATAGAAAGAAAATGTACAAGAAATAAACAATTCCCAAATGATAAAATATTGTTTTGAAAGTAATAGAATGTGCTATATCCTAGCAACAAGCTCTGATACAATGTCATAGATATGGATCTAGCTAAACTAGCTTACCTATCTATGCAAAACAATAATATATCAACAATAAGTATAAAAAAGAGAACAAAAGAAAAAAGTACACCAGATATACGTGGTTCATCCAATTGGGATACATCCATGGGAAGGTAGTCTTCTATTATCTCCAGAATATCTCCCTCAAGCTTACAAGAGAACAATGCCAATAACCCCAATACAATATAGCAATACTTGTGTGAATAAGTAAATATCATGTGTGAGTGATGTGACTCCTTTGACTTTATTATATACTAAGAGATGAGGAGGAATTACTCTCACATATTACATGTGGGATAGTATAATTCTCCATAATAACATCTCTTTATATAATAATGAATATCAAGAGTATATTTTACCATAATGAATATGGGATATAATGTATTACTCTTTTACATAAGATTGTGGATATATTCCGACATAATACACAGACATTATTACCTTCCAAGGAATATAAAATATTCCAACAGAAATCAGATAATGGAAAAAAAACACAAAGTAAATCAGACAATAAGCAAAATCAAGGCTGGAATTTACTAATCTAGAAAATAGATAAACTAGAAAGCTAAGAAACATAAATTATTTATGTACACGGGTTTTCCTAAATCTAGGTGAAGTACTATTTAAGAGCTAGGTCATTGACAGGGAGATCCTCCTCCTCCCCTTGTAAATTTTGCAGTTTGTATCTCGTTGGGCCCAACTTTTTGGCAATCTGATTAGGGACAATCCATAAATGTTGAAATTTTGTATGTTTTCCCTTCTCATCATGCGGGTGATCCCTTTTAAGAACTAAGTCTCCTACCTCAAAAATTCTCTTACCAGACTTTCGTTTATCAAACCATCTTTTAAAAATATCCTGGTGATGATTGAATCTATCCTTGGCCTTTTTCCGTGATTCTTCGAGTTTCAATAGAGTATTGATTCATGACTGCAGGATTTCACTACTAGATCCTTGAGAGGCTTGGGTTAGTTGTAGGGATGGGAGTAGTATGTTCGGTGGGAGTATAGCTTTTTTCCCATACACTAATGTACAAGGAGAAAATCCTAAATAATATTTCAGAATGACTCTATCTTCCCATAAAGCATTTGAGAGAGCTACATGCCGATTTCTATGACTCTCAATAACTGTTTTCTTTAAAATTTAGATGAAATTTTTATTTGTAGATTCTGCTAATCCATTTCCCTCAAGATAATAACTGGCCGAATAATGTAGTTTGATTCCTCTTTCATAAGAAAATGTAGTTAGTTTAACAGACGAGAAGTAAGTTGCATTATAAAAAACTAGGGAAATTGGAACCCCAAACCTGGTTATGATGTTTTCCTGCAGAAATATGATGACAACATCTTCGTTCACTTTTCGCAAAGGAATATATTCCTTCCATTGTGTAAAATAATCGGTAGATGTGAGGATATATCGATGTTGTAGCGAATAATTTAGATTGATCTCTCCAATAATGTCTATGCCCCATTGCTCAAATGGTTCTAAGATAATAAATGGTTGTCATGGTCCTGCCGCTTTCGGTAATCTACAAGTACTCCTCTGACATACATCACGCTTCCTTGCATAAGCATGATCATATTTGAAAAGAGTGGGCCAATAGTATCTAGCTCTTATTATTTTGTGGGCAGTGGTATCTCTCGAGTAATGTCCCCTTGCAGGGCCATCATGTAATTCTTTTACCACCTTATCCGCATCCTCTTTTTCAAGGCATCTAAGAAAAATTCCATCATATTTTTTTTTTTCTGAAGAGTACTCCATCAATTATCTGATAAGATGTTGATTTCAATCGGAGTGCCCTTCTCTGCTTAAAGCTACAGTGTTCTGGTAGATATCCTTGTTGGAGATAGTGCACCAAATCTCTGTACCAAGATTCCAGAGTAGTGAAAATGGAACAAACTTCAGTTAAATTCAATTTAGCTTAATTTTCCCAATCATGATCCCCGTCAGTTGGGTTTTCAGTGAGCAACTTACACAACCCTTGAACTTTGATGATAGTGGAAGGTTTGAATTCTAGATCGTACTCTTGTAGTGCAGTTATCCAATTTACTCATCTCTCCCCCAACTCCTTTTGTACAAATAAAGATCTAACAGTTGGATGAGGTACTATAAATTTCGTTCTGTTCTTCAAGACTTACGGTCTGAACTACTTTACCGCTTTGAATACCACATATGCTTGTTTATCCATAGTTAGGTAGTTCAGTTCATCTCCTTGTAACCTAGTGCTCATGAATGATATCATATACTCGTCACTTAGTTCTCCTCTCTATGTGAGAATTGCTGCAAGAGAATTGTCTGAAGCAAAAGTATACATGATAAAATCATTTTCGATGTCTGGACTTCTTAGAGAAGGTGCATGAGCTATAGCATGCTTTATATCCTTGAAGGAATTCTTCTCCACCTAAGTCCATTTAAATTGCACACTTTGCTTCACCATTTGCTGCAAAGGATTTACAATTTGTGTGAAATTAGGTACAAACCTTCAAACAAAATTAATCGTGCTATAAATGATTGCATGGTCCTTTTATTATGGGGATTGGGAATCTAAGTTATATCTTGAATTCTTTCTAGATCTATCGACATTCTCTTCTTTGAGATGATGTGTCTTAGCAGTTTTCCTTCAAGTACAACAAAAATACTTTTCTTTGTGTTTAGAGATATACCATACTTTTTGCAATGGTAAAAAATATTCTTCAAATAAAAAACATGGTATTCTCATTGCTTAGAGAAAAATGTTACATCATCTAAGTAAATGACAACACAGTGGCCGACTAAACCTCAGAATGCAATATACATGGCCCTTTGAAATGTGGCTCCAGCATTCATAAGGCCAAAAGGCATTCTTCTATATGCGAATGTTCCCCACTTCGTGTGAAATGTAGTCTTGAGTCGTTCTTGCTCATCCACCAGTACTTGATTGTATCCAAAAAATCCATCTAACAGGGAGAACAATTCCGAGCCTGATACCATTTGCAAAATTTGCTCCATTGGTGGCACCGGTTAGTTGTCTTTGTCCAACGCTCTATTCAAGTTTCGAAAGTCGACACATAATTGTATCTCTCTTGATTTATTCCTTACGAGGACCATATTAGCCACCCATTCAGAGTGTTGAACTTTGAAAATAATCTTAGCATCCGACAATTTCTTTAACTCCTTTTGTATTAACGGTTCAAGTGTAGGATGCATCTTTCGTAGTTGCTGTTGAAATGGCTTTACACCTGGTTTAATGGGTATCACATGCTGTATGATGCGAGTGTCGTAGGTATTCAAATATTGAAAATTCCAAGCAAAAATATCTTTGTATTACTAAAACAGACTAATGAACTTGCATCTTTCACCAGGAGAGCAACATTTTCCCAAATGACATACTTAGGTTCAGCTTTTGTTCCTAAATTCACTAACTCATACTGCATCAAGGAACTGTTTGTCCTGACATTTTTTGGTCTTCTGAATTTATTCAACAAATCAAACAATCCTTCAAGATTTCTTACTCCCGTTGGCATAAGATTTCCCTTTTCTATATCCTTGCTCTGTAAATCCAATTGGTGTTCTTCTTCATCAATTATGGATTCTTTGAAAGCATCCTCGTTCTTTAGAAAAATGATAATCTGTTCATCATCATTAAAAACCCTCAAATTCGTAATGTTATCAGGTACTTATGGCCTAAAAATTAGTTCAATAGAGCATTTGTTATTTATTGGTACTAATCTAGAAGCAGAAGTAGCTAATAAGTCAGCCGCAACATTATGTAATCTAGGAATGATGTTTATGTTAAAAGCATCAAATTGTGAAATCAAATCCCAAACTTCAGATTGATATCCTTTTAAGTGTGGAGACAGACAATGAATTGTGTTTCTTATTTGTCTGAAAACTATTTTTGGGTCACCAAAGACTTTTAAATTCTTGATATTTAAATCAATGGATATTTTTAGACCTTGGACTAGAGCTTCATATTCAGCCGTGTTGTTTGTACACTCAAACTCTAGCCTACAAGAGAGAAATTTTTTGTTTCCTTTAGGGTCAACAAGAACACACCTGGCTCTCGATCCCTCTTGTGTTTTGGAACCATCAAAATATAAAACCCAAAATTTATTATCTGATTCAACTACATGAGTACTATCTCCTAAGTCAGTAACTAATTCTACTATATTACATTCAACTTCATCAGTCCATGAGAATTGAAGGAGATCAGTATGTTTGTCTGAATCATGACTAGCATCTTCAGTTTGATAGTTTCCCAGCTCAATTTCTAGGAAATAATTCCCCAAAACTGAAGATGAGAAATTTACAGGTTCATTCTTTTCTTCCAACTGAGTTACATTCTATTTCATGTGAGGTTCTCTCAATACTTTAATTTGATTTTGTCTATTCTGATATGGAAGCCACAAATGAGACCAATCCATTGCAAAATAACCATTTAGTTTCATTGACCAGTCCGTACTTAATATCAAACCGTAAGCTTCAAGTATGTCTACTACCATGATATCAATGAATTGAAACACCCTCGGGTTTGCAGATAATCTAATCAGTACATTATTCATTTCGTCTAAAACTTTAACAATAGATCTGTCCAGTTGTATAATCTGAGAAGGGGATGCTGTAGGTTTCCCATTGATTTTTTTACAAATAGATAGAGGCATAACATTGGAGGAAGATCCAGAATCTAACAAGCAATTGTGCACATTATGATTAAATATCTCAAAAACTAAAAGGAAAGGAAGAGTATGAATTTTTTATTTTCCACTAATGCTTGCTTCGTTAATATTAGTATCGGACTCAATTACCTCTGTTGCATTGTTGGGTTGTGGGTCAAAAGCCTCTAATAATTTCTTCCTCTGTTGTGGGCGATTACACAATTCAAATAATGATATGTTTGCTTTGGTTTTCTTAATGTCTTCCACAATGTCATATCCCATACTATGATCTACAATACCCTTTCCACCGTTGTCACATTTGTTTCATGTAGGTTTTACTTGCTTGTTTACCAATGGTGTTGTTTCTTTTGTAATTCCATAATTAACTTTGGGTTGTGACTGATTTATGCCATTGTTGCTTTTTATATTTTCCTTTTATGTCCTCACTTTAGGCAGTATTATGCTTTGGTCCTCAATTGTCCCTTTGCTTCTAGTAGCATAATTCACAGATGATACCTAAATTTCTTCCACCTTTTATTCTTCATTTAGTCCCAAAGTAGGTGCCCAATCCCATAATACCATTGTGGTTTCCTCATTATGACATTGTTTTTCATTGGCTTGATCTTCTTCTTGGTCTTCCTGGTATATCAACTGCACATCTAATAATTGGTTCATCACCAGAGTCATTGAATTAATCCATTGTGGGAAACTCTTTTCAGAGTGACGTTCTTGATGGAAAGTGCAGAAATTATACATGCCAACTTCATTCAAATTCAAAACATTAGAGTTGTTCAATGGTGGTTGGGGTTGTGCATTTTCTTCCCTTTTTCTTATAGAAAGGCTTGAATGGTTTTCTTGATGAACTAGCCCCTTTTTCCTTTTCCAAATCTACTATCTTGTTAGATAATGTTTGTAGCATTTTAACCACATTTTCCAATTCGTTCGAGGGATCCTCTTTGGGTCTGGATAGTATCATAGGCTTCTTACTCACCGTTAGTTTCACTTCCAGTTCCAATGTATGTTTCATGATGCTATCTAGTTTAGCCTCTACTTTCCGGGCTTCATCGTAGTTTTCTATCAAAGTGGTTGTTGAGTGCTAGAAATGCCCCTTTTTGCTTACTCCTATTAAGCCATTTCCCCCTCATTTTGTCTTTTATTTACAACCAAGTCATTATCTTTTCCAAGAACAGGAATGTATTCAAATGGGTATAATTCATTATTGATTTGCTACATTAATGCTTATAAATTCTTGTGATTATGGATTTTATTCCTCGTTATGTTGACTTGTGATGAATTTATAAAAAGTAAGTAAAATGGTAGGCAAACCCTCTAGAAGGTAAAATGGCAGGAAAAATTCCTATCTAGGATCTGTAGACCTCAACAGATCGTATCCTTTGCAAGGTGATGAAATCCAAGTTAAACAAGACGAAGTGAGAGACCAAAGTGGAAGGATATCCCTCCACGAAAAGGGATCCTGGGTAAAAGAGCCCTAGAAGAAAAGCCACTAAGCTACCTCGTTCATGACACGTCCGAGAATTTTTACTGGAGCTTCTTCATTTGATCCCTTGTACAAAAAATATGTAAAATACAAGGAAGAGAATGGATTGATGTCCTTAGGCGCTAAGTGGAGTGTGACATTCCACAAAGTCCATCCAGAACTAGTCCTCACTGCTTACCCCTGTGGAACGACATGCCCTATAAACAAATTGGTCGATGGTCGTGTCAACAAATACAAGAGGATTTTAGTACCCTAAAGGAAAACAACTATGCTTCAGATGTAAAGTGACAAGGGGGAATTATTTGTATTCCTATTCCTAGAGTCCTACCTAACTAATAGATTATTTTGTATCCTCAAGTGAGGTTAAAATGTGTTGAGTTACGGTATAAATTTTAATGGTTTGTTGTCTTACTCAATCGGATAATGGAAGTGCAAATCAATGGTGTTATGAGTTGACTCAAACCATGCATATTTGAATGAATCAATGCACTTTTATTTTCGATGAATCTCTAGCTATAGAAAGGAGAGAGTTCTTCAATCCAAAAGCAAAATGAGCACACGCACAAACTTTCAAAGAGAAAAACCACTCATTTTTTGTATTTTCCTTTTATATGTAAAACTAACACTACTCTTTCAAAAGAAAATAAATCCAACAATATTTTTTGTTCTACTTCTAATGAGTAAGATGCATGACAAGTGAAATGGAGAGATGCCTTCTAATTGCAAAAAATATTTTGATCTTTAAGTGAAGGAGAAACAAGGTTTTGAAAAAATTCTTCAGCAAGGGTCGACCAATTGCATTCTTCTACAAGAAGTGTGTTTGTTTGGTTTCTTTAATTGTTGCGGCTAGGTCCAAGTTGCAAGTTCCCTAACTAATGCATTTAATCCAGAATTAATTGGCAGAAGCCTCAACAAGTGAAGCGTAGGTTCTTGCCTCCCATCTTATCACTTTTACCTTATCAATTCACTAAAATCTATCCAAAGCTAACTAGCCTATCCCTGAAGGGAGAAAATTTGAATTAAGATTAATAAACTGGAAATGTTCATATAAACCCAACAAATATCCATTAATATTAACATTCACATTTACAGAAGAAAGATATCAAAGCTAGCTCTAATATAATTAAACCATTTATTACTCTATTTACAGATAAACATTTGCATAAAAAATGAAACCATTCATCACCATTTGAAATAGTTCAAGAAATTTAGAACAATATCACAGTATGTGATACGAATGAAAGCAGAAATAGTTCCACATTAAACATCCCACACATTCCACGCAAAGATCGATGTGCATGATTTTCCCAGCAAATAGTTCCTTTCTTATTAGCAGAAAAATAGTTCTCATACAAAAGGTCTGGCTTCTATCATGCTAGCAAAAGTCCTTTAGCCAGTATACATCTCCTATATTTATATTACAAAAGACTTGTCATCACATGGTTGTTCGTTTCACCTACCCTAACCCTTGGACTTCCAAAATTCGTCCTCTAGTGTTTGCACAAGGAAAATTACAATAAAATATAATAAACAATTAACTTCCTAATGCCCCCCCCAAACTAGAGATGTAATTATGCCATTTGTCATCCTCTTCAAATATAATATTACATTGTACAGGCTCTAAAATTTTTAAAGATATTTCATGATATGATAACTCTTTTTCCACATTTGTCACTCCTTCTGATGTAGCCTTGTAGCTGTCCTCTAGGAAATAAGCATTTATGGATGCTTGCCCAATATAATCATGGAGATCCTCTTCTGTTAGCACATCCAAATTTCTGATATATTTTATATCCTCCCTCAATCCACTACGAAGCTCCATTAAGTGTTGATATTTCGTGGGAAGCTCATTCATATTTGGGGCCATGGCGATATGGCATTTTTCACGGACCTGATGAATCTTCTTGTAGAACTCTGCACATTTCTCAATAGATTTAGGGACTTCAACATTTATCCTCCTTCCATCCTTTTTGCAAAACTCAAGCAGTGCCATGTCTAAATTAAGGTTTGCAATTGTCTTTTCGGACAAGTGATCAGGGAACTATGTTTTCCCTTCTCTCCATGTCATCTGCCTCTTAATATTATTTACAGTGTTAAACAATATTTCCCTGATCACTAGTGATTCTGCAGCAATCGCATTCATCCTTGCTATTATTTGTTTCATTTTGTAGATTTCTTCAGTGATAAATTCTTGCAAGTGACATATCTTCTCTTGAATTTTGCATGCCTGTTCATGGAAAGAATTCATGTCTTGTTTCTTATTATTCTCCAGCTCCACCTTTTCTGTCAGAGACTCCTTTTATTTAACTAGTTTAGCCATCTGAGCTTTCAACTCTTCAGCCTACTGATTTGTTGTCGATTCTTTTGTTTCTGATTCACTGATGCGGACTTCAAAGTCCCTTTTTTCACCTTCCATGATCATTAATTGTACAGTTAATGCCTCTTTCTCCATGTCCATATTCTGATAGTCATTCAGTAATCTATCATTTTCGGCTACTATAGAATCATGTTTCCTTTTTAGCTCTATTCCCTCTCCTCGCGCCTTTACTAAATTATCTTTCAATTTCAGCATTTTCTCCTTATTGTGCTCAATGTCATTCAAGATCTTATCGACCTTATCTACACTTGCTTGTGCAATTTCTATGCTCACCGATGCTGTGAACTTAGGGTCTTTGTGTGTGCCCTCCATGATAGTGCTTTCTTGGACAGTGACTATATCAGGATTGGAGCCCATCTTTAATCTTTTCTCTGACCTCCTTGTGATGGTTTTCCTACTTGAATAAAAAATTATTGTGTCCAATTTGGCCACTGTGTGTTGTTTGGATAGGGTAAAAGGTGTGAGCCAAAGCTCTATGAATGAGAGATGTCCTCCAGTGAGTGTGACTCCTGATACCCCTGATGAATCTATATCCATGTCCTGTATACTTGGGCCTCCAACTTGGGTTCTTTCAATTTCCACAACTTCCTTGGACTAATGTTCTTCTTCCTTTCTCCTTTGTTGTTTAGCTGCTTCCTTTTCTTCTCTTTCTCTTCTTTCCTCCTTCGCTGGTCTTTTGTCTTCTTTTTCCTTGTGCAACCTCTTGGCCTCCTTTTGAAACTTCTCGGCCTCCTCTCTTTCCTTCATTTTTGCTTCCTCCTTCAGCTTCCGTTCTTCTTCTGCTATTTGTATCCTTATGGCTTCTTCTAGTTGCTTCTGTAATTTTGCCTCCTTCTTCATGTTGGTAGCATGACTGGGGTTGACACCAGTTTTCTGAACAAACTGTTTCTTTAGATTAGTCATTCTACTCGCTCTTCGATACACCTCCTCATATTTAATGAAGTGATCTGTGTATTCGAAGATGATCTTGCATGCCGCGCAATGGTTAGAAACCTTTTTCCGGCTATCATTTCTTACAAAAATTTTCTCTCCAAAATGGAAAGCTTCTAAATCTTTTATGAAGGCTTCAACACCTTTCACCTTGGGAAATTCGTAGGCCCCAATTATGAATGGTACCGGTCAGTAGGAGGCCTTCTTATGCTCATTCAGATAACTTCCAATTCCATTAACAAAGACCTACCTCATGGCCTCCTTATGTACCACAAAATATGTTACATATTTGGGCATTAGAGATGGGGTTTTGGAACCCCCATACATTCTGATATAGGTTCCTTTGGATGAAAAGCAATAATACCCATACTCATGTATGACTTCCATAGCATTGTCAGATAGGAATTTTGGTTCCTCATTGAAAATTAACCAATACAGAAAAATGATCAACTCTTCATAGATGAGCTTCTAGTAGCTCGCAAATTTATGGTACCACAAGATCTGATAGGCCACATAGATGGGAGACTCATCCTGATTCCAGATATATCCCAATTTAGGGAATGGGTTCCTGACCACTATGCAGTCTATGAGATACGAGGACATGTATAACTCTTCTTTCTTCTGGGTTAATCCTCCTTGTGTTGCTTCTATTGTTCATGCCAGGCTGTCTGAGATGATATCTTCTTGGTTAAATACAGTGTTGTGGAAGGCTATATGATATATTAGGGGCAACCATTTAAGCTTTAAATGTTTCCATTCGCCATCCCGAAAATTCTGCTTATCATCAAAGTTATGATTCTGAATGGGGTTCTTAATCTCTAACTATCATACTCCCCACTTGTCTTCAGCCATAGTTGTTTCCCTGTGATTATCAGCTTCTTGGCATACTCAAATTGGTCCATGTTTACACCCTCTATCCAGCCTTCAGTCATCATGACCTTGGGTGGTGGTAGTTTGTACGTTGTCGTTATGTGACCCAGATTGAAAGAGGAAAATCCTTCCCCTTTTGTGTTTGAGATGATCCTTGTTCCAACATCCACATAAGGAAAGATCCATGTGATGACTTATGAGCAAGGAAATAGCTCTGGCAATGTGGATTCTTTGGTGAAGCCCGATTTCTTGATGTTTTTGTATAACATCATTTCTTCGAGAGATTCCTCAGGTACATTCTTATCTCGGATCATCTGATACAGTTCACCCCACTTGTATTCTAGGGTGATTCTTGTTGCTGCTTTGGTGTCTTCGAACATGGTTTCTGTCGGAATGTCAGCCACTACTTCTACATCTGAATCTGATTTTGTTGTCTTGGAGTTCCTCTTGGCACTCCTTCTTTGCATTTCCAAATCCTGATAAAACATGGAATCTAAGTGTAAGCAAGTTTAAATGCCAAAGAAATAGCAGTAAGAAACATATTGAAACATCTCTGTTAATATTGTTCATAGGAAAACGAAGTTAAGAAAAAATTACTTCCATGATACTGGATGCATCTCGGTTATGCTATGCTTCAATACAATAAACTAGTGTATAAAAGTCAATATGCAACTGAAAGTCCATGTGACATGATTTCAAAGATGTTTACCAATTATCTTCACTAACTAACTAACTAGCTACCATATTCGTATCACTCCAATAAATGGTGGGGAGTTTAATATCAGGTATGAATGCTTTCGGTGTATGAATAACTCTTCCCTAATTCACTATTTTGTGGGAGTAACACACTAAAGATTGGATGAATGAAGGATAACAAGCGACAAGCCTATGCGGGAAGTAAGGTATGGGGTTAAACTTTTTATTGGATAACCTCCTCTTGTGTTCACAAGCAAGAACGCAATGAGCAACCCTAAAAAACAATGTATGTGCAACACAATCCTTTTTCCCATAAGGCACCTGGTTTCGTGAGGTTCATGTCGGGCAGGAAGGTTACAGCTGTAAGTCAGAGAGTGCATAAATGATCTATTATCCATGGAAAGATAACACCCCACGTGTTTATGTCAACTGGAAAAGAATGAGGGCTGTCGAGTGGGTGCACCCGGATAGTAGGTATGGCCCAATTTCTCATCCGCACAGGAATAACCCTAGCCAAGTGAGGTGAAGGATACAATTTATAGGACTATCGGGGTGCAAGCACCAACCCTAAGCCCAACTGGGAAGAAAAAATCACCCGGTTTGCTAAAACAAATAATAAAACATAACAATGTGGACAAACAAATGTTTCACACAAAAGGCAAAGTTCCGAAAGAAGAATGTTGTTTCAAAATGAAAACAAGGGCATAATGTGGCCTACCTAGAAGTTGCAGAGTGGTCATTAGGACAAATGACACTAGGCATTGGACGTCCGGCGATTGGTAGAGACAAATCCACGAAAACGACATTTTGCAAAATGTTAAACAAATATGATTTTTTTCCTTTATATAACATTGGGAACCCTAGTCATTAATGCAAAAGGGAAATTTGGTGGGGTCATTAAATTACGGGGTCCATTTCGGTGCGAAAATTTCTTCCGTAAAGTATTGTCACCGATGTTTCAATGTGACTCGCCTATTCGCAGTGAAATGTGTTGGCGTCACTTGTCATTCTACGCCGATTTCGGCGTCTTTTGGCCCTTTTACGCCGAAGCACATCGAAGCTCTCTTCCTTATTTGCCGCAACGTTTTGGTGAAACTTCGTGTCTTTGGGCTACATCATGTCAGCGCTATTTCTCTATCTCCACCGATCCTTTTAGTTGGAGGATTTCTTGATTTTCTAGTGACGTGTTTCGGCGTAACTCACCTTCACACTGCGAAACGCATCGGGCCATTTTCCAGAGTTATGCTGATTTCTTTCTTCGTTGGGGCATGTTCAACGGCTATATTTATTTCACGCCGATGCATTTTGCCACAACTCTTGCTTTCACGATGAAATGTTCGGCGTGACTCATCAAGTTCCTCCAACCGGCGCAAAAAAAGTTTAGGTGTTTTCGTTGGAATGTATTTGAACGTTCCGACCGTTTTGGGGTAACTCATCGAGTTGCTCTGAAACAAGACTCTTTACCAAAGAAAAAAAATATTTCTCCGTCCGTTTTGGAGCCCTTCAGTGAGTTGCTTCGACCTTTTTGGCCGTACTCAACGAGTTTCTTTGACCATTTCGGTGAAAAACTCGAGTTATACTTAGCCCAAAAACTTGCTTTCTTCACTTGATTTTCTGGAAAACTTCTAAGTGACAAAGGTGGAATTTTCTAGGATGACCTAAAGTCTAAGTAGAATCTAAAAATAGAAGGAGGGGCCCTACAATTTTAAGAAAATTTTTGGATTAGGTTGCAGCAACAACAATTGGCGACTGGCTGGCAAACACAGGTCTTTAAACAATTTCTTTTGAAAACAAGAAGTGCTTGTATGTTATTGATCCTAAATGTAAAACAATTCCTTCATCGATTTTTTCAAGATTTTAAAGGACCAAAGTTCTATACAAGGAGGTAGTATTTCTTACATCATATTGGTCATTCATTTCAGTAGATAGGGTAACCTGGACTGGATTTATTGACTACTCTCCTGAGTCCATAATATGAAGTTCATTTTAGTTCTATCTTTCAGCTACCACTAAAGTGACTCCACAGGATTGTGACAAAATCAAACAAATGTATTTGTTTTTTCCTCATACCCATGCTATAAGCATTTCTTTTGATGCTTTCTTTTTGACGAAATTTTGTCATCCGAGTCGTTCCTTGATAACCATTTTCTGTCTTAAATCTTTGACATGGGTTCTTCCATCCATAATGTCCTTTTTTGTGAGTGAGAAAATTATTTGTTTGTAATATTCACAGACGGAGAATAACCTTTCTCAGCTTGTCATCTTGTGCGATCTTCTTGATTGAATATGTCTGTATTCAAAACCATTTCTTTGATGGAGATGAAACTTTTCAGAATTTTGACTATTCATTATAATCCTTTTGGCTTTTAATTTGTAGAATGGGATCACTTTAATTGACATACATATGTAATACCTGCTTCCTTTCCGTGGGTCCATTACAACAAGCTTCCTGAGATGGTTATTATGTGTGAATGGATGGAGCCCCGAGATAGTAATTTGGAATTCATGGGTCTTGGTTATTTCACAGGGTTTATAATGAGTCAACATGAACACGAAGCAGGTTTCCCTTTCTAAAACTGGGTAGCAATTAAAATCATAAATGCCAATGTTATACAAAAGAATTAATTTTCTATAAACTCATTTTCATCTTCTGGTGATGACCTTGAGATTGTTTAGATTCCTATATTTCCCCATGTCAAATGTCGAGCTGGGATTTATTTGAAATTGTCGGAGATATGGATCTAGCTAAACTAGCTTACCTATCTATGCAAAACAATAATATATCAACAATAAGTACAAAAAAGAGAACAAGAGATAAGAGTACACCAAATATATGTGGTTCACCCAATTGGGCTACGTCCATGGGAAGGTAGTCTTTTATTATCTCCAGAATATCTCCCTCAAGCTTACAAGAGAGCAATGCCAATAACCCCAATACAATATAGCAATACTTGTGTGAATAAGTAAAGATCATGTGTGAGTGATGTGACTCCCTTGACTCTATTATATACTAAGAGATGAGGAAGAATTACTCTCACATATTACATGTGGGATAATATAATTCTCCATAATAACATCTCTTTATATAGTAATGGATATCAAGAGTATATTTTACCATAATGAATATGGGATATAATGTATTAATCTTTTACATAAGATTGTGGATATCTTCCAACATAATACAAAGACATTATTACGTTCCAAGGAATATAAAATATTCCAACAGTCCCCCTTAATAATTGCTGGGAGAAAGGCCCACTAAAAAAGGAAGGAAGGAGTCATTATTGCTCCTGCTTGATGACAACTTCCATCATCCCAAGTAAGGAACAAAGATGCACATACTTCGCTGTTGTTAAGTATTTGGTGAAGATATCAGCTTCCTACTGCTATGTAGGACAATACTCAAGAGAAAGAACACCATCTGCAATGAGACCTCGAATGTAATGAGCATCAAGATCGAGATGCTTTGTCTTGGAGTGATATACCGGATTATAAGCAAGCTGAATTGCACCCTGATTGTCGCACTTCAACATGGTGGGTGATTTTGGAACTAGACCAAGCTTAGTGAGAACATGCCGTAACCAAATTGTTTCTTTTGTTGCTTCTTTGGCTGCTATATACTCTACTTCACATGAAGATAAAGAAAGAGTCTTAACATTTTTGTTGGACCAAGAAATTGGACCTGAACCAAGTCGAAATATATAACCCGCAGTTGACTATCGATTAGAAATGTCACCTGCCTAGTCAGAATCTGTATAACCAGAAAGTGAAACTATAGTACTGCTCGAATAAAAAACACCATAGTACAATGTCCCCTTTAAATATCTCATAATTCTCTTTGTTGCTTGCAAATGAATTTCATGAGGTTGCTGCATGAACCGTGAAAGCATACTAACGGCGAAAGAGTGATCTGGTCTGCTGTGAGTTAAATATATCAAACTTCCGACTAGCTGACGATAAAGAGTAGCATCAACAAGAGGAGTAGTACACTCAACATTTAACTTTACATTGGACTGAAAAGGAGTAGGAGTAGGTTTACAATCACTCATGTGGAAATGAGCCAATAAATATGTAGCAGACTTCGGTTGAGAGAGAAAAATACCATCTTCTGAATGCCAAATTTAAAGACCCAAGAAATAGTGTAATATACCGAGACCAATCATTTCAAAATGCTTTTGAAGGTCACTTTTCATACTTTGAATGAGCACAGGTTGGCTTCCAGTGATAATAAGATCATCCACATTAAAAACAATAACAATGATATTATCGTCAACATGCTTAACATACAGGTTAGGATCAGATATACAACACTTGAAACCATTATTCAAGAAATATGTATCAATTTTATCATACCAAGCCCTAGGTGCTTGTTTAAGACCATATAAAGACTTGTGTAATTTATATACTAAACTTGATGATTCAGCATTAATAAAACCAGGAGGCTGTTGCATATAATTGTCTTCATTAAGATCACCATTTAAAAATGCACTTTTAACATCCATTTGGTGTATTTTCCCATTTATAAGATTCAACAATAGATAAAATGGTTCTTATTGTATTCATTTTAGCAACATGAGCAAAAGTTTCATTATAATCTATACCTTCAAGTTGATTAAAACCTTTTGCAACTAATCTAGCTTTATACTTTTCAATCTGTCCTTTTGTAGTAAATTTAGTTTTATAAACCCTTTTACAACCAACTAAATTCTTTCCTAAAGGAAGAGGAACATGAGACCAAGTATTGTTCTTCATAAGAGAATCATACTCAACAGACATAGCTTGTTTCCAATGAGGTTTACCATTAGCTTGAGCATAAGAGGTAGGGTCATCTGTGGCCAAAAATTTGGTCATAAGAGCAAAGTTAGATCTAGTTCTACGACTATCGGAAGGGATTCCGATATCACTTCCTGCAGATTCAAGAGTTTTCTGGGCCCAAACAGGAAGGTTAGAAGGGACAGATGTCACTTCAGGAGCTTCGAGACATTCAGGTGGAATACTTGAAGAAGAAGAAGAAGAAGAAGGTGAACTAATATCAGTCATAGAACTGGAAGGAGTAATGGAGATAGGATTAATAGATGATAAGGGAATATTGATAGTAACATGAGGTTCAACAGACTTAGGTGGTGGAGAGACTTCAATAAATTGAACATCTCTTCTAATGATGACACTTTGATTAGAAGGATCAAACAACCTATAAGCCTTAGAATCCTCAGAATAACCAATGAATACATATTTGTGAGACTTGGCTTCTAACTTTTTACGTTTTTCATCAGGAATATGAGCCCAACATTCACAACCAAACACTTTAAAGTTACTAATATCTCATTTCTTACCATTCCATTTTTCCTTAGGGGTAACTTGCTTAACAAATTTTTTAGGAACTCTATTTAAAATAAATTTATCACAACTTATGGCTTCGGCCCAAAAATTCTTATGTAATCCTTTAGAATAAAGCATACATCTAGCCATTTCAACTAAAGTTCTGTTTTTCCTTTCAACGACACCATTTTGTTGAGGTGTGTAAGGAATAGTCTTTTGATGTTGAATTCCATGTTTAGATAAAAATACTTTAAATTATTTCTTAATGAATTCCCCCCCATTATCATTTCTTAAAGTCTTAATCTTGTTACCAGATTCATTTTCAACCAAGGATTTAAATATCTGAAATTTAGAAAAAGTATCACTTTTATTGTTCAAGAAATAAACCCATGATTTTCTACTAAAGTCATTAATAAAGGTAATAAAATAGACTGCATGTGATATATAAGGAACTTCAAGAGGACCAAAAATGTCACTATGAATTAATTGCAAAGGTTCTTTAGCATGCCAAGCTTTACCTTTATCAAACGTTTCTCTATGATGTTTACCAAGAACACAACCTTCACAAACACCTTTAGTAGACAAAATATTAGGAAATCCAAGTACCATTTTAGTTAACATTTTCATTTTACCATAATTCAAATGACCTAATATTTCATGCCATAATTTGCTTAGTTCATCAGCATGAGCAACATAGGAATAAAAAGGTTGTCTTTTAGTTGAAGTAAAACCAACAAATTTATATAAACCAGCAGTATGATCAATAGGGCCAGAAGAGAATACTTTGAAATTTTGATTGATATATTTAAGAACATATCTATCAAGCCAAGCTTCAAATTTAAATCCTTTTTGACATGCACGATAAATAGAAAGCAAATTGATAGGCATATTTTCAACATGAAAAACATCCTCCAATTGACCATTAGCAACATTAACATTACCAGAATCAATTACGGAAAGTTGTTTACCATCACTGATAGATACTTTCTGAGATGTTTTATTATTATTGTCATAAGATGTAAATAAAGAAGCACTACCAATCATATGTTTAGAAGCACTAGAATCCATTATCCATTCCACATTAGAAGACTAATTACTAGAAGAAACAACAAAAGCACACAAAGCTACATGTGATTCATCAGAACCAAACTTTTTAGCTTTAGCTTTTAAATGTTTCAATTTAAAGCAATTATTTTCAGGATGGTTAGTTTTACTACAATGTTTACAACGTGGATACACTTTCGTCATCTTACTATTGTCATGATGTGCATTAGAAGCATTACCAAAGTTATTAGTAGGATTTGAAGTATGTGAATTAGAACCTTTAACATTATTAAAACTTCTCTTAGGATTCTTATTATGTGCCATAAGAGCCTTATTAGGTGTACGTTGTCCTTAAACAATTAACATTTCTTTCTCATTTATCAATCCTTTACAAAAATCATCAAAAGTAGGTTTCATGGTATTTGAAGACAATTCAAGAGCTCTATTCCTAGTTTGAATGAACATATCAAAACAAGATGGAAATTTTTGTTCTACAAGAATTATAAGAGCAGTGTCTGTTTTCTTGTAATCTTTACCAAAATTATTTAATTTTTCATTTAAGGTTTTCACTTTAGCAAGATATAATTCTACTCTTTCAAAGTTAGTAGGATCTAGCTCAAAAATATTCTTTTCAAGGTAATAAGCAGAAATATCATTAGATCTATCAAATAAAGAAGCGAGAATTTTCCATACCTCAACGGGACTGTCTTCTGCCTCTATACTTACCTGAAGACTATCTGAAACTGTTTGACCAATGAGCCCTCTTGCTTGATCACATTTATCTTCCCATATAGCCAAAGCTTGAGCATCAACAGGTTTTGGCTGTTCACCATTAACTATCCTCCATAGATTCTCACTCCTAAGAACATCAATCATTTTTATCTTCCATGCAATATAGTTAGGACCAATAAGTTCAGGAACAAAAGCTACTTCTGAAGTCATAATGATAGAAATATTGACAAGAAACCCAAATGCTAGAAATGACAAGAGAAAGAAAGTGAATAACATAAAACTGATATACTTTACCGTACTGATATGAATCTGCAGAAACAAAGTTAGAAAAAAAGTAAAGGAAAATAAATTTTTACTTACAACCTTATTATAGGTCAAATCTGCACTTCTCTATCCATGATCACATTGCTCCGTCGATCACAGAAAAGGACACTAAGGATTGAAGAGCTAGATTGACCTGGATGACTTGCTGCTAGAAGTACACTCTTTAGCTGAAAATCTTGCAGTTTCTACTGATTTTACCACATGTATGCCCCTCTCTGTATAGCAAACCAGTGTACACCTTGGAAAAATACTACTTTCCTCAAGGACAACCAACATACATCTCCCAAAATGTTGTAAACGCATGTTGTAAAACATAGAAGTGGCTTACTGTACGCTACTCTTATTGTATGAAAGCCGCATACATCTTCAGATGAAATCAAAAAATATATTAAGATTACGAATTGGGATTAGTTGAAGTTGGTTCTGCAACTTCCTGAATCTCCCAATTCAACCACCTCTCGATCTAAACTGCCTACCTTGTCCCATAAATACAAGGAGGATCCATGAGAGGGGTTAGACATAGACATAAATAGAGAAAGAATTCTTTGAGTACTGTTACGTTGGAGGAATCCCTAATTCAGAGTGAAGATCAGGAGCCTAGGATCTGATTGCAGAAGCATCACTACACATGAGGTATATTGTACTGATTCATGTTTCTTTGACACTAAAAAGGTCGAAACACCCTTCTTGTCCCAAATCGAATGTCTACTAGATTGTATATTCATTTGGATTAACATCTTATTATATTTGATGATTCAGTTGTGTATGCTTTCATCATATTTATTATATCCAAGATACGTTGAGGAAGGTATCTTTTGTATTGCAGGTTCGTCAAGCAGAAGATCAAGTGGGAGTTCAAGCGAGAGACCAAGTGCAAGCTAGGATCAACCGTTGATAAGAGGTATTTCTATTAATCTCGATCTCTTTCTGTTGTAGGAACTGTATGTAATATAATCAATGCGTTTACCTGTCAATCCCTCCCTAAGTTGGTAGTGTCCGCTCTTTGCTAAAGGTTAAAATCCTGAACAACAGATTGACGACTCCACTGGGGAGTAACCGTTAGGTTTTTCTGCTCTAGGAAACATAGTTAGGATTTTCTTCCAACCCATTTTTCAATGTTTTTTATTGTCTGAGAGGTCTTTGTTACCTATTCTTCTTTGCTTGATTCATTTCAGTTGGCTGTTGCAAAGCCTGTTTGTGCCCTTCTGAGGCATGTACACTGGTCTTCCCTACATACAGTAGCATTTGTTACCTTATGAACACACCTCCTTACACTGCACAACATTGTACCTTTTCTAATGTATGCTGGTTTCTACACTACATAGTTGTGTATTTTCCTGTAGTGTTTCATTTTCTGTTAGGGTGTGAGTTCCAGTGGTTTGGTTTCTTTTCCAACCTATTGCTTTGCCTTCCTGATTGACCCCTAAGACTTTGTAAGTCTCTTTTGAGTCTTGTAAGCCTCTCCGATGTCTTTTAGTGTGCTTTTGCTTGCTTGAGTACTTTTTAAGTGTCTTCATTACTTTCTATCCCTTTTTGAAGTTCGTGCACTATTTTCTTTTGGACATAGCTACACACTCTTTCCCTAGTTGCTTGTTACAGTCATACAAACCTGTGTTCTTAACATTTGTTGTTAGTGGCAACTTTATCATGCTTCCACACTCTCTTATCCTTTTCATTAGGGTTTGATCTAGTTTGAAGTCTTAGGGTTGCTTTGAAAGGTTGCTTGGTTTAGATACTTTCTCATTATCTTATTAGTTCAATCCAAGTGAGTCATTTCTTTCTAGTCATCTTTCTTTCAAGTCCGTGTGTTTG
The DNA here is from genome assembly GCA_027924585.1 of Larix kaempferi. Taxonomy (NCBI): domain Eukaryota; kingdom Viridiplantae; phylum Streptophyta; class Pinopsida; order Pinales; family Pinaceae; genus Larix; species Larix kaempferi. The sequence goes on along the minus strand of BSBM01000951.1, from coordinate 6,577,409 downwards.
GTAAGGTCACTTTTGGTTCGCTTTCTTACTTCTTTGCTTGGCTTAGTGTTTTCTTAGGGTTTGATGCTTAGGAGCAACCTTTTAGGTCTGCCTTTCCGCTTAAGAGTGTCTCTTTTCCTTGTTTCTTTTGCACTTTGTTTCCAAGCCAAAAAAATTTCTTTTGAAAAAACTTGGTAGGTTAAGTCTTCCTCGAGTCATTTGATTCATTTGTTTTGAGCCATTTAAGTGTTTTGTCTTACTCGCACTTTACATTTAGGTCTTTCTTCCTCTTTTACAAGTTCTCTTTCTTTTACAATTATCAGAAAAACACAAAAAGTGTTTTAAGAAGTTTAGTAGTGAGATCTATCTTTGTTTTGAAGTAGCACAGTTTGCTTTGAAATATCAAAAGAAAATTAAAAAGATAATTTGATTTAGGTTTGCTTAGGTTTCAAGTTTTTGAAAGAATCATAAACGAAAAGAGAAAAATTTTGTGAATTTGAAAGCATTGCGTTACTTGCACTTTATGATCCGGATTTTATGAGCAGAACGAAATGAATACAGATTATTATCAGATGCTTAACACAAAATAACAGAGATACAGTAAAACTGGTTTTCTATTCAATAAGGAAATAAGCTGGAACTGTAAAATGCAGCGGAAAACAAGCTTGCTGGAATGGTGGCGGCTTATCTCTGAGAAGAGATGTGACGGCTGCTCTCATTTCGCAAGAAGATGGTTACAATGAGGCTCTCAAGGCCTTTTACAACAAACAGGAATGTCAAAAACCCTAGACATTCAAAAACCTAACCCTAGGAGATGAAGCGCCAAAAGTCATGTGGGCCCCCTTTGGGTAAGTTCGTACATCAACTTCCCGGGGTCGTAACTTTTGCATACGATCTCCATTTGGGGTGCTCGGTAGCCCGTTGGAAAGGTCTACCCGAGATTTACAACTTTCGACTGGGGCCAAATGTTTGGCCCCCCAAATTTCCAAAAAAGGTCGTTTAGGGCCTCAAAATGGCCCCGGAAGTTCAGGACCCGAAAAACTGCTAAAAATAGTACAATACCAAAATTGCCATAAAACTGTTTTGAGCCAGTTGGAAAGGTGGGTGGCCACCAATATCCACCTGGATCAATCCTCCCTCCTTAGGAAGCAATGGTCTCCATTGCGTTGAGTTCCCCCATCAGATGAGGAAATTTCTGCTGAATTTGGCCTTGGGTGAGCCACTTGCCTTGGTGCAGGAGCTTCCCTGCTTTGACAACTCGATAAAGCTGGATCCTTTGATGTCGAGTGCCCTTGATCTGTGTGTCTGCAATATGATCACTGGATGCTTGTTGTAGGCAGTCAGGGTTGAGCTCTGTTGGTGTCAACTTCTCTGCTATCTCTGAGGTGTCTAATAGTGGTGGGAAATATGGCCGAAGGAGAGCCACGTTGAAGACTGGATGCAGACCCAGGAAGGGGGGAATGTTGAGCTCAAAAGCATTGTCACCCACCGCCTTGGTGATGGTGTACGGCCCATAACGGAGTGGGCGAAGCTTTCGATGGGGCCCTGTAAGGCGTTCTTTCTGCAAATGCAACCAAACTTTGTCGCCCACCTGAAACTTATGTGGCACCCGATGTTGATCATGGCGCTGCTTGTACTTGGCATTAGACTTTTGTAGAATATCCTGAACCTGTTGGCGGATATGCTGGATCCGTTCAATGAACCGGGAGGCTTTGTCAGCTTCTGGGGACGAGTCGGCCGAGGTGCTCGCAAGGGGAAGTGCAACATCCATGGGGCCCAATGGTTGGAATCCCAACCCCACCTGAAAGGGGCTGTGGCCAGTTGAGCTATGCAAGGCTCGGTTGTAGCTATGTTGGACATAGGGGAGACTCTCATCCCATGTGCGGGGGTGTGTTGAATTGTACATGCGCAGGATATGTACGACCATCCGGTTGACGACCTCCGTTTGTCCATCGGTCTGGGGGTGGAAGGCAGTGGATTTGGTGAGCTTGGTATCCAGCAGTGACCAGAGGCTTGACCAGAATGAGCTGAGGAACCGACTGTCACGGTCTGAGACAATGGTCTGTGGGATCCCAAAATGTACCCATACTCGTTCAAAGAAGAGCTTGGCAGTGGCTTCTGCTGTGATGTTCTTCTTGCAAGCGGCTAGAATCGCCATCTTGGAAAAGCGATCAACAACCACGAAAACACAGTCGTTTCCCCTCTTGGTGGACGGGAGGCCCGACATGTAGTCCATTGAGATGGATTCCCACGGCCTGTCAGGAGTAGGCAGAGGGGTGTATAGGCCTTGTTTCTTAGTGGCCGGTTTGGCAATAGCGCAAGCGGTGCAGGACCTGATATACTTGCGGACATCCTGTCGAAGTTTCGGCCAGTAGAAATGTTTCTGCAACACTGCCATTGTCTTTTCGACGCCAAAGTGTCCTGCCACCCGACTATAGTGAGCTTCCCAAATCAGCTTCGCACGCTCGCTTGATGGAACGCAGAGATGGCCCAGATGACACAACAACCCGTCCTGAAGATGGAAATTAGCAACCACTGAGTTGGTGCCCAACATTTGATAGGTGGCAGAGAAGTCAGGGTCTGTCTCGTAGAGGTGAGGCCATCTGGAGGTCTCGTGGCCACAAGAGTCTAGCACCGTGGTAAGTGCCGCGACTGGAGGTCGACTGAGGCAGTCAGCAACTCGGTTGGTACTCCCTGTTTTATATTTGATGTTGAGGTGGAACTGCTGTAAATATGTTGACCACTTCTGATGGCGGTCATTCTGCAACTTTCCCTGGGTCTGCATGAACTGTAGTGGCTTGTGATCAGTGTGGATGACTGTCTCCTTCCCAAGAATGTAATGTCTCCACTGGCGGCAGGCTTGTACAATGGAGTACATTTCTTTGTCATAGGTAGGGTACTTGCGAACAGCATCTGATAGTGTCTCACTATGATATGCCACGGGGTGGCCGTGTTGAGTGAGAACGGCACCCACAGCATAATCTGAAGCATCTGTCTTGATCTCAAAGGGATGTTGCAGGTTCGGTAATGAGAGTACCGGCGATGAGCACAAACGCTTCTTCAAGTCATCGAAGGCTTGTTGTTGGGACAGGCCCCACACAAATTTTTCCTTACCACCACCCCTGGTCACTTGGCTGAGGGCCCATGCGATATGAGAGAATCCCAGCACGAACCGGCGATAGAAATTGGCGAGGCCCAAGAAGCTCCGAAGTTCAGTGATTGTGGTTGGTGCTGGCCAGTCACGGATGACCTGGATCTTGGCTGGATCCACATGCACACCATGTCGATCAACGATGTAGCCTAAGTAATGGAACCTGTCCATGCCGAAGGAGCATTTTTCCAAGTTTGCATATAGTTTGTGCTTCCGCAGGGTGTGCAGAACCTGCTGAATATGCTGCAAGTGTTCCTCCCAAGTCTTGCTGTAGATGAGGATGTCATCCAGATACACCACTACAAACTTGTTGGTGAAAGGTCGTAGGATATCGTCCATCATCCTCATAAAAGTTGCTGGAGCATTTGTCAAACCAAAAGGCATGACCAGCCATTCAAAAAGACCTTCTTTTGACTTGAAGGCAGTCTTCCATACATCTGTCTGTTCTATTGGGACCTGGTGGTAGCCCGACTTCAGATCAATCTTACTGAAGTATTTGGCCCCCGTGAGCTGATCAAGGAGGTCGTCGATTCGGGGAATCGGGTACTGGTTACGGACTGTGATTTTATTCAGGGCCCAGTAATCAATGCAGAGTCGCCAGGTCCCATCTTTCTTCTGCACCAGCACGATTGGGCTCCCACAAGGTGATGAACTGGGACGGATGTGCCCCTTGTGGAGTAATTCTTGGATCTGCCTCTTGATCTCCTCATTTTCCAACAGAGAGCGGCGATAGACTGGCCCATTGGGTAGCGGTGCGCCTGGGGTCAGATCGATGGGATGCTTGACCTGGCAGTGCAGAGGTACCCCGGTCGGAGAGGAGAAGATATATGAGTATCCTTCCACCACCTTATCCACTTGCTTCTGTTGTGTGGATAGATCGGTCGTAGAGGCCCGAGATGTGGCTGCGATCTTTCTTTCACTCTGAGAGCGAATCACGAAGAAGACAAATTTCCCGGTCTGAGAGATGACCTTCCTGCATTGCTTGGCAGAGATCAAGGAAATAGTACTAGGAGGGATTGCCTCGGGTATCCTGTACAATTTCATGTTCAAAGAAATAATAACACTACGAGGCCTGGACTCATATATAGCATGACGTTTCCATAAATAAGGTTGGCCCAAAAGAACATCTGAAACTTCGAGAGGAGCAACATCACACAATACCTCGTCCTTGAAGGGCTTGATGCCGTATGGCAGTCGGCACTGTTGGCTGACGCGGAGATCGCTTCCTTTGCGGAGCCATCCAATGGTGTAGGGTTGTGGGTGCGGCGTTGTTGGTAGGGCCAAGCGCTTGACGACCTCTACTGAGATGAGATTCTTCTGGCTACCGCTATCAACGATGAAATGCAGTGGGGTGCCTTTTACCCACATCTGTGAATGGAAGAGGCGTTCTCCTTCTTCTGGCTCGTCTGGTTCATCAGGCTGGAGTTTGGTGGTGGCAACGGTGGCGCTGGGTTCCGCGTCAATGATCCGTCTTCCCCTTTCTGGTTCGGACTCAGAGTCAGAACCCGCATCTGAGTCAGATGCTTTCACTTCGGCCACCAGCGACTGCTTTGAGCGGCAATCAGCAGTGTTATGCCAAGGGCTCTTATGGAAGTCGCACCACTTCCCGGTATCTTTCTTTGTTTTTCCAGTGTCCTTCTTTGCTTGCGGCTTGGATTGGTTGTCCTGATGCTGTCCATCTTTGCTCTGTCCTTTATTCTGTGGGTTGGGGCTGCCCTTTCCTGTCTTTTGCTGTGAAGGGTTCCCAGGCCCGAATTGCCGTGTCTTTTGTTTGAGCTTCTGCTCGATTTTGATAGCATATCGGTAGGCCGCGCCCAAGGAAGAGATGTCCAGAAATTCCATTTCGGTCTGGATGTATCTATGCAAACCACCGCGATACTTGAGCACCAGATGTCGCTCTGAATCTTTGATACCCAGCTTGGTGCGCAAGGTATGGAAGATATTTGTGAACTCTGGCACTGCTTGGTCTCTTTCTTGTCGCAGTGTGGTCCATTTGGTATACAAATCGTCATAACTTCCAACAGGGTAGTATTGTTCCTTAATAGCATCCCTGAAGGATTCCCAGGTGGCCGTGACTGAAAATAATGAGCCTTCTTCTGTGTCCTTTTTCTTGCAGAATGTTTCCCACCAATCTTTGACATGGGGAACGGCTTTGAGGAGCGCAAAAGTAATCTTTTCTTTATTCGAAAAGTTATGGACAGAAAAATACCCTTCTAGTAGATTCAACCACTTATCTACAGCATCTGCGTCTATCTGTCCTTCAAATATAGGGATATCAAAGTTGATTTGTACCTTGAAGGGGGCGGTGCCTCCGCTCGAGGAAGATGCGTCGCTTGTTGGTAGTCGCCGAAGGATTTGCGCGAAATTATCCATCATCTCGTTCCTCTGCTGCGTGAGGGCTTCCTCAAGCAACATTTTGATAGGATCTCCTGTCCCGTCATCTTTCTTTTCTCCTGCCATGAGAGGTCGCTTGGGCGTGCGAGAGCTTTTGTCCTCAAGAGAAACAAGCTCGAGACCCAATTCTTTGTACCCTGACCTCGTTGGGGACATGCATTAAGACGACAAGGAGCAGACCGCTCTGATACCACTGATCCGGATTTTATGAGCAGAACGAAATGAATACAGATTATTATCAGATGCTTAACACAAAATAACAGAGATATAGTAAAACTGGTTTTCTATTCAATAAGGAAATAAGCTGGAACTGTAAAATGCAGCGGAAAACAAGCTTGCTGGAATGGTGGCGGCTTATCTCTGAGAAGAGATGTGACGGCTGCTCTCATTTCCCAAGAAGATGGTTACAATGAGGCTCTCAAGGCCTTTTACAACAAACAGGAATGTCAAAAACCCTAGACATTCAAAAACCTAACCCTAGGAGATGAAGCGCCAAAAGTCATGTGGGCCCCGTTTGGGTAAGTTCGTACATCAACTTCCCGGGGTCGTAACTTTTGCATACGATCTCCATTTGGGGTGCTCGGTAGCCCATTGGAAAGGTCTATCCGAGATTTACAACTTTCGACTAGGGCCAAATGTATGCCGGAGGCAGCCATTTGGCCCCCCAAATTGCCAAAAAAGGTCGTTTAGGGCCTCAAAATGGCCCCGGAAGTTCAGGACCCGAAAAACTGCTAAAAATAGTACAATACCAAAATTGCCATAAAACTGTTTTGAGCCAGTTGGAAAGGTGGGTGGCCACCAATATCCACCTGGATCACTTTACTTTCATAACAAACCATTCCACACACCGCACTACAGCCTGTGAGTAATAAACAACCCTTAAAAAGAAAAGTATTAATAAAATTTACTAGCAACATTTTTCTTTTTAGGTATACACGACATCAACTAGCTTAGGCTAGAGTTTTGGACTTAAATCACCTGAAACGATCTAAAACTGGCTTCATTACTCAACAATCGTAATATGACTTTCATTTAGGTAAATCCATCTCTATCAAATAGTCCTGGGATGCTATACTCAAACCAGAGTTAAGCACGAGGCCGTGGGAGATTAGAATTGTTGAGGATATCCCCTCACTTTCCTCTCGAGTCCTCGACCATAAACCAGAGTTAACCATGAGGCCGTGGGAGATTGGAATTGTTAGGATTTGCTGATGGCACTAGTCGCCACACCCGACAGGGGGTGCAGGGTAAGTGCAAAGTGCTGGAAAGGGTTCCAAGGCACACAATAGGGGATGAAAACCTAGCCAAATTCTTCAGTTAACCCTACACAAGAGTTACCCTATCCTCGAGCTGTTTGGTGTGGTAATCACCCACGGATATTCGGCCTCCGCTGGAACTCTAAGAGTAAAAGGTTTGATCTTTCAAAGATCAGTTTTCCTATTAAGGAAAACAGAGTGTGATAGCTGGTTAACAAACCTAACCTAACCTACCTAAGGAAAGAAAATCTATCCTAATTCAGATCTAACCTAAAAAGGAAAGTTGATATTGTGCAGATCAGGTTTGAAATGTGATCGACAAGTATTAGATACCTTAAACAGAAATGTCTTTGGGTTCTTCCACTTGTAGCTCTAAGGATCATCAATCAATAAAAATTAAGAGACAATTCTTCAATGTGCTTTAAGCCTATTCAAACAACTAATCTGTAATCATTGTGTTAATTGAAAAATTAACAATTGATTATAGATATTTAATCGCATCGAATCATTTGCAGAAATATAAATATGAGAATCGTTCAATTAAAGAAATTTAATAGGACAATTCAGAACATGAGTCATAATTACAAAAAAATCAATATGAAAGACCATGTACATCAATAAGTAACCTGTAATAGATTGAATGCATAACTGATGACAATTTGAAACATTTAACTCAGCGATTCTCAAAGAAATTTGAAGAACTCAAGAAGGTGGAGAAAAGATAACTTTACTGCATATAAAAGTCTTGTACAAAAATTACAATGGCTCGAATAGACAGAGCACCTTCAGTCCATACTCCTACTGAATCAAAATTCCAAAATTCCCCACCTCTTGCTAAGGGAAACATTCCTCCTTAAATACTAAATTTAAATCAGAGTTCTAAAAGGAGGGATTCTACAAAACAGGGATTACAAAATCAGATCTAATTTAAAGATCCAGAAAATCCTTCCATTTTTCATAAATATCTAACAGCTGATCTATATTTGGAAAAACAACTGATTCAAGGGACAACTGATCATTGCATGCATTGTTCTCCATATCATGCTTTGCTAACTTATGCCAAATATGCAAGTACATGAGAATCCTCCCTTCCATGATGACCCGTTCTTTAACCAAATGATCCACATCTTGGATGTTGATTTGTTCCAAGTCCCGAATCTTCTATCCAAATTCTTCACAACTGTTGTCAAGGTCTTCAAGCTTGCACTTTGGTGGGAGAGCCTCTAGAAAATTATTCATGAGTGGCAATCCTAAGTCATTCAAGATATTATCAGTGGCATACCATCATCTAGTGCAGGTGTCTTGTGACTTAGTAATGATTTCCTCAGCTGATTCATTCAAATCAAGCCACGAGTTCAGGGATGCCTTAACTTTCTTCATCTCGAAAGTATTAAGGATTGGGATGTCCTCTAGAACATTCTTGATATACAATTTCAATTGAACAATTTCATCTTCATCTTTACAAGCTTGGATCCTTTTTTCCTTCTGTTCCTCAAGAGTAGAAGACATCTTAGAAAAATTAATGAAATTTTCCCTGATTTCGTCTAAGGCAATATATAACTTCTTCAGTAATTCATTCTCACTCTGATTCACTTCAAGAGTTAGGTTTTTGAGGTCCAAGGGTGTGAACTTGAGAACACTGGAGGAAGCTGCACTTGCAGTTGCATCTTACATCTTCTTTTCTAAAGAGGCTATCTTTACAAGACCAACAGAATGTTGAGACTGCAAAAGGTTAAATTCAGTAAGAAGAGTAGCATTCTTTTGTTCCAGATCCTATACTTTGTCTGCCCAAGTTTTCCCGAGGTCATCCACATCAACAGAGTTTTTTTCCCTTATTTTAACTAATTCTTCTTTCAGGTTTCTGATTTCTTCCTCCCTGATGTCAACTTCTTTATCCAAGACCTGGACTAAATCCCAGTTAGCAGTGGCAAAATCCCCTAAGGCTGCTGCTATTTCAACTGCTTCAATTCTTGGATTATTAGTTATGGGAGCCCATATCACCTAATCTGGCTCATGTGCTTCTAAGCCACCTTAGACTTGACCCCTTTTCCTGCTTCTTTTAACCACTTCCTTGTCAACTTGATTATAGAAATAATTTCCAAGAGGAACCACATCTGTATCTGTGTACTCAGTAATGGATAGTGCGGGAACAGAAGTGACACCAACAGTGGAAATCAAAGAAGGTGTCTGTGTGACAGCAGAAGTAGGGAGAGGTAAAGTAACTTGAGTGGAGGCTAGAGATGTAATACTAATTTCAGGAGCTGACACAAATTTGTCTGGGGAGGGTAATGAGACAGAGATTTCAGAAATAAGAACCAGAACATGACTACTAACTTCTGGGAGTGGAAGTGGACTTTGTGCTTTGCTAGGTGAAGGTGGAGGAGAAGGCTTAGAAGATGCATCGATGGAGGTTATTAACGAATCAACTATAGATGACTACAGAGGGACATCCAAAGGATGGACTTCTGCAATAGCAGGGGGTGAACTGGATAAAGGAACTGAGTACTTTGGCGATGTAGTAGTGGTGTTGCTGAGGGTATCATACAAATGGGATAATGAAAATGGAAGTGTTTCTCCTAGAGGCACAGTAGAATTTGCTTCACAGATGGCAACACAATTGCTGATGATGTGATACCAGGGGCAACATTAAGTTCCAACACTGATTATTCAGGGAAAGACTGGTCCATATCAATATTGTCCAACAATTCAGTGTCATTTTTAGCATCTCCAGTGACCTCTTCCACTACTGGTACTGGAGAAGGTGGAGTTATTTCTTCATCACAGTCGATCACATCTACAGTAGAAACTTGTGATGAGGAAGGCATGACCTTCTGTCTCTTAGCTGGATTAGCCTTGGTTATGATCAATTCATCATCTTCTAGAGTATCTGGAGTAGGGAGGTGATCATCCAGTGTACCCAGTGGCTGAATTTTATCCGCAGGCCTTCGAGGTTTTAGCAACTGAGTCTGTAACATTGATGACAGCTGCGCCATTTGCTGTTGGGATTCATGGGATGTCTGCAGCATGAGTTTAGCTTCTTCCTTAGGTTTCTTTTTAGATATTTCCCCTTTAATAGCTTTACCTTTTTCTTCATCATGACTGGTGACCAAAGGAGGATTGGTAGCCTTCTGAGCTTCTTTCTCTTCCCTGTCCTTTCTTGCTTTTTCAACAAGATTCATCTGCATGGCCCTGTAGCTTAAGATCCCGTGCTTTAGTTGCTTATGATACTGTAGAATATCATATTGTCTTTAAGGGTCCTTTACTTTGGTCAAGACTTGAGAAAAGGTGTCTACCCCTTGGTATATGGAATCATCGGGGATTGTTTCATGTGTGTAGTCCATCTTCTTGTGAACTTGCTTTAGGTGTGCATCCAAAAACTTCTTGGGGTCATGTTTCCTTTTCGGGGCAACACCTAATCTTAGAGCAGCTATCTAATCACCTAGAACTGTAGCCCAGGTTGAAGTTGGGATGACCAATTGAACCAGATTCAGTGCAAACTTAGGCCAATTCTTCTTCTTAGGTCCCATGAGTTTTCGATACATACCATTAATGACAGCCTGAAAGGAAACCTCTTGTATTACCATCCTATTTGGGAATTTTCTCGACAAGAAATGAACTGTTTCACTTCCCCAGATTCTGATGTATGTGAAGTACTCGCCTACATACCAATCGCCCATTGTGTTGATAAAACCTTTAGCATCTTCTGAGAATGCAGGTGGCTACTGCTGGAAGATCTTGAAATAAATGGTACCCACAAAACAATCACAAATTTCATATATCAAAGGTACAAATGTTCCCTCCCAAAGTACCGAATGGTAAATATGTACAGGTGGATCTGAAGGAGTCCAATGCCAACCCAATTTGGGATACTGGAACTTCGAATAGAAAACGTCCAAAACATATGCTGATAGGAATAAGGGTGGTTTCTTATGAGCTGGCGCCTTCTGATAATCTTGAATGGCGTTTTTCAGTTTCGATGGTAGAATAGAGGCCCACGGGAAAGATTCACCTGTAAGTAACACATGATGTGCTATGGGTGCCCACTCTGCTTTAAAATGAGAACAATTGGGTTGACCAAAAAGCCAACAAAGCATGGCTGCAAGTAGAGAATAGGGTTCTTTGAACCAGATAATAGGATAAAGGTTATCCGACCTAGGTACGAAGTCATTGGGTTTGAGCATCCAAGACTTAATCATCTGCTCAAAATTATATCGAGTTTTGGACGATTAAAAAACTCTGGGCAAAAACTTGTCAATTTGCAACCTGCACTGTCATTAAACGAATGGTCCTTAACATTAGCATTTTCAATTATCCACTTAATTGCATCTGTGTAGGGTAAGACAGTAGGGCGTGCAATGATGGCGTGGATTTGGGAAGCCCTAATTCTCTCGTAGACTGGTCTATCATCCTCTATATGGGAAAAGTCGTCATTGTAAAAAATGGCGTATATCTTGGACTAGTCCATTAGTCTCTGTAACTCCTTTACTGGTGTCAGAAAGAAAACCAAAATTTGGGTCTTTGTTGAGGTGGTCTTTGACTGACGTTTTAGATCGTGTATTCTTTGACATAGTGGAGGAATTTTACAATATCTGATAAATGCAGAAAATTAAATAAAATTCAACCCAAAATATAAAAAATGAAGGCTAGTAGCATAAGGATAATAGTGGACTTACCTGAAGTAACGAACAGACTAAACAACAACACCTGACACACAATCCTCAGTAAAACAAAAATGCAACAGCGTAGTTTCTTCAGCAGTAAAAATGTAAAACTAAAAAGTAAAAAAAAACCCTATTAAATACATTCAGTGAAATAAAACCAATCGTGCGATCATAACAAATGGACGACGCGGAATCGGGTTTAGGTACGCTCATGAATCTCTTTATTCGAAACCCCGCAAGCCAAAACCCAAAAGTACGGATTTGCAGGTTGCGGGTTGTTAAAAATAATGAACAATGAAAAGGACTCCCAAAAGCCGACAACCGACCAGGGGTGGCGGGTTTCGGGAAGTATAAATACCAAAGTGAAAAATAATAACTACTCCGAAAGCCGCATTCCACAATGTGGATTGCGGGTTGTGGGAGCGCACGCAAAAATAACCATAAAGACACGATCTCAGAAACTGCATCCTGAAATTACAGGTTGCGGAGGCAAACACGAAGTGGACAAGAAAAGACAATCCCGAAAGCCAAATCCCGCCATTGCGGGATTCGGGTTTCGCAGTAACTGTTTTCCAATTGTGTTATAGAGTGATTCCATACTCCACAACCATCGAGTTGTGGGTTGCGGAACCATCAATACCCAAAACTTAAAAACCACAGTCCCGCAAGCCGCAATTGTCGGATTGCAGATTGCGGGTTCTTCAAATGTCGGGTTTCGGGATGAATTTATCAGTGAACAAAATACTCAAAAATCATGGCCTTTTGAAACTGAAACACTTTGAAAGAAAAAATCAAACGGTTGAAACCAAGGGAGTCAAAGGCATGGGTGAAGAATTCTTTGAAAGTAGAATCAAGATTTTGATATTTACAAGATAACTCACCTCAAATACCTTTGTGTTTATTTATAAATGGGGTTCGCTTACTTAAGTGAAGCATGGGATCTGTTGTTCCCACAACAAATGGCGACTGGTTGGGAAGAACCAGTTATCTCTGTAATGAAAACCCAGTTTAAAGAAGACATTCAAACATGTTAGCTAGACATGTCAGGCTGAAGAAAGAATGTCTGGCTAACATGTTTGAATGTCTTCTTTAAATTGGGTTGTCATTACTGAGATAACTGGTTCTTCCCAGCCAGTCGCCATTTGTTGTGGGCACAACAGATCCCATGCTTCACTTAAGCAAGGGAACCCCATTTATAAATAAACGCAAAGGTATTTGAGGTGAGTTAACCTGTACATATCAAAATATTGATTCTACTTTCAAAGAATTCTTCACCCATGCTTTTGATTCCCTTGGTTTCAACCATCTGATTTTTTCTTTCAAAGTGTTTCGGTTTCAAAAGGCCATGATTTTTGAGTATTTTGTTCACTGATAAAGTCATCCTGAAACCTGACATTTGAAGAACCCACAATCCGCAATCCGACAATTGCGGCTTGCGGGACTATTGTTTCTAAGTTTTGGGTTTTGATGGTTCTGAAACCCGCAACCCGATGGTTGCGGACTACGGAATCACTCTGTAACAAGATTGGAAAACAGTTACCGCGAAACCTGAATCCCGCAATGGCGGCATTCGGCTTTCAGGATTGTATTTTCTTGTCCACTTCGTGTTTGCCTCCGCAACTTGTAATTTTAGGATGGGGCTTCCGAGATCGTGTCTTTATGGTTATTTTTGCGTGCGCTCCCGCAACCCGCAATCCGCATTGCGGAATGCAGCTTTCAGAGTAGTTTTTATTTTTCACTTTGACATTTATACTTCCCGAAACCCGCCACACTTGGTCAGTTGTCGGCTTTTGGGAGTCCTTTTCATTGTTCATTATTTTTAACAACCCGCAACTCGCAAATCCGTACTTTTGGGTTTCGACTTGTAGGATTTCGAATAAAGAGTTTCATGAGTGTACCTGAACCCGATTCCGTGTCGTCCATTTGTTATGATCGCACGGTTGGTTTTATTTCACTGAATGTATTTAATAGGGTTTTTTTCTACTTTTTAGTTTTCATTTTTACTGCTGAAGAAAAAACGCTGTTGCATTTTCATTTTATTGAGGATTGTGTGCCAGGTGCCGTTGTTCAGTCTCTTTGTTATTTCAGGTAAGTCCACTGTTATCCTTACACTACTAGCCTACATTTTCGCTATTTTGGGTTGAATTTTATTTAATTTTCTGCATTTATCAGATATTGTAAAATTCTTCCACTATGTCGAAGAATACATGGTATAAAACGTTACTCAAAGACCCCTTCAACAAAGACCCAAATTTTTGTTTTCTTTCTGAGACCAGTGGAGGAGTTAAAGAGATGTACCAAATGGACTGGTCCAAGATATACGCCATTGTTTATAATGAAAACTTTTCCCATATAGAGGATGATAGACCAGTCTACGAGAGAATTAGGGCTTCCCAAATCCACGCCATCGTTGCACGCCCTGCCATCTTACCCTACACAGATGTAGTTAAGTGGATAATTTAAAATGCTGATGTTAAGGACCATTCATTTAATGACAGTGCAGGTTTCCAATTGACAAGTTTTTTACCGGAGGTTTTTGTTCGAGCATTTGCTCTGAAACCCTATGTACAGACACTCTGCTGATTTCATTCAGTCGTCCAAAACCCGGTATAATTTTAAGCAGATGATTAAGTCTTGGATGCTCAAACCCAATGACTTTGTACCTAAGTTGGATAACCTTTATCCTATTATCGGGTTCAAAGAACCCTATGCTCTACTTGTAGCCATGCTTTGCCGGCTTTTTGGTCAATCCAATTGTTCTCATTTTAAAGCAGAGTGGGAACCCATAGCACATCATGTTTTACTTACAGGTGAATCTTTCCCGTGGGCCTCTATTCTATCATCAAAACTGAAAAATGCCATTCAAGATTATCAGAAGGCACCCGCTCATAAGAAACCGCCCGTCTTCCTATCAGCATATGTTTTTCGACGTTTTCTATTCGGAGTTCTAGTATCCCAATTTGGGTTGGCATTGGACTCCTTCAAACCCACCTGTACATATTTACCATTCGACACTTTGGGAGGGAAATTTTGTACCTTTGATATATGAAATTTGTGATTGTTTTGTGGGTACCATTTATTTCAAGATCTTCCAGCAACAACCACCTGCATTCTCAGAAGATGCTAAATTTTTTGTCAACACAATGGGCGATTGGTATGTAGGCAAGCACTTCACATACATCAGAATCTGTGGAAGTGAAACAGTTCATTTCTTGCCCAAAATAGTCCCAGACAGGATGGTAATACAGGAGGTTTCCTTTCAGACTGTCATTAATGGTATGTATTAGAAACTCATGGGACCTAAGAAGAAGAATTGGCGTAAGTTTGCACTGAATCTGAGTCAATTGGTCATCCCAACTTCAACTTGGGCTACAGTTCTGGGTGATCAGATAGCTGTTCTAAGATTAGGTGTTGCCCCGAAAAGGAAACATGACCCCAAGAAGTTTTTGGATGCACACCTAAAGCAAGTTCACAAGAAGATGGACTACACACACGAAACAATCCCCGATGATTCCATATACCAATGGGTAGACACCTTTTCTCAAGTCTTGGGCAAAGTAAAGGACCCTCAAGGACAACATGATATTCTATAGTATCATAAGCAACCGAAGGACGAGATCTAAGCTATAGGGCCATGTAGATGAATCTTGTTGAAAAAGCAAGAAAGGACAGGGAAGAGAAAGAAGCTCAGAAGGCTACCAATCCTCCTTTGGTCACCAGTCATGATGAAGACAAAGGTAAAGCTATTCAAGGGGAACTGTCTAAAAAGAAAACTAATGAAGAAACTAAACTCATGCTGCAGACAACCCATGAATCCAAACAGCAAATGACGCAACTGTCATCAATGTTACAGACTCAGTTGTTAGAACCTCCAAGGCCTGTGGACAAAATTCAGCCACTGGGTACACTGGATGATCCGAATTTTAGGGGGCATATGGTCTAAATTCTGATGTATAAGCCATAAAAACATTAAATGAAGAGGCCACCCTCTCATTTGGTAGCACATGGTTTTGGCCCATGGTATGGCCTCAAGACACATTGTAATAATGCTATATAAATGCCTAGCAAGCCTTCTCATGATAACAAGTTACTCATTTGGTTTCTCTCCTACTTTCTGTTGTTCATTGTGAGACTAATTAGATCTGAGTGACTTATTGGTAATTAGTTTCAGAGGTGGGGCTCCTCTTTGAGCCTCACCTCCCATTCATTTCATATGTTTTTGTTCATGCTTATTCTACTCCTCTCTCGGCATTCAAGCCTTCCGGTTCTCAAGATCCGGAAGGCTTGAATGCCGAGAGAGGAGTAGAATAAGCATGAACAAAAACATATGAAATGAATGGGAGGTGAGGCTCAAAGAGGAGCCCCACCTCTGAAACTAATTACCAATAAGTCACTCAGATCTAATTAGTCTCACAATGAACAACAAAAAGTAGGAGAGAAACCAAATCAATAACTTGTTATCATGAGAAGGCTTGCTAGGCCTTTATATAGCATTATTACAATGTGTCTTGAGGCCATACCATGGGCCAAAACCATGTGCTACCAAATGAGAGGGTGGCCTCTTCATTTAATGTTTTTATGGCTTATACATCAGAATTTAGACCATATGCCCCCTAAAATTTGGATCACTGGATGATCATCTCCCTACTCCAGATACTCTAGAAGATGATGAATTGATCATAACCAAGACTAATCCAGCTAAGAGACAGAAGGTCAAGCCTTCCTCATCACAATTTTCGACTGTAGATGTGATTGATTGTGATGAAGAAATAACTTCACCTTCTCCAGTACGAGTAGTGGAAGAGGTCACTGGAGATGCTAAAACTGACACTGAATTGTTGGACAATATTGATATGGACCAGTCTTTCCCTGAACAATCAATGTTGGAATTTAATGTTGCCCCTGGTATCACATCATCAGCAATTGTGTTGCCATCTATGAAGCCAAATTATACTGTGCAGCTAGGAGGAACACTTCCATTTTCATTATCCCATTTGTATGATACCCTCAGCAACACCACTACTACATCGCCAGAGTAATCAGTTCCTTTATCCACTTCACCCCCTGTTATTGCAGAAGTCCAGTTTTTGGTTGTCCCTTTGTAGTCATCTGTAGTTGATTCGTCAATAACCTCCATCAATGCATATTCTAAGCCTCCTCCTCCACCTTCACCTAGCAAAGCACAGAGTCCACTTCCACTCCCAGAAGTTAGTAGTCATGTTCAGGTTCTTCTTTTTGAAATATTTGTCTCATTACCCTCCCCAGACAAAGTTGTATCAGCTCCTGAAATTAGTATTACATCTCTAGCCTCCACTCAGGTTACTTTACCTATCCCTACTTCTAATGTCACACAGACACCTTCTCTGATTGCCACGGTTGTTATCACTTCTATTCCTACACTATCCATTACTGAGTACACAGATACAGATGTGGTTCCTCTTGGAAATTATTTCTATCGTCAATATGACAAGGCAGTAGTTAAAAGAAGCAGGAAAAGGGGTCAAGTCCAAGGTGGCTTAGAAGTGCATGAGCCAGATCAGGTGATATGAGCTCCCAGAACTAATCATCCAAGAATTGAAATAGTTGAAACAACAACAACCTTAGGGGATTTTGCCACTACTAACTGGGATTCAGTCCAAGTCTTGGATAAAGAAGTTGACATCAGGGTGGAAGAAATCAGAAACCTGAAAGAAGAATTAATTAAAATAAGGGAACAACATTCTGTTGATGTGGCTGACCTTGGGAAAACTTGGGTAGACAAAGTACAGGATCTGGAACAGAAGATTGCTACTCTTCTTACTGAATTTAACCTTTTGCAGTCTCAACATTATGTTGGTGTTGTAAAGATAGCATCTTTAGAAAAGCAGATGGAAGCTGCAACTGCAAGTGCAACTTCCTCTAGTGTTCTCAAGTTCACACCCTTGGACCTAAAAACCTAGCTCTTGAAGTGAATCATAGTCAGCATGAATTACTGAAGAAGTTATATATTGCCTTAGATGAGATCAGGGAAAATTTCATTAATTTTTCTAAGATGTCTTCTACTCTTGAGGAACAGAAGGAAGAAAGGCTCCAAGCTTGTAAAGCTGAAGATGAAATTGGTCAATGGAAATTATATATCAAGAATGTTCCAGAGGATATCCCAATCCTTAATACTTTCCAGATGAATAAAGTTAAGGCATCCCTGAACTCGTGGCTTGATTTGAATGAATCAGCTAAGGAAATCATTACTAAGTCACAAGACACCTGCACTAGACGACGGTATGCTGCTGATAATATCTTGAATGACTTAGGTTTGCCACTCATGAATCCTTTTCTGGAGGCTCTCCCACCAAAGTGCAGACTTGAAGAACTTGACAACAGATGTGAATAATTCACACAGAATATTCGGGACTTGGAACAAATCTGCATCCAGGATGTGGATCGTTTGGTTAAAGAACTGGTCATCATGGAAGGGAGTATTCTCATGTACCTACGCATTTGGAATAAGTTAGCAAAGCATGATATGGAGAAAAATGGATGCAATGTTCAGTTGTCCCTCGAATCAGTTGTTTTTCCAAATATAGATGAGCTGTTAGATATTTATGAAAAATGGAAGGATTTTCTGGATCTTTAAATTAGATCTGATTTTGTAATCCCTGTTTTGTAGAATCCCTCCTTTTAGAACTCTAATGTAAATTTAGTATTTAAGGAGGAATGTTTCCCTTAGCAAGAGGTGGGGAATTTTGGAATTTTGATTCAACAGGAGTATAGACTGAAGGTGCTCTGTCTATTTGAGCCATTGTAATTTCTGTGCAAGAGTTTTATATGTAGTAAGGTTATGTTTTCTCCACCTTCTTGAGTTCTTCAAATTTCTTTGAGAATCACTGAGTTAAATGTTTCAAATTGTCATCAGTTATGCGTTCAATCTATTGCATGTTACTTATTGATGTACATGGTCTTTCATATTTATTTTTCTATATGTTATGACTCATGTTCTGAATTGTCCTATTAAATTTCTTTAATTGAACAATTCTCATATTTATATTTTGCAAATGATTCGATGCGATTAAATATCTATAATCAATTGTTAATTTTTCAATTAACACAATGATTACAGATTAGTTGTTTGAATAGGCTTAAAGCATGTTGAAGAATTGTCTCTTAATTTGTATTGATTGATGATCCTTCGAGCTACAAGTGGAAGAACCTGAAGACATTTCTGTTTAAGGTATCTAATACTTGTCGATCACATTTCAAACCTGATCTGCACAATATTCAACTTTCCTTTTTAGGTTAGATCTGACTTAGGATAGATTTTCTTTCCTTAGGTAGGTTAGGTTAGGTTTGTTAACCAGCTATCACACTTTGTTTTCCTTAATAGGAAAACTGATCTTTGAAAGATCAAACCTTTTACTCTTAGAGTGCCAACGGAGGCCGAATATCCATGGGTGATTACCACACCAAACAGCTCGAGGATAGGGTAACTCTTGCGTAGGGTTAACTGAAGCCTTTAGCTAGGTTTTCATCCCCTGTTGTGTGCCTTGGAACCCTTTCCAGCACTTTGCACTTACCCTGCACCCTCGAGGCATCAACAAATGGCGCTAGAAGGAGGGCAGGTAAAATAAATGATTAATATATTTTAAATTTAAATCTTGTTATATTAGTCATTTATCCTTTGCCTTGATTATTATTTTCATTTATTCTCCATCCTTTATTAACGTCGTTAATGTGATAGAAGGTAGATTAGATGAAGAGCTAATCTAGTTGGAGTCGACATCAATGGCTCATGCCCAAACTCCTATGTGGGAATGCATTTTTAATTTTCCATCAATCGACATTCCCAATGAGACAGTTTTACTCTTCTCGCGACTCAAATTCGATGGTGAAGGAAAGTGATCTGCAAAGAACATCTTTCAAAATTTTGGTGTAAGTCCATTAAACATAAGGTCGTTGACTTAAATGTTCTTTGTTGGTTGTTTGCATCCACTTTTAGAGGATGGATTCAATGTTGGTTTGAAACTCTCCCACCTTACTCAATTTATTCTTGGTTCGAATTTGTTGATAAATTTTTAGATGATTTTGAAATTTACAATTTTGATAAATTGGGTGAAGAATTAAAAGCTTTATTCATTAATAAAGATTTATCTTCAGAACAATGTTCAATAAAGATCAGTCACATTCTTTATAAATTTTAGATTGATGATTTACCACTTGTAATTGATCTTATTTCGAATGCTTTTTTCCCTCTTGATCAACATAATCTAATTGCAGATCATAATTTAGAAACACATCAAAGTATTAATCTGCATGATGATTTTTGTTTACAAAGTAAGGTGGATTCTTCTCTTATAGAAATTTCAGATTGTGAAGTCTCCATTGAAAAAGTAGAAGAGGAAGGACAAATTGAAGGTAAATCCATTAATATTGATGAGCAAACTAATCATTCTTCCGAGCAATCAGATTTTCAATCTTCTTCTATTTCAGATCTAGGGTAAGAAAAGTTGATTATAGATCAAAATATATTTGCATCTCCTTCTAATTTTGGCTCTAATCTATTCTTGAATTCAACTTCTAAATAACACATTAATATTGCTAATGATTCCAAGTGTTCTAATATTTTGATAGAGCAGATTAAAGATATTAATCCTCAATTTGAAGGAAAAATTATTGACTCATGTCAATACATCTTACCATGTTCAGAAGATAGATTAGGTTTTTATGACTCTACTTCATCTATCGAACCAATTAATTTCATTGATGGGAAGCCTCAAACCAATTATTTAACTTTTCAAATGAGTCCTCATACAATGCACTTATCATTTGCAAATCCAATTCAACAAAGTCATAGTTTACATTCTGATTTTATGATGAGATTGCAAAACCACCTATTGATTTATTTTTCAAAGAAGAACTATCTGGTGAAGAATCTGCTTGTGATAATTTTTCTTTTCCTCCAAAAGAATCTAACACTTGCACTTATTTTTCTTTGTACCCTGATATATTTGGCAAAACTACAATGCATAGTTCATATTCTTATGAATTAAATTCTACATTGCTACAATCTTATGAGGTACAATATAATCATGGTATGCATTTAGAAGATGGAGAAAATAATCTTTCTTCCCGTGAAACCTTTTATCGATTATCAGCATGGGAATTAGAAAATATTCAAACAAGGAGATTTTATAGGGAGGAAATTGTACAAGAAGAATTTCTTGAATTTTTATCATGATATCATGACTCTTTCACACAATTATTTGCACAATAATTTTGCAGAGAACTTCCATTGGATATCTCTCTCATCTGCATATTATTTTGAACAATCCTATGTTATTAATCATATGTATCATGATAGGATTGCAGATTGGCTCGAGAGGTCTTTTCTTGAAAAGCTTCCAGAGAACGGTAAGGTTATGCTTACTTTATTTTTTGTAGATCATAAAGAAAGTAAGTATGACTTGTTTATTTTTCACTTTGAAAAGCTTCATTTCATTTTACTAATTGAAAATTTCTTTGTTTTTGCAGGTTTCAAGTTACATAAATGGTTACATTGGAAATATGACTTCATTTAGTTTGGTGATATTTAGCAAGTAGGATTTAGGGATAAGTTAGTTAAATTTGGTTTATTTTTTTGTTAATAAAGCAGTTGTGATGATATATCAGTTTCATAACTGAAATCAAGGCTTTATCGAAGGCATTTAGGGAAGTATTTTTATCTGCTTTTACTTTTTATTATTTATGCTCTTATTTATCATTGGATTTACTTTAAAACATTCATGTTCAAGTTATATCTTCATTTTCTAAACTATAATGACTTTATCATGAAATGTTTTAAGACAACATTTTTATAAAAGTGCATAAATTTTCATTCTTTCCTGATATGAAATGGAATAAAAGAATTTCATAACTGCACATTTTTTTTTAGTTTAATCTTTAGGCTTCTCTATTTGTTTTCAATAAAAAACCTAATTGAATCTGATATCTCATGACTTATTAAAAAGCAAAATTTAAATCACTAATTTTTCCTTTTAGTTAGTGATATAGTTGTGAGATTTTGATTTACTTTTGGTTCCAGTTGTATATATGTTTGATTTTATCGATCTTTCATTTTCTTTCCTTGCTTGTTTGTTTTGATTTTTTCATGATTTTCACTTTTAAAAAACGAGCTTATCACTCTTTTACAGTCTTGAAATCTTATCTATAAAGGAAATCTTTATAAATGTTCTTTGCTCGCTGGAAATCAAGTGTTTTGAATAGTTATTCCCTGATTGTGAAAAATCAATGATAGACTGCGCTGATAATTCTATTTGAATCTTCCCATCATTATCCTTAGAACTTTATCTTTAACTCAACATACAAGTTTGAATTTAGTTACTTTTAAGGGAATCAGTGTCGGGAAAAAAGTTTTAATCTGTAAGTATTAGTAAATCTATAGATTTCTTACACCATCCTTACTCTTAAAGAGTATAGTCGCTTCCCCACCTATTAAATAGTCTCTTATGAGATTAACATTAAACATAGCCCAATCCTTTTCTTTAATATTTATGGGAGTGAGCTTGGAAACAAGAGGTCTTATCATAAGCTGACCTGGTCATGGTCATGCCTTCTTATGGAATGACTTTATCAAAATCGGGTCACCAAGTGAGGATATTGGCTTGTAGCCACGTAAATGGTTGCAAGATGGGGGGTCTCATTACGAGCCAGCCCGCTCATGATCTATAAGTTGGTGTGAATGACACTGTCACAACCTGATCACCAAGTCAGGACAGTGGTTTCCAGTTTCTTTCCAAGGATGCAAATCTTTAACAAGGATTGATAAGATTTGTATATTCAATTAGTGGATGGGATAAAAGAAACTTATTCGGTTAAAAGGCATCCCTTTCGCGGCTATAGACGCCGGCTGGCTATAGGGTCCTGCCTGTGGTATTGGAGTCATTTCTTAATACTATGTCTTATATGATTAGCTTGATTTCCCGTTGTTAATTCCTAGTAAAGTTATTGATTCTTACATCTTGTGTATAATTTATCCCGAAAAAGAGTTTATATTTAAAAAAGTCTTTTGGATAATGATGGGAATGACTTGGATGTTTTAGAAGTTTTGAAGTCTAATCAATACTATATCATTCAGTGATGAAGCTATTCAGATTATTTGAAATTTAGCATGTAAAGACATTTTATTTTATTCCTAATCTTTATAGATTTCAATACTGTAAGGCAGAGATAACTGCTTCATCCCAACGTGTCGCCATTTGTTGTGGCCACAACAGATCCCATGCTTAGTTGAAGCACGAGAGCCCCATTTTTTAATAAACACAAAGGTATTTGGGTGATTTATCTTGTAAATATTCGATTTTGATTTCCATCTTAAAGATATCTTCACCCATGCTTTTAGTCTGCTTGATTGCAAGATTTGATTATTTCTTCCAAAGTGTTTCGGTTTCAAAAAGCCAAAATTTTTGAGTATTTTGTTGACTGATAAAATCATCCTGAAACCCGACATTTGGACAACCCGCGATTCGACGATTGTGGCATGCGGAACGGTTGTTTTTAAGTTTTGATTTTGGTAGTTCCGCAACACGCAACCCGACGGTTGCGGATTGCGGGGTCATTTTGTAATGAGATTGGGAAATAGTTACTCCGAAACCCGAATCCCACAATGGCAACATTCGGCTTTCCGGATTTCCATTTTTCTTCTATTTGGTATGCGCCTCTGCAACCCGTAATTTTGGAATGCGGCTTTTGGGATGGTTATCTCTCCTCATAGTCTCATGTCCCTGAAACCCGCCACTCGCATGGTTGGTTTTCGGCTTTCGAAAACTCATTTTTACGTTGTTTTGGTTGGTTTGTAATCCCGAGTCATTACAGAGATAACTGGTTCTTCCCAACCAGTCGCCATTTGTTGTGGGCAAAACAGATCCCATGCTTCACTTAAGTAAAGGAACCCCATTTATAAATAAACGCACAGGTATTTGAGGTGAGTTATCCTGTAAATATCAAAATCTTGATTCTACTTTCAAAGAATTCTTCACCCATGCCTTTGACTCCCTTGGTTTCAACCGTTTGATTTTTTCTTTCAAAGTGTTTCGGTTTCAAAAGGCCTTGATTTTTGAGTATTTTGTTCACTGATAAAGTCATCATGAAACCCGACTTTGAAGAACCTGCAATCTGCAATTCGACAATTGTGGCTTGCGGGACTGTTGTTTTTAAGTTTTGGTTTTTGATGGTTACAAAACCCGCAACCCGACTGTTGCAGACTACAGAATCACTCTGAAACAAGATTGGAAAACAGTTACCGCGAAACCCGAATCCCGCAATGGCGGCATTCGGCTTTCACGATTGTCTTTTTTTGTCCACTTCGTGTTTTCCTCCGTAACCCGTAATTTCGGGATGCGGCTTCCGAGATCGTGTCTTTATGGTTATTTTAGCATGCGCTATCGCAACCCGCAATCCGCATTGCGAAATGTGGCTTTCGGAGTATTTGTTATTTTTCACTTTGACATTTATACTTCCCGAAACCCGCCACGCCTGGTCGGTTGTCGGCTTTTGGGAGTCCTTTTCATTGTTCATTATTTTTAACAACCCGCAACCCGCAAATCCGTACTTTCGGGTTTCGGCTTGCATGGTTTCGAATAAAGAGTTTCATGAGCGTACCTAAACCTGATTCTGTGTCGTCCATTTGTTATGATCGCACAATTGGTTTTATTTCATTGAATGTATTTAATAGGGTTTTTTTTTACTTTTTACTTTTACATTTTTACTGCTGAAGAAAATACACTGTTGCATTTTCATTTTATTGAGGATTGCATGTCAGGTGCCATTGTTCAGTCTGTTCGTTATTTCAGGTAAGTCCATTGTTATCCTTACGCTACTAGCCTGCATTTTTGCTATTTTGGGTTGAATTTTATTTAATTTTCTGCATTTATCAGATATTGTGAAATTCCTCCATTATGTCAAAGAATAAACAGTCTAAAACGTCACTCAAAGACCCCCTCAACAAAGATCCAAATTTTGGTTTTCTTTCTAACACCAGTGGAGGAGTTAAAGAGACGTACCAAATGCACTGGTCCAAGATATACACCATTTTTTATAATGACGACTTTTCCCATATAGAGGATGATAGACCAATCTACGAGAGAATTAGGGCTTCCCAAATTCACGCCATCGCTGCACGCCCTGCCATCTTACCCTACACAGATGCAGTTAAGTGCATAATTGAAAATGATGATGTTAAGGACCATTCGTTTAATGATAGTGCAGGTTTCCAATTGACAAGTTTTCACCCGGAGGTTTTTGTTCGAGCATTTGCTCTGAAACCCTATGTACAGCCACTCTCTACTGATTTCATTCAGTCATCCAAAAGCCAATATAATTTTGAGCATATGATTAAGTCTTGGATGCTCAAACCCAATGACTTTGTACCTAAGTCGGATAACCTTTATCCTATTATCTGGTTCAAAGAAACCTATTCTCTACTTGCAGCCATGCTTTGTCGGCTTTTTGGTCAACCCAATTGTTCTCATTTTAAAGCAGAGTGGGCACCCATAGCACATCATGTGTTACTTACAGGTGAATCTTTCCCGTGGGCCTCTATTCTATCATCAGAATTGAAAAACGCCATTCAAGATTATCAGAAGGCACCAGCTCATAAGAAACCACCCTTCTTCCTATCAGCATATGTTTTGGACGTTTTATGTTCAGAGTTCCAGTATCCCAATTTGGGTTGGCATTGGACTCCTTCAGACCCACCTGTACATATTTACAATTCGACACTTTGGGAGGGAAATTTTGTACCTTTGATATATGAAATTTGTGATTGTTTTGTGGGTACCATTTATTTCAAGATCTTCCAGCAGCAGCTACCTACATTCTCAGAAGATGCTAAAGTTTTTATCAACACAATGGGCGATTGGTATGTAGGCGAGTACTTCACATACATTAGAATCTGGGGAAGTGAAACAGTTCATTTCCTTCCCAGAATAGTCCCATACAGGATGGTAATACAGTAGGTTTCCTTTAAGACTGTTATTAATGGTATGTATCAGAAACTCATGGGACTTAAGAAGAAGAATTGGCCTAAGTTTGCACTGAATTTGGGTCAATTGGTCATCCCAACTTCAACCTGGGCTACAGTTCTGGGTGATCAGATAGCTACTCTAAGATTAGTTGTTTCCCCGAAAAGGAAACATGACCCCAAGAATTTTTTGGATGCACACCTAAAGCAAGTTCACAAGAATATGGACTACACACATGAAACAATCCCCGATGATTCCATATACCATGGGGTAGACACCTTTTCTCAAGTCTTGGCCAAAGTAAAGGACCCTCAAGGAAAACATGATATTCTACAGTATCAGAAGCAATTGAAGGACAGGATCTTAAGCTACAGGGCCATGCAGATGAATCTTGTTGAAAAAGCAAGAAAGGACAAGGAAGAGAAGGAAGCTCAGAAGGCTACCAATCCTCCTTTGGTCACTAGTCATGATGAAGACAAAGGTAAAGCTATTCAAGGGGAACTATCTGAAAAGAAAACTAATGAAGAAGCTAAACTCATGCTGCAGACAACCCATGAATCCAAACAGCAAATGGCGCAGCTGTCATCAATGTTACAGACTCAGTTGCTAGAATCTCCAAGGCCCGTGGACAAAATTCAGCCACTGGGTACATTGGATGATCACCTCCCTACTCCAGATACTCTAGAAGATGATGAATTGATCATAACGAAGGCTAATCCATCTAAGAGATAGAAGGTCATGCCTTCCTCATCACAAGTTTCTACTGTAGATGTGATTGACTGTGATGAAGAAATAACTTCACCTTCTCTAGTACCAGTAGTGGAAGAGGTCACTGGAGATGCTAAAACTGACACTGAATTGTTGGACAATATTGATATGGACCAATCTTTCCCTGAACAATCAGTGTTGGAATTTAATGCCGCCCCTGGTATCACATCATTATCAATTGTGTTGCCATCTGTGAAGCCAAATTCTACTCTTTCTCTAGGACGAACACTGTTGAGATATTGTAACTTCAAAGAATATTATATTTGTACTTTATTATTCCGGAGATGATTCATTCCTCCGTGAAGATCTTATTGTATATCCGGAGATGTTTATTCCTCCGTCGGAATGTGGTAACTTGGGTTATTAGACTTCCCTAGTGGGGGTCATCCCTGTATGTGTTATGTGGGTCAAAGGGTTATTAGACCACCCTAGAGGGGTCGGCCCAGTCAGTTATAATGGGGTATTTAACCTAATGGTTAAATACGAGCCTACATGTACTTGTGTAAAATACATATCAGAGTAGTGTATAAATAGAGGAGGTGTGTTCCTCATTATACACATTCACTCACTTGAGGATAGCGCACTTGTGGAGGAGAGGTCTGCTATTTTGGAGGAGGAGATCATGTCTCAGGGTTTCATCTTTGTATATTGCTGGTCATCTATATTGAGGAAGCTTTGCTGGGTTTTCTACCCCATGAGGGTTTCCCAGGATAAATCTCTGTCTCTTGTGTTTATGCTGTGCTTGTTGTTTCTTCAGTGATCCTGTATATGATATTATTGTGAAATGGAATGTAATGCTGCTATTTTCTGTCTTATCATATTAAATCTTAACATGGTATCAGAGCTAACCTGAAGGAAGACAAGGTATGGCACTAAAAACACTTGCTTTACTTACGACAATTTGAAGGTTAGGGTTTTACATAGCAAAAACCAGTCATCGTAGCAATTTCGCTATAAATCCGTTTTGGCGAATTTTTCGGATCTGAAACTGTTACAGGACGAAGCTAAAATCTCCAGGTACCTTGTGTCCAAAGGACAACCTCTAATTCATTGTACTTTGTGATTTATGATCTGTACAATATAGGGCTTCTGCCTCTTCCAGATCTGAGTCAAAATCAGGTGACCTTGGGAAAAAGGTCATAACTTGGGCTAGGAAGCTCCAAATGCAATTTCGTGAAAAGTGACAGGTAGTACACAGACTGTACTATCTCAGAAACCTTTTTTAGAGGCCGAAGTTGAACCAGTGACACGTGGCATGCCGTACAAGTTCGCTCTCCTGTATTATCCCATAAACAGGTCACGTTGCGACACTTGGCATAACTCTCTCTCAGAGAATCCAATTGAGGTCAGACCTGTCAGGATGAAAATATAACAGGCTGAGATATCTCAGAAAACGTTTTCAGAGGCCGAAGGTCAAAAAGTGACACGTGGCACGCCGTACAAGTTCGCTCTCCTGTATTTTCCCAAAACAGGTCACGTTGCGACATTTGGCATAACTCTCTCTCAGAACATCCAATTGAGGTCAGACCTGTCAGGATGGAAAGATAACAGATCAGGCTATCTCAGAAAACTTTTCAGACCCTGTGGATCAAAAATTTCGGAGTTACACCAGAAACAATCAGGTACATATTTCTGTCAAAACAGAATTATTTTTTGGTACCTTCATTCATGGCTTCCGGAATTTAGGGCTTTGAAGAAAGTTGGATTTTTTGTAATCGGAGACCACGGCTGGATGCTACTCATCAAAATAGAAATTTAGAGATCAAGATCAGAATTTTTGGTTGGGCAGAAGGCCGGGCTTGATTAGACCCTAGTTTGGGACTTTGATCAAAAAAGTGGAAAATTAAGGCTTCTGTAAAAATGAGAATTTTTGAAATCTGTGACCATGGCTGGAAGCTCCTCAGAAAAATAGAAGCTTAGAGATTTGGATCAAACATTTTGATTGGGAAGAAGAGTGGGATTCATCAAACCCCAGTTCAGGGTCACGTCCAGTGAATCCGGAAGTTTCAAAGGCAAAATTGAGGAGTGAAACTTTGCAGTTTTCAAATTCTGAATATATCAGTTTGATCAGCTCATCAAGGCGCATATTTCTATCCTTTCGGAATTTTGAAATTCAAAGTTTGAATTTTTGGGGTTTCTCTGACAAACCCATATCCAGCTCCAGGTCCAGTTCTTGCAAATCAAGTGGATAGGGTTAATCCTAGAAGAAGATGGATTGGTCACCTGCATAAGTGAAGGAGTTCATGTTTCAGAGGGAGATGAGGCTAAGGCTTTACATAAGGAGATTACAAGCGATCTCGACAGGTATGACTCATCGAGGTATGTTTTGAGATTTTTTCATGATTAAGTTTATGGTATGTTTGTCTTCATGTTATTACGGTTAGTACAATCTTGATTTTAGATTTGTTGTATCACCTTAACAAAATTATGAATGCATGATAGAAGATATTCATTGGTTAGGGTGTTGACACTTATGATTGTACTAATGCATTATAATGTTGTGTGAGGTTGATGTTGTCTGCTAACAAGATACAGGTACATCACAAAAGACAAATCAGGCTCCATGACCATGAAAACATGAAGACAAAGACTCATCCATAATCTTTGTTCTACTTACGAGGTATGTATGACTTTGTTATATTATGCTTAACCTATGAGACATGCAGGTTCTAGCTCAGGATCTCTAAATCATTGAAGAGATTGTTTAGGTATGTTGTACATAACCAAGTAGGTATACTAATCCAGGTATGTTTCCCATGAATCTTACCTTGTGTTAGGATCCCTTATATAAGTATACTTGATATGCTTGGTTATGCTTATTCATAAAGTTAGTAATCAAGGGTTTATGCATGATTTAATTAACCAGAAGAGTACTATGATCAAACAAGAATATGCATGAGTAAAAGAAGACTTACTTGAAACCTTGAATACTAATGATCATGACTATACATATTCAAGATTATTTAGAATTAGAATGTTTTGAGAATATACTAATGAATGAATGTTTGTGTATGAGATCATGAGGATGACACTAGTGCACACTTGAGCATGCACAGTGGTACAGAATGAATAGAAGTTCAAAGGACATATAGAAGATCAAGCGGGAGGCAACCACACAAACATAAAAGATAAGTATTTGAGTTGTTATTTGAAATAGTAAATGATATTTCTTGTATGCATATTTGTATTCCTAGAACATATCATGCTGAGTGCAAACATTCATAGAGCATTGAACATTATACTACTAATATGCATATGATTGGTAAGTTGGACAAACATTCCATTGTTGCTTGTCTAGAATGAAACCTCTTTGCTGACATGCTGAGAGCTGTGCACACTCTCGATAGTATGTTCTGGTAGAGATGGAAGGCATCTAGATAGCCACTGTATGCATACAGGATATGGGAAAGTGTTGTGCCAAAGTATTGGTCAAGATAGTTGCATAACTATGTAAATGATATCTGTATGCATAATAGGTTATCATGATTTCATGATTATGAAGGATTACTAATCATGTACTTAATTTTGTTTTGTAGGAAAGATCATGAAGAATAATGAACACCGAACAAGTGATGGATGTTCAACAAGAAGATTTACAAATCAAACAAAATATAGAAGGCTTGTGGCTAGAAGATTCTCTTAGAAAGAGGAAGAGAATCATGATGAGATGTTTGCTCCAAGTGGCTAGATAAGACCATTCTCTTAATGGTGCAATTAAAGAAGAAGTGTGAATCAGGTTCTGTATGGGTTCCCAGGATCGATAGTATATTGATGAGAATACATGTGGGGATTGTATCATCCTTGAACACTTGTTCTAAAGTGAGCTGTAGACAGGTCTCTCCGAGAAAGAAAAGGGATTGGATCATCCCTGGACTTTCAGTCCTAAAAAGAGCCATAGACGTGAGGTCTCTGAGAATGAAGTCCTTAGTGGACAGTTGAGGGGATTGGATCATCCCTGGACTTTCAGTCCTAAAGAGAGCCGTAGACGTAAGGTCTCCGAGAATGAAGTCCTTAGTGGACAGTTGAGGGGATTGGATCATCCCTGGACTTTCAGTCCTAAAGAGAGCCATAGACGTAAGGTCTCCGAGAATGAAGTCCTTAGTGGACAGTTAAGGGGATTGGATCATCCCTGGACTTTCAGTACTAAAGAGAGCCGTAGACGTGAGGTCTCCGAGAATGAAGTCCTTAGTGGACAGTTGAAGGGATTGGATCATCCCTGGACTTTCAGTCCTAAAGAGAGCCGTAGACGTGAGGTCTCCGAGAATGAAGTCCTTAGTGGACAGTTGAGGGGATTGGATCATCCCTGGACTTTCAGTCCTAAAGAGAGCCGTAGACGTAAGGTCTCCGAGAAGTGGGGATTGTATCATCCCCGGAACTTGGTCCCTGAATTGATCCGTAGACATATGGTCTTCGAGAATAAAGTGATGGGGATTGCATCATCCCGGAACCACTAGTTCAAAATGTACGTGAGGACTGCATCGTCCATGAACTGGGTTCAAAATGTACGTGAGGACTGCATCGTCCATGAACTAGGTTCAAAATGTACGTGAGGACTGCATCGTCCATGAACTGGGTTCAAAATGTACGTGAGGACTGCATCGTCCATGAACTGGGTTCAAAATGTACGTGAGGACTGCATCGTCCATGAACTGGGTTCAAAATGTACGTGAGGACTGCATCGTCCATGAACTGGGTTCAAAATGTACGTGAGGACTGCATCGTCCATGAACTGGGTTCAAAATGTACGTGAGGACTGCATCGTCCATGAACTGGGTTCAAAATGTACGTGAGGACTGCATCGTCCATGAACTGGGTTCAAAATGTACGTGAGGACTGCATCGTCCATGAACTGGGTTCAAAATGTACGTGAGGACTGCATCGTCCATGAACTGGGTTCAAAATGTACGTGAGGACTGCATCGTCCATGAACTGGGTTCAAAATGTACGTGAGGACTGCATCGCCCATGAACTGGGTTCAAAATGTACGTGAGGACTGCATCGTCCATGAACTGGGTTCAAAATGTACGTGAGGACTGCATCGTCCATGAACTGGGTTCAAAATGTACGTGATGGGATTGCATCATCCCTAGACATGAGACTTGTCTTAAAGTGATAAGGACTAATCATCCTGTAAGTAGATTGGGATTGCATCGTCCCTAGACATGGTGAGGTGTCTTAAAGTGATAAGGACTAATCATCCTGTAAGTAGATTGGGATTGCATCGTCCCTAGACATGGTGAAGTGTCTTAAAGTGATAAGGACTAATCATCTTGTAAGTAGATTGGGATTGCATCGTCCCTAGACATGGTGAGGTGTCTTAAAGTGATAAGGACTAATCATCCTGTAAGTAGATTGGGATTGCATCGTCCCTAGACATGGTGAAGTGTCTTAAAGTGATAAGGACTAATCATCCTGTAAGTAGATTGGGATTGCATCGTCCCTAGACATGGTGAGGTGTCTTAAAGTGATAAGGACTAATCATCCTGTAAGTAGATTGGGATTGCATCATCCCTAGACATGGTGAGGTGTCTTAAAGTGATAAGGACTAATCATCTTGTAAGTAGATTGGGATTGCATCATCCCTAGACATGGTGAGGTGTCTTAAAGTGGTAAGGACTAATCATCTTGTAAGTAGATTGGGATTGCATCATCCATAGACATGGTAAGGTGTCTTAAAGTGATAAGGACTAATCATCCTGTAAGTTGATTCGGGATTGCATCATCCTTAGACATGGTGAGGTGTCTTAAAAGGATAAGGATTGATCATCCTGTAAGTTGATCTGGATTGCATCATCCATAGACATGAGAGATGTCTTAAATTGAGAGGGATTGATCATCCCATAAGTGGATCAGGATTGTATCATCCTTGGACCTATGTCCTAAAGTGAGAGGGATTGACCATCCCGTAATTGGATCATGTGTGTTGCAGGGTATGCTGCTGTTGTGTATACTTGTATCAGTGTGTATACTTGTATTGATAGATGTATTAGTGAGAATACATGCTTTTGATGATAGATGTATTAGTGAGAATACATGCTTTTGATGATAGATGTATTAGTGAGAATACATGCTTTTGATGATAGATGTATTAGTGAGAATACATGCTTTTGATGATATATGTATTAGTAAGAATACATGTTTTGATGATAGATGTATTAGCGAGAATACATGCTTTTGATGATAGATGTATTAGTGAGAATACATGCTTTTGATGATAGATGTATTGGTGAGAATACATACTTTTGATGATACATGTATTGATTAATGTACTTGTATGGTTGAGGATACTTATGTTGTAGATCGAGATGATCCAGATGCTGTAGATCGAGATGATCCAGATGCTGTAGATCGAGATGATCCAGATGTTGTAGATCGAGATGATCCAGATGCTGTAGATCGTGATGATCCAGATGCTGTAGATCGAGATGATCCAGATGGTGTAGATCGAGATGATCCAGATGGTGTAGATCGAGATGATCCAGATGCTGTAGATCGAGATGATCCAGATGTTGTAGATGAGATGATCCAGATGCTGTAGATCGAGATGATCCAGATGTTATAGATCGAGATGATCCAGATGCTGTAGATCGAGATGATCCAGATGCTGTAGATCGTGATGATCCAGATGCTGTAGATCAAGATGATCCAGATGCTGTAGATCGAGATGATATGACAATGCTGATGATCGTGAGATAACGATGCGGATGATCGTAAGATGATGATGCTAATGATCGTGTGATGATGATGCTGATGATTGTATGATGACGATGCTGATGATCGTGAGATGACGATGCTGATGATCGTGTGATGACGATGCTGATGATCGTCAGATGACGATCTTGATGATCGTGTGATGACGATGTTGATGATAGTGAGATGACGATGTTGTTGATCATGTGATGACGATGCTGATGATCATGTGATGGCGATGCTGACAATCGTGAGGATTCAGATATTGATGTTGCTGTAGTTGTTTGAGTGCTGCAGAAGATAAAGACTCAGTACTGAAGATGTTGATGTTCCAGTATTGAAGATATTCCAGTAACTGGTTGAGTTACTGATGATGTTGAGAAAGCTTCCAATGATTTATAGATGTATCATGTATGATGTTGATGACTCCTTGCTCGTGCAGATGCTGTTATAATATCCTTCTCGTTAAGGGGGAGTGTTGAGATATTGTAACTTCAAAGAATATTATATTTGTACTTTATTATTCCGGAGATGATTCATTCCTCCGTGAAGATCTTATTGTATATCCGGAGATGTTTATTCCTCCGTCGGAATGTGGTAACTTGGGTTATTAGACTTCCCTAGTGGGGGTCATCCCTGTATGTGTTATGTGGGTCAAAGGGTTATTAGACCACCCTAGAGGGGTCGGCCCAGTCAGTTATAATGGGGTATTTAACCTAATGGTTAAATACGAGCCTACATGTACTTGTGTAAAATACATATCAGAGTAGTGTATAAATAGAGGAGGTGTGTTCCTCATTATACACATTCACTCACTTGAGGATAGCGCACTTGTGGAGGAGAGGTCTGCTATTTTGGAGGAGGAGATCATGTCTCAGGGTTTCATCTTTGTATATTGCTGGTCATCTATATTGAGGAAGCTTTGCTGGGTTTTCTACCCCATGAGGGTTTCCCAGGATAAATCTCTGTCTCTTGTGTTTATGCTGTGCTTGTTGTTTCTTCAGTGATCCTGTATATGATATTATTGTGAAATGGAATGTAATGCTGCTATTTTCTGTCTTATCATATTAAATCTTAACAAACACTTCCATTTTCATTATCCCATTTGTATGATATCCTCAGCAACACCACTACTACCTTGCCAGAGTACTCAGTTCCTTTATCCACTTCACCCCTTGTTATTGCAGAAGTCCAGCCTTTGGCTGTCCCTCTGCAGTCATCTGCAGTTGATTCGTCAATAACCTCCATCGATGCATCTTCTAAGCCTTCTCCTCCACCTTCACCTAGAAAAGCACAGAGTCCACTTCCACTCCCAGGAGTTAGTAGTCATGTTCAAGTTCTTCTTTATGAAATCTCTATCTCATTACCCTCCCCAGACAAAGTTGTGTTAGCTCCTGAATTTAGTATTACATATCTAGCCTCCACTCAAGTTACTTTGCCTATCCCTACTTCTACTGTCACACAAACACCTTCTCTGATTTCCACGGTTGGCGTCACTTCTGTTCCTGCACTATCCATTACTGAGTACACAGATACAGATGTGGTTCCTCTTGGAAATTATTTCTATTGTCAAGATGACAAGGCAGTAGTTAAAAGAAGCAGTAGTTATTGTAGAAATATTGATTTATTTGTTTTTATGAGTTGCAATCCCACATTCCGCAACGTGCAACTACGGAATGCGAATTGCGGGATGACTGTATATATTTACGAAATAAAACCATGTAACTTAACCCCGGAGCTGCAAAATTCAATCCCAACCATCGATTTATTTTGATCCCGCGATTGAGGTTACTCTGCGTGATTTGAATAACTTTTTGGATTTTCATTTTTTCTGGTATTATTTGGATTGTTTTAATTTTTGAGTTGGGTTTTATCATTTCAGTTGTCATTCAATTTTGATTATTGTATGTCATGACTACTTATGCTTATTCGAACTTTCTTGAGTCATTTACATGCTTTAAATTTGATTAATTGAATTCATATGATGTTACGGTGAGCTTGGCAATAAATTTGAACTCCATTGAATTAATATTTTTTTTTTAGAGTAATTTGATGGGCTAGAATAATTTGATTAAACACTTATTTCTAATCATCCTGATTTATAACTTGAAAAGGTTTATATCAAATAATGGAACCATGCATTTAATTCTGAACTTTGGAAGGATTATTGAATTTTACTAAGCTTTAATATTTTATGAAATTTGTCATTTTTTGAATGATCTATAATTTTAAGACAAAGATCTTTCAAATCCTTGTTATGTATAATTTAATTGAATCCTCAAAAGGAAAAACGTACTTTCAAATCATGGAGAGAGTCAATAATTTTTCATTAAAGCAAAGTATTATGTTCTACAAAGAATAATTAGCTTTGCTTATTTCCAAGATCATTATTATTGTTTAAATTATATTCGATATATTTTTGAAGAACAATATTAATAATCTTATTTATATAATTGACTTTGGTATATCATGTTATTTACAAAGTTTAATGCATAATATTTCACTAAACCCTAATTTGCCGTGCAGATAAAATTTGAAAAAATGGAATCTGTAAAAGACATGTTTTTGCACGGAGGATTGCGGGCAAACCGTGAGGAATTAGCTCAAACGGTTGAAAACCCACTTCCCAAATGGGCTTATTTACCCTTATCCATGGACAGTTTTTCAAATCTATCAACCATTTGCGATAAAAACGTTGCCAAACAGGGCTGAACTTTCAGAAATTCATTTCGGACATTTTTCCATAGCTGAACATACTAGACAACTGGGGATTTGATCCTATCATTACCAGTGCTCTTCACTTGTATAAATTCAACCTCCCAAGGCTATGAGAGGAGGGGAGAGATTTCTCTGAAAAACGGAAGAATTTTCATTCTTCTCATATCTGCATTCTTCTTGCAATAATTTCTTGTTGACAGGGAAGAAGAAGGAGAAAAGCCACTTCCAGATGGTTGGTAATTTTGGAGCTTGAATCAATAAGAGACGATTTGGAGACACTTTGTCTTATCATAGCTTGTAATTTTGTTTGCAGACCTCATTAATACAATGAATTAATCTCATTGAATCATTTCCTGTTTATTGTTCAAATTTCTTTGACAATGTCTGATTTCTTATTTCAAAATTATCATCTATATTGTGTGATCTCTTTGCATACAATGAATTAATCTCATTGAATCATTTCCTGTTTATTGTTCAAATTTCTTTGACAATGTCTGATTTCTTATTTCAAAATTATCATCTATATTGTGTGATCTCTTTGCATATATAAAATAATGCACAGGTTTGTTATACAGATTTCTCTTTATCACTGATCCATGCATGAAAATATTTTATTAAGTTTATTTAATTAAAATATTTTCTTTATCTATTTCTGCAATTTGATTCACCGCTATTTAATCATTGTTAATTTTTCAATTAACAAAGTGATTACAGGTTAGTCTTGAACAGTTTTGCATGCTTATATTGTTGTCACTTAATTTTCATTAATTGATTATGATTAAGCTAATAAGTTAATGCATCTTTTACATTTATGTTGAATTTGGCAAACATACTTATCCATTACACATCAAGTCCAATTTGCATAAACAAAACATTCCTTTTAGAATAGATTTAACTTAGATTAGATTCTCTTCTCAAATAAGATTAAGATTAACTTTGATTTACCATTTTTATACTTTGTTTTCCCTGAATTGGGAAATTGATCTTATATATTAAAAAACCATTTACTCATAGAGTGCCAGTGGAGGCCTAATATTCGTGGGTGATTACTACACCAAATAATTCGAGGATAGAATTTCCCTTGTGTAGGGTCTTTTGAAGCCTTTGGCTGGGTTTTCATCCCATGTTGTGTGCCTTGGAACCCATTCTAGCACCTTGCACTTACCCTGCATATCCAAGGCATCAACAAGTCTCTCCCTGGACATTAAACACATTGGCATCTGCATCCCAATACTGAATGAGTCTCTAAAGCAAGCGATTAAGTGCCTTCATGTTCACGGTTCTATAGAATTTCAATAGACGACACCTTCGGAGTGCATGTAGAGTTTCCGGGTCTTGCATAGCCACCCTATCCATCTCTTCATGCTCCCTCTCTCTCCAAACAAGCACCATCCTACCAAAAGAAAGTCAAAATTTTAGTCCTCAACACTTTTTTAGCCATTTTCAAGGGTGTGCACTACTCTTCAAGCAAGACAATCATGTTTGGGCACTAATGTCCTTGAGGAAGAGTAGCGCACACCTCCTGTATGCCCTACTTTCCTTCTTAGACAGTAGCGCACACGCACTTCACGAGTTGAGCATGGATCCAAAATGTTTTTTAAGCATAAAAATTGATAAATAAAGCATCAAAATGCAAGTTGGGATGAAAAGAACTTACTTAGTGGAGGAAAGAGGTCGAATGGTTGCCCGATTTGATCGCTACAAATGGATGAAGATCAAGGGTTTGCTCCAAAAACTTGCCCTACAAATTTCCAAATGTGATATTTGAGTTTTTTAGTTGAAATTACATATATGAATTTGAATTTGATTTTTTACCCACTTTTGTGAAAAGTCTATAGTTTCAAATTGCATAAAAATGTTCTATTTAATCATTAAATACCGACAAATGTTGGTAGAATGATTTCAACCTATTTCTCTCAAATTTTCACTAGATTTTCGTAGCATAGATCTATTATGACTTAATTTCTTTACTAACAGATCATTTTTCAGTACTTTATAGTTGAAATTTCATGTCATTGAAGATTTTTTGTCATTAATACTAATTTGGTTGTTGAGATCCTGGTCTTTAGCAGGTAATGAGTCGTGATCCTAGAAGCCGTCTTTAAAGTCATTTTAAGCTCTTATTTGGAATATTGAAACCTAAACAAGATTGTTGAGCAGACTTGTCCTCTTCAAGCTCGTTAAAGGAATTGAAGGCCCATCTGCTTAAGTATAAGTTTAACCCTTTTCTGGAATTTTGTAGATTACTTACGAAAAATGAATACTCTAGTCATCCGTGGCTAGAAGAGTTCTTCTTCCATTGTTTTACACTTTTTCAGGGGAGGAGACTAACTTTACAAAAAATGACCTTTTGGAGCCTTCTTTAGGGTTTTCAGGCTCTCAAAACATGAAAACACCAAGCGAGCATTCACCTACTCGGGCTCGATGTGAAATCCACGAGAGGGTAAATAGAGGATTGTTTAAGTTTTTCAGACTCTATAAATAGGAAAACATCGACGAGCATTAACCCACTTGGGCTCGGTATTAAAATCCACGAGTAGGTGTATGGAGTTATTGTTTAAGTTTTTCAGACTCCTTAAAATTGAAAACACAGGTGAGCAAGAATAGATCTTGGCTCGATATTAAAATCCAGAGATTAGTACTATAGAGTATTCTTCTATCTCTTCTTCAAACTCCGTAAACAATGAAGAAGGTCCTGAGTCTTCCTCCCATGGGCTTGTTAAAATTTTCACATGGTTGGACTTATTGCGTTTTCATTCTTTCTTGGACTGATTAAAACAACAAGAAGGGTATTCTTTTATCTAAAAAGAATAAGGGATAGGAAGGGTATATCACATATTTTCAGTTTCAAAGGCAGTTAAGTCAGTCCTATCCTTGAACACAACACTTATTTGACTCTATCATTTCAGTTGGGTTTAGTTTTCGACCCTAGGGTGAACTTGATCTCCAAGTTGTTTACTCCCCCAGTTGGTTATTCTTCCAACCATATGGAGGGTCTGTTAATGTCTCCTACATTACATGCTTATATCATTTTCCCATCACGTTGAAAACTGCCTAAGTCACTTTGTGTCGTGCTCACTATTCAAGGATATAGCCTATGTCGACCATTCTGCAGTTTACCTTGACCTCATGTGTCGACCATCCTAGTGTGAATCATGTTACTTATACTACAACACATCAGCTCATATCTTTGAGTGTTCCTCGTGTTGGATGATGGAGGATGCCCTAAGGCCTCCCTTCCAACTGACTTCTTCCCATCGAAATCAACTCATTGTGCTCTGGGAATGAAGTTTATAGTTTCGGTTAGTACCTCGGGGATTGTAGTCATCAGTGGCAGTTTCCCTCGTCGTTGAATGATGAGAATACATCAATGTCTTTTATTCGACGGGTTCCTCAGGTGTTCAATTTCAAGTCCTCTTATTCACACTTGTTGGATCGTACTAGGTGCCTTGGGCCCCATTATCATCATCGGTGGAAGCCCTCACGTTTGTTAACGGTATAAATCAATGAACGGTAATCAAACAATTCCCCCCATGTTCGACTTCAGCTCATTTATTCACATGGTTAGGGTTTGTACCTTGGGTTGTTTGGATGAAGACCTTGGGATTTTGATAGCATTACCGCATTATGCTATCACCCAAGTTGCGCAAGACTGAGCCTTACTCATTTTGGCTCTCCATTAGACATAGATCCAGTTTGTTTTTATGGCTATGATCTCTCATTTTGACATGGATCCATGCTTGTATTTCAGTGGCCATTCTATATATACATCTCCTAGTTATGTATTGGAGATCTTGTTGTATCATGATACACATCTATATGATGTCAAGATTGTAATTGCTCACTGACCTTGATCTTTATTTCAGGTACTTTTGTCACTTGGTTCTGTATTTTCTTGCTCCTCCGCTGACTTGGAATTATAATGTATTTCGGACATCGTTTCCCTCTGACCTCATACATTAGGGGGAATCTATTATAGGTCAAATCTGCACTTCTCCATCCGTGATCACATTAAGCTGTCGATCACACAAAATGACAACTTAGATTGAAGAGCTAGATTTCCCTAGATGATGCATGGACTTGGTTTATCCCTCAGCAGCTGACAAAACCCTGTTTTAACCTACATTTTCACATGTGCGCTACTCTACAGGCATGATAGTAGCACATTTCTTAAAGTGTGCCCTACTCTACAGGAATAATAGTAGCGCACACTTTCTAGTATGCCCTAATCTACTTAAGCAAACTAGCGCACACCTCAATTGTAGTTGCAATTGATGCTTGTAAAGCACTAAAGTTGCATATTGTGTGCTACTCTACTATGAAAAACTCGCGTACATATTAAAATGTATTAAAAATATATATTAATTTGATGAATTGGGATTAGTTGAAGTTGGTTTGCAACTTCCACAACTTCCCAATCAAACTAGCTCTCGATCCAAACTGCCTACCTTGTCCCATAAATACAAGGGGGATAGATGGGAGAGAGGAGGAGAAACTATGCATTAAGGGTTGTTATGCTGGAGGAATTCCAAAGTTAGTGTGAAGAGCAGGAGCCCAGGATCCAGTTGCACAAGCATTCTGAATGATCTGGTATAATTGTATTGATTATTTGCTTTTGACAATAAAGGTGGAAATACCCTTCCTATCCCAATCAAATGTCTAATGGATTGCATATTTGTTTGGTTTAATGCTTGATTGTATTTGATGTCTAAATTGTATTTCAATTTAATCATTGTTATATTAGTCAAGATACATTGAGGAAGGTATCTTTTGTATTGCAGGTTCATCAAGCGGAAGATCAAGTGGAGGATCGATCGAAGGAGCAAGCGAAAGCTAGGATTGAACGTCGTTAATAAGGTATGCCTTCAAAAACCTTGATCTCTTTCCTTTTGTAGAATCCTATGTAATATGATCAATGTATTTACCTGTCACCCCAGAAGTTGGTAGTGTCCCTCTCCTCACTATAGGGTAGAAATCCTGAACAACAGAGGTCCTTTCGGACTTCGGGTTTTGCTACCCTGCCCATACGTTTCGACTAGCTTGACGATTGTCCCCCAAGGTTATTTTGTATTGATGGTAGCCTTAGTATCAGACTTTTAGGGCTCTACATAGGTAGAGTGGGCGGTTATTCCCACTTCACCTCAGACAGGCGTGGAAGGTAACCCTTTGGCAGTAATCCTGAGAAAGCAGTTTGGTGATTCAAGCGCTTGCACCTAGTGGACCTCTGGAGGACGCCACATAACTGACTGTCGATACTCTGTTAGTCTGTTCTGGGCCCTAATCATCCCAGACTCGCTTTTGAGAGTATTTTCCATTATTTGCTTGGTTTGATTACTTAGGAATTTTTTAGTGGTATGCTGTTTGCTCCTTAGTTGTATTGGTCACTAGGTTTTTACTTAGTTTTATTTTGTTATAGTTGTGGAAGACCAACATCTTCGTCAGTATTGAAGGTTGAAAAACCTTCCCCCACTCATAGTGGAGCCTCCTCCACCACCGCGACATAGGAGAACAAATTCCCGTGGTTCTTTTGAATTTACGGGTGAAACAGAGGTTCTTGGAGAATCACAGCCTAGAACACCAGATCAACAAGTCTTTGATACTATCAAGGTTGAGGATCTAACTTCTAGAGAGTTCAGTACTCCTTTCAACCCTCCGTTTACTGGACCTAACGACCCACTTTTGGTACCTATTGGTTTCCAATAGCCTGAGTATAGTTTTTATCTATTTACACCTGGTTACACTATGGTGAACCCAGGAGACAAAAAGGGAGTCCCCCAAACTCCCACAACTTCTATGGATACAAGGATTGTTAATCCTTCATTCACAAACACTGCCATGCTGAGTTCATCATAGACTGCTTCTGCTTCAACTCCTTCCTTCAGTTTTAATGCTAGTACCCTAGGCATGCCAAGCTCATTCGCTTCGACATCTGCCTCAATTGGTACCCCAAATTTTGGACCCAGTCATGTCCCTTTGATGGGGGCATCGACAGTGAACTTTACTCAACCTCCTGTTACACAACAGTTTCAAGGTGTAACTCAACCCATTGCTTCCACTTCCACTGTAGGATCTATCCCATCTGCATCTATGCATGTTATGGGTACGATGACAGCACCTTCCACAACCACTATGCCTAGATTCAACCCCTATGCAGGTTACAACGTTAATCCATCAAATATACTAATAGGGAGTATCCCTTTATTCTTGTTTGCTGGAGGAGGGGGTAATATCATTAATCCGCAACACGACGGGGTTAACACCCAGCTGCAATGAATTGCTGCCTAGGGAAACAATCCACTTTTCTTCGGGTGGAACAATTTTAATGCATTT
The DNA here is from genome assembly GCA_027924585.1 of Larix kaempferi. Classification (NCBI taxonomy): domain Eukaryota; kingdom Viridiplantae; phylum Streptophyta; class Pinopsida; order Pinales; family Pinaceae; genus Larix; species Larix kaempferi. The sequence continues at coordinate 6,535,471 of BSBM01000951.1, read as the reverse complement.
CAATCACAACGGATGGTTGGGGGAAACCCAACCAACAGTACACAAACCAGGTGGTAGGTAATACCCAATACTAGGTTCCTGTCTACCAGATGCCATCGGCTCAGCCCCGTTTACCATTTATAGCAACTTTAAACTTGCCAGATCTTTCAAAGCTTACGAATGACCCCGTGTGTCATGACACTGCATGGCCACCGGTTCCCACTAAGATGCCCTCAGACATACCAAAGTTTGAGGTTAAAACTAGCGAGGACCCTGGTGACCATGTCACAACTTTTCATCTTTGGTGTTCCTCCAATTCGCTGAATGATGATTCCGTCAGGTTGAGGCTTTTTCAAAGAATCTTGATTAGTGCCACAGCCAAATGGTACATTGAGTTTCCTGTAGCTACTTTTGGCACCTTTCGGGATCTAGCCATTGTTTTTCTGAACCACTTCCAACTTCCTGTCCGATATGATGCCGGAACAGACCTTTTGTCGACCTTTCGACAAAACAAAGCCTCTCACCTATCTGATCACATTCAGGAGTGGCGAAGATGGAAGAGGCTCATTAAAGCCGACACCCCCCCAGCATTCTTATTAGAATGGTACCTTAAGTCTCTTCTTCCCTATATTTCTAAGGAAGTTGCCAGGGTGTCCTCCGAAGAGGAAGCCATTTTGAGAACCCAGTAGCTGGAATTATTCTATGCTCAGTCTGGGATTTTATATGAAATTATTCCTAATGCACCGAGGTCTAACATTGACCTAGGTAAACCTAAGCTTGGACCACATGCTGATGGCATTGTGGGTTCAGTCGACTCCGCATCGTTTGATTCCTTAATAAAGCAGGTTCATGCCTTGTTAGTCAGATAATCTACTATGGAAGCAACTTCTGTTGCATCCTCCCTTTCTACTACAGAATATGTACAACAAGTGCAAACAAACCAAAAGGTCTCTCGAAAGCCCAACAATAAAAGAAAGGGAAAGAAATGGGATGGAAACCAACAAAATCCCAAGAACACGCAAAATGTCGAGGAGGGAAAAAAAGAAAAGAGGAAGGATAAGTTCCCTTGCAAGTTATGTCAATAGGAACACCTTACCCACCAATTCCCTCTAATGGAAGAAGCCCAACATTTGATCCGTGAAAAGAAACCTGCTGTCTTAAAAGACCCTTTCCCTCATGGATAGAATTTAGCTTCTGGCAGCTCTAGTGCTGGGGGAACCAACTGTGCCAACTTAGATGATCAATCCTTCATCAACATGGTTAATTCAGATTCTTTGTTACAAACCCAAGCTCGAAATTATACCCCAGATACGCAACATAAGGATAAAGAAGTTCCTGAATCCTCTGTTCCTCTTCACATACCAGTGGAGACGCTGCCGAAGATACCGAAAGGTGTCTACAACCGAGCTGTGCACAACCCTAATGCACGAGTTGTTCCCAACTATAATGTTGTGGAAGAATTATCCCAAACCCCTTGTGCCATGTCTACTTTGGAGGTACTGCAAAGTTTCCCATTGCAATGCAGTGCACTTCTAGCAGCGTTTGGGAGTGCTGATTCATCCGTCATGCTTGTGCATTTTTATATGAAAGATATCAAGTATAGGTTGTTGTATCATGTCGTTCTCTAGATAGAGGTCGTCCATGGTCCTATGACCATTCGATGAGCTATTGTAGATGAGGGAAAATCTAGTGCATAATGTCTATTTCATGTTGGAAAGCTCTAGTTGAACCTGAGTTAGCCCCCTCGAACACAATACTTACTACCTTAGATGGAAGATCTTTCCGTCCACACGGAGTCTTACCATCCTTCAATGTTGAACTTGTTGGCAAACTAGTATCTGTCGAGGTTGAAGTTTTGGATGCTCCACTCAATTATAATTTGCTACTGGGTAGGAGCTAGAAATATGCCATGCAGGCAGTGCCATTATCTATTTTCCAGATGATTATGTTCCCCCACAAAGGAAAGATTGTCACAGTCGATCAATTTTTGTTCTGTCAGAAAACCAACCAGACTTCATCGGGTTCTACAATCTCGTTGGTTGGTCAGGCCTTCCTACTTACTGAGATCTTGGGAGTAGGTATCTATGGGTCATTAATAGGCACTTTTGACCTTCCTTCTCCCATTAATTTATTGGTTCTGAAGAATGTTCACCTCCCGAGACTTCCACGGTCAGTTCAACAATAGATATGCGAATTCTCCCTATTAATTCAGAACCACTTGTGCCTGTATCTGTTGCAGAAGTATCCTACTTGGGCTCACAAAAAAATGCAACAGAACATATCATGGCTCTGTTGGTCTCCGTTGAGTCATATATGGACCATGCACCTGCACGGTCGTTGGACTCTACTCACTCTCTTGATGATATAGATACGGTTTTTCCTTCTGACGAAGCCATTTGGGAAGCTATGATGGACCTGAGTCACCCTTGGGAACATTTAGATCCCAGGTCCTATTTGATTCCTATCCGAGACTTGATAGAGAGAAGCGAGTTCTCTTCGAGACCCAGTGAAAATTTTGATTGGTCCTCTATCCCTTCTACATCACAAGCTGTTCATGTTGAAGGGAACATGGCAAGAACTATCCCGATCAACATTTCCACCGATCCTGGAGTCTCGAAAAATATTTTTATTGGAGCGGACTCTTACCTTGATGAGGTCATTTCGTATACCAATCTCTTTAATATTTTTCGTGATGTCTTTACCTAGTCTCATGAGGAGGTTCCAGGCATCGATCCTACTTGAGGAAGTACTACCCATTTGTGCTTTTTCATGTATATTAGCTGTACATTTTTGTAGAGTTAACTTCATTTACAGTTGTAGTTACTTCTTATGCATCTATTTCTTTGTGTTTTAGATGTCGACTGAACACTTTATAGGGTTTGGTGATGGTGCTAGTCGCGACACCAATCAATTAGCCGCGGTTGCTTGGGTTATTTACTCACCAACTGGTCAATTGGTCTCTTCGGGAGGGGCTTGTTTAGGTCCCACAATGAACAATGTGGCTGAATACAGTGCAGTCATAGAGCTGCCTCGAGATGCTCTGTTCCATGGCATTTCACATTTGGAGGTATGACTCGACTCAAAGTTAGTTGTTTTTCAGTTACTGGGTGTTTATCAGGTTAGAGATCCTACTTTGCTACGTCAGTTTATGCGTGTTAAGTTACTTGAGAGACAATTTGATTATATCACATATCAACACATTCCAAGGAACTTGAATGCATTAGCTGATTCATTTGCAAATTATCTTTTAGATTGGCATTTGCATCATTCACACACATAAGTAATTCATGCATAAAACATAATAACACACATGTAAATATAACCGATACTATATATATATATATATATCCCTATCAAAAAATAATATGAGTTTGTATCATAAGTCTGTCATAGAGTCATAAGATACAAAATTGGGCTCGACAACCTCAAAAATATGCATAGAATGTGTTGATGTATATGTAACCTCGGAATGTATTTCATCTGTATATTATATATATATTTATTGTACCCTTATAAGAGATGTGTTATTCCTCTATAAGGAAGTGTCGTCATGTGGATTGACAAGTGTCGCAAGTGTGTGTACTTGCCGATGGGTTATTAGACCACCTTATGGGGTTGGCCCTGATTAATATATAATATAATGTGGGTGTATCTAAGTAGACAAGTCGGCCCCAGTAAGTCACTGGGCAAAAAGGTGAGTATAAATAGAGATAGGAGATCTCTATTTTACTCACTCGAAAAAGTAACTATCTCTCTCTCTGAAAAGTGGCGCACTAGTAAGGAGGAGGAAGATCATCTGCTAGGAAACTATCTCAGTGTTATTTGGTTGTATTTTGGTTGAGCCATTGCTCTCTCTATCTCTGAGGAAGTTGTGGGGTTTTTCACCTTAGGGTTTTCCCCACGGAAACTCTGTGTCTCTTGTCTCTATGCTTTTGATTCTTGTGATGCTTGTCATATTATGATTGTCATGCATTGATATACTGTAGATGTTATTCTCTCAGCAAAGATCCTATAGTATTGTGATTTAATACTAAAAATTTAACATGGTATCAGAGCTTAACTGAGAAGAAGACATTTTGCAGTGACGGAAGCTTGTATTCCTTGTTTATTGGGTTTCTCTCCACAGATTTTTGAAATTCAGTATAGTAGATTGGATCTTCTCATCAAGGCGCATCTATCTGTCCAATCAGAATTCAGTTCCGAGCATTTTCAGATTTGGCCCTAAAAATTAGGGTTTCCACAAAAATAGGAATTTTTGGAAACTGAAGGCACAGCTGGAAGCTCCTTGCAAAAATCGAAGGTTAGAGCTTTGGATCGAGATTTTTGGCTGGGTAGATCTCCGGGAAACTCAAACCCTAATTCAGGTCTCTCCCCAGTGAACCCGGGAGGACAAAAAGGCAATTTTGAAGGGCAAGACTTTGCTGATCTCAAATTCTGAATGTACTAGGCTGATCAGCTATCCAAGGCGCATCTTTCTATCCTTTCAGAATTTTGAAATTCACATTTTGAATTTTTAGGGTTTCTCTAACAAACCCTAATCCGGGACCAGATCCAGTTTTCAGCACTTCAAGTGGTAAGTCCTAAATCTTTTCTATTTCCATTTGAAGTACTCTTAAAGATGTCTCTCCACACTAAGCTTGAGGATAAGCTTGAAGGGGCTGACAACTTCCAAGCCTGGAAGTATAGGATTGGGTTAATCTTGGAAGAGAATGAGTTGGACTCATATGTGAAAGAAGACATCCCTATCCCAGAGGATGAAGAAGCCAAGGCATTGCACAAGAAGAACTTGGTCAAGGAAAAGAGAATCATTGCTGATTCTATCAAAGACCATCTCATACCTCATGTGTCTTCTCTTAAGACACCCAAAGAGATGTTTGAATCCTTGACCAAGCTATTTGAAGGAAAGAACATAAATCGGAAGATGACCCTGCGGAACCAATTGAAAGCAGTGAAGTTTCAGAATGGAGAAAACATTCAATCTTACTTTTCAAGGGTTTCCCAGATCAAGGAACAATTAGAAGCAGTAGATGAAATGGTGGAGAATGGTGAAGTGGTGATGACCACTCTAAATGGCCTACCCAGGTCATGGGATTCCTTTATTCAAGGAATTTGTGCAAGGAAGAAATTTATCTCCTTCAACAAATTGAGGGAAGAATGCTCTCAAGAAGAAGCTAGACTCATAGCTCGTGAGGAAAAGATGGGAGGAGAAGATCAAGCTCTTGCAGCTCACACCAAGAGAATAAAAACCAAGAAGGATCACTCTCACCACAAAAGATTCCATCAAAAGAGTAAGAAGGACCTAAGATGCTTCACATGCAATGAGAAGGGTCACTTTGCTTCAGATTGTCCCAAGAACAAAAGGGATAATAACAACAACTCCAGTAAGAAGAAGAAGGGAAACAAAAGAAGGTTTCATGCCCATGCTGCCGAAGATGATGAACCTCCAAAGAAGAAGGCTAGGGCAGAAAGTAGTAGTGATGATGACTCATCAAGTGAAGAAGAATATGTTCTAATTTCTGCTCTTACAGGTACCATCTCCCATGGATGTAATGATTGGTTGATTGATAGTGGGGCTTCCAAACACATGATTGGGTTTAAAGAATCCTTTGTGAACCTATCTGAACATGAATCACCCCATAAGGTGAAACTTGGGGATGATTATCAATACCCAATCAAAGGAAGCGGTGAAGCCTCCTACAACCTAGATTCTGGAAAATCATTGAAGATGAAGGAAGTACTTTATGTACCTGGGCTCAAGAAGAACTTACTCTCCATTTCTGCATTAGATGCAAAAGGTATGAGGGTTGCATTTGTGGATGGCCAAGTCCTAATGTGGCCAAAGGGAAAGACCATAGATGATGCAGTAGTGATTGGAAAGCAAGAGGGAGGTTTGTACAATTTGAAGGGACAACCTGAACATGCCATGGTGACATAAATACAAAGATTCATCCATAGTCATGGATCACATAGAGGTATGTATAATTTGTTTCTGCAAAAGTTAACTAATGAGTTATGCAGGTCATTGAAGAGAACAAGAACACATTGCTAGACATAACTAGCAAATATGGTGACCAGGTATGTGTTTCTTATATCATAGGATCTATCATATAAGTATGCATGGCATGATTGATGATGATTGTTCATAAAGTCATAAGTTTGAATAATCATGGGCATATGCATATTATGTGTCTTACCTTAATTAATAATATGACTAACCAGAAGAGTCATAAGTTTGAGTAATTATAGGTTTAGACATGTTATGTTTCTTATGATATGACTAACCATAAGAGTCCTATATAAACCTTGAATGCTAATGCTTATTATTTCTGTTTGAAATGATCATGACTATACATACTTGAGATTATTGTGTTTTAATGAATGTATGATTTTGTATGAGATCACAAGGATAACACAATCATGATACTAATAAGCATGCATAGGGACCAAGGATGAATATGAGTTCAAGAACAGGTAATCCAGGAAGCAAAGATCAAGAGGGAGCACACTCCAGTGGTTTCTGCAAGGGTGCAGATATTCAGAGGGAGTTGTCCATCTCTCTACATTCCACAACAAGAAGGTGTAGAAGGACTCCAGAAGCTCCTGCAAGGAAGAAAAGACTCAGAGGGAGTCCACCCAACAAACAAACAAAGATAAGTATTTTAATTTTCTTGCATATTTGTTTGCTTAAATAAAATTGTTCAATGATGAATATGCTCATGTTCCTAGACTTAGGATATGTATTGTGCATATTAGAATGATTGAATTAATGAACAGTATACTACTAATATGCATGTGTTGGGTAAGTGGCCTATGGCACTGTACAACATTCCATTGCTACTTATCTAGAATGAAACCTCTTTGCTGACATGTTGGGAGTTGTGCACACTCTTAACAATGTTCTGGTAGAGATTGGAAGGCATCTAGAAAGTTACGGGATATGGATAAATGTTGTATTGAAGCATTGGCTAAGATAATTGCATGACTGTATGACATATTTCTTCATGTGTAAGAATTTGTTCTGAAAATTATGAGATGTTTCTAATCATGCAATTTAACCTGTTTTGTAGGAAAAATCGTATATCTTCACCTACAAAAGGACTACAACATTTGTTCCAGCAACAAAGATATCTATTGAAGATATTGAAGTTCCCAGGATATGGGATGAAGAAATGGAATGCCATGATCCGTCGATCATGAAGAATGATGTTTGGGATGCGATCCCAAGAGCTAAAGGGAAGTCTGTTGTGACTTCCAAATAGAACTTTCAAATCAAGCATGTTGCAGATGGCAGCATAGAGAAATATAAAAGTGATGAAATAGAAGATACACCAGATGGATTCAAGATAGCTTTCTTGAATGGTGTAGTTGAAGAAGAAGCAGCCACTTGGTTCTGAGACACATGATAGTAAATCATATATGTGCAGAACTTGGTATGGTGAAGATAGATTGATTGCCGACACGCAGCAGAAGCTTACTACTGAGTTCGAGATGAAGAACTTGGGGATGATGCACTATTTGTTTTTGGCATGGAGGTGTGGCAGAGTGCAGAAGGAATCTTCCTTGGACAAGGGAAGTATGCAGTAGAGATCCTGAAGAGGTTCGGGATGATGGATTGCAAGGCCATGGCCACACCTATGGCATCAAATCTAAAGCTTCTATGTGATGCTTCATCTGAGCTGGTTGATGTCTCTTTGTATCGTCAGATGATTGGGTCCTTGATGTACCTGACAAACACGAGACCAGACATTTGCTTTGTTGTGAACACATTGAGCTAGTTCTTGACGGATCCGAGGAGTGTTCACTTGGTTATTGTAAAGCATGTTCTGAGGTACCTGAAGGGTACAGTGGATTATGGACTCAGGTATGAGGCGGATCAAAAGTTTAACCTACAGGGTTATGTTGATTCAGATTGGGTTGGCAGTGCTACAGATAGGAAGAGCACATCTGGGTGTTGCTTCAGTATGGGATCAGGTGTGATCTCTTGGTTTAGCAGGAAGCAATCCTGCGTAGCACTGAGTATAGCTGAGGCAGAGTATGTTGCAGCCTGTTCAGCTAGTTGTGAGGCAGTATGGCTACGGAAGCTACTGTCTGAGTTATTTGATCTCCCATTGGAGGCTACTGGTATCTTCTGTGATAACCAGAGTTGTGTGAAGCTGTCCGAGAACCCAAAGTTTCATGACAGGTCAAAACACATAGAGATCAAATATCACTATATCAGGGATATGGTGCAGAGAGGAGCTGTGAAGCTCCTGTATGTTACAATGGACGAGCAGATTGCAGATGTGCTGACGAAGCCACTAGCCAGGGTGAAGTTCGAGTACTTCAGAGAGAGGCTTGGCGTTCTTCAGATCGAGGACACTTCGAGGAAGAAGTGATGGACACATTTGCTGAAGCCATTCCAAGCATGTTGGAAGGAGGATCCTTCACATGGCTGTGGATGTAAGCGCTGGATGATGAGCATCAAGATGATGTTCTGGTTTCTGCTTGGATATGATCAGATTGGATCATTTTATGTATGTATGTACGCATCATGTTGGATGCTGGATATGATCAGTTTGATCATTTTTATGTATGTATGTATGCATCATGTTGATGCTGGATATGATCAGGTGGATCATGTATGGTGATATGTATTTGTATCAGGTGGATACATTGATGATCAGGAGGATCATGTATGATGATATGTATCAGGAAGATACTTGGTATGCATCAGGTAGATGCATTGATGATCAGGAGGATCATGTATGATGATATGTATCAGGAAGATACTTGGTATGCATCAGGTAGATGCATTGATGATCAGGTGGATCAAGTATGATGACATGCAACAGGATGTTGCAGTGATGATCAGGATGATCATAGATGACGAGCTTCAGGATGTTGCAGTGATGATCAGGATGATCATAGATGACGAGCTTCAGGATGTTGCTCCAAATGACATGCAGCAGGATGTTGCAGTGATGATCAAGATGATCATGGATGATGAGCTTCAGGATGTTGCTCCAGATGACATGCAGCAGGATGTTGCAGTGATGATCAGGATGATCATGGATGATGAGCTTCAGGATGTTGCTCCAGATGACATGCAGCAGGACGTTGCAGTGATGATGATCAGGACGATCATGAGTACATCAGGATGATGTATGGTGAGTATCATGTTGATACTCTATGGCTGTGGATCAGGTTGTGCAGATGAGCATGTCTGGGAGATCCTATAGGTCGAAGTTGTGTACCCGTAACATCCTGGGATTCTCTTTCGAGACATTGCTCTGGGAGGACATGTAATAGCACCCTGGGAGATCTCACGTCGGAGTTGTGTACCCGTAACATCCTGAGATGCTCTTGCGAGGTTTTGTCCTATGGCATGTAATTTGGGCCCTGGGAGATTTCAGGTTGGAGTTGTGTACTCGTAACATCCTGAGATGCTCTTGCGAGGTTTTGCCATGACCACATGTAATTTGTGCCCTGGGAGATTTCAGGTTGGAGTTGTGTACCCGTAACATCCTGAGATGCTCTTGCTAGGTTTTGTGGTGGACCACATGTAATTTGTGCCCTGGGAGATTTCAGGTCGGAGTTGTGTACCCGTAACATCCTGAGATGCTCTTTCGAGGTTTTGTGGTGGGGTCACATGTAATAGCGCCCTGGGATATCCTACAGGTCGGAGTTGTGTACCCGTAACATCCTGGGATGCTCTTTCGAGGTTTTGTGACGCACGTAATAAGTCCTGAGGATTCCACAGTATGGCCAGTAATGACGAAGACCTGCAGGTGGTGGGCCTACATCCAGTATGAAAAAGGACTGGCTCTGTAGAACTTCCTATGACGAGTAGAGTCAGAGATTGGTTGAGATAGTAGCAGCAGTGACGATGATGATGACGATGCATCGATGACGATGATCCAGAGAAGAAGACTTGTCTAGCAGATCTGTGTCGAGAAATACCTTCCTAGTTAAGAGGGAGTGTTGATGTATATGTAACCTCGGAATGTATTTCATCTGTATATTATATATATATTTATTGTACCCTTATAAGAGATGTGTTATTCCTCTATAAGGAAGTGTCGTCATGTGGATTGACAAGTGTCGTAAGTGTGTGTACTTACCGATGGGTTATTAGACCACCTTATGGGGTCAGCCCTGATTAATATATAATATAATGTGGGTGTATCTAAGTAGACAAGTCGGCCCCAATAAGTCACTGGGCAAAAAGGTGAGTATAAATAGAGATAGGAGATCTCTATTTTACTCACTTGAAAAAGTAACTATCTCTCTCTCTGAAAAGTGGCGCACTAGTAAGGAGGAGGAAGATCATCTGCTAGGAAACTATCTCAGTGTTATTTGGTTGTATTTTGGTTGAGCCATTGCTCTCTCTATCTCTGAGGAAGTTGTGGGGTTTTTCACCTTAGGGTTTTCCCCACGGAAACTCTGTGTCTCTTGTCTCTATGCTTTTGATTCTTGTGATGCTTGTCATATTATGATTGTCATGCATTGATATACTGTAGATGTTATTCTCTCAGCAAAGATCCTATAGTATTGTGATTTAATACTAAAAATTTAACAGAATGTCCTTCTCTTATGGAGAAGGTGGGGCCTCATCTTCCTCTACTGCCAGCATAGCTACTTTCCGCAGTAACCTAATCCAGGATGGGGGCACACCAGCCACATTCTCCTGCATATCGAGCGGCATCCGCTTGATCTTGTAAGTCGGAATGTCATGAGTTAGTCGACTCATCTTCCCCTGAAGAGTCCCTAGCATGGCATCATTTGCACCCAGTTCTACTGGTCTCACGAAAGTATACGAGTGTCCCCCGGGATGTACTGGTCAAACATCTACACATGACACTTTGTTTCAGTAACTCAAGCTCATCATAAAAATCATATATACATAAAATTGAAAAAATTAAATAATTTTTCAAAAAACATAAATATACCTATATTTCCCCAGGCTGCTCTTGGAGGGAGTATCAGCTCAGGATCATGGCGGAAGTCTAGGCCTGCACACGTAAAATTCTCAAGAGCTGGCACCTGTCTCTCCCACCAACCCCAGAAGTCACCCTCTTGGTAACAAAGGTTGCTCTTGCCACCACCTTGGAGGAGGAATATCTCACCCGAACAGGCCAGCATTGGCTCACGAGGGTTGACAGGGGGAATTTTCATGCCCAAACTAATAGCAGGCATCCTCTCAAAGAAGAAGGTGCAAAGTATGCTCCCATACCCGAAATTCTTCATTCTCCCAGTCTTACACCCCGAGAGTTGAAGCTTCATGTTCCCCAAAATACTTGAACACTAGTCATAAACCTGCCCTTGCAAGCATTCAATCCCTATATGCATATAATGTCTTGAGGCAAGATGTTGTGAGGCACTTCCCCCCATTCGGTTGAGAACACTCAGAATAACACAGAGAGGGAAAATTGCAACAGTAGAGATGAGAACTTGACTACCACATTTCTCAGTTCCTGGTAGATAGTAAGAATTGACATATTCTTGCACCGACAAGGCACCCACATTGCGAGAAGAACCTTTTAGATCCACCTCCTCTCCTCTACGAGAGAGACCCATGATAAATTAAATGTCATCTATGGTGAGCTCCAGTATCTCACCTTGAATATCAAACACCATGGCATTTGCATCCCAGTATTGGACAAGTCTTTCAACCAAGTGGATTTGTGCCCTCATGTTGACTGTTCTATAGAATTTCAGTAATCCACACCTTCTGAGTGTATGAAGGGTCATTAGATCTTGCAAAGCTTCTCGATCCATGTCTTCATGCTCTCTTTCATGCCATACCAACACCAACCTGCCAACCAACAGTCAAGTTTTAGTCTTTTTTCAACTTTTAGGCTACTTTCAAGGGTGTACGCTGCTCTTTACACTGCAAAGGCACATTTTGAATGCTGCTCTTCCTCATGCACATCAGCATACATGTAGAGCATGATGTGAACATTGCCTAACAATGCTTTTTTACCATAGAAATTGACAAAAAATACATGAAAATGCAAGTTTGGGAGGAATGAACTTACTTGGTGGAAGCAGAAGGTCGATTGGTACTCTAGTTTGATCGCAGTGAGTGGAAGAAGATCAAGGGTTTGCTCCAATTCTTTCCCTAGAATTTTCAATTGTGATATTTGATTTTCTAATTTGAAACTAGTTATATAAAAGTGACTTTAATTTTTTGCAAAAGTATATAGTTTCAAATGGTTCTTAAAGGGTGCTATTTTATCACTAATACCTACAAGTTTTGGTGAAGTAATTCTACCCTAGACATTTTAAATTTTCACTAGAGTTTCAAAGCATTAAACCAGTATGGCTTATTTTCTTCATTGGTGGGCCAGTATAGCCATTATATTGATCATTTATTATGTCATTGAGAAAATTTGTCGATAGTTACTAATTGGATTGTTGAGATCCTCTCTTTCAGTAGGACATGAACATATGATCCTAGAAGCTGTCTTTTAAGTCGTTCTAAGCTCTTGTTTTTACTATTGAAAAAATAAACAAGATTGTCAAGCATACTTGTTCTCTTCAAGCTCGTTAAAGGAATTGAAGGTGCATCCGCTTAGGTATAAGTTTAACCCTTTTCTGGACCTTTGCGGATTACTTACGAAAAATGAATACTCTAGTCATACGTGGCTATAAGACTTCTTCTCTCATTGTTTTACACTTTTTCGGGGGAGGAGACTAATTGTATGAAAAATGACCTTTTGGAGCCTTCTTTAGGGTTTTCAAGCTATCGAAACATGAAAACACCAAGCGAGCATTCACCTGCTCGGGCTCAATATTAAAATCCACGAGTAGGTATATGGAGTTATTGTTTAAGTTTTTCAGACTCCTTAAAATTGAAACACCGGCAAGCAAGAATAGATCTCAGCTCGATATTAAAATCCAGATATCAGTATTATAGAGTATTCATCTATCTCTTCTTCGAACTCTTTAAAAAATGAAGAAGGTCATGAGTCTTCCTCCCATGGGCTTGTTAAACTCTTACATGGTTGGACTTATTGAGTTTTCTATCTTTCTTGGACTCATTAAAACAACAAGAAGGGCATTCTTTTACCAAAAAGAATAAGGGATAAGAAGGGTATTTCACATCTTTTCCATTTCAAAGGTAGTTAAGTCAGTCATGTCCTTGAACACAACATCTACTTGAGTCTATCATTTTAGTTGGGTATTAGTTTTTGACCTTAAGGTGAACCTGATCACCGAGTTTTGACTCCCTCGGTTGGTTATTCTTCCAACCATATGGAGGGTCTGTTACTGTCTCCTACATTGCAAGATTATATCACTTCCCCTTCATGTTAAAAACTGCCTAAGTCACTTTGTGTCATGCTCACTGTTCAAGGATACAGCATGTGTCGGTCATTCTGTAGTTTACCTTGACTTCATGTGTTAGCCATCTTGGTGTCAGTTTGTTTCATCTTGTTCCTTGTCCTACTCCACATCAGCTCATACATGTGAGTGTTCCTCGTGTTGGATGATGGAGTATGCATTAAGGCATCCCTTCCAACGGACTTCTTCCCATCGACTTCAGCTCATTATGCTCTGGGAATGAATTTTAGAATTTCGGTTAGTACCTTGGGGATTGCAGTGATTAGTGGCAGTTTCCCTCGCTGTTGAATAAATGGGAATACATCAATGTCTCTTATTCGACAGGTTCCTCAAGTTGAAAGGCTTCGAAAGACCCTATGCAAGGGCAGTTTTATCGCCAGCCTATTTCGTATGGTGATCCTTCACGGATATTCGGCCTTCGCTGGCACTCTAAGAGTTGATGATTTAACCGATTGGGTTAGTTTACCAATTGAGGAAAAAAAGGGTGTGAAAATGGTAAAGCTAAGCTAACCTAACTTATTTCAGAAAAGAAAAACAAATCTGAGTTAGTCCTATTCTAAAAAGAAAGCTTGTTTATGTGCAGGGTAACTTGGTTTGTGTTTTAATAAGTTATTTCATCAGCTTAACATAAATGTAAAACCAGATTATTAACCTTCAAAGTGTGATCAAACAATGAAAATTGTTGATAACAATTTAAAGACTTGAGCGCATCCAATACTATCCTGTTGTTCTTTTGCCAATTTAAAAATTAACTTGAACTTAATATTGACTATAAGTTATTTGTAGAAATAAATAAACATGTTGCATAAATAAACTTATTCAACACATTTGTAAATCCAGATCGTGAATCATGATAAACCAAAACTCTAGATCCAGAATTGCTAATTGATTGCAAATTAATAAACAATAATTAATAATCGACTCGAAGCATCATCAAACTAATCAAATAAACTTGATAAGTAAACAAGAAGACATATGGAGAAACTTTACTATATTTAACACAACTGCAAGAAATTACAGTGTCTGCAAAACAAGGCATGTCCAATTGCTCCTTTCTCATTCGAGCTCTCAAATCATCATCAACCTTGGCAGTGACTCCTCAGTTCTGGAAGAGAAATCTTTCCATCTCTGGCGAACACTCCCCTCTCTCAGATCATAGAAGGTAGGTATTTATACAGAGAAAATTATAAGAAAAGATCAGATCCATTTCCCAAAATGCTGAGCTAACTAGCTGAGTTGTTTCATTTGCCAAATCCGTCCATGAGAAAAATATGGGAAAATCCATTTTGGAAAACCAGCCGGATCTCCCAAATGAAGAACTTTCTGCGAATGCATCCCATTGACAAACTAATTGGGCACCTTTTGCACAAAACCCATGTCTCAGATTTTCCAGATTCATCTTCATCACTACCAAAAGCGTGTCCAAAGATCGCTGCTTTCCACTTGGCACGTTTTTTATCATTCCAATCTTGGGATGTAGTTCTTCATTTTGATTCCTCCAAATCCAAATCAACACCTGTACAATCCAAAATAGAAATTAAAATATCATTCCAAATCTAATAACACAAATCTAAAACAAATAACAATTTATTTGCAAATGAAATAATGAGAATAGACAAATCTTATGCAAATCCGAAATTGTCTGTTCAGGCAGATTTTTAGGGTGTTTAAGCTATTCAAATGGAAAATATAATCTTCCCAAATCGTTCCTCATCCTTCCAGCTTTCCAATGAGCTATCACGGGCTTGAATTGGATTTATAAATCTCAAGATATTGGTCTTGGAAGATAACACTCAGCAACCATTGATTTAATTGTTGGATGAATCATGGTCATTGATTTAATAATTAAAATCCATTATTGATTATTTTCCAAATGAATAAGCCAAAAACAAAAATCCAAAATCTACATTCGTAACAAAATCGGAAATCAAAATCAAATGTCGGGAGGAAAATTAGAATTCGAAAAATCCATTAAAATCGGGAAAACAAAAATTAAAACCAAATTAAAAAACCTAAGTGAAAAATTAAGTTACCGAAATATACGAACCCGAAATTACATTAAAATATAACCTAAGATAAACTTAGGGTCCGGAAAAATGCATGGATGAAAAGTGAAAAAGCGAAACCCGCAATTTGAAATTTCGGGTTTCGGGTTTAGAAATTGCAAAATAAAATTAACTAACTTATCCCTAAATCCTACTTGCTGAATATCACCAAACTAAGTGAAGTCATATTTCCAATGTAACCATTGATGCAACTTGAAACCTGCAAAAGAAAACAAATTATGTATTAGCATTGGAAATCGCAATACTCCAAATGGAAACAAAGGACAAATGAAATCAATTTTTTTATGTACAAAGAATGAAGGATGGCATGGAAACTTTTTGATAAATGATTCTTCAACTAAAAAAATTAAATCATAAAAATCATGTTGGAAGTGAGATGATGTTTGTATTGCATTCATAGAGAGAATTGATATCTCATGAGGATCATAACTAAAATGAATCTTATCAGGAATATGATTAAAAAAATGTGAAAGGGATTCGGTGGAGAATGAATTATTCAAAACAATATCATCGTTAATAAATCGAAAAGGAACAAAATGACAATTTGGTGTCATCTTAAAATCAATTAGATCTAGATGTGGTCATCATTTTGCGATAAAATAGACCAATATCTAATACAACATGAGAAAATATTGTATCCCTTTCCATATTAAAGACTGAATCATAATCCTTAATGATATGAGATGAAATAGATCAAGATGCATCTATTACATGAGTAATGGTAGTAATAATATTATTGTCCTCTTCATCACAATTTAGAGATAAACCGGATTGAACATAAATATGTCCCTCATTCTTAAAAGACTTACTTAGTATCCCATCAAAATCTGACCATAACATAATATTAGTTTGAAAATTATTAAGATACAAATGTAATATTTGATCAAAAAAAATATATGGATAGAAAGAGAAATAAGTTTCATAATGTAAAAATTAAATGCTTCTCTAGTGACGAAATAACTTTTATTAATTGTTTCAAGAGAAACATAATTAGTAAAAATATGATTTAATAATGAATTTTGCATGAGGGAACCTGATTGATAATGAGAAGAGGATAATGTAATATCAATAATAGAATCATCATTAGCACATCCAATTGCAGGATCCAGAGTTTTTAATTCTTCTTCCACTACATCATCTATAACAAGAGTTTTAGGATCATTACTTAACATAAGATTTGAATTGCAATCCTTATTCTTTTGTTCCAGAAATTGTGTATCATAAAATCCTCATTCTTGTGCATGCACAACGATTTCATTATTTTGAGTGGAACTAATAAGATTAGATCCTAAATCAACATCGACTGGTGAACTAAGATAATCGTCAATATGCACGTCATTAATTTCGTATTTATCATTCTTTTCCAAATCAAGTGTACCAGAGAGAGAATTAAGATGGAAAAACCAATCAATTGCGTCCTTTTCAGAAATTTGGTGTCTCTCATGGAACCTGCAACATATTAACATAAATATGGAAAAAAATCATCTAGAGATTCATCTTTGTATCTACGAAGATTTTCTAATTCAAAACTAAGTTTTCTGTAACTACAATTCTCATGAGCACTAAGAAATAACTCTGTGAAATGTTTCAATGAATGAATACATTTAGCTGGTAGAAATTCATACCAACTCCAAATTCTTCCTTCGAAAGTAGTGGTAAAAAAAAATCTACATCTCTCATTCTCATTAGATAAAATTATAAAATCACAAAAGTAATTAAATTCAGAAAGTTACTAAAATGCAGAGATCTTACCTTCTCCATTGAAGCTCAATCGTTGCAATAAATTAGTCATCCCTCTGAGTCATAGAAAGTGGAAGAAGACAAAAGTACTTCCTTGAATGTATCTGAAGAAGTATCATTTCCAACTTGGACTTGGCTCGTCGCTACAAATACTTTATTGAAGAAAACTCAAAACAGTAATCTAATTATTAAAGAAATTATCAAAATTAATATATTCTACACCTACTCCTACACTACTCTAAAAAGTAAACAAGACTAAGTATAATCGAATTTCCAATGCAACCATGGAAGCATATGGAAACCTGCAAAAAAGAAGATATGAATAATCAGAAAGCATGACATGAATGCTTGAAAATAAGAATGGAAAAAGAGTGCATTAAAGCAAATAAAATAAAGTTTATGTATAAATAAAGAGAATGGAGCCTTACCATTTTTATATACAAATAGGGAAAACAGAGTTTTACCAGAATGATGAAATCTTGCTGAGAAATATTTCTCAAGCCAATCAACAACCCAATCATGGTATGTACAATGAAAATCAAAAGAATGACAGAAAGAGTTTGAAAGATTTATGCAATGAAATAGATCATTTGAAATAAAATCAGCATTAGTATTATATGAATCCAAAACTTCTTCTTGAACAATTTTCTCCTTAAGAATACTTTCTTGAATAAGATCAACAAAATCAGATCCAATTTGTTCTAGTTTATTGTCATAATAATCATCATAAATTGGTTGATTTAATTGGAAATTCTCAGAGAGATCAAATGGTGTATGAGTATTTACTTGAGAAGAATTAAAGATATGAGATGTTATAAGTGTAGAACTAGTATTATTAACATTCTCATAAGAATCGTCTTCATTAAGCAATTGATTGTAAGGAGAAAATATTCCTTCTTTGAATGATGAATCATAAAAGGAAGAGTTCTGAAAATAATAATTAGAAATAATATTCATTTCCAGCAAAGAAGAACGACAAGAAGACATAGATTGATGACAAAGATAAGAATCTTCTTGATCTTCTTCATGTGTCTCATAATCAACTTGTACCTCTTTAAGACTTAACAATAAAGAATTAGAATGTGAAATAAATGATTGAAATCCATTGTTATTGAATAGATCAGGATACAGAGACAAATATGAAGAGGAAATAAGTGCATGAAATTCATCTCTTTGTAGAATATTTTTAGATCGAGATTCCTTAAGAGGGATTTTCTCTTCAAAAGAGATATGTATGAAAAGTTTCAAATCAGAATCTATTTCTTCTTGTAATGTAGTATCATCATTTTGTGAAATATGCTCTCCTATAGAATCACTTAGATCAAAAATGGTAGTGGGAAAACATATCACAAATTTCAAAACAACTAGTTGATTCAAGATCTATTAAAGGATTAACACGATAATAAATATCAGAACTTGAAGCTCTTTACTTATGCTAGAAGAAGATTGTTTGATATTATGATCATAACTATTCTCTTTTACTTTAGAAGAATCTTCAATAGAAAAATGATCTCCTTCATGATTTGTTAAACTTTGAATTTCATGTGAAATAGACATGGGCACGTCAACATTTAATTCATTTGAATCATCATATTGATTATGATCCATATCTAAAAAAGAGAAGGAATTCATTTTTACAATTTTTAAATTCTTAGATTCTTCATATAAATCTAAACCAAGAGGTGGATGATCATCGATGTATAATGTTGAATATTGTAACTTCAAAGAATATTATATTTGTACTTTATTATTCCGGAGATGTTTCATCCCTCCGAGGTAACCCTATTATGTATCCGGAGATGTTTATTCCTCCGAGGGTTTGTATTAACTAGGGTTATTAGACCCACCATGTGGGGGTCGGCCCTATGGTTATATTTTTGGGGTTATTAGACTTCTCCAGGAGAGGTCGGCCCCATTAGGTCTTTTAGTCAGTTGGGGGTCAGTATAAATAAGAGAGGTGAACTCCTCATTAGATCATTCACTCACTTGTGGAAGAGTGCGCACTTGTCTGGGAGATCTGCTAAGGAGACAAAGAACGAAGGAGCACATCTTGTATTTTGGTTGATCATCTTATTGAGGAAAGCTTTGCTGGGTTTTCTACCCCATGAGGGTTTCCCAGGGTATATTCTTTGTCTATCTTGTGATTATGTTTCTTTCAGTGATCTTGCTTGTTTATTTGGTTTAAACTTAACATGGTATCAGAGCTAGACTGAATAGGACATCTTTCACAAGGTAAGAATACCTCTCTCTCTCTCTCCGGTGAAGTTAGGGTTTCAGCCCAAAGTTGGTATTATTGATTTTTGGTTGCATGGCTGGATATCTCTTTTCAATACCTTTCTTTTGAGCTATAGATCGAACTTTTTGGTTGGGTATAACTCCGGGAAATCCAAACCCTAATTCTACCAAAAGTGCGATACGTCAGAATTTGGTTTCAGAAAAAAGTTGGAATTTTTGAATTCTGATTACATGGCTGGATAGCCCTTCTCAAGAGAATTCTTTTGAGCTATAGATCGAACTTTTTGGTTGGGTAGAACTCCGGGAAAGTCAAACCCTAATTCTACCAAAAGTGCGATAAAATTCTGTTCCAGATTCCGGAAAAGTGAAAAGTAACTTTCCAGGTAAGTCTACTCTGTCTCTTGGACTCCCCCAAGAGAAGATGGCTCCAAACACTAAGCTTGAAGACAAGCTAGAAGGTATAGAAAATTTCCGGGCATGGAAATACAGAATTGGTCTCATTCTTGAGGAGAATGATCTTGCCCATTATATCAAGGAGGAAGTTACAGAACCAGAAGAAGATGAAGCCAAAGAAAAACACAGGAAGGATTTGATTAGGGAAAAGAGAATCATAGCTGATTCTATTAAAGACCACTTGATTCCCCAAGTGGCTTCCAAGAAGACTCCAAAGGAAATGTATGATGCCCTAGGAAGAATGTATGAAGGAAAGAACATCAATAGGAAGATGAATCTAAGGACTCAGTTGAAGAGTACCAAGATGCACAAAGGAGAATCCATTCAAGACTACTTCTCAAGAGTCTCTCTAATCAAGGAGCAACTAGATGCCATTGGTGATACTCTTGATGAAGATGAACTTGTGATGACAGCTCTAAATGGTCTCACTAGACCTTGGGAGTCATTCATTCAAACTATGTGTGCCAGAAAAGAAAGTATGAAGTTTGATGTAGTTTGGGAGGATTGTGTACAAGAGGAGGCTAGGGTTGCAAATTGAGAAGCCTTGCTCAAAGAGGATGACCAAGCCTTGGCCACCCACACCAAAAGAAGAAGGAATCAATCCTACTCTAAAAAGGGTAGTCACAAGGAGTCTCATCCTCCACACAAATTTCAGAAGAAAAGAGGAACTACTCAAAGAAGAGATTACTCTTCTTTCCAGTGCTTTTCTTGTCACAAAATAGGACACATTGCTAGAGAATGCCCTCTACAAAAGAAAAGGGGTACTCACTACAAAAGACACCAAGCACATCTTGCAGAAGATGATAGTGAAGAAGAAGAAGTAGAGGAAGAAAGGTCTCACAATAAAAGACCTAGAAATGAAGAGGAAGAAGAAGAAAGGACTTTCTTCAAAAGAAGGTCAAGGAGAAATACAAAAGAAGATGCAGAAGAATATGTTCTCTTCTCTGCACTCTCTGGATCTATAACCCCTGGAGAAGGTACATGGCTTATTGACAGTGGTGCTTCAAAGCACATGACAGGTCAGAAAAGGACTCTTTCAAATCTTGAAGAAAAGACTTCTCCCCGAAAGGTATCTCTAGGAGATGACTATCAATATCCCATTAAGGGAATTGGTGAAGCAAACTACAAACTCGATTCTGGAACCCCCATGAAGATGAAGGAAGTTTTGTATGTTCTAGGATTGAAGAAGAATTTGCTTTCAATCTCAGCATTAGACAAGAAAGGCTATAGAGTTGCATTAATTGATGGACAAGTGTTAATGTGGTCCAAAGGCAAATCCATTAAGGATGCAATTGTTATTGGTGAAGAGGAAGGAGGCTTGTATAAACTCAAGGGTCATCCAGAAGCTGCCTTTGTGCATGAAACCTCTAGTCCCAGTGAGCTATGGCATAGAAGACTAGCCCACATTAACTACAAAGCCTTACCCTATGTAAGCAAGGTGGTCATAGGACTACCAGATTTGAAGGTTTATCATGATGGCTCATGTAAAGGATGTAAGAAAGGGAAGAATATCAAGAACCCCTTTCCAAAGAGTGAAACAAAGACTAAGGGTATCTTGGAGTTAATACACTCAGATGTATGTAGTCCAATGCCCACCACCTCTCTGAGTGGATTTGAATACTATCTCTCATTCATTGATGATCATTCAAGGAAAACCTGGATATACTTTCTAAAAGGTAAGAATGAAGTTTTTGGAAAGTTCAAAGAGTTCAAGGCTCTAATAGAAAATCTCTCAGAAAAGAAAATCAAGATTCTCAGAACAGACAATGGTGGAGAATATACTTCAAAAGAGTTTGAAGAATTTTGTAAAGAAGTTGGAATCAAGAGAGAACTAACCACTCCCTACAATCCCCAACAAAATGGGGTTGCAGAAAGGAAAAATAGAACCATCATGGAAGCTGTGAAGACTATGATACATGACCAGGATCTTCCCATGTATCTTTGGGCTGAAGCAGCCAAGACAACAGTATATGTTCAAAACAGATTATCTCATAGTGCTCTTGATTTCAAAACTCCAGAAGAAGTGTTTACTAGAAAGAAGCCTGAGGTAAGCCATCTTAAAATATTTGGGTGTCCTGTGTACATCCACATTCCAAAAGAAAAGAGAACCAAGTTGGATCCTTCTGGTAAGAAAGGAATATTTGTTGGTTACTGTGAATCATCCAAAGCTTTCAGGATTTACATACCAGGCTATCATCATATAGAAATCAGTAGAGATGTAACTTTTGATGAAGAAGCAGCTCTCAAGAAATCAAGAAAATGCCAACTTGAAGAAATCTATGAAGAAGATCCTTCTTCTAGAAACTCAGAGGCTGTTCACATCCCTGAAGATAATTCACCAGAGAATCATGATATGTTGGAACCACAAGAACCTCCTATCTCAGATTTATCAAAGAAAAGAAGGCCAGCATGGGCTAGAGATATTATCCAAGGGGCTGAAAAATATGGTGCTCCTGAAGGCTCCATTAGAGAAAGAAAGAAACCAAAGCTAGTGTCCAACTATATGGCCTTGATGTGTGATCTTGTGGATCAACTACCTACTAGCTATGAAGAAGCAGCTCAAAAGAAAGAATGGGTAGAAGCAATGACAGAAGAATATCAGTCGATAATGAAAAATGATGTTTGGGATATAGTCTCCAAACCAAGAGATAAAAGTGTGGTTTCTTCCAAATGGATTTTCAAGATAAAACATGCTGCAGACGGTAGCATTGAAAAATACAAGGCAAGGTTTTGACTATGAAGAAACATTTGCACCGGTTGCTAGGTATACTTCAATTAGAACTATAATGGCACTTGCATCCATGATGAAATGGAAATTGCATCAAATGGATGTTAAGACAGCTTTTCTGAATGGTGTAATTGAAGAAGAAGTATACATAGAGCAACCTCAAGGTTTTGAGGTCAAAGACGGAAGGACCCATGTATGCAAACTGAAAAAGGAATTATATGGATTGAAGCAAGGTCCCAGGGCTTGGTACGGAAGGATTGACAGTTTCTTAACAAGCATGGGCTTTACCAAAAGTAAAGCTGACCCCAATCTTTATCTTAAAGTGATGGATGATGAACCTGTTATATTGCTGTTATATGTAGATGATCTATTTCTAACCGGAAATGAGAATCAAATTATTGAAAGCAAGAAGAAGCTTTCTTCAGAATTCGAAATGAAAGATCTCGGATTAATGCACTGCTTCTTAGGTCTAGAAGTGTGGCAAGAGCCAAAAGGAATCTTTCTAAATCAAGGTAAGTATACTGTGGAGATTCTCAAAAGATTTGATATGTTGGAGTGTAAAGCCATGGCCACTTCCATGGACTCCAACCTGAAACTATTAGTTAATGATTCATCAGAACTAGTGGATATAACCCTATATAGACAAATCATTGGATCATTGATGTATTTGACAAATACTAGGCTGGATATATGCTTTGCTGTAAATACCCTAAGTCAGTATCTAGTAGAACCTAGAAAGGTTCACCTTATAGCTTCAAAGCATATAATGAGGTACCTAAAAGGTACAGTGGACTTTGGCCTATACTATCTTGGAAGTAATGAACTCAAGTTACATGGTTACTCAGATTCTGATTGGGCAGGTAGTGTCTCAGACAGAAAAAAGTACTTCAGGCAGATGTTATGGTCTTGGATCTGCCATGATCTCCTGGTTCAGCAAGAAACAATCTAGTGTGGCCCTCAGTACTGCTGAAGCAGAATATATAGCTGCTTGCTCTGCCAGCTGTGAAGCAGTGTGGCTTCGGAAACTCTTATCTGGAATTTTTGACTTAGAAATGGATCCCACTGTGATTATGTGTGATAATCAAAGCTGCATTAAGATGACTGAAAATCCTGTGTTCCATGATAAGTCAAAACACATTGAGATCCGTTACTTCTATATACGAGACATGGTGCAGAGAGGAGCCATCAAGCTCGAGTACATAAGCACTGAGGATCAGATTGCCGATATCCTGACTAAACCTTTGTCTCGAGTAAAGTTTGAACACTTCCGAGACATGCTTGGTATAGTCCAGAAGGACCCTCCTCTAAAGGGGGAGTAGTATAGTATTTGATAACAATTTTTTTTTGTTGCACTTAGCTACTTACAATTATTTATATTTAGAACTCTTATATATCTTTTATTTTTATGGATAAATGTTTTGATGCTAGATGTATTAGTGAGAATACATACTAGATGTATACATGTTTTGATGTTAGATGTATTAGTAAGAATACATGCTAGTTGTGATGTATACATGTTTTGATGATTAGATGTATTAGTGAGAATACATGATATTGGATATTTTTACCTGTATAGTTGAGAATACAGATGGGGATTGGATCATCCCTGGACTTTCAGTCCTAAAGAGAGCCGTAGACGTGAGGTCTCCGAGAATGAAGTCCTTAGTGGACAGTTGAGGGGATTGGATCATCCCTGGACTTTCAGTCCTAAAGAGAGCATAGACGTGAGGTCTCCGAGAATGAAGTCCTTAGTGGACAGTTGAGGGGATTGGATCATCCCTGGACTTTCAGTATTGAAGAGAGCCGTAGATGTGAGGTCTCCGAGAATGAAGTCCTTAGTGGACAGTTGAGGGGATTGGATCATCCCTGGACTTTCAGTCCTAAAGAGAGCCATAGACGTGAGGTCTCCGAGAATGAAGTCCTTAGTGGACAGTTGAGGGGATTGGATCATCCCTGGACTTTCAGTCCTAAAGAGAGCCGTAGACGTGAGGTCTCCGAGAATGAAGTCCTTAGTGGACAGTTGAGGGGATTGGATCATCCCTGGACTTTCAGTCCTAAAGAGAGCCGTAGAAGTGAGGTCTCTGAGAAGTGGGGATTGTATCATCCCCGAACTTAGGTCCCTGAATTGATCCGTAGACGTAAGGTCTCTGAGAAGTGGGGATTGTATCATCCTCGGACTTAGGTCCCTGAATTGATCCGTAGACGTGAGGTCTCCGAGAAGTGGGGATTGTATCATCCCCGGACTGCGGTCCCTGAATTGATCCGTAGACGTGAGGTCTCCGAGAAGTGGGGATTGTATCATCCCCGGACTTAGGTCCCTGAATTGATCCGTAGACGTATGGTCTCCGAGAAGTGGGGATTGTATCATCCCTGGACTTAGGTCCCTGAATTGATCCGTAGACGTATGGTCTCCGAGAAAGTGATTTTTTGATGTGGTTACTTGTATCGATAGGATACTTGTATTGATGATGTGGTTACCTGTATCGGTAGGATACTTGTATTAATGATGTGGTTACGTGTATCGGTAGGATACTTGTATTGATGATGTGGTTACTTGTATCGGTAGGATACTTGTATTGATGATGTGGTTACCTGTATCGGTAGGATACTTGTATTGATGATGTGGTTACCTGTATCGGTAGGATACTTGTATTGATGATGTGGTTACCTGTATCGGTAGGATACTTGTATTGATGATGTGGCTACTTGTATCGGTAGGATACTCGTATTGTTGATATGATCACTTGTATTGGCATGAATACTTGATACTGTTGATCGTGTGATGACGATGTTATTGATCGTGTGATGACGATGCTGCTGATCATGTGATGACGATGCTGTTGATCGTGTGATGACGATGATGCTGATCGTGTGATGACGATGCTGCTGATCGTGTGATGACGATACTGCTGATCGTGTGATGACGATGCTGCTAATTGTGTGATGACGATACTGCTGATCGTGTGATGACGATGCTGCTGATCGTGTGATGATGATGCTGCTGATCGTGTGATTACGATGCTGATGATCGTAATATTGATGTTGATGTTGACATTGATGTACCAGTAACTGTTTGAGTTACTGATGAAGACAAATTGAAGAAAGCTTCCGATGATTTATAGATGTATCATGTACAGTGACTCCTTGCTCCTGCAGATGCTGTTATAATATCCTTCTCGTTAAGGGGGAGTGTTGAATATTGTAACTTCAAAGAATATTATATTTGTACTTTATTATTCCGGAGATGTTTCATCCCTCCGAGGTAACCCTATTATGTATCCGGAGATGTTTATTCCTCCGAGGGTTTGTATTAACTAGGGTTATTAGACCCACCATGTGGGGGTCGGCCCTGTGGTTATATTTTTGGGGTTATTAGACTTCTCCAGGAGAGGTCGGCCCCATTAGGTCTTTTAGTCAGTTGGGGGTCAGTATAAATAAGAGAGGTGAACTCCTCATTAGATCATTCACTCACTTGTGGAAGAGTGCGCACTTGTCTGGGAGATCTGCTAAGGAGACACAGAACGAAGGAGCACATCTTGTATTTTGGTTGATCATCTTATTGAGGAAAGATTTGCTGGGTTTTCTACCCCATGAGGGTTTCCCAGGGTATATTCTGTGTCTATCTTGTGATTATGTTTCTTTCAGTGATCTTGCTTGTCTATTTGGTTTAAAATTAACATATAATTGAGATTTATCATCTACTAATTGATTAGATTCATGTAAAATAGAACGAATGTTTTGCAAGCATTCAAATATTATAGGACGATCTATTAAAGGGAATCTACAGTAGAGATTAAAATTTCTAATTGCAAAATCTTCTAATGATTCACCCTCTTTTGAAGTTAGTAGTTTCCATTCATTGCATAATCTAACAAAGTCATAATGTCCAAAAGAAAGTATGAAAAGATCTGCAAAATGTTCAAAAGAATGGACTGAAGCAAACGGTAAGGTTACACACCACTCTTTGACCCATCCTTCGAATGTGAAGGCTAACAATCTGCACAAAACATCTTGATCCAACATGTTGTTAAGAAGACAATTATGAATAAATTGAAGAACATGTTCTTGTGCTAAAATTTCTCCTTCACCATCGAATTTTACTTCTATCAAATGCTTCAACAAATCTGTTTGAAATTGAAAACTAATTTTTCTAGAAAAACAACTAAAATCAGAAAAACAATTAAACACAGATTCTTCGGCTGGAGCCATTATAAAATAATATGATTAAAGTAAATAGCTCAAATTACCTTACCTATCGAATGGTGGCCCTCCTTCTAGCGCCATTTGTTGAGGCCTCGGTTGTGCAGGTTAGATGCAAAGGTGTTGGAATTGTTCCAAGGCTCCCAACAGAGGAAGAAAACCCAAGTTGAAAGGCTTCGAAAGACCCTACGCAAGGGCAGTTCTATCCCCAACCTGTGTGGTATGGTGATCCTTCACAGATATTCAGCCTCTACTGGCACTCTAAGAGTCGATGATTTGGCCGATTGGGTTAGTTTCCCAATCGAGGAAAACAAGGGTGTGAAAATGGTAAAGCTAAGCGAAGCTAACCTATTTCAGAAAAGGAAAACTAATCGGAGTTAGTCCTATTCTAAAAAGAAAGCTTTTTTATGTGCAGGGTAACTTGGTTTGTGTTTTAATAAGTTATTTCATCAGCTTAATAGAAATGCAAAACCAGATTATTAACCTATTACTTCAAAGTATGATCAAACAATGAAAATTGTTGATAACAATTTAAAGATTTGAGCGCATCCAAGAATATCGTGTTGTTCTTTTGCCAATTTAAAAATTAGCATGAACTTAATATTGACTGTAAGTTATTTGCAAAAATAAATAAACATGTTGCATAAATAAACTTATTCAACACATTTGTAAATCCAGATCGTGAATCATGATAAACCAAAACTCTAGATCTAGAATTGTTAATTGATTGCAAATTAATAAACAGTAATTAATAATCGACTCAGAGCATCATCAAACTAATCAAATAAACTTGATAAGTAAACAAGAATACATATGGAGAAACTTTACTGTATTTAACACAACTATAAGAAATTATAATGTCTGCAAAATAGGGCATGTCCAATTGCTCCTTACTGATTCGAGCTCTCAAATCATCATCAACCTTGGCAGCGTCTCCTCAGTTCTGGAAGAGAAATATTTCCAGCTCTAGCGAACACTCCCCTCTCTCAGATCATAGAAGGTAGGTATTTATAAAGAGAAAATTATAAGAAAACATCAGATCCATTTCCCAAAATGATGAGCTAACTAGCTGAGTTGTTTCATTTGCCAAATCCGTCCCTGAGAAAAATCTGGGAAAATCAATTTTGGAAAACTGGTCGGATCTCCCAAATGAAGAACTTTCTGCGAATGCAACCCCTTAACAAACTAATTGGGCACCTTCTGCACAAAACCCATGTCTCGGATTTTCCAGATTCATCTTCATCACTTCCAAAAGCGCGTCCAAAGATCGCTACTTTCCACTTGGCACATTTTTTATCATTCCAATCTTGGGATGTAGTTCTTCATCTTGATTCCTCCAAATCCAAATCCACACCTGTACAATCCAAAATAGAAATTAAAATATCATTCCAAATCTAATAACACAAATCTAAAACAAATAACAATTTATTTGCAAATAAAATAATGAGAATAGACAAATCTTATGCAAATCCGAAATTGACTATTCAGACAGATTTTCAAGGTGTTTAAGCTATTCAAATGGAAAATATAATCTTCCCAAATCGTTCCTCATCCTTCCAGCTTTCCAACGAGCTATCACAGGCTTGAATTGGATTTATAAATCTCAAGATATTGGTCTTGGAAGATAACACTCAGCAACCATTGATTTAATTGTTGGATGAATCATGGCCATTGATTTAATAATTAAAATCCATTATTGATTATTTTCGAAATGAATAAACCAAAAACAAAAATCCCAAATCTACATTCCCAACAAAATCGGAAATCAAAATCAAATTTCGGGAGGAAAATTAGAATTCGAAAAATCCATTAAAATCGGGAAAACAAAAATTAAAACCAAATTAAAAAACCTAAGTGAAAAATTAAGTTACCGAAATATACGGACCCGAAATTACATTAAAATATAACCTAAGATAAACTTAGGGTCCGGAAAAAATGCATGGATGAAAAGTGAAAAAGTGAAACCTGCAACCCGAAATTTCGGGTTTCGGGTTTAGAAATTGCAAAATAAAAAGAAATGTGTTTCTGAAACTCGTAACCTGAAACTTGCGGGTTTCGGGGTTACGAACTACCAAAATAATCGTAAAAATGAGTTTTCGAACGCCGCTACCTGAAACTTGCGGGTTGTGGGTTTCAAAAATGGAAATAATCGCAAAAATGAAAAGACTTTCCCACATCCCGCAACCCGACACTTTCGAGTTGCGGGTTTCAGGAACACACAACGCAGCTAAAGGTAAAACAGATTTCCGAAATTCGAAAGCCGCAATTGTGGGTTTCAGGTTTCGGGATGAAAATCTCCCGAAATTATTTACAGAGGATTCCCGCAACCCGCATCTGTCAGGTTGCAGGTTTTGGGTTGGCCAAAACTAAAGACTGAAAACGAAATCCCAAAATCCGCACTTGCGAGTTCCGGGTTATTGAATTTTAGGGTTTCAGGTTGGTGAAAGCTAATGACAAATTACTCAAAATTTAAGGCTTCTTCCAAACCGAAACACTTAGAAAATTTCAAAGAAAAGGAGCAAACAAGCTAGCCAAAGGTACAAGTAGAAAATCATAGCAACATAGTATGAGAATGCTATGTTTTCAAAGCACTTACCCATATACCTTTGTATTTATTTAAAAGTGTGGTTCCCATGTTCAGCTGAAGCATGGGATCTATTGTGGCCACAACAGGTCCCCATTATCATTATCGATGGAAGTCCTCGCGTTTGTTAATGGTATACATAAATGATCGGTAATCAAACAATAGCCCCCATGTTCGACTTCAACTCATTTATTCGCATGTTTAGGGTTTGTACCTTGAGTTGTTTGGATGAAGACCTTGGGATTCTGATAGAATCACCCTATTTATGTTATCTCCCAAGCTGTGCAAGACTGAGCCTCCCTCATTTTGGCTCTTCATGAGATAAAGATCCAGTTTGTTGTTATGGCTATGATCTCTCATTTTTACATGGATCTAGGCTTGTATTTTAGTGGCCATGCTCTATATATACATCTCCTAGTAATGTATCGGAGATCATGTTGTATCATGATACACATCTATATGATGTCAAGATTGTAATTGCTCGCTGACCTTGATTGCTATTTTAGGTGTTTTTGTGACTTGGTTCTATGGTTTCTGGCTCCTCCTCTGACTTGGAATTATAATGTATTTCGGCCATTGTTTCCCTCTGACCTCACACATTAGGGGGCATCTGTTATAGGTCAAATATGCACTTCTCCATCTGTGATCACATTGCTCCGTCGATCACACAAAAGGACACTAAGGATTGAAGAGCTAGATTGACCTGGATGACTTGTTGCTAGAAGTACACTCTTCAGCTGAATATCTTGCAGTTTCT
Organism: Larix kaempferi; assembly: GCA_027924585.1. Taxonomy (NCBI): domain Eukaryota; kingdom Viridiplantae; phylum Streptophyta; class Pinopsida; order Pinales; family Pinaceae; genus Larix; species Larix kaempferi. Next base: position 6,505,406 of record BSBM01000951.1, on the reverse strand, counting down.
CCTAATTTTACCACATGTACACCCCTCTCTATATAGCAAACCAGCGTACACCTTGGAAAAATACTCTACTTTCCTCAAGGACAACCAGCGTACATCTCCCAAAATGTTGTAAACGCATGTTGTAAAGCACAGAAGTGGCTTACTGTACGCTACTCTTGTTGTATGAAACCCGTGTACATCTTAAGATGAAATCAAAAAATATATTAAGATTACAAATTGGGATTAGTTGAAGTTGGTTCTACAACTTCCCCAACCTCCCAATTCAACTACTTCTCGATCTAAACTGCCTACCTTGTCCCATAAATACAAGGAGGATCCAGGAGAGGGGTCAGACATAGACATAAATAGAGAAAGAATGCTTTGAGTACTGTTATGCTAGAGGAATCCCCGAGTCAGAGTGAAGAGGAGGAGCCCAAGATCCGGTTGCAGAAGCATATCTACACGTCAGGTATATTGTACTGATTCATGTTTCTTTGACAATACAAAGGTTGAAACACCCTTCTTGTCCCAAATCGAATGTCTACTAGATTGTATATTCATTTGGACTAATATCTTGTTATATTTGATGATTCAGATGTGTATGCTTTCATCATATTTATTATATCCAAGATACGCTTAGGAAGGTATCTTTTGTATTGCAGGTTCGTCAAGTAGAAGATCAAGTGGGAGATCAAGTGAGAGACCAAGCACAAGCTAGGATCAACCATCGATAAGAGGTATTTCTCTTAATATAGATCTCTTTCTTTTGTATGAAATGTATGCAATATAATCAATGTGTTTACCTATCAATCCCCCCTTAAGTTGCTAGTGTCCTCTCCTCGCTATAAGGTTAAAATCCTGAAAACAAACCCTTTTGAGAAAAAAAGTGCTAAGAAAGGCCACTCGTGGGTTTTGCCACAAGAAACTAGTGAATAAACACTGATACTGGCGGGTTCTACATGACAAGAGTCATGGTTAATCGCGGGTTGTGGTATAATGGATTCGCGGCTACTTGCGTGTGTCTTCACTGTAAGGTCGCAGTTCTGCCGAAGCATTCACGAGCTTAGCACGGGAAGGGTTGCGAATAAACTGAAGTAAAGGCAGGTTCGATAGTGGAACAGTCGCAATTATGCCAAACCAGACGCGGGTCTGCGCATTAACAAGCCGCGAGTATGTAGTGTATTTGTGGGTACGCAATAGGAACAGTTGCGGTTAATCGTGGGTTCTACGAAGAAAAGTCGCAAGTATCCAGTTTAAGGCCGAAAACAGTGCTAAATCTACCAAAGAAGGAAACCTGCACAAAGTCTACCAAACATGGACGAAAAATGTTGTTTTGAAAACCAGAAGATAGATATCCTTGAGGAGAATCATAAAATCATATAGATCTACAAAAAAAACATCAAGAAACCCTTTAAAAATTTCTGCAAAAATCTACACAACAAGGTTAGGGTTAGAAAAAAAACTACAAAAATATTCCTAGATTTGAAGAGAAGCCTAATGGCTACCAGATAGAAAGAAAATATACAAGAAATAAACAATTTCCAAATGATAAAATATTGTTTTGAAAGAAATAGAAGGTGCTAGATCATAGCAGCAAGCTCTGATACCATTTCAGAGATATGGATCAAGCTAAACTAGCTTACCTATCTATGCAAAACAATAATATATCAACAATAAGTACAAAAAAGAGAACAAGAGAAAAGAGTACACCAGATATACGTGGTTCACCCAATTGGGCTACATCCATGGGAAGGTAGTCTTCTATTATCTCTAGAATATCTCCCTCAAGCTTACAAGAGAGCAATGCCAATAACCCCAATACAATATAGCAATACTTGCGTGAATAAGTAAATATCATGTGTGAGTGAAGTGACTCCCTTGACTTTATTATATACTAAGATATGAGGAGGAATTATTCTCACATATTACATGTGGGATAGTATAATTCTCCATAATAACATATCTTTATATCATAATGAATATCAAGAGTATATTTTACCATAATGAATATGGGATATAATGTATTAGTCTTTTAAGTAAGATTGTGGATATCTTCCGACATAATACAAAGACATTATTACCTTCCAAGGAATATAAAATATTCCAACATAAATCAAATAATGCAAAACAAAACAAAGCAAATCAGACAATAAGTAAAATCAAGGTTGTAATTTACTAATATAGAAAATAGATAAACTAGAAAGCTAAGAAACATAAATTATTTATGTACATAGGTTTTCCTAAATCTAGGTGAAGTACTGTTTAATAGCTAGGCCATTGACAGGGAGATTCTCCTCCTCCCCTTGTAAATTTTGCAGTTTTTATGTTGTTGGGCCCAACTTTTTGGCAATCTGATAGTGGCCTATCCATAAATGTTGAAATTTTGTATGTTTTCCCTTCTCATCATGTGGGTGATCCCTTTTAAGAACTAAGTCTCCTACCTAAAAAATTCTCTTACCGGAATTTCATTTATCAAAGCATCTTTTAAAAATATCTTGGTGATGATTGAATCTATCCTTGGCCTTTTGCCGTGATTCTTCGAGTTTCAATAGAGTATTGATTCGTGACTGCAGGATTTCACTACTAGATCCTTGAGAGGCTTGGGTTAGTTGCAGGGATGGGAGTAGTATGTTCGGTGGGAGTATAGCTTCTTTCCCATAGACTAATGTACAAGGAGAAAATCCTAAATAATCTTTCAGAGTGACTCTATCTGCCCATAAAGAATTTGGGAGAGCTACATGCCAATTTCTCTGACTCTCAATAACTGTTTTCTTTAAAATTCAGATGAAATTTTTATTTGTAGATTCTGTTAATCCATTTCTCTCAGGATAATAATTGGTCGAATAATGCAGTTTGATTCCTCTTTCATAAGAAAATGCAGTTAGTTTAACAGACGAGAAGTAAGTTGCATTATAAAAAACTAGGGAAATTGGAATCCCAAACCTCGTTATGATGTTTTCTTGCAGAAATATGATGACGGCATCTTCGTTCAATTTTCGCAAAGGAGTAGATTCCTTCCATTGTGCAAAATAATCGGTATATGTGAGGATATATTGATGTTGGAGCGAATAATTTGGATTGATCTCTCTAATAATGTCTATGCCCCATTGCTCAAATGGTTCTGAGATAATAACTGGTTGTAATGGTCTTGCCGCTTTTGGTAATCTACAAGTACTCCTCTGACATACATCATGCTTCCTTGCATAAGCATGATCATATTTGAAAAGAGTGGGCCAATAGTATCCAGCTCCTAGTATTTTTTGGGCAGTGGTATCCCGTGAGTAATGTCCCCTACAGGGCCATCATGTAATTCTTTTAGCACCTTATCCGCATCCTCTTTCTCAAGGCATCTAAGAAAAATTCCATCATATTTTTTTTTCTGAAGAGTACTCCATCAATTATCTGATAAGATGTTGATTTCAATCCAAGCACCCTTCTTTGCTTAGAGCTTCAGTTTTCTAGTAGATATCCTTGTTGGAGATAGTGCACCAAATCTCTGTACCAAGATTCCAGAGTAGTGAAAATGGAACATACTTAAGTTCAATTCAATTCAGCTTCATTTTCCCAATCACGATCCTTGTCAGTTGGGTTTTCAGTGAGCAACTTAAACAACCCTTGTCCTTTGATGATAGTGGCAGGTTTGAATTCTAGATCATACTCTTATAGTGCAATTATCCAATTTACTCGTCTCTCCCCCAAATCCTTTCTGTTCTTCAAGATGTATGGTCTAAACTGCTTTATTTCCTTGAATACCGCATATGCTTGTTTATCCACAGCTAGGTAGTTCAGTTCAGCTCCTTGTAACCCAGTGCTCATGAAAGATATCATCTACTCATCACCTAGTTCTCCTCTTTGTGTGAGAATTGCTGCAAGATAATTGTATGAAGCAAAAGTATACATGATAAAATCATTTTCGAAGTCTGGACTTCTTAGAGAAGGTACATGAGCTATAGCATGCTTTATATCCTTGAAGAAATTATTCTCCACCTCAGTCCATTTAAATTGCACACTTTGCTTCACCATTTGCTGCAAAGGCTTTACAATTTGTGTGAAATTAGGTAGAAACCTTCAAACAAAATTAATCGTGCCATAAATGATTGCATGGTCCTTTTATTATGGGGATTGGGAATCTGAGTTATATCCTGAATTCTTTCTGGATCTATCGAGATTCCCTTCTTTGAGATGATGTGTCCTAGCAGTTTTCCTTCAAGTACAACAAAAATACATTTCTTTGGGTTTAGAGATATACCAGATTTTTTGCAACGGTAAAAAATCTTCTTCAAATGGAAAACATGGTATTCTCGTTGCTTAGAGAAAACTGTTACATCATCTAAGTAAATGACAACACAGTGGCCGACTAAACCTTAAAATGCAATATCCATGGCCCTTTGAAATTTGGCTCCAACATTCATAAGGCCAAAAGGAATTCTTCCATATGCGAATGTTCCCCACTTCGTGCGAAATGTAGTCTTGAGTTGTTCTTGCTCGTCCACCAGTACTTGATTGTATCCAGAAAATCCATCTAACAGGGAGAACAATTTCGAGCCTGATACCATATGAAAACTTTGCTCCATTGGTGGCACCAGATAGTTGTCTTTGTCTGGTGCTCTATTCAAGTTTCGAATTTTGACACATAATCGTATCTCTCTTGATTTCTTCCTTATGGGAACCAGATTAGCCACCCATTAAGAGTGTTGAAATTTAAAAATCATATTAGCATCCAACAATTTCTTTAACTCCTTTTGTATTAACGGTTCAAGTGTAGGATTCATCTTTCGTAGTTGCTGCTGAAATGGATTTACACTTGGTTTAGTGGGTATCACATGCTGTATGATGTGAGTGTTGTAGGTCTTCAAATATTCATAAGTCCAAGGAAAAATATCTTTGTATTATTGAAACAGACTAATGAACTTGCATCTTTCACGAGGCGAGCAACATTTTCCCAAATGACATACTTAGGTTCAGCTTTTGTTCCTAAATTCACTAACTCGTACTGCATCGAGGAACTGTTTGTCTTAACATTTGCTGGTCTTCTAAATTTATTCTGCAAATCAAACAATCCTTCAATGATTCTTACTCCCTTTGGCATAATATTTCCCTTTTCTATATCCTTGCTTTGTAAATCCAATTGGTGTTCTTCTTCATCAATTATGGATTCTTTGAAAGCATCCTCGTTTGTCAAAAAACTGATAATCTGTTCATCATCATTAAAAACCCTCAGATTCGTAATGTTATCAGGTACTTTGATGTATATGTAACTTCAGAATGTATTTCATCTATGTATTTCATATATATTTATTGTACCCTTATAGGAGATGTGTTATTCCTCTATAAGGAAGTGTCGTCATGTGGATTGACAAGTGTCGCAAATGTGTGTACTTGCCGATGGGTTATTAGACCACCATGTGTGGGGTCGGCCCTAAAATATATATTATATTGTGGATGTATATAGATATACAATTCACCCCCATAAGGTCACTGAGAAAACAGGTTAAGTATAAATAGAGATCGGGAGATCTCTATTTGGATCATTTGGAAAGACACACTTCTCTCACTCAGAAAGTGGCACACTAGTGAGGAGGAGGATCATCTGCTCTAGGAGACTATCTCAAGCGTATTTTGGTTGTACTTTGGTTGAGCCATTGCTCTCTCTATCTCTGAGGAAGTTGTGGGGTTTTTCACCTTAGGGTTTTCCCCACGGAAAGTCTGTGTCTCTTATCTCTCATGCTTTTGATTCTTGTGATGCTTGTCATGCTTATTGTGATTGTTATGAATTGATATACTATATATGTTATTCTCTCAGTAAATATACAAGAGTATTGTGAATTAATGCTCAAATTTTAACATGGTATTAGAGCTAACCTAAGAAGAAGACATTTTGTAGTGACGAAAACTTGAGTTTCTTGTTTATTGGGTTTCCCTCCACAGTTTTTGGAAAAGCAGTATAGTAGATTGACTCTAGTCATCAAAGAGAATTTATCTGTCCAATCAGAATTCAATTCTAAGCATTTTTCAGATTTGGCCCTAAAAATTAGTGTTTCCATGAAAATAGGAATTTTTGAAATTTGAAGCCATAGCTGGAAGCTCCTTGCAAAAATTGAAGTTTAGAGCTTTGGATCGAGATTTATGGCTGGTTAGATCTCTGAGAAACTCAAACCCTAATTCAGGGCTCTCCCTAGTGAACCCGAGAGGACAAAAAGGCAAATCTGAAGGGTAAAGCTTTACTGATCTCAAATTCTGAATAAACCAAGCTGATCAACTCATCAGGGCACATCTTTCTATCCTTTCAGAAAGTTGAAATTCACATTTTGAATTTTTAGGGTTTTTCCGACAAACCCTAATCAAGGACCAGATCCAGTTTTCAGCATTTAAAGTGGTAAGCCTTAAATCTTTTCTATTTCATTTGAAGTACTCTTTAAGATGTCTCACCACACCAAGATTGAGGATAAGCTTGAAGGGGTTGATAACTTCCGAGCTTGGAAGTATAGGATTGGGTTAATCCTGGAAGAGAATGAGTTGGACTCATATATAAAAGAAGACATCCCTATCCCAGATGATGAAGAGGCTAAGGTATTGCATAAGAAGAACTTGGTTAAGGCGAAGAGAATCATTGCTAATTCTATCAAATACCATGTCATACCCCATGTGTCTTCTCTAAAGACACCCAAGGCTATGTTTGACTCTTTGACCAAGCTATTTGAAGGAAAGAACATAAATTGGAAGATGACCCTGCGGAATCAATTGAAAGGGGTCAAGATGTCGAATGGAGAAACCATTTCTATCCTATTTCTCCAAGGTCTCTCAGATCAAGGAACAACTTGAAGCTGTAGATGAAGTGGTGGAGATTGGTGAAATTGTTATGACTACTTTGAATGGCCTACCTAGGTCATGGGACTCTTTTATCTAGGGGATCTGTGCCAGAAAGAAGTTAATCTCCTTCAGCATATTATGGGAGGAATGTTCTCAAGAAGAAGCAAGGCTTGTGGCAAGAGAAGAGAAGATGGTAAATGAAGATCAAGCTCTCACAGCTCACACTAAGAAGGGAAACTTCAAGAGGGAGCCATCCCATCACAAGAAGAAATCTTCTCATCATTTTTACAAAGACAAGAAAGATCTAAGGTGTTTCACTTGTAATGAGAAGGGTCACTTTGCTTCAGAATGTCCCAAGAAGAAAAGGGACAAACACAACAACAACAACTCCAACAAGAAGAAGAAGGGTAACAAAAGAATGTACCATGCTCATGCTGCCAAAGATGATGAACCTCCAAAGAAGAAGGCTAGGGAAGAAAGTGATGATAGTAATGATGACTCATCAAGTGAAGAAGAGTATGTTCTAATATCTGCTCTCACAGGTACTATCTCCCATGGTTGTAATGATTGGTTAATTGACAGTGGGGCTTCCAAACACATGACTGGGTTTAAAGAATCCTTTGTAAATCTGTCTGAACATGAATCACCCCATAAAGTAAAACTTGGGGATGATTATCAATATCCCATCAAAAGAAGTGGTGAAGCCTCCTACAACCTAGATTCTGGAAAATATTTGAAGATGAAAGAAGTCCTTTATGTACCTGGGCTCAAGAAGAACTTAATCTCCATCTCTGCATTGGATACAAAAGGTATGAGGGTTGAATTTGTGGATGGCCAAGTCCTAATGTGGCCAAAGGGAAAGACCATAGATGATGCAATTGTGATTGGAGAGTAAGAGGGAGGTTTGTATAAATTAAAAGGACAACTTGAACATGCCATGGTGCATGAATCCATGGAGCCAAGTGAACTTTGGCATAGAAGACTTGCTCATATGCACTATAGGGCACTTCCAATTGCAAGCAAGGCTGTATAGGGTCTTCCTGAAATCAAGACCAAACATGAAGGTGTTTGCAAAGGATGTGCAAAAGGTAAGAATATTAAGAAGGCTTTCCCAAGCAGTGAAAGAAAGGCAAAAGATATCCTAGAAATCATCCACTCAGATGTATGTGGTCCTATGTCATCCAATTCTCTAAGTGAGTATGTTTACTATGTCTCATTTATTGATGACTTCTCTAGGAAGACTTGGGTATACTTCTTGAAAAAAAAATATGAGGTGTTTGATAAGTTCAAGGAATTCAAAACCTTGATGGAGAATCAAACTGACAAAAAGATCAAAACATTCAGATTCGACAATGGTGGAGAATTCACCTCAGGTGACTTCAAGAAGCTTTGAAGTGATTCAGGGATTAAGAGGGAGTTGACTGCTCCTTATAATCCTCAACAGAATGGAGTTGCAGAAAGGAAGAATAGAACAATCATGGAAGCAGCAAGGGCAATGCTGCATGACCAGGATCTACCTATGCATCTATGGGAAGAAGCATCTAGAACAACTGTATATGTGCAGAACAAAACACCCCATAAGATATTGGACAACAAGACACCAGAAGAGGTCTTTTATGGTAAGAAACCTGAAGTTAGCCATCTCAGAATATTTGGTTGTCCAGTATACACTCATGTCCCAAAGGAAAAGAGGACCAAACTAGATCCTTCAGGAAAGAAGGGTATCTTTGTGGGTTGCAGTGAAAGCTCGAAGGCTTACAGAATATACTTTCCAGGTTTCAAGAAGATTGATGTCAGTAGGGATGTAACATTTGATGAAAACTCAACATTCATGAAATCAAGGAAGGCACCTATCGAATTTTATGAAGAACCTGAGGAAACTAGATTTCAAGACACTACCATGACTGAAGCAATTCCAGAAGTTGTTCGTGAGTTTGAAGATATGCAAGAACCTGTAGATCCACCCCGTGAGGATAACTCTCACAAGAGGAAACCTGCATGGGCTAGAGAGCTCATTCAAGATGCAAAAAGATTTGGCATTCCAGAAGAAGAACAGAGAGCAAAGAAGAGAACCAGATCACATACCAGCTATGTTGCTTTACTCTGTGACATTATGAACAAAGAACCTTCCCGTTATGAAGAAGCAACAGAAAAGAAAGAATGGAAGGATTCCATGGTTGAGGAATACCAATCAATAATGAAGAATGATGTTTGGGATGTTGTCCCAAGACCTAAAGAGAAGTCTGTTGTGACTTCCAAATGGATCTAAAAAGTCAAGCATGCTATAGATGGCAGTGTTGAGAAATACAAAGAAAGATTCGTAGCTCATGGCTTCTCTTAGAAAGAGGGAATAGATTATGAAGAAACTTTTGCACCTGTAGCCAGGTATACTTCCATCAGAACAGTACTTGCCCTGGCTGCACCAATGAAATGGAAAATACACCAGATGGATGTCAAGACTATTTTCTTGAATGGTGTAGTTGAAGAGGAAGTATACATGGAGCAGCCAGTCGGTTTTGAAATACACGATAGGGAGTCATATGTGTGCAGATTGAAGAAAGCCTTGTATGGCTTGAAGCAAGCTCCCAGAACTTGGTATGGTAGGATGGAGAGTTTCCTATCTAGCTTGGGCTTTACCAAGAGTAAAGCGGATTCCAACCTCTACTACAAGGTTGAGGAAGGGAATCCTGTGATTCTACTCCTGTATGTGGATGACTTATTTGTAACAGGAGGTGACAGATTGATTGCAGATACTAAGAGGAAGCTTGCTGCTGAGTTCGATATGAAAGATTTGTGAATGATGCATTATTTCCTAGGTATGGAGGTGTGGCAGAATTCAGGTGGGATCTTCCTTGGTCAAGGGAAGTACACAGTAGATATTCTAAAGAGATTTGGGATGATGGATTGCAAGGCCATGTCCACACCCATGGCATCGAATCTAAAGCTTCTATGTGATGCTTCATCTGAGCCGGTTGATGTCTCTATGTATTGTCAGATGATTGGGTCCTTGATGTATCTGACGAACACGAGACCAGATATTTGCTTTGCAGTGAACACATTGAGCCAGTTCCTGACGGATCCGAGGAGTGTTCATCTAGTTGCTGTAAAGCATGTTCTGAGGTACCTGAAGGGTACAGTGGATTATGGGCTCAAGTATGAAGTGAATCAAAAGTTTAACCTGCAGGGTTATGTTGATTCAGATTGGGCTGGCAGTGATGCAGATAGGAAGAGCACATCTGGGTGCTACTTCAGTATGGGATCAAGTGTGATCTCTTGGTTCAGCAAGAAGCAGTCCTGCGTAGCACTGAGTACAGCTGAGGCAGAGTATGTTGCAGCCTGTTCAGCTAGTTGTGAGGCAGTATGGCTATGGAAGCTATTGTCTGAGTTATTTGATCTCCTATTGGATGCTACTGGTATAGTCTGTGATAACCAGAGTTGTGTGAAGCTGTCTGAGAACCCAGTGTTTCATGACAGGTCGAAACACATAGAGATAAATATCACTATTTAGGGATATGGTGCAGAGAGGAGTCGTGAAGATCCTGTATGTTGCGACGGATGAGCAGATTGCAGATGTGCTGACGAAGCCACTAGCTAGGGTTAAGTTCGAGTACTTCAGGGAGAGGCTTGGTGTTATTCAGATCGACGACACTTCGAGGAAGAAGTGATGGACACATTTGCTGAAGCCAACCCAAGCATGTTGGAAGGAGAATCCTTCACATGGCTATGGATGTAAGCGCTGGATGATGAGTATCAGGATGATGCTCCAGTTACTGCTCTGTATATGTATCATGTTGGATGCTGGATATGATCAGTTGGATCATTTATATTTGTATGTATGTATGCATCGTGTTGATGTTGGATATGATCAGTTGGATCATTTATATTTGTATGTATGTACGGATCGTGTTGATGCTGGATATGATCAGTTGGATCATTTATATTTGTATGTATGTACGCATCGTGTTGATGTTGGATATGATCAGCTGGATCATTTATATGTATGTACGCATCATGTTGGATGCTGGATATGATCGGTTGGATCATTTGTATGTATTTGTATATGCATCATGTTGGATGCTTGGACCATGTATCAGTATCAGGTGGATACATTGTATGATCAGGTAGATCATGTATGTTGATATGTATCATGTATTTGTATTTGTATCAGGTGGATACATTGTATGATCAGGTGGATCATGTATGATGATATGTATCAGGTAGATACTTGGTGTGCATAAGGTGGATGCATTATATGATCAGGTTGATCATGATGGTGAGCTTCAGGATATTGCTCTAGATGATATGTACCAGGATGGTACAAGTGATGATGAACAGTATGATCATGGGCATCAGGATGATGCCTCATGCGATGATGCTCCGTTGGATCATGAGTATCAGGTTGATACTTGGAGGTTAGAGATGATATGTGGCAGGTTGTGCAAATAACATGTAATCAGTCCTGGGAGATCTTGTCGGTCGTGCTGCGGCACATAAATGTTCCTGGGGTACTCTTTCCAGTATTGCTATGTAGTATGTAATCACCCCTCAGATATCCGATAGGTTGAGCTGTGTGCTCGTAACCAGTCCTGTGATGAGGTATTACTACGAAGACATGTAATCAGTCTTGGAGATCCGAGAGGTTGAGCTGTGTGCTCGTAATTAGTCCTAGGATGCTCTTTAAAGATCTTTCCGGTCGTGTTGTGGCACATAAATGTTCCTGGGATGCTTTTTAAAGGTTTTGTCTATCCACATGTAATCACTCCTGGAGATCCGAGAGGTTGAGCTGTATGCTCGTAATAAGTCCTGGGATGCTCTTTAGAGATCTTGCTGGTTGTGCTACGGCACATAAATGTTCCTGGGATGCTCTTTAAAGGTATTGTGGAGGAGATGCATGTAATAAGTCTTGGGAGATCTTGTCGGTCATTCTTAGGCACATAAATGTTCCTGGGATAGTCTTTCTGGTATTGCATCCGCACATAAAATTAGTCCTGAGAGGCCACCTCTATCAGACCATTCGCACCGATGATGAAGACCTGCAGGTGGTGGGCCTACATCCAGTATGAAAAAGGACTGGCTCTGTAGAACTTCCTATGATGAGTAGAGTCAGAGATTGGTTGAGATAGCAGCAACAGTGACAATGCATCGATGATGATGATCTTGAGAAGAAGACTTGTCTAGCAGAACTGTGTCGAGATATACCTTCCTAGTTAAGAGGGAGTGTTGATGTATATGTAACTTCGGAATGTATTTCATCTATGTATTTCATATATATTTATTGTACCTGTAGCTAGGGTTTTACCCCTAGCTTGTGCCAATGAGCACCTACTAAGGAGAATGGACTCCTTAGTAGCAGTTCAGTATATTAAACTAATTATGCAATAAACAAAACATTAAATTATTTCTAATACAAGCATGAAGCATAAACACCAAAATGAAAGAATGTCTTTGTATTGATGTTACCTTGAGTGTCAAGGTTGGTGAAGCCCTTTGCAGTGTCCAAGAGGATGCTCCAAGCTTCAAGAATGCTCCTTCTCCTTCTCCAAGGTTGGGAATGGGCCAAAGGTGGCTCTCAAGGTGAAAATAGTTCAAAGGTGAACTAGGGTTTCGAGAGAGATTTTGGCAGAGTAAGGGTGCTTGTGATTGTGGATATGAAATAATGGATCTCCATCACCTATTTATAGTTTTTTGGTGATGGAGTGCTGACCCATGGTTTTAGGAAACACATGGTTTAGGGCAGCTGTATAGGGTTTTTTCCTCCTTTTCCTCATTATTTTATATTTTTTATTCCCTTTTTAGGGGATTTTGCTATTTTTAGAGGAAAAAGGGGGTTTTTTAGCCTTTTTTAGGCTATTTTGATGGTTTTGTGGCCTTTTGGAGGCATTTTAGGCCCTTTGGAGGCTTTTTAATGGGATTTTTTGGGATTTCAAGGGAAATATGGTAGGAAAATGGACAAATGAGCCATATAATGTGGTAGATGAGGCAGTGAACACTTTTTGGGTGTTAACAGATTGCCCCCTGATGTGCGAGGGCAGGAGCTCATCGTATGGCCGATGGACATCATAAGTCATAAATGGTTTTCCTGGGTGTGGAGAAAAGAGAAGAAACAAACCGAAGCCCGGAACAACGATCCCGAACAACTGCAAGGACTAAAAGTACATAACCTCAATAATGGATGAGGAATCATCTGATCATATGGACGAGGCGGGCATTCCCATGCTCGTATCAGGATACAACATAATAACAACAATGGGGTCCAAAAAATGGGGACCTGAAATATACATGACCTCAAATACTGACTGAGGAATAATCTCAATATATGGACGAGGCGGGCATACCCATGCTCGTATCAAGATACATAAATATAACTGTAAGGCCCGAAAAAAGGGGGACCTGTAAGGTACATGACCACTGTGTACATCATAAGAGTCCAGAGGGGACACAAATCTGAGACGTACTGCTGAGCAGATCATGTGTGAACTGCAGAACTGGTGCACTGGAACAATCAACAGTGCTACTGAGTGTGGTACCAAAGGAACTGATGAGCGGCTGGATCATAGTGACTGGGGTCAAACTCTCCATGGTACACTGAACTGGAACTGATCTGGGACTGAAACTGGGTACTCAAGGAAGCATGAAACTGGATGGCTTCCGAATACAAACGCCAACGCAGCCCGGACATCCACGGGAACATACAACTGGGCGTTCCAAAGTGACTCACCAATGTGCTAGAGTCGGGGGAAATCCGGGGTCTTCGACAAAAAACTGATGGAATATAATCCTACGCGATCCTCAACGATGCGATCAAGGTGCTGAAGTCGAGCATGTGAGGAACAACCACGCAGAGAGGCAATGATGTCTCCTCTCAGAATGATCCGTAGGCACTTACCACAGATGGTGATAAGTCCAAGGCGTAGGGACCTCTGGGCCTATCCTCTGGAATAGAGGAGCTGTCGTCGACAGAGGGAGACCTGCCCCTATCAAGGCAATGATGTTTCCTTGACAGGAGCGCGAGGTACAAGACCAAAATGTGATAGTGCTGATGGCAGGACTGATAAACTGTGGTGGGACAACTGGGCAAGTAGAGCGGGTGGACTCAAACTTCCTTTGTTCAGAGTATGATAATGGGAATGATCTGGCAGCATATGAAACTGACTCAGGGAAAAGGGATCATAGCTGTAATGAATCTGGGGTAATAACTGGCTGAGGGAGACTCAAGCTGGTATAAAATGGCAGGAGACTGCAGAATACTCTGAACAAAGGCGACCTAATTGGGGGTGCTGCCGAGATGATCGATTTGAGTGCCATGAGGCACGGGAGGATACTTCTTCATGGGTTAAGGAACTAGAAGAAGTGTGTGGATAAAATGATACTGTCGTGTGGATTTTACGAGCCCAGGACAGTTCATGCTCGTGGTTGCTTTCAATTTTAAGGAGTCTGAAAGCGATAAGAAGACTCTGAGGTAGTGAAATGGTACTGTCGTGTAGATTTTACGAGCCCAGGACAGTGCATGCTCGTGGTTGCTTTCAAGTTTAGAGAGTCTGAAAGCAAGTAAGAAGACTCCAGGGGGTTGCTTTTTCGTAGATTTAGTCTCCAAGGCCCAAAGAAGCATAAAAGGATGCAATGAAGAACTCTTCTAGCCGGTGTGACTAGAGTATTCCTTTTTCGTAATTAGTCTACCAGGTCCGGAAAAGGGTTAAACTTATACCAGATAGACGCCCTTTCAGGTACTTTAACGAGCATGAAAGGAAGCAAGATTGCTCGACGATCTTTTCATTCTTTTAGGAGTCAGAAAAGAGCTTAACGGAAACTCCCTAAGTGCCTTTTTCGTAAAGGACTTGTCCGGCCCGAAAAAGGGATAAAATTATACCGAACAAAAGGAATGGCCAGGCAAGGAGGAAGTGTTCAATCAAGGTTTAGTAATGATGACCAAGAACGAGGGTAGGTGGGAACACTGATGGACCTCCTTGCGGGGTGGATGAAATGGTGGCAAAATAACGAGACATTTGCAGTATGACAGGAGTGAATGGCTCATGTACAAAATGTGGAACAATCCGATAGCGGCCGATGTGGCACGCAAACCGAGGCAGCAAGGTGTTGGGACACAATGTTGAAATTGTACCAAGTGAGAGCGAGAAATGATCTCAAGCATCATCACGAGCTCGGAAAAATGAATCCGGCGATATAAAGGATGTCAAAAACGGGTGACGGCCGATGTGGCACGCAAACCGAGGTGACGGGGGCATTTTGAAAAATGCCCAGAAAATCTGGAGGTGAGAGCGAGAAATGATCTCAAGCATCATCACAAGCTCGGAAAACTGAATCCGATGATATAAAGGATGTTAAAAACGGGTAACGGCCGATGTGGCACGCACACCGAGGCGACGGGGGCATTTTGGAAAAATGCCCGAAAAATCTGGGGGTGAGAGCGAGAAATGATCTCAAGCATCATCACCAGCTCGAAAAAATGAATCCGATGATATAAAACATGTGAAAAATGGAGAACGGCCGATGTGGCACGCAAACCGAGGCGACTAGTGGTGTCTGGACACAATGTTGATATTGGTCCTAGTGAGAGCGAGAAATGATCTCAAGCATCGTCACGGGCATGGAAATATGAATCCGGCGATGCAAATGGTGCGAAAAACGGAGGTCATAAGGACTCCGGAATAGTCAAAGGTGAGCCCACCAAGGCAAGGATGCAGCGGTGGGGAGAAATGATGACCCGTGGGGGAAGAATACTAGGTGTATCAAATCAAATCAGATATACAAGTGACATGTGACCTCAAAAATGGTTGAGATCACACATGTGAAAAGGTGAGCAGGTTTAATGACCTGCCCCCATGCTATGTGCATGGGGTTTGTGACTATGGATCACATATGTGGGGGTTTGAACAATGGGTTCAGTGACGTGCTGAGATAGATGTGATGGGGAAGGTTCAAAATGATTGATCATGCCCCCTATCCCAAGGTCGAGGGAATCTATTATGCCCCTTGGCTCAGAGGTGTCAAGGTGGTGCTCTATAATGGTGGGGTCAAGCCCGGGCAGTTCGGTATAGGACCAGGCAAAGACATCACGGAATTCTCGGAAAAGGTTTATGTAGTCCTCAATCTCTTGTTTACTGCAGAATGCTCCTAAAGTGATGAGTTCAGGGGCACGTCCTGGGGCAGCGATATCAACTTGGATGACAGGTGAGATGTTGGCCATGTTACCTTCCTCGAAGGCATCAGGAGCAGGAATAGGGTCCTTGAACCAGTCGACCTTGGTGGGGAGGAAGTCTTTGGATTCAACCGCGTATTGGGTAGCGGAGCTAGAGGAAGACGCTTCTGGGATGAAATAGGAACGGTGGTGCATGTCATCCCAGGGATAATCCGGGGCAGTAAGGGCCTCAAGAATCTCCTCATCAGTACGGAAAGTTTGCGTCGTCAAATCGGTTGACGAGGGAGTAGTGGTGGAAGAGATCATATAGATGGTATTAACCTCTCCGGAAGGTGAAGAGTCTGGGGGGTAGATCTCCTCAATGGTAGGTGGTGCCGTCTCAAGATCCAGATTGTTCATCTCATAAAGAGCTGCTCTGTAATCCGGGAGATCGGGACAATGATGTGAATAATGCCCGTAAATACCGCATATGGCGCAGGAGTGGTTGGTACGTAGGGACTTATCTTTAGGCTTAGGAGTGGGGTTTAGTTCGACAGTTGGGATGTTGGGGTCATCATCGAGCATTTGCATGTGCTTCTGCAATGCGGGTAACTGTGGGCATTGGTGGGTCGCATGTCCCAACTCGTCACACAGCGAGCATTTGGGAGGAGCACGAAACACTGGAGGGTTCTTGACTGTCTTTGGAGGTGGTACAGCAGTGTAAGGTTGAGGACCTCTGCCCCCAGTGGATTGAGGAGGAGGAGGAGGTGTCGTGGAGGACGAAGGGGTAGAGACCCCGGGAGGTGGGTGGGTGGTAGTAGCCATGGGTTGCACCGGCTGGAGGACGACATCGGGTGTCGGCGGGCGAACGGGAGGCGAAAGGTACCATACAGGTAATCCCAAGGTTAACCCAGGGAGGCTAAGGGTAGCCATGACCGGGGCGCTTACTACTCCTGCTAGAGGAACTAGGAAGGGGATCGTATGGATCGGTGTAACACCAATGTGGCTAGGTACCAATGGTGGTTTAGGCAACAAGGATGGTTGACTGTTAGGTGGTAGGATGTCGTGGGACAAGGTACATAAGTCAGACATTTCGGGCGTAGATGACGGCGGAGGAATGGATTGAAAGGTGGAGGTCATCGGCGCGTCTGAGTAGACTCCAGGCCCCGTAGAGGAAACAAACGAGGTGGTGGCAGGAGAAACAGGTTGTTCAACCATGGGGAGAACATTTTCAGGTGCCGCTGGAGCACTTGGATCATAGTAGGTGAGCTGGTCAATCTTAACCACGCGTCCTTCATGGGGGAACATCATGGTGCGAAAGACCGAAGAGGCAACCGCCCGCATGGCATACATGTAGCTGCGGCCAAGTAGAAGGTTGTAATCCAATTGGGCATTGATTACCTCTATGTCAATAAGGACTGTTTTACCACCTAACTGGACTGGAACGTTGGGTAGAAGGCCTTGGGGCTGGGCCGAACGACCGTCGTAGGCACGTAACGCAGTGGTGGACTGCTGGAGAGGAGGGGATCCTAGCTTCTGCCATACAAATGTAGACATAACGCATGTGGAAGCACCCTCATCAATGATGCACCGATGGATAACAAGATTCCTAACGGAGACTGTAACTTGGAAGGCTAAGCTAGAAGGTAGGCGTGGTTCAGACTGGTCTAAATCAAACGCCATCAAATGTGAATCAGTTGGGTCAATCCCCCCGATGGCGGAAAGTAAAGTCTTGCGCTGGGAAGGGCAGTTCTTCAAGACTTCCAACGCAGACATGGCTGCGGGAGATTGGGCTAGGTCGTCTACGATGTTGTAGTTTGACGCAGTGCGCGCGTTAGGGTTATTGTTGATTCGGCGCAGTGGGAAATGAGGTGCTTTCGTAGCGCCGTCTGTGGGAGGCGGAGGGATGCGTAACGCCTGATCGGTGGGGTGGGCGTTAGTAGTTTTATCCGTGGGAGTGGCTTCAGAGGTGGAGCCATATTGGTTCCGACGGGTCTGGAGGTTGACGTCAGCTGATGACATCATCAATAAGTGGTGGGTACCTGAGTCGAACATGGGTTGATCAGGAGCAGCGTAGGTGATCTGTTGTTGTTGGGGTTGCACGTTAGCTTGAGGGGCCAACGGCTGAGTGTTCACCACGCCTTGGGTCGGTAAGGGGTTTTGCAGCACCAAAGGGGGTTGCTGAGGTTGGGGGGGGTTGGGCGGTGCTTGGGGAGCCGCATGCCCTTGGCGATGGGCCTCGTCAACCCAAAGCTGCCGAGCTCGCTCCAAGTGTGGGCAAGCATGGGTGTAATGTCCATAGACCCCGCAAATAGAACAAGGGTGGTTCGTTCGCAGATTGGGGTTTTTGGCCTGCTTGGGCGGGCGACCAGGGTTTTGATTAGCGGGGGCCGCATTGTTGTTGTCAGGGGGATTAGCCGGTTGACCTGCTTGGTCTGTAGGTTGGTTGTTTCCCCGATTACGGCCCTTGCCGCGGTTCTGTTGGCCCTGGTTACGTTGGTTATTCTGGTTTTGCTGCGGGTTTTGTTGGGCGTAAACTTGCCCTTGGGCAGCGGGTGGATTTTGAGGTTGCGCAGGTGCAGGAGCAGGCTGCGGAGGATGATATGTAGGTTGAGGCTGAGCAGGTGCAGCAACTTGAGGGGGTTGCTGATAGGACTGCGGAGCAGGTTGTGGATGTGCCGCAGGGGCTTCCTGTGGCGGATAATAAGCTGGAGGGGCTTGTGAAGGCGCAGGAGCCGGGGCAGTCTGCTGATGGTAGTAAGGCTGAGGGGCGACTGAAGGAGCATAAGCAGGAGTCGCATACCCAAAGCACTGAGGTGGACACGAAGGTCCATGGGAATGGTGATGTGTCATGGGAGCATACGAGTTGGTTGCTCCAGACTGTGAAGTAGCCCGCGACAGGTCGGGGCCAGGGGTAGGACGTGCTATAGAAAATGGTTGGGGATGCGAAGAAACACGGCCAATGATACCATCTGCAGCGTGGGATGCCCCCGGCGCATCATGATGGGAGGACTCGCCGCGAGGGGCGTCAGGTATAATGGTATAAAGGTAACCCGACTGGGCGTAAATGAGGTCGAACTGCTGTGCCTTAAGGATGGCCTCTTCTTCAGACTGGGGTCTTTCTGAAGCTACATCCTTAGCAATGACGGGAAGCAGGGACTTGAGGAACCAATCGAGGAAGATGCGGTCATCTAATTTAATCTTGCATAAGCTACGGCGTCGACGCCACTCATGGATGTGGTCCGTGATATGGGTAGCCGTGTTTTGTCGACAAGATAGAAGGATCTCAATGCCCGCGTCATAGCGGACAGGCAACTGGAAGAACTGCAGGAAGGTAGAGGCAAGGGAGGCAAATGTGGCGTGGGTCCCATGAGGCTGCTCAATATACCACTTGGCTGCAGAGCCAGTGAAGGTGCGCTGTAAGAGACGGAGGCGAACAGAGTCATCCACAATGGAGTTAGAGGAACACCATAGGTGGAAAGACATGATGTGGTTCTGTGGGTCCTCACCGGCCTTACCCTCGAATTTAGGGATGTCAGAGGGTAGTTTGGTAGGCATATGAGGCCACATAGGGTCGTGTCGAATAGGATCATTAGTCAATCTGGCCAGGTCAGGTAGGTTGAGGCTAGCCATGAACGGCAAACTGGAAGAAGGCTGTGACACAGTAGTGCTGTGGACCAAGTTGGGGCCAGTGCCCCCAAGTGGAGGGACAAGATTTAGGGTGGTGCCCCCAAGTGGGGGAACTGAGGTAGTGGAGGATGGTCCAGCACCACCATGGGTAGTGTGAGCCACTGATGTAGTGGGGATAGGTATTCCCGCTGTGGGAATAGGTACCGTGAGGGGAACGGTAGATGGTTGCCCCATGGAGGGCATACCAAAAACAGGTGTAGTAACTGGTGTAGTGGTGGATGTGCCACCAATGGTCCCTATGGCAAATGGAGTGGAAGTCGTACCAGCCATGGGGCTAGTAGGGGCAGTATAAATAGGGTTCTCAGACTCTTCGTCAGAATCAGAGGTAAAGTAAGGTGCGTCACTATCTGGTGACGGAGACCTACGTCGCTGACGGGTGGAGTCAAGTGACAAGGCTCTAGATCTGTGATGAGTGGTATCAACGGACAATGATCGGAATCTATGACTGTAGCTAGGGTTTCACCCCTAGCTTGTGCCAATGAGCACCTACTAAGGAGAATGGACTCCTTAGTAGCAGTTCAGTATATTAAACTAATTATGCAATAAACCAAAATTTAAATTATTTCTAATACAAGCATGAAGCATAAACACCAAAATGAAAGAATGTCTTTGTATTGATGTTACCTTGAGTGTCAAGGTTGGTGAAGCCCTTTGCAGTGTCCAAGAGGATGCTCCAAGCTCCAAGAATGCTCCTTCTCCTTCTCCAATGTTGGGGATGGGCCAAAGGTGGCTCTCAAGGTGAAACTAGTTCAAAGGTGGACTAGGGTTTCGAGAGAGATTTTGGCAGAGTAAGGGTGCTTGTGATTGTGGATGTGGAATAAGGGATCTCCATCACCTATTTATAGTTTTTTGGTGGTGGAGTGCTGACCCATGGTTTTAGGAAACACATGGTTTTCGGCAGCTGTATAGGGTTTTTTCCTCCTTTTCCTCATTATTTTATATTTTTATTCCCTTTTTAGGGGATTTTTGTTATTTTTGGAGGAAAAGGGGGTTTTTTAGCCTTTTTAAGGCTATTTTGATGGTTTTGTGGCCTTTTGGAGGCATTTTAGGCCTTTTGGAGGCTTTTTAATGGGATTTTTTGGGATTTTAATGGAAAAATGGTAGGAAAATGGACAAATGAGCCATATAATGTGGTAAATGAGCTAGTGAGCACTTTTTGGGTGTTAACAGATTGCCCCCTGATGTGCGAGGGCAGGAGCTCATCGTATGGCCGATGGACATCATAAGTCATGAATGGTTTTCCTGGGATGTGGAGAGAAGAGAAGAAACAAACTGGAGCCCGGAACAATGATCCCGAACAACTGCAAGAACTAAAAGTACATAACCTCAATAAAGGATGAGGAATCATCTGATCATATGGACGAGGCGGGCATTCCCATGCTCGTATCAGGATATAACATAATAACAATGGGGTCCAAAAATGGGGACCTGAAATATACATGACCTCAAATACTGACTGAGGAATAATCTCAATATATGGACGAGGCGGGCATACCCATGCTCGTATCAAGATACATAAATATAACTGTGAGGCCCAAAAAAGGGGACCTGTAAGATACATGACCACTGTGTACATCATAAGAGTCCAGAGGGGACACAAATCTGGGACATACTGCTGAGCGGATCATGTGTGAACTGCAGAACTGGTGCACCGGAATAATCAACAGTGCTACTGAGTGTGGTACCAAAGGAACTGATGAGCTGCTGGATTATAGTGACTGGGGTCATACTCTCCATGGTACACTGAACTGGAACTGATCTGGAACTGAAACTGGGTACTCAAGGAAGCATGAAACTGGATGGCTTCCGAATACAAACGCCAACGCAGCCCGGACATCCACAGGAACATACAACTGGGCGTTCCGAAGTGACTCACCAATGTGCTAGAGTCGGGGGAAATCCGGGGTCTTCGACTAAAAACTGATGGGATATAATCCTACGCGATCCTCAACGATGCGATCAAGGTGCTGAAGTCGAGCATGTGAGGAACAACCACTCGGAGAGGCAATGATGTCTCCTCTCAGAATGATCCGTAGGCACTTACCACAGATGGTGATAAGTCCAAGGCGTAGGGACCTCTGGGCCTATCCTCTGGAATAGAGGAGCTGTCGTCGACAGAGGGAGACCTGCCCCTAGCAAGGCAATGATGTTTCCTTGACAGGAGCGCGAGGTACAAGACCGAAATGTGGTAGTGCTGATGGCAGGACTGATAAACTGTGGTGGGACAACTGGGCAAGTAGAGTGGGTGGACTCAAACTTCCTTTGTTCAGAGTATGATAATGGAAATGATCTGGCAGCATATGAAACTGACTAAGGGGAAAGGGATCATAGCTGTAATGGCTCAGGGAGAGTGACTGGTCTGAGGGAGACTCAAACTGGTATAAAATGGCAGGAGACTGCAGAATACTCTGAACAAAGGCGACCTGATTGGGGGTGCTGCTGAGATGATAGATCAAAGTGCCAAGAGGCACGGGGGAAAACTTCTTCATGGGTTAAGGAACTAGAAGAAGTGTGTGTAAAATGGTACTGTCGTGTGGATTTTACGAGCCCAGGACAGTTCATGCTCGTGGTTGCTTTCAATTTTAAGGAGTCTGAAAGCGATAAGAAGACTCTGAAGTTATGGAATGGTACTGTCGTGTGGATTTAACGAGCCCAGGACAGTGCATGCTCATGGTTGCTTTCAATTTTAGAGAGTCTGAAAGCAAGTAAGAAGACTCCAGGGGGTTGCTTTTTCGTAGGTTTAGTCTCCAAGGCCCAAAGAAGCATAAAAGGATGCAATGAAGAACTCTTCTAGCCGGTGTGACTAGAGTATTCCTTTTTCGTAATTAGTCTACCAGGTCCGGAAAAGGGTTAAACTTATACCAGATAGACGCCCTTTCAGGTACTTTAACGAGCATGAAAGGAAGCAAGATTGCTCGGCGATCTTTTCATTCTTTTAGGAGTCAGAAAAGAGCTTAACGGAAACTCCCTAAGTGCCTTTTTCGTAAAGGAGTTGTCCGGCCCGAAAAAGGGATAAAATTATACCGAACAAAAGGAATGGCCAGGCAAGGAGGAAGTGTTCAATCAAGGTAAAGTAATGATGACCAAGAACGAGGGTAGGTGGGAACACTGATGGACCTCCTTGCGGGGTAGATGAGATGGTGGCAAAATAACGAAACATTTGCAGTATGACAGGAGTGAATGGCTCATGTAAAAATGTGGAACAATCCGATGGCGGCCGATGTGGCGCGCAAACCGAGGCAGCAAGGTGATGGGACACAATGTTGAAATTGTACCAAGTGAGAGCGAGAAATGATCTCAAGCATCATCACGAGCTCGGAAAAATGAATCCGGCGATATAAAGGATGTCAAAAACGGGTGACGGCCGATGTGGCGCGCAAACCGAGGTGACGGGGGTATTTTGAAAAATGCCCGGAAAATCTGAAGGTGAGGGCGAGAAATGATCTCAAGCATCATCACCAGCTCGGAAAAATGAATCCGATGATGTAAAACATGTGAAAAAACGGAGAACGGCCGATGTGGCGCGCAAACCGAGGTGACGGGGGCGTCTGGACACAATGTTGATATTGGTCCTGGTGAGAGCGAGAAATGATCTCAAGCATCGTCACGAGCACGGAAATATGAATCCGGCGGTGCAAATGGTGCGAAAAAATGGAGGGCATAATACTAGGTGTATCATGATGGCCCGCGGGGGCAGAATACTAGGTGTATAAAATCAAGTCAAATCTACAAGTGATATGTGACCTCAAAAAATGGTTGAGATCACAAGTGTGAAAAAGTGAGCAGGGTTAATGACTTGCCCCCATGCTATGTGCATGGGGTTTGTGATTATGGATCACATATGTGTTGGTTTGAACGATGGGTTCATTGACATGCTGAGATAAATGTGATGGGGCAGGGTCAAAATGATTGATCATGCCCCCTATCCCAGGGTCAAGAGAATCTATGATGCCCCTTGACTTAGAGGTGTCAAGGTGGTGCTCTATGATGGCGGGGTCAAGACCAGGCATCTCTGTATAGGACCAGGCAAAGACATCACGGAATTCCTGGAAGAGTTTTTGGTACTCCTCAATCTCTTGTTTACTGCAGAATGCGCCTAAAGTGATGAGTTCAGGAGCACGACCTGGAGCAGCAATATCAACTTGGATGACAGGTGAGATGTTGGCCATGTTGCCCTCCTCGAAGGCATCAGGAGCAGGAATAGGGTCCTTGAACCAGTCAACCTTGGTGGGGAGGAAGTCTTTGGATTCGACCGCGTATTGGGTAGCGGTGCTAGAGGAAGACGCTTCTGGGATGAAATAGGAACGGTGGTGCATATCATCCCAAGGATAATCCGGGGCAGTTAGGGCCTCAAGAATCTCCTCATCAGTACGGAAAGTCTGCGTCGTCAAATCGGTTGACGAGGGGGTAGTGGAAGTGTTGGTTGAAGAGATCATGTAGATGATATTAACCTCTTCAGAAGGGGGAGAGACCGGGGGGTAGATCTCCTCAATGGTAGGTGGTGCCGTCTCAAGGTCCAGATTGTTCATCTCGTAAAGAGCTGCTCTGTAATCCGGGAGATCGGGACAATGATGTGAATAGTGCCCGTAAATACCGCAGATGGCGCATGAGTGGTTGGTACGTAGGGACTTATCTTTAGGCTTAGGAGTAGGGTTGAGTTCGACAGTTGGGATGTTGGGGTCATCATCGAGCATTTGCATGTGCTTCTGTAATGCAGGTAACTGTGGGCATTGGTGGGTCGCATGGCCCAACTCGTCACACAGCGAGCATTTGGGAGGAGCACGAAACACTGGAGGGTTCTTGACTGTCTTGGGAGGTGGGACAGCAGTGTAAGGTTGTGGACCTCTGCCCCCAGTGGGTTGAAGAGGAGGAGGAGGTGTCGTGGAGGACGAAGGGGTAGGGACCCCGGGAGGTGGGTGGGTGGTAGTAGCCATGGGTTGCACCGGCTGGAGGACGACATCAGGTGTCGGCGGGCGAACGGGAGGCGAAAGGTACCATACAGGTAATCCCAAGGTTAACCCAGGGAGGCTAAGGGTAGCCATGACCGGGGCGCTTACTACTCCTGCTGGAGGAACTAGGAAGGGGATCGTATGGATCGGTGTAACACCAATGTGACTAGGTACCAAGGGTGGTTTAGGCAACAAAGATGGCTGATTGTTAGGTGGTAGGATGTCATGGGACAAGGTACATAAGTCAGACATTTCGGGCGTAGATGATGGCGGAGGAATGGATTGAAAGGTGGAGGTCATCGGCGCGTCTGAGTAGACTCCAGGCCCCGTAGAGGAAACGAACGAGGTGAAGGCAGGAGAAACAGGTTGTTCAACCATGGGGAGAACATTTTCCGGTGCCGCGGGAGCACTGGGATCATAGTAGGTGAGCTGGTCAATCTTAACCACGCGTCCTTCATGGGGGAACATCATGGTGCGAAAGACAGAAGAGGCAACCGCCCGCATGGCATACATGTAGCTGCGGCCAAGTAGAAGGTTGTAATCCAATTGGGCATTGATTACCTCTATGTCAATAAGAACTGTTTTACCACCTAACTGGACAGGAACGTTGGGCAGGAGGCCTTGGGGCTGGGCCGAACGACCGTCATAGGCACGTAACGCAGTGGTGGACTGCTGGAGAGGAGGGGATCCTAGTTTCTGCCATACAAATGTAGACATAACGCATGTGGAAGCACCCTCATCAATGATGCACCGATGGATAACAAGATTCCTAACGGAGACTGTAACTTGGAAGGCTAAGCTGGAAGGTAGGCGTGGTTCAGACTGGTCTAAATCAAACGCCATCAAATGTGAATCAGTTGGGTCAATGCCCCCGATGGCGGAAAGTAAAGTCTTGCGCTGGGCAGGGCAATTCTTCAAGACTTCTAACGCAGACATGGCTGCGGGAGATTGGGCTAGGTCGTCTACAATGTTGTAGTTTGACGCAGCACGTGCATTAGGGTTATTATTGATTCGGCGCAGTGGGAAACGAGGTGCTTTCGCAGCGCCGTCTGTGGGAGGCGGAGGTATACGTAACGCCTGATCGGTGGGGTGGGCGTTGGTAGTTTTATCCGTGGGAGTGGCTTCAGAGGTGGAGCCATATTGGTTCCGACGGGTCTGGAGGTTGACGTCAGCGGATGACATCATCAGTAGGTGGTGGGTACCTGAGTCAAACATGGGTTGATCAGGGGCAGCGTAGGTGATCTGTTGTTGTTGGGGTTGCACGTTAGCTTGAGGGGCCAACGGCTGAGTGTTCACCACGCCTTGGGTCGGTAAGGGGTTTTGCAGCACCAAAGGGGGTTGCTGAGGTTGGGGGGGGTTGGGCGGTGCTTGGGGAGCCGCATGCCCTTGGCGATGGGCCTCGTCAACCCAAAGCTGCCGAGCTCGCTCCAAGTGTGGGCAAGCATGGGTGTAATGTCCATAGACCCCGCAAATAGAACAAGGGTGATTTGTTCGGAGATTGGGGTTTTTGGCCTGCTTGGGCGGGCGATCAGGGTTTTGATTAGCGGGGGCCGCATTGTTATTGTCAGGGGGATTAGCCGGTTGACCAGCTTGGTCTACAGGTTGGTTGTTTCCCCGATTACGACCCTTGCCGCGGTTCTGTTGGCCCTGGTTACGTTGGTTATTCTGGTTTTGCTGCGGGTTATGTTGGGCGTAAACTTGCCCTTGGGCAGCAGGTGGATTCTGAGGTTGCGCAGGTGCTGGAGCAGGCTGCGGAGGATGATATGCAGGTTGAGGCTGAGCAGGTGCAGCAACTTGAGGGGGTTGCTGATAGGACTGCGGAGCCGGTTGTGGATGTGCCGCAGGGGCTGCCTGGGGCGGATAATAAGCTGGTGGGGCTTGTGAAGGCGCAGGAGCTGAGGCAGCCTGCTGATGGTAGTAAGGCTGAGGGGCGACTGGAGGAGCATAAGCAGGAGTCGCATACCCGAAGCATTGTGGTGGACATGAGGGCCCATGGGAATGGTGATGTGTCATGGGAGCATACGAGTTGGTTGCTCCAGACTGTGAAGTAGCCCGCGATAGGTCGGGGCCAGGGGTAGGACGTGCTATAGAAAATGGTTGGGGATGCGAAGAAACACGGCCAATGATACCATCTGCAGCGTGGGATGCCCCCGGCGCATCATGATGGGAGGACTCGCCGCGAGGGGCGTCAGGTATAATGGTATAAAGATAACCCGACTGGGCGTAAATGAGGTCGAACTGCTGTGCCTTAAGGATGGCCTCTTCTTCAGACTGGGGTCTTTCTGAAGCTACATCCTTAGCGATGACAGGAAGCAGGGACTTGAGGAACCAATCGAGGAAGATACGGTCATCTAGTTTAATCTTGCATAAGCTACGGCGTCTACGCCACTCATGGATGTGGTCCGTGATATGGGTAGCCGTGTTTTGTCTACAAGATAGAAGGATCTCAACGCCCGCGTCATAGCGGACTGGCAACTGGAAGAACTGCAGGAAGGTCGAGGCCAGGGAAGAAAAGGTGGCGTGGGTCCCGTGAGGCTGCTCGATATACCACTTGGCTGCAGAGCCAGTGAAGGTGCGCTGTAAGAGACGGAGGCGAACAGAGTCATCCACAATGGAGTTAGAGGAACACCATAGGTGGAAAGACATGATGTGGTTCTGTGGGTCCTCACCGGCCTTGCCCTCGAACTTAGGGATGTCAGAGGGTAGTTTGGTAGGCATATGAGGCCACATAGGGTCGTGTCGAATAGGATCGTTGGTCAATCTGGCCAGGTCAGGTAGGTTGAGGCTAGCCATGAACGGCAAACTGGAAGAAGGCTGTGACACAGTAGTGCTGTGGACCAAGTTGGGGCCAGTGCCCCCAAGTGGAGGGACAAGATTTAGGGTGGTGCCCCCAAGTGGGGGAACTGAGGTAGTGGGGGATGGTCCAGCACCACCATGGGTAGTGTGAGCCACTGATGTAGTGGGGATAGGTATTCCCGCTGTGGGAATAGGTACCGTGAGGGGAACGGTAGATGGTTGCCCCATGGAGGGCATACCAAAAACAGGTGTAGTAACTGGTGTAGTGGTGGATGTGCCACCAATGGTCCCTATGACAAATGGAGTGGAAGTCGTGCCAGCCATGGGGCTAGTAGGGGCAGTATAAATAGGGTTCTCAGACTCTTCGTCAGAATCAGAGGTAAAGTAAGGTGCGTCACTATCTGGTGACGGAGACCTACGTCGCTGACGGGTGGAGTCAAGTGACAAGGCTCTAGATCTGTGATGAGTGGTATCAACGGACAATGATCGGAATCTATGACGAGTGGTGTCGAGAGAACCGTGCTGTGGGGGCTCGCCCCTGAGGCGCCGAGAGTGTCTCGGGGACTCAATGGTGACAGATGGTGTCTAAATCTCTGTGGGTTGAGGTGAGTATAAAAAACAGCTCAAAAAATCCCAATGCAACCGAGTGTGCAGAAGGAGAGCTAAAAAGCAAGGCACTCAGGCCAACAACCAACTCAAAACACCCACTGCAACAGCTGTGCTACAATAGGTGGAGTAACAACAAAGATGGTCAGAATACCAACAAGCAGCAGGCTTCCTAAAAAAGAAAAATGGTGGACTCACTAGACCAAGGGAGGTAAAGGAGCATGCAAACACCTAGCTAAAAGTATTCTGACTTAACTAAACATATCCTCTGCAAGGTGATGAAATCCAAGTCAGACAATATGAGTAGGAAAGCCAAGTGGCTATGATATCCCCCTACCGGGAGGGATACCGGGTAGTCAATCCTAGAAGAATGGCAACTAAGATACCCCGTTCATGACACGTCCAGAAAGGTGAATCTGCCGTTTAGTTCGTTGACCGCAATACCCCTATACAGGGATATCCCGCGAACCGCGAAAGGTAGCCCTTCGGTTACTGAATGGAGTGCGGTATTCCACTCAGGCCTCCGGAACCAGTCTCCCGACTTCAACCCTCCTAAGGGAGAGGCCCTCTGATAAACTGGTCGTGACCGTGCCAAAAAGTACTAGGGGATTTTGGTTCCCTAGTTGGACAACAACTATGTCTCAAGTGAAATAACCAAGGGGTGTTATTGGAAGCCTATCCCCCTGATCCTACCTAACTACAATGATTCTTTTGTGTTCCCCAAGTGGGGTTAGAATGTTGGTTTAGTTAGGTACTTTTTAAGGCTCACTTGATTTAATGTGACAGAGTGTGTGCTCGTGAGGTGTTGAACCCAAAAACAGAAGTGCCACAAGGGAGGGCAACTTCCAATCTATCAATAATGCTGAAATTGATTCTTTTAATTTGCAAAATTTTCTGAAAATAAAAATACTGAAATTTTAAAAAGATTCTGTAAAAGGAACAGAAATTATGTTGCAGAAAGGCTGTAAGGAAGTAGGCTGCAGGTGGGACAGAGGGCTGTTCAAATGCAGAAAATATTGCAGCAAGAGGGGCTGGGCTCAAAAACAGAAAAAGAGCAGAAATCAGACCGCGGGTCTGTGGCGGGTCAGAACAGGCCGACCGCGGGTTTGAGGGCAACAGCGGCGGTCAGGTCGCGGCTATCGGGCCAATAGTTGCAGTCGGGACGCAGGAAACAGGGGAAAAGGCACAGTCGGGTCGCGGCTATCGGGCCAACAGTGGCAGTCGGGACGCAGGAACAATGGAAAAACAGACAGTCGGGTCGCGGCTAAAAGGCTAACAAGCGCAGTCGGGACGCCCGAAAGAGGCAAAAAGCCGCAGTCGAGACGCGTGAACAAGGCCGATAGGCGCAGTCAGATCGCGGCAAACAGGCTGATTAGCCACGGTCAGATCGCAGGTAACAGACTTGAATCCGCCGACTGAGCGTCGGAAGCAGTCTGAGAGCCACGGTCGGATCGCGGGTAAAGGCCTGAAAGGCGCGGTCGGGACGCGACTGTAGAGGAAAAAGACGCGGTATGCAGCGGCCGAAAGGGACAGCCGAAAGAAAAAATTTAAAACGGAAACCAGAAATTCGAAAACTAGGGGAGTCGCCAAAACTGTAGCTAGGGTTTCACCCCTAGCTTGTGCCAATGAGCACCTACTAAGGAGAATGGACTCCTTAGTAGCAGTTCAGTATATTAAACTAATTATGCAATAAACCAAAATTTAAATTATTTCTAATACAAGCATGAAGCATAAACACCAAAATGAAAGAATGTCTTTGTATTGATGTTACCTTGAGTGTCAAGGTTGGTGAAGCCCTTTGCAGTGTCCAAGAGGATGCTCCAAGCTCCAAGAATGCTCCTTCTCCTTCTCCAATGTTGGGGATGGGCCAAAGGTGGCTCTCAAGGTGAAACTAGTTCAAAGGTGGACTAGGGTTTCGAGAGAGATTTTGGCAGAGTAAGGGTGCTTGTGATTGTGGATGTGGAATAAGGGATCTCCATCACCTATTTATAGTTTTTTGGTGGTGGAGTGCTGACCCATGGTTTTAGGAAACACATGGTTTTCGGCAGCTGTATAGGGTTTTTTCCTCCTTTTCCTCATTATTTTATATTTTTATTCCCTTTTTAGGGGATTTTTGTTATTTTTGGAGGAAAAGGGGGTTTTTTAGCCTTTTTAAGGCTATTTTGATGGTTTTGTGGCCTTTTGGAGGCATTTTAGGCCTTTTGGAGGCTTTTTAATGGGATTTTTTGGGATTTTAATGGAAAAATGGTAGGAAAATGGACAAATGAGCCATATAATGTGGTAAATGAGCTAGTGAGCACTTTTTGGGTGTTAACAATGACGAGTGGTGTCGAGAGAACCGTGCTGTGGGGGCTCGCCCCTAAGGCGCCGAGAATGTCTCGGGGACTCAATGGTGACAGATGGTGTCTAAATCTTTGTGGGTTGAGGTGAGTATAAAAACAGCTCAAAAATCCTAATGCAACCGAGTGTGCAGAAGGAGAGCTAAAAAGCAAGGCACTCAGGCCAACAACCAACTCGCAACACCCACTGCAACAGCTGTGCTACAATAGGTGGAGTAACAACAAAGATGGTCAGAATACCAACAAGCAGCAGGTTTCCTAAAAAAGAAAAATGGTGGACTCACTAGACCAAAGGGAGGTAAAGGAGCATGCAAACACCTAACTAAAAGTATTCTGACTTAACTAAACATATCCTCTGCAAGGTGATGAAATCCAAGTCAGACAATATGAGTAGGAAATCCAAGTGGCTATGATATCCCCCTACCGGGAGGGACACCGGGTAGTCAATCCTAGAAGAATGGCAACTAAGATACCCCGTTCATGACACGTCCAGAAAGGTGAATCTGCCGTTTAGTTCGTTGACCGCAATACCCCTATACAGGGATATCCCGCGAACCGCGAAAGGTAGCCCTTCGGTTACTGAATGGAGTGCGGTATTCCACTCAGGCCTCCGGAACCAGTCTCCCGACTTCAACCCTCCTAAGGGAGAGGCCCTCTGATAAACTGGTCGTGACCGTGCCAAAAAGTACTAGGGGATTTTGGTTCCCTAGTTGGACAACAACTATGTCTCAAGTGAAATAACCAAGGGGTGTTATTGGAAGCCTATCCCCCTGATCCTACCTAACTACAATGATTCTTTTGTGTTCCCCAAGTGGGGTTAGAATGTTGGTTTAGTTAGGTACTTTTTAAGGCTCACTTGATTTAATGTGACAGAGTGTGTGCTCGTGAGGTGTTGAACCCAAAAACAGAAGTGCCACAAGGGAGGGCAACTTCCAATCTATCAATAATGCTGAAATTGATTCTTTTAATTTGCAAAATTTTCTGAAATAAAAATACTGAAATTTTAAAAAGATTCTGTAAAAGGAACAGAAATTATGTTGCAGAAAGGCTGTAAGGAAGTAGGCTGCAGGTGGGACAGAGGACTGTTCAAATGCAGAAAATATTGCAGCAAGAGGGGCTGGGCTCAAAACAGGAAAAGAGCAGAAATCAGACCGCGGGTCTGTAGCGGATCAGAACAGGCCGACCGCGGGTTTAAGGGAAACAGCGGCGGTCAGGTCGCGGCTATCGGGCCAATAGTGGCATTCGGGACGCAGGAAACAGGGAAAAAGGCACAGTCGGGTCGCAGCTATCGGGCCAACAGTGGCAGTCGGGACGCAGGAAAACTGGAAAAAGACACAGTCGGGTCGCGGCAAAATGGCTAACAGGCGCAGTCGGGACGCGCGAAAGAGGCAGGAAGCCGCAGTCGCGACGCAGGAAAAAGGCCGACAGGCGCAGTCAGATCGCGGCAAACAGGCTGATTAGCCACGGTCGGATCGCAGGTAACAGACTTGAATCCGCCGGCAGAGCGTCGGAAGCAGTCTGAGAGCCACGGTCGGATCACGGGTAAAGGCCTGAAAGGCGCGGTCGGGACGCAACTGCAGAGGAAAAAGACGCGGTATGCAGCGGCCGAAAGGGACAGCCGAAAGAAAAAATTTAAAAAACGGAAACCAGAAATTCGAAAACTAGGGGAGTCGCCAAAAACTGTAGCTAGGGTTTTACCCCTAGCTTGTGCCAATGAGCACCTACTAAGGAGAATGGACTCCTTAGTAGCAGTTCAGTATATTAAACTAATTATGCAATAAACAAAACATTAAATTATTTCTAATACAAGCATGAAGCATAAACACCAAAATGAAAGAATGTCTTTGTATTGATGTTACCTTGAGTGTCAAGGTTGGTGAAGCCCTTTGCAGTGTCCAAGAGGATGCTCCAAGCTTCAAGAATGCTCCTTCTCCTTCTCCAAGGTTGGGAATGGGCCAAAGGTGGCTCTCAAGGTGAAAATAGTTCAAAGGTGAACTAGGGTTTCGAGAGAGATTTTGGCAGAGTAAGGGTGCTTGTGATTGTGGATATGAAATAATGGATCTCCATCACCTATTTATAGTTTTTTGGTGATGGAGTGCTGACCCATGGTTTTAGGAAACACATGGTTTAGGGCAGCTGTATAGGGTTTTTTCCTCCTTTTCCTCATTATTTTATATTTTTTATTCCCTTTTTAGGGGATTTTGCTATTTTTAGAGGAAAAAGGGGGTTTTTTAGCCTTTTTAAGGCTATTTTGATGGTTTTGTGGCCTTTTGGAGCATTTTAGGCCCTTTGGAGGCTTTTCAATGGGATTTTTTGGGATTTCAAGGGAAATATGGTAGGAAAATGGACAAATGAGCCATATAATGTGGTAGATGAGGCAGTGAACACTTTTTGGGTGTTAACAGTACCCTTATAAGAGATGTGCTATTCCTCTATAAGGAAGTGTCGTCATGTGGATTGACAAGTGTCGCAAGTGTGTGTACTTCCTGATGGGTTATTAGACCACCATGTGTGGGGTCAGCCCTAAAATATATATTATATTGTGGATGTATCTAGATAGACAAGTTGGCCCCATAAGGTCACTGGGCAAACAGGTTAAGTATAAATAGAGATCGAGAGATCTCTATTTGGATCATTCGGAAAGACACACTTCTCTCACTCAGAAAGTGGTGCACTAGTGAGGAGGAGGATCATCTGCTCTAGGAGACTATCTCAAGATTATTTTGGTTGCACTTTGGTTAAGCCATTGCTCTCTCTATCTCCAAGGAAGTTGTGGGGTTTTTCACCTTAGGGTTTTCCCCATGGAAACTCTGTGTCTCTTGTCTCTCATGCTTTTGATTCTTGTGATGCTTGTCATGCTTATTGTGATTGTTATGCATTGATATACTGTATATGTTATTCTCTCAATAAAGATCCAAGAGTATTGTGAATTAATGCTCAAATTTTAACATACTTATGGTCTTAAAATTAGTTCAATAGAGCATTTGTTATTTGTTGGTACTAATCTAGAAGCAAAAGTAGCTGATAAATTAGCTGCAACATTCTGTAATCTAGGAAGGACGTTTATGTTAAAAGCATCAAATTGTGAAATCAAATCCCAAACTTCATATTGATATCCTTTTAAGTGTGGAGACAGACAATGAATTATGTTTCTTATCTGTCTGACAACTATTTTTAAGTCACCAAATAATTTTAAATTCTTGATATTTAAATCAATGGATATTTTTAGACCTTGGACTAGAGCTTCATATTCATCCGTGTTGTTTGTACACTCAAACTCTAGCCTACAAGAGAGAAATTGTTTGTTTCCTTTAGGGTTAACAAGAACACACCCGGCTCCCAATCCCTCTTGTGTTTCGGAACCATCAAAATATAAAACCCAAAATTTATTATCTGATTCAACTACATTAGTACTATCTCCTAAGTTAGTAACTAATTCTAGTATATTACAATCAATGTCATTAGTCCATGAGAATTGAAGGAGATCGCCAATGTTTGTCTGAATCATGACTAGCATATTCAGTTTGATAGTTTCTTGGCTCAATTTCTAAGAAATAATTCCCCAAAACTGAAGATGAGAAATTTACAGGTTCATTCTTTTCTTCCAACTGAGTTACATTCTATTTCATGTTAGGTTGTCTCAATACTTTAATTTGATTTTGTCTATTCTGATATGGCAGCCACAAATGAGACCAATCTGTTGCAAAATAACCATTTAGTTTCGTTGACCAGTCCCTACTTAATATAAAACCGCAAGCTTCAAGTATGTCTACTAACATGATATCAATGAATTGACACACCCCTTGGGTTTGCAGATAATCTGATTAGTACATTCTTCATTTTGTCTAAAACTTTAACAACAGATCTGTCCAATTGTATAATCTGAGAAGGGGATGCAGCAGGTTTCCCATTGATTTTTTTACAAATAGATAGAGGCATAACATTGGAGGAAGATTCAGAATCTAACAAGAAATTGTGCACATTATGATTAAAGATCTCAAAATTTAAAAGGAAAGGAAGAGTATGAGTTTTTGATTTTCCACCAATGCTTGCTTCGTTAATCTCAGTATCGGACTCAATTACCTCTGTTGCATTGTTGGGTTGTGGGTCAAAAGCCTCTAATAATTTATTCCTCTACTGTGGGAGATTACACAATTTGAACAATGATATGTTTGCTTTGGTTTTCTTAATGTCTTCCACAATGTCATATCCCATACTATGATCTACAATACCCTTTTCACCACTACCACATTTGTTTCTTGTGGGTTTTACTTGCTTGTTTACCAATGGCGTTGTTTCTTTTGTAATTCCAGAATTAACTTTGGGCTGTCACTGATTTATGCCATTGTTGCTTTTTATATTTTCCTTTTATGTCCTCACTTTAGGCAGTATTATGCTTTGGTCCTCAACTGGCCCTTTGCTTCTAGTAGCATAATTCACAGATGATACCTGAATTTCTTCCACCATTTATTCTTCATTTAGTCCCAAAGTAGGTGCCCAATCCCATAATACCATTGTGGTTTCCTCATTATGGCATTCTTGTTCGTTGGCTTGATCTTCTTCTTGGTCTTCCTGTTATATCAACTGTGCATCTAATAATTGGTTCATCACCAGAGTCATTGAATTAATCCATTGTGGGAAACTCTTTTCAGAGTAATATTTTTGATGGAAAGTGCAGAAATTATACATGCCAACTTCATTCAAATTCAAAACATTAGAGTTGTTCAATGGTGGTTGGGGTTGTGCATTTTATTCCCTTTTCTTATAGAAAGGCTTGAATGGTTTTCTTGATGAACTAGCCCCTTTTTCCTTTTCCAAATCTACTATCTTGTTAGATAACTTTTGTACCATTTTAACCACATTTTCCAATTCGTTCGAGGGCTCCTCTTTGGGTCTGGATAGTATCATAGGTTTCTTGCTCACCATTGGTTTCACTTCCAGTTCCAATGTATGTTTCATGATGCTATCCAGTTCAGCCTCTACTTTCTTGCCTTCATCGTAGTTTTCTATCAAAGTGGCTGTTGAGTGCTAGAAATGCCCCTTTTTGCTTACTCCTATTAAGCCATTTTCCCCTGATTTTGTCTTTTATTTACAACCAAGTCATTATCTTTTCCAAGAACAAGAATGTATTCAAACGGGTATAATGTGTTATTGATTTGCTACATTAATGCTTAGAAATAATTATGATTATGGATTTTATTCCTCGTTATGCTGAATTGTGATGAACTTATGAGAAGTAAGTAAAATGGAAGCAAAACCCTCTAGAAGGTAAAATGGCAGGAAAACTTTCTATCTAGGATCTGGAGACCTCAACAGATCGTATCCTTCGCAAGGTGATGAAATCCAAGTCAAACAATATGAAGTGAGAGTGTCATGTCCCAAATTTGGTATTGGGTCACAATGGCCTAATCACATTGGCCCTATTCATTAGAGTTTGTCAAATTGATGCTAAAGGTCAAATAATTGCCAAGGAGGAAAATTACTAGTTTCCTAGGTTTGGGGTGGAAGCTTTGGGATTTGGAATAATGAGGATAATAAATGATGTTTAGACATTAGAAGGGTTCAAGTATTTAATAAATAGAGTGAATAAATAAATTCAAGATAAATCCTAGGTGACAAATGGTTTTGGAGACATATGGAGGATGTGGGACCCACACTAGCTTGATTTTTCATAATACATGGTATCTCTCTTTTGCAAATTCGAATTAATGGGAATGTGAACACTCTTGGGTGAGTTGGTAAGTCATAACAAATGTCATTGAGAATATTAGGTCGAATTGGGAAGGATTGGTAACCTCCATGGAAGATAAAGAGTCAAAGTGGAAGTTTGTGGACACTTGGGCTAGATTCCCTAGCCCCTATGACACCAATGATGGAGCATCTATGAAAACTATGACAAATTGCAGACCTGACCTCTGACATCTGACCACTATGACATGTCATCCCCAAAAATAGGCTCAAGGAGGCAAATTTGGGAGTTGGAGAAGCCAAAGAGACTCAAAATCGAATTTGGGAGAAGATGGAAGGTTGGAACTAGGAGACAAGTAGCAAATGTGGAATATTTCCTAAATGAAAATCTATTAAATATATTGAGAGGATTTCTACCCTTAGAAGGCTAATGTTGGTTATAAAATGTAGAAATGAAGTATGAGAATGTATTTTTGATCATTTGTAGAATTTGCAATTGCATTTGTGAAGAGGGAGAGCTAGTGGATGACTAGTTTCTTGCCTTAGCCAATTTCGAGGGTGAAAGATTCCCATCCGAGTTGGTAATTGGAAAGGCCATTCAGATCTTTCATTTGGAGATTTAATGGAGTCTTTATTTTTAGGTGTAAGCTACAGGGCAGCTCATGGTTTCTTCTATTGCAGCTCACTCCTTCAACCATTTCCAGTTTTGATGGCATATTCTTGATCCTTGAGGGAGGGCGTTTTTGGTGAGCTATTGTACTCTTTGGGGAAGATTTTAATGCCCCATTTATTTTTTAATATGAATTAAATACTCTTTTATTCATCTCCAAAAATTTTCAGGTCGAAATTCCAAGTATACATGTATAAATCTCATTTTTAATGGAAGAACAATGCCATTTCCCCACTACCTTTTTGTGAGCCAATGTATTGATGATGATTTCGAATGAATGGATGATTATCTGATATATTTGTGATCAATATACTTTCATGGATGTTTTCTACAAGTTTCATGTACTTTACTTGAGCATTTGAAGCATTTTTACTCAGTTTAGGTGTATTGGGAGGTGAAATAGTGCCATTCCCCCAAGGGTCGAATTGGGGATTTTTGTAGTTGAATGGGAGAGGGTGAGAACAGTTGTAATAATCCATTAATGGTGCATATGAGAATTTAATAAAATACTTAACACATTTCATACCTCTGTTCATAAATTTGAGTGGGTTTGGAGGCATTTGGGAAGCCATTTTCAATACTTACCCCAGGGGGATTTGAACCCCAAATTACTAGTAAAATTGCATAATTGGTCCAGAATATTAAGAGAGTTTGCAGAGGTCTTTTGGTGGACATATGTCATCCATAAACATCATATTCAAGTTCTAATATCATTCATACACCTTCCTTGAATATTTGAAGGCATTTGGAGTCAATTTGAGACCTAGAGACCAATACTAGTCAAAGGAAAATCACTAGTAAAGTTATCTACATTGATCATAATTGAAAGAGGATTTGCAGAAGTATTTTAAAGGTCCAAAGGAATCCCTGAAACACATATTTATTTTCTAATATCATTCATATACCTTCTCAGAAGATTTGGGATCATTTGGGGCAAATTTGGGACCTAGAGATCAAAACTAGCCAAAGGCCGAACTAGGAAAAAAAAGTGGAAAATTGCAATTTTAATAAAATTCCTAAAAAGGGACATTACAGTGGTATCAGAGCATGGGCCTTGCACCTGTGGATTAGGTACATACATTCAATAATAATTGGCATCCATGTCTTACTATTATGATGAATCCTATGAGTACAATTCTTATGAGGAATATGCATATGCTTATGAGCAATATGAAGCAGAATGTGAATGGTATGAGGAAGAGGTGCCATCAT
Organism: Larix kaempferi; assembly: GCA_027924585.1. Lineage (NCBI taxonomy): Eukaryota > Viridiplantae > Streptophyta > Pinopsida > Pinales > Pinaceae > Larix > Larix kaempferi. The sequence continues at coordinate 6,467,531 of BSBM01000951.1, read as the reverse complement.
GCAACACTTCATACAATTTCAAGAGAAATGAAGATTATTATTATGACTTTAGATCTGATGAATATGAGTGTGTCACACCAACCAAGGATAATTCTATGAGCGAGTTCCAAAGATGGAGCGAAAAATATAAACCCTTGCCCCAACAATATCAAAAATATCAAGAATATCTTACTTCGAGAAAAAATACATAAAATGCCATGTCTTTTGAGTACTATGCTGAACATGTTTTTGAAAATAGGCCCAAAAATGAAGATGTGGAGTTAGTGAAGAAAGGTTTATGCCCTTCTTGTAAAAGCCCTTGGAGCCAGTATCATATATGTCTGCATGAAATGATGTCCTCCTTGAGGAGAGCTTTTGAGATTTATTCAAGAAGAGATTCCAAATATACTGATCCTAAGGAAACAAAGGGGAAAAATGCATCAGCTTGCTTGAAGGAGAAAAATGAAGAGACATCACAAGAGCATGAAGAAGATTCTATTGAAAATATGGAAGATCATTTTGAGACACCTTCTAGCTTAGACATGAACCAAAGAGCATCTACTGATGGATGCTTAAACTATGAAGGAGTACCTACTGATGGGTGCTCACACCTCTATGTTGGTGACATAGAGATCACTTTTGAAAGTGTTGCTGCAAGCCCAAGTTCCATTAAGCATGATAAGGAAGACCTTGTAGCAGTTGAAGAAGAACCAAGATCAACTTCCCCATCACCACTTGAGCTTCATGAAGTTGGTCCTAGCAAAAATGAAGAAGATGGGGAGGTTCATTTGCAAGAGCCTCATTTTCTTGAAGGGTCCTTAAAGATGAATGAAAATAAGATCCAAGAGTCCCTCAGCATTCTCCATGACACTTAAGCATTGGTGTCAAATTCTTGTTGGAGAGCTACTTCATTGGAGGAAACATCCTTCCTTGAAGACATGGAGAAGATTCAAAGAGCAATGTGCCACATAAAAGGTAATTTCATGTCTTTGCTTTTTGATAGAAACCATTTGTTTGAGCTTAATGAATTGTTACAAGATGCATACTTGAAGAATAATGAGGATAATCATAAGCTCACAATTCAAAATGAGCAACTTCTTGAAAAGTTGCAAGATACTTGTTTTTCCTTCTATGTTTCAGATTGTCAAATGGTAGATTGTTTGGAGGATTCTCATGACATGGTGGACCATGAGAAATGTGAAAATTTGAATGTTATTGATGTGTTTGAAGATGAACTTGAAGAGATCCAAACACTTGATGTGGTGGAAGAGGAACTTGAATTGTCTCTTGATGAAGGTTATGCAATTTTTAAAGAAGAGCATGAATCCTCTACATTGGAACCAATCTATGACAAAGGTTTCAAAATTTTGAAGGAGATGCATGATACTACCCATATGGATCCTTCCCATGATGAAACTTATGCACTTTTTTATCATTTGGGTAAGTTAGTTCATTATCCTACATCCTACAATTCCATGTTTTGCAGCATTACTCTCAATGAAGTATGGGTGAAAGGGTTCTTTTTGATGGTGCCACATGAGGAGTATGGAACTCCTAGATTTAAATTTTATGATGACATGGTTGGAGCACATTCTTATTCACATTTGCAGCAGCATCCTTTGTTACTTTATGATGATGCACATCTACACGAATGCACCTATGATATGCATTTGAGTCACTTGAAGACTCGTGGTTTTTCTTGCTCAACACTTGATTCATTTGATGTTGGAGGAACTTCATCCAACACTTGGGTGAATAGATTTATGATTGGAGAACATTTTTGTTTCAAGACACATACTTTGTTATATCTTTATGACTCACATTCAGGGATGTATGGGTGAGACTTCTTTGAGTCATTTGAAGTCTCCTTGTTTTTTCTGCTCATTATTTGGTTCAAATTTTAGTGGAGATTCTTCATTCACTTCTTGGATGAAAGAATACATGGTTGAATATTTTGATGCATATCACATCCTTTTGGAGCATCATTATAGGACATGGGATCCTCACCTATGTCATTGGAGCAGATTTGATTGGTCACTTGAAGCTTGTATGCACTTGGAAAATGGTGGTCTACTTGCTTGGAGGTATAAGCACTTTCATGACTCTTTGATGAAGCATATCCTTGATGTACATTTTCATTATGTTGTTATGTAATTTGATGATATATATTTGGTACTCATGATGTTTGAAAGGATGCATACAAGAAAATGGGATCCAGGAATCCTCTTAACTAATGGTGTGGGTTGGAGAGCAATCTTAATTATTGGGGTGCAATACAAGCAATGGGACCCTGGAATAATTTTTATCTCATTGGTTTCCATTTTTTTGGGGAAACAAGCAGTATGGGAGATGGATTTCCCTACTTAATAAAGTGATTTTTATTAGAGTAGTGCAGCAGCAAGCATTGTGGTTCCTCTCTAAAATCTTCATGGAAAATCAAAGACTCAAGGTTGGGCAATTCAATGGCAACTTCAAAGAATTATACAAAAAGCAGGTTCTTCAACACCCATGTTTAAAATTGCTTGAGGATAAGCAATATTGGGAAGGGAGGATTTGTTATGTCCCAAATTTGGTATTGGGTCACAATGGCCTGATCACATTGGCCCTATTCATTAGAGTTTGTCAAATTGATGCTAAAGGTCAAATAATTGCCAAGGAGGAAAATTACTAGATTCCTAGGTTTGGGGTGGAAGCTTTGGGATTTGGAATAATGAGGATAATAAATGATGTTTAGACATTAGAAGGGTTCAATTAACGAAATTCAAGAGAAATAATAGGTGACAAATGGTTTTGGAGACATATGGAGGATGTGGGACCCACACTAGCTTGATTTTTCATAATACATGGTATCTCTCTTTTGCAAATTCGAATTAATGGGAATGTGAACACTCTTGGGTGAGTTGTTAAGTCATAAAACATGTCATTGATAATCTTAGGTCTAATTGGGAAGGATTGGTAACCTCCATGGAAGATAAAGAGTCAAAGTGGAAGTTTGTGGACACTTGGGCTAGATTCCCTAGACCCTATGACACTAATGATGGAGCATCTATGACAACTATGACAAATTGCAGACCTGACCTATGACATCTGACCACTATGACATGTCAGCCCCAAAAATAGGCTCAAGGAAGGCGAATTTGGGAGTTGGAGAAGCCAAAGAGACTCAAAATCGAATTTGGGAGAAGATGGAAGGTTGGAACTAGGAGACAAGTGGCAAATGTGGAATATTTCCTAAATGGAAATCTATTGAATCTATTGAGAGGATTTAGACCCTTAGAAGGATAATGTTGGTTAGAAAATGTAGAAATGAAGTATGAGAATGGATTTTTGATCGTTTGTAGAATTTGCAATTGCATTTGTGAAGAGGGAGAGCTAGTGGATAACTAGTTTCTTGCCTTAGCCAATTTCGAGGGTGAAAGATTCCCATCCAAGTTGGTAATTGGAAAGGCCATTTAGACCTTTCATTTGGAGATTTAATGGAGTCTTTATTTGTAGGTGTAAGCTACAGGGCAGCTCATGGTTTCTTCTATTGCATCTCACTCCTTCAACCATTTCCAGTTTTGATGGCATATTCTTGATCCTTGAGGGAGGGCGTTTTTGGTGAGCTATTGTACTCTTTGGGGAAGATTTTAATGCCCCATTTATTTTTTAATATGAATTAAATACTCTTTTATTCATCTCCAAGAAGTTTCAGGTCGAAATTCCAAGTAGAAATGTATAAATCGCATTTTTAATGGAAGAACAATGCCATTTCCCCACTACCTTGTTGTGAGCCAATGTATTGATGATGATTTCGAATGAATGGATGATTATATGATATATTTGTGATAAATATACTGCCATGGATGTCTTCTACAAGTTTCATGTACTGTACTTGAGCATTTGAAGCATTTTTACGCAGTTTAGTTGTATTTGGAGGTGAAATAGTGCCATTCCCCCAAGGGTCGAATTGGGGATTTTTGTAGTTGAATGGGAGAGGGTGAAAATAGTTGTAACAATCCATTAATGGTGCATACGAGACTTTAATAAAATACTTAACACATTTCATACCTCTGTTCATAAATTTGAGTGGGTTTGGAGGCATTTGGGAAGCCATTTTCAGTACTTACCCCAGGGGGATTTGAACCCCAAATTACTAGTAAAATTGCATAATTGGTCCAGAATATTAAGAGAGTTTGCAGAGGTCTTTTGGTGGACATATTTCATCCATAAAGATCATATTCAAGTTATAATATCATTCATACACCTTCCTTGAAGATTTGAAGGCATTTGGAGTCAATTTGAGACCTAGAGACCAATACTAGTCAAAGGAAAATCACTAGTAAAGTTATCTACATTGATCATAATTGAAAGAGGATTTGCAGAAGTATTATAAAGGTCCAAAGGAATCCCTGAAACACATATTTATTTTCTAATATCATTCATATACCTTCTCAGAAGATTTGGGATCATTTGGGGCAAATTTGGGACCTAGAGATCAAAACTAGTCAAAGGTCGAACGAGGGAAAAAAAGTGGAAAATTGAAATTTTAATAAAATTCCTAACAAGGGACATTATAGAGAGACCAAAGTGGAAGGATATCCCTTTACTGAAAGGGATCCTGGGTAAAAGATCCCTATAAGAAAATCCACTAAGCTACCTCGTTCATGACACATCCAAGAAGGTTTAATGGAGCTTCTTCATTTGAGCCCTTGTACAACCAATATGTAAAATACAAGGAAGAAAATGGATTGATGTCCTTAGGCACTAAGTGGAGTGCGGCATTCGACAAAGTCCGTTCGGAATTAGTCCTCGTTGCTTACCCCTATGTAACAGCAGGCCCTATCAACAAACTAGTCGATGGTCGTGTCAACAAATACAAGAGGATTTTGGTACCCTAAAGGAAAACAACTATGCTTCAGATGTAAAGTGACAAGGGGGAATTATTTGTATTCCTATCCCCAGAGTGCTACCTAACTAACATATTATTTTGTATCCTCAAGTGAGGTTAAAATGTGTTGAGTTACGGTATAAATTTTAATGGTGTGTTGTCTTACTCAATTGGGTAATGGAAGTGCAAATCAATGGTGTTATGGCTCGACTCAAACCATGCATATTTGAATGAATCAATGCACTTTTAGTTTCGATGAATCTCTAGCTATAGAAAGGAGAGAGTTCTTCGATCCAAAAGCAAAATGAGCACAAGCACAAACTTTCAAAGAGAAAAACTACTCATTTTTTGTATTTTCCTTTTATATGTTAAACTAACACTACTCTTTCAAAAGCAAATAAATCCAACAATATTTTTTGTTCTGCTTCTAATGAGTAAGATGCATGACAAGTGAAATGGAGAGATGCCTTCTAATTGCAAAAAATATTTTGATCTTTAAGTGAAGGAGAAACAAGGTTTTGAAAAAATTCTTCTAAGCCAATTCAATAAATGAAAATGAAAAGAGATTATTTCAAATGATAAAATTTTCAATACTTCTGTTAAGGATACAAATGCATATAATAATTTTTCCTTAAATTTTCAGAAATGTTCACTTTTTGCAAAACAATGTCAAGAAGACAAAAAATCCACAATGTAACTCTTGTCATCGTAATTCATAAAATCCAAACTAAAAATAGGTGAAACAAACCAAATGAAGCTTTTAGACATGCTAATGGGGATCATAGTGAGTTTTTAAATCAAATGCAGAAGGCTATGAGTGTGTAATCAATGACGGAAATGATGATCTAATTTCCAATCCACTCAAACTTCTTACAAATGCACTCTAAAATCCAAGCAAAGGTCTAAAAGGGTTCAAGAAACAAATGAAAGGGATGCAGGGGTTAACCTGAGGTCACACAAGTTTGATCAATTTTAGAAAGGTGGATTCAATCTAAAAGACCAGAGAAAAAAAAATAAAAAAATTATGCACATACATGGAATTTTCGCGGGCTGAAAGGCTGCCTATACACAAAAATCAGAATTTTTTGCATTCTGTAACACTGCTAGGGCACGAAAATTAGGTAATTTTCGCTCTGATAGGTATGCAGGCGGCGTAAAAAAATTTCTGTGGATGATGGGTGGGGAAAAAAATTGAGAAAAAGATTTGTCTTTTCTTAGGTTTGCAGACTCACAGAGCAAAATATAGAGGCTCAAACTAATATTAGAGGTCAAAAAATTGATAATATGTAGAGAAAGGGATCAAATGGAAAGGGAAACAAAGATTTCACAACCAAATGAAAACTGGATCTTCCCCAGTGGAGTCACCAATTTCTGTAGAAATAAATCCGTCCTACGGATAGTTAAACTTACTCAATGACCAAACAGACACCTATAAGTTCAATCTAGGACATAACCAAAACAAATAGCTATCTATTCTCTTAGATCTAACACATTATCATTAACTTCTAAGAATTGGGAATAGAGAGGATGACAAGGTTCACCTCGAACTTGTCGATTGTCCTTTCTCCAGCTTCTGCTTGATCTCTAAGACTTGAACCTGTTTGAATATGACAAGCAATGGCACTTCCAAATACTAGATGTCAAAGTTAATATCTGCTTTATATAAAGCACAACATGTATTCAAAGATATGAAAGACACACATAGGAGAATAGGCTAAGCTATATTGATGAGAACTTAAGAAGATCAAGATAGAGTTACCCTCTATGTACAAGCAATAACTCCTTCTTCCAATCTCCTCCTCAATCTATCTCTGCAAATCCTCTAGGATCATAGGTTTGATGTCTTAATAGTCCTCTCTTTGGGTCATGGATGGCCTCTTTCTTATAGGATTTGGGAGGCCAACCACTTGGAGAGGAAGGTGGATCTAGATGAGTGATTAGTGGATCAAGAGGTTGACCCAGGTTAAACAAGAAGGTAAGTTAAGATCGAAAGGAGCTTCAATCCCAAGAAAATCTCCCAGAGGGTGATATCCACATCCCAAGCCAAAGGTAGTTAGGGTCATTTCCGCTCCCTATGAACTGAGCATAACACGAAAATATGGGGATTTTCGCGCCCCTACAGGTATGTAGAAAGCGAAAACAGGGAATTTTTGCGTCCTGCAATACGAGCAGACCACGAAAATAATGGCAAAAGGTGGTTGGATGAGGTGGCAAGTGGCTCAGTGAGTTGTCATTCGGCAATGGCAAGTTGGATTTGTCTCCAAAGACTCCATATTAGGCTAAGGATGGGACCAAAAAGGTTCAACACTTGTTAGGAGGTAGTGTTGTAAAGTGTTGCATGATGTTACGTCATGAAAATATGACACGAAGGTTCAAAGTGGAACTTTGAGGTATAACAGTAGGAAGGAATTCAGGGAAACAATCGACATATTTGGAAAATGTGAACATTAAAGGGTGAAGTAATGGCCAAAGTATGGAAAGGCAGCGTAATAAATTCAAACGATCACCAACAAGATTTGGGAAAGGGAATAAATACCAAGCAGATCTAGACCAAATAAGACCATGGGTGCATGAATCTAGGTTAGTGTTCAATGCAAGAATGGGAATGAAAGCGAACAAGACAACTAAGAATAAGGGTTAAAAGCATAGGTAGAATGATGGTTTCCCAACATAAGTTGAAATTAGTTAGAGAAGATGTCACGTCCCCATTTTGACCCCCTTTGTAAACGATGTAAATACCGATATTTAATCATGGTGAGGAGCTCAAGGCCAAGGCCCCACCATTGATTTAGCGTTTATGTATCGGCAATTAAACTAGATGCCTATGGTTCTTGTGCGAGATGGGCACAATGTAAATAAGACATCATGTAATTACGAATTTTTAATGAAAAACCCACAACCGGCTATGCAATGCAACAAAAGAGATGGGGCATGATTCTACAAGGAAAAGGGAGGGAAATTATTCAAACCCTTGAGCCAATGGTATTAATCCATGTGTCAATGAGGAAACCCATAAACCACCAACTACCCTTTTTGTCTCATGCACCCAATCATTTAATTCCTCCAAGAAATTGGTTAAGGCAGTTAATGCCTTGGAAATGAAGAGTATGGCAGCTAATTTCGTGCATGGGCAAGCCATCAACTTGGAAATTCGTGTTTTTGCTTGTGGGGCAAGAAAACACCCACAAAATGGTGCCCAAAGCCATGGGGAAGGGGTAGTCTTCACTCATTCACGCAGATAGAGAAGGCTGGGAGTTACAGTCACGTTTTTGAGCAAAAACGCAGGGTTCTCCCTGCCCAAAAACCCGTTTTTGGTTTTGGATAGTAGCTGGGAAGGAGGGGCTGCGATTTGGGACTATAGGGAGTTCATTTTGTCCCCGATTTGCCATGGGCGTTTTTCCTAAAAACGTTTTCTGCTACCTGGGGTTTTCTCCAGACCTCCATTGCTCATTTTTAACCTTCCCACGTTTTTCTGAAGCCTAGGGGATCATTTTCATGCCTGTCATTGTACAAATGATTTTCATTATGCCCATAATTGTGTTCTGCTGCTATGTGCATCCTCGTTTTTGGTTTGAGCCTGTGAATTGAAGTTTTGGAGTGGTAGTGGACAGAAGTGGCTTGATAAACCTAGTGGGGGAGACAACCTCTCAAGAAGATCAAGAGGGCTTTGGTTACTCTTCTATGCATGCCCTGAGAGCACTAGATAGGGAAGGTATGGCTTGAGGGACTGTACAGCAGTGAAAATAATACTTCCTTGTGCTGGGTGTGTAGGTATTGTGGGTGCCAAGCTAGATAGATCTTGCAAGGTTATCCCTGGCTCTGTGCTGGAGCTCACTAGCTTAGCAATTCTTCCCTTCCATGTCCTAGCAGCCAGATAAACCCAATTGCAGATTGGCTTGGCTCATCTTGGTGTATGCTTGGCTATGGGTGAGTCTGCTGTTCCCTGATTCCTTGTAGAGATCATGCCCAGCTCGGGGGTGGCAGTGGTGCTGAGAGATTGAGGAGCACACTGGCCTACGGTTGGGTGGAACATTGTAGTTGCATAGCCAGTTGCGTGGGACTACTTTCGTATAAGATAAGTATCCTCTTGTGTTAAATTGCAATTACCATTTGATGAATATTATGAATGTGTGAAGATTGTGTAATTCATAAATAAATTCCACTGTGTTTTCTGATAATTATGCATCTTCATATCTCTATTTTAAAATCTGAATGATTGTTTGAAGTTTATGGGGGCTAGATGCCCAGTTTAACCTCACGTTCCTCTCCATCTAATTGGGAATGATGGGAGGGGACGTGACAGAAGAAGTGGGTAGAGCAAAGCCAAGTCGAGTGAAACCGTTGAGGTGTAGAAAGATGGAACCAAAAGTACTAGTACCGGCACCAATGTAGATAAATGAACGAACAAAGAATGCATCTGTGGTGATATAGGATGAGGTACCATTAACAAGAGTGTTGATATTAGTAGCCGGTGCACCAGCATCATGCTCGAGGGTGAGTAAGGGGGAATCAAACTCCACATCGACAAACTATCAAAGGAATTACATACCGCCAAGGAAAATGGATGCAAAACTAGTGAATTTGCAGATGCAAGAAAAATACCCTGTGGACACACTAGAAATTTTTGAAGGTGTGTCAGTTTGGGGAACCCTGTTGGGAGCTATAAAGAATTTGAAGTATGTAGACCAAAACATCACCATTGCAGAGCAATTTCTGGATCTAGTATAAGAAAACTACTTGAGGAAAATAAGCAATCTATATTTACCGATTGTAACATTAGAGTCAGAGAAATAGGAAACGAGGTTGCAGCTCATAGGCATGCAAAATTTGTTGGAAATCCCACATTTTGGTAGAAGTTCGGAAGTGAATAACTATGTACAATTGTTGCTAAGCTATGTACATGGAGGATTCCTCAAGCTACCCAAGGTGTTATGCAATAGTACTCAAGCTACCGCACTGAAGAATTTTATTCAAAAGAAGACTATGAAGGATCTGAAATTGCTCAGGACGAGCAATAGGTGAGAATTGGGGACCTGTTCGAGTGGGTTTTGAACCTATCTGGGAAGTCGTGCACTAGGGATGGACCATGAGATGACTCAGTAATTGGACCAAAACTTTGTAGAATGCGAAAGTTAGTTGGAATTTAGTTAGGTGTTTTGTCCACTTAGTAACATGGTCAACCAAGATTGCGATGTATAAATATGTAAGGGTTGTAAGGGTTAGAAGAAATCTTTGTCTATCATTCAGTTACTAATTCTATCGGTATATCTCTCATGAAATTTTAAACTATTGTATGTTCTAGAATCGATGTTGTTTTTTAATGTTGGGTAGTTGAAGTATGATAATGGTTGTGCAATGCCAAGGTTATGTGAGAGTGTCCTATTTTTAATGGGAATGAATACATCTAGTTGCAATAAATTACACCTATCTCAAATGTGATGAATGTTTGTGTTTAATGCACACACGGATGTTATATTATGTTGCTAGTATGAATGCATTATTGATTACCATGAGTAAGTCATATTGTCTTTCACAATAATTGAATGAATGGTAGATATGTTAGAAGAATGCTCACAACACTTCAACATTATGGAATTGTTTCGGAGAAAATATTCCTATGGCTTGGGGTAGAACCACATTAGATAGAGTGACACCAGAAATCAACTCAATTCCCAAATATGCTATATAAACATGAAATTCTAACAATAACAAGAGGAAAACCTTACCTCAACCGGATGTTTGAAGAAGACCACTCTTGAGATCTCGATCCAATGCTCTTCACTTGCAACTTTTCATCAACAACCAAAGCATACAAGCATATAAAATGTATATAAATTGTTAGCATATAATCTAGCATAGTCCATGAACATATTAAGAAAATATACCCAATGAAAAAAATATAAACATTTGAAACATGAACTGGACGAGAAAAGAATATTTCTATTAATATAATGAATAGAAGTACTTAGTGACAACCTTCTACTGGAAACTCATTAGAATCGATGAACTAAGTCCTTTCACCTAGGCCTCCACCATTTCAATCCTCCATACAATTTCAAGCTCACAATTTGAAGGAGTAATTGGGTTCCTCCTTGATAAGATAGGGAATAGGTTGGGAGATGAACATAAGAGAGTTCAATCTAACAAGGACAAGGGATGGAGACTCAAGAAAATGGAAATGGTGGGGAAATTCCTCCCTAGTTTACTTTCTCTCTCTTTCTCCTCAAAAAATGATTCACAATGGCTCAATATATAACCCTCAAAGGAGGTGGAGGGTCGAATTGGAGCATTTTCTAGTATATGGAAGGTCAAGGATCATAACAACCATGACTTGGCCAAGAAAACCCAAAATATTTTTTAATTTTGAGCATGAAACCCATTGTACATGGGCTGTAATGGTGCAAGATGCGTTAACGCATGTTGTAGTGCTTGTGACCCATGTACATCAACAAAAATGTGATTTTTAGGATTTTTACTGAGAAAGAGGGGTAGGATAAGTCTATAGAGGGACAAGGTAGCCCATTAGGACATGTTGCATAGGGTGTGTAAAATCATGTTATAACATATTTCCCCTAATATATGAGGTCATAGGGGTGATCACACTGGCCAAAATATGTTATAATTCTCAGAAGTGGAATAGTGGAGACCTAGCTAGAAGAACTAGCCACTCATCAGAACATTACAATATTGATTTTGTATACATGACTACAAATTTGAAGTACATAGTAGTTTCATACGATGGGTTTCCATGGCCATGAATAAGAAGTACATAATAGGCATATGTCAGAGCTGGTCATATCCATGAGCAACACATAGTGGAGTCCGTCCTTCAAATCAACTGAAGAGATATGGGATATACTGGAGTACTCTGCCATGTGAACTAAGGTCCCATAGGTACTGTCACGATCAAGGATAGTAGCATATATGATGATGCCACTCTAGTATGAGGTATTCTACATGAATTTCCAATGGTGCATGTCCCATCACATGAATACAGGTATAGAAGTCGAACATGATGAAACATCATCTAATTAACAATCATTAAGATATACAGTTAAGAGACATGATACTACCCACCAATGATGAAAATGGGCGTCAATGAACCAAGTAAATTCAACAAGTGTGAATAAAGGTGTTGAGTTCCAACACTTGTAGAATTCATCGATCAAGAGAAATTGATGTATTCCCAACTGTCAATGACGAGAGAACCTACCACTGATGACTGCAAGTCTCAAGGTACTCATCTAACTCTAGATATCAATTCCAGAATAGATGATCTAATGTTGATGGAATGAGATCCACTGGAAGGAGGTAATTAGGGAATCCCCCATCAACCAACACAAGGTATACATCTAGGCTAAATGATTTGGAATAAATTAGACGAATAGGATGTACATGAACCAATAACCACAAGTGTCTCTCACGTGTATCAGATGCAAGTAGTGCATGAAAGAGACCCTTTGAATAACATGCAATGATGAAGATGAATTACATAAATGATTAAACCATGAATTAGTTCTAATGGAATCCAAGACATGACACAAATCTCAATGTGTGAATAGATTTCTTGTCATCAAACACAAGGGGAACTACTCAGTTAGCGACCAATGATAAGGTGTCATTTGTCGAGTTCAAGGTCACCTACCACTGATGAAAGTAGGGTTAAGGTTCTAGGTAGGACAACAAATTCATGTGATTTTGGAATGCACTTATAAATGGATGGTCGACATGCAAAGTCAATAAATATGAGGAATGGATGAATCAGGTTTGTAGACTTCCTTTGAACAAGAGAATGCGATAGATGGATAAAATCAGGAAACATAAACTCAAGACTGAACATTGACACAAATCTGTGATGCAGGAGGCATCAACAGAGTCTCCATAGGGACTGGAATATTAACCAATTAGAGGAGTAATCTCTGAGTAATGAGTTCAAATTCCTAAGGCCATACTAAACCCAAACCTTTGATGGATAGATGCAAAAATTTGTGCTCTATTTAGAGGCAATATGACTGCTACCAATGTAAGACAATATCTTTTTCCCGTCCGGATATCTATATATATATTATAAAAGCATTAAAAAGAATAAAAGAGTGCTTATATTACAAATGGGAGGAAACAAGTGCCATGAACAAGCAAACTAGTTCCATGCAGTCGAACATACCTATGCTCAATGAAAAGGAATGCATGCATGATAAGGACACTCGAGGGGATGTTTCCTATGAGGTAAGAGAAAATCAAGCTGCAAAGGATAACTGATAGGATCTGCTTGTGTTGCTTGGTTTTTCAACCAAGCATGTGCAAGGATGCACCTATTAACTTGTAATAGCAGTTTCAATATAAAACAAAAACAACTGTGAATAAACTAATATAATCTAATCTAACATAAGCATGTGCAAATAAATAAAAAACTAGATTTCAAAACATAAGCAATAAGATCTATGGAAAAACAATAACTTTGAAAAATATTTGATTTTGTATTACCTCAAATGGTGAGGATGATGGGTGTTGAGCAACTCCAAGGTTGAGAAGCTCCAATATCCAATGGTCTCTTCTTCTCCAAAGCTTCAATGGGGATCTTGCAAATCGAAATGGGAGGCAATGACTCTCAAAGGGAATTTGGCAGCATAAGGATAGGATGAAATGTGGATGGAAAGTGAGGAGTCCCTATCACCTTTTTATAGTTTTTAATGATGGGGAATACCATTATGGTTTTGAGGAAACCAATGGTATTAACCAACATGGTTTAGGTCTCTTTTTCCCTCTTTTTTCTTTTTTGAATATTTTTTATATTTTTATTCCCTTTTAATATTTTTTGGGAATTTTGGACCATTTTTTAGAGTTTTTTGTGTTTTTTGAGGAAAAATACATATTTTGAGGGGAAAAAAGGTGTATTGTGGTCTTTTTGGTGACCTTTTGATGGTTTTAGAGACTCAAATGGTGGAAAAGTGGACAAATGGGTCATGTGAATAAGGCAATGCACTAGTGAGCACTTTTTGGGTGTTAATAGATTGCCCCCTGATGTGTGAGGGCAGGAGCTCATTGTATGGCCGATAGAAATCATAGTTCTTTTGTCTTTTTCCTGTGGCTTGGAGAAGAAAAGAGATCGATTGGAGATTGGAACAACAGCCCATTGGAAGCTGCAAAAACTGAAAAAATACATGGTCTGAAAATGAATGAGGAATAATCTCTGATAATGGACGAGGCGGGCATACCCATGGTTGTATCAAGACATATACATAACAATTAGTCCCAAGAAGGGGGACCTGAATAATACAAAAAAAATCTATTGGTACATCATAATTGTCCAGAGGGGACACAATTCTAGGACATATTTGTTAAGTTTAAACCAAATAGACTAACAAGATCACTGAAAGAAACATAATCACAAGATAGACACAGAATTTACCCTGAGAAACCCTCATGGGGTAGAAAACACAGCAAAGCTTTCCTCAATAAGATGATCAACCAAAACACAAGATGTGCTCCCTCCTTCTTTACCTCCTTAGCAGATCTCCCAAACAAGTGCGCTACTTTTATGTTTTGTACAAGTGTGTCTAATGAGGAGTTCACCTCCTCTATTTATACTAACTCCCGACTGACCAAAATACCTAATGGGGCCGACCTCTCCTAGAGAAGTCTAATAACCCCTAAAATATAAGAACAGGGCCGACCCCCACATAGTGGGTCTAATAACCCTAGTTACCACAAACCCCCGGAGGAATAATCATCTCCGGATACATGATAGGGTTACCTCGGAGGGATGAAACATCTCCGGAATAATAATGTACAAATTATAATATTCTTAGAAGTTACAATATTCAACACTCCCCCTTAACGAGAAGGATATTATAACAACATCTGCAGGAGCAAGGAGTCACCGACTACATCATACATGATACATCTATAAATCATCGGAAGCTTTCTTCAATTCATCATCATCAGTAACTCAACCAGTTACTGGAACATCAATGTTATCAGCATTGTCATTGTACGATCATCAGCATCGTCATCGCACGATCATCAGCATCATCATCGCACGATCATCAGCATCGTCATCACACGATCATCAGCATCGTCATCGCACGATCATCAACATCGTCATCGCACGATCATCAGCATCGTCATCACACGATCATCAGCATCGTCATCGCACGATCATCAGCATTGTCATTGCATGATCATCGTCATCACACGATCATCAGCATCGTCATCACACGATCATCAGCATCGAATCAATTTATAGGATGATCAATCCTGCTCTCTTTATGTAGCTAGGGTTTTCACCCTAGCTTGTGCAAATGAGCACCTACTAAGGAGAAGGGACTCCTTAGTAGCAGTTCAGTAAATGGAAATTAAAGTGCTAAAACGGAAATGTAAATTACTCTAAACATATGCATGAAACAGAAAAGACAAGATATCAAGAATGGTTTTTGTATTAATTTTACCTCCAATGTGAAGGTTGGTGAAGCTCTTGCAATGGCCCAAGAGGGTTGCTCCAAGCTCCAACTTGCTCCTTCCCTTTCTCCAATCGTGGGAATGGGCCAAAAGGGGCTCTCAAGGTGAAAGTAGCTCAATGGTGAGCTAGGGTTTCAAGAGAGATTTTAGCAGAGTAAGGGTATACTTGATTGTGGATATGAAATGAGGGGTCTCCATCACCTATTTATAGTTTTTTGGTGGTGGAGTGCTGGCCCATGGTTTTGGGAACCAAATGGTTTAGGTCAGCTGTATAGGGTTTTTTCCTCCTTTTTCCTCATTATTTTATATTTTTTATTCCCTCTTTAAAGGGTTTTTGCTATTTTGGAGGAATTTTGGATATTTTTGGAGGGAAAAGGGGTTTTTTAGCCTTTTTGAGGCTTTTTTGATGGTTTTGTGGCCTTTTGGAGGCATTTTAGGCCTTTTGGAGGCTTTTTAGTGGGATTTTCAAGGTTTTTAAGGGAAATATGGTAGGAAAATGGACAAATGAGTCATGTAATGGGGTAGATGAGGTAGTGAGCACTTTTTGGGTGTTAATACTTTAGGACATAGGTCCATGGATGATACAATCCAGATCAAGTTCCAGGATGATTAGTCCTTATCACTTTAAGACAAGTCTCATGTCTAGGGACGATGCAATCCTGATCCAGTTCCAGGATGATCAGTCCTTATCAATTTAAGAAAAATCTCATGTCTAGGGATGATGCAATCCTGATCCAGTTCCAGGATGATCAGTCCTTATCAATTTAAGACAAATCTCATGTCTAGGGGCGATGCAATCCCGATCCAGTTCTAGGATGATCAGTCCTTATCAATTTAAGACAAGTCTCATGTCTAGGGACGATGCAATCCCGATCCAGTTCCAGGATGATCAGTCCTTATCAATTTAAGATGAATCTCATGTCTAGGGATGATGCAATCCTGATCCAGTTCCAGGATGATCAGTCCTTATCAATTTAAGACAAGTCTCATGTCTAGGGACGATGCAATCCCATCACGTACATTTTGAACTAAGGTCCAGGGACGATGCAGTCCTATATTCCATTCTCGGAGACACCTGTCTACGGATCACTTTAGGACTGAAGTCCAGGGATGATCCAATCCTTTTTCTTTCTCGGAGACACCTGTCTACGGCTCACTTTAGGACTGAAGTCCAAGGATGATCGAATCCTTTTTCTTTCTCGGAGACACCTGTCTACGACTCACTTTAGAACTTGAGTTCAAGGATGATGCAATCCTATCATGTCCACCAAGGACTTCATTCTCGGAGACATCATGTCTACAGCTCTCTTTAGGATGATGCAATCCTATCATGTCCACCAAGGACTTCATTCTCGGAGACATCATGTCTACGGCTCTCTTTAGGATGATGCAATCCTATCATGTCCACCAAGGACTTCATTCTTGAAGACATCATTTCTACAGCTCTCTTTAGAACTTGAGTTCAAGGATGATCCAATCCTCACATGTATTCTCATCAATACAGGTACAAGTATCCTCAACCATACAAGTACATTTAATCAATACATATATCATCAAAAAGTATGTATTCTCACTAATACATTTAACATCAAAATCATGTATTCTCACTAATACATCTATCATAAAAAACATGTATTCTCACTAATACATTTAACATCAAAAACATGTATTCTCTAACATCAAAAGCATGTATTCTCACTAATACATCTAACATCAAAAGCATGTATTCTCACTAATACATCTAATATCAAAAGCATGTATTTGTAAAAACTAAGTATTCTAAGATAAGATTCCTAAATCTAAATATTTCTAAGTATCTAGGTGTGGTGATCAGGTAACCTTATCATCGACCTTGTGTTTGATGAGGCAATCTCATCATCAGTGGCTATACTTCTCCCCCTTTCGAGGAGGGTCCTTTTGAACTACACCAAGCTTGCCTCAGAAGTATTCAAATTTCACTCGAGACAGAGGTTTGGTCAATATATCTGCAATTTGATCCTCAATGCTTACATACTCGAGCTTGATAGCTCCTCTCTGCACCATATCTCGTATATAAAAGTATCGGATCTCTATGTGTTTTGACTTATCGTGGAATACTGGATTTTCCGTCATCTTAATGCAACTTTGATTGTCACACATAATCACAGTGGGATCCATTTCTAAGTCAAACACTCCAGATAATAACTTCCGAAGCCATACTGGTTCACAGCTGGCAGAGCAAGCAGCTATGTATTCTGCTTCAGCAGTACTGACGGCCACAATAGATTGTTTCTTGCTGAACCATGAGATCATGGCAGATCCAAGACCATAACATCCACCTGATGTACTCTTTCTGTCTGAGACACTTCTTGCCCAATCAAAATCTGAGTAACCATGTAACCTGAGTTCATGATCTCCAAGATAATATAGACCAAAATCCAATGTACCTTTTAGGTATCTCATCACATGCTTTGCAGCTATTAAATGAACCTTTCTAGGTTCTACTAGATACTGACTTAGAGTATTTACAGCAAATCATATATCTGGCCTAGTATTTGTTAAATACATCAATGACCCAATGATTTTGCTTATATAGAGTTAGGTCCACTAGTTCCGATGAGTCATTAACTAATAACTTCAAGTTGGAGTCCATGGGAGTGGCCATGGGTTTACATTCCAACATATCAAACCTTTTTAGAATTTCCACAGCATACTTACCTTGATTCAGAAAGATTCCTTTTGGTTCTTGCCATACTTCTAGACCTAATAAGTAGTGCATTAATTTGAGCTATTTTATCTCGAATTCTGAAGAAAGATTCTTCTTGCTTTCAATAATCTGTTTCTCATTTCTGGTTAGAAATAGATCATCTACATATAACAACAGTATAACTGGTTCATCATCCATCACTTTGAGATAAAGATTTGGGTCAGCTTTACTCTTGGTAAAACCCATGCTAGTTAAGAAATTGTCAATCCTTCCATACCAAGCCATGGGAGCTTGCTTCAACCCATATAATGCCTTTTTCAGTTTGCATACATGAGTTCTTCCATCTTTAACCTCAAACCCTTGTGGTTTTTCTATGTACACTTCTTCTTCAATTACACCATTCAGAAAAGTTGTCTTAACATCCATTTGGTGTAATTTCCACTTCATCATAGATGCAAGTGCCATGATAGTTCTAATTGAAGTATACCTAGCAACATGTGCAAATGTTTCTTCATAGTCAATTCCCTCCTTCTGAGAGAATCCTCTGGCTACAAATCTTGCCTTATATTTTTCAATGCTACCATCTGCAGCATGTTTTATCTTGAAAATCCATTTGGAAGAGACCACACTTTTATCTTTTGGTTTGGGAACTATATCCCAGACATCATTTTTCATTATTGATTGATATTCTTCTGTCATTGCTTCTATCCATTCTTTCTTCTGAGCTGCCTCTTCATAGCTAGTAGGTTGTTGATCCACAAGATCACACATTAGGGCCATATAGTTGGACACTAGCTTTGGTTTCTTTCTTTCTCTAGTGGAGCCTTCAGGAGCTCCATATCTTTCAGCTCCTTGAATAATATCTCTAGCCCATGCTGGCCTTCTTTTCTTAGATGAATCTGTAATAGGAGGTTCTTGTGGTTCCAACATGTCATGATACTCTGGTGAATCATCTTCAGGGATGTGTACAGCCTCTATGATTCTAGGAGAGGGATCTTCTTCATAGATTTCTTCAAGTTGGCACTTCCTAGATTTCTTGAGAGCTACTTATTCATCAAATGTTACATCTCTACTTATTTCTATATGATGAAAAACTGGTATGTAAATTCTGAAGGCTTTGGATGATTCACAATAACGAACAAATATTCCCTTCTTACCAGAAAGATCCAACTTGGTTCTCTTTTCTTTTGGAATGTGGATGTACACAGGACACCCAAATATTTTAAGATGACTTACCTAGGGCTTCTTTCCTGTAAACACTTCTTCTGGAGTTTTGAAATCAAGAACACTATGAGATAGTCTATTTTGCACATATACTGCTGTCTTAGCTCCTTCAGCCCATAGATACATGGGAATATCCTGGTCATGTATCATAGTCTTCACAGCTTCCATAATGGTTCTATTTTTCCTCTCAGCAACCCCATTTTGTTGGGGATTGTATGGAGCGGTTAGTTCTCTCTTAATTCTGTCTTATTTACAAAAGTCTTCAAATTCTTTTGATGTATATTCTCCACCATTATCTGTTCTGAGAATCTTGATTCTCTTTTCTGAGAGATTTTCTATTAGAGCCTTGAACTCTTTGAACTTTCCAAAGACTTCATTCTTACCTTTTAAAAAGTATATCCAAATTTTCCTTGAATGGTCATCAATGAATGAAAGATAGTATTCAAACCCACTTATAGAAGTGGTGGGCATTGGACCACATACATCTGAGTGTATTAGCTCCAAAGTGCTCTTAGTCTTTATTTCACTCTTTGGAAAGGGGTTCTTGACATTCTTCCCTTTCTTACACCCTTTACATGAGCCATCATGATCAGCCTTCAAGTCTGGAAACCCTATGACCACCTTGCTTACATAAGGTAATGCTTTGTAGTTAATGTGAGCTAATCTTCTATGCCATAGCTCACTGGGGTAGAGATTTCATGAGCAAGGGCAGTTTCTGGATGACCCTTGAGCTTATAGAGACCTACTTCTTCTTCACCAATGACAACTGCATCTTTAATTGACTTTCCTTTGGACCACATGAGTACTTGTCCATCTATGAAAGCCACCCTAAAGCCTTTCTTATCTAGTGCTGAGATAGAGAGAAGGTTCTTCTTTAAACCTGGTACATATAAGACTTCTTTCATTTTCAAGGGTGTTCCAGAATCAAGCTTGTAGCTTGCTTCACCAATTCCCTTGATGGGATATTGATAATCATATCCTAGAGATACCTTTTGGGGTGAGGAATTTTCTTCAATTCTTGAGAAAGTTTTCTTTTGACCTATCATGTGCTTTGAAGCACCACTGTCAATGAGCCATGTCTCTTCACCAGGGGACATAGTTCTAGAGAGTGCAGAAAATAGGACATATTCTTCTGGATCTTCTTTCTTTACTTTATATCTTTTCCTTTGAGGCCTTTCCTCCTCCTCCTCCTCTTCTTCTTCTCCTTCTTCTTCTTCATGATCATCTTCTGCCATATGTGCATGATGTCTTTTGTGAACAAACTTCTTCTTCTTCTTTCCTGGAAGAGTACAGTCTTTAGCATAGTGTCCTAGTTTAAAACAATTATAACATTGGAATGTGGAGAGGTCTCTTTCTGAGTTTGTTCCTCCTTTCCTTTTGAATCTATGAGAGGGTTGAGACCTTTTGTAGTTCACTTTCTTGAAGTGGCCTCTCTTTCCTCTTTTGGTGTGGGTGGCCAAGGCTTGGTAATCCTCTTTGAGAAGAGCTTCTCTGTTGGCTACCCTAGCCTCTTCTTGAACACAATCCTCCCATACTACATCAAACTTCATGCTTTCTTTTCTGGCACACATGGTTTGTATGAAAGATTCCCAAGGTCTAGTGAGACCATTTAGGGCAGTCATCACAAGCTCATCTTCATCAAGAGTATCACCAATGGCATCTAGTTGCTCCTTGATTAGAGAGACTCTTGAGAAGTAGTCTTGAATGGATTCTCCTTTGTGCATCTTGGTACTCTTCAACTGAGTCCTTAGATTCATCTTCCTATTGATGTTCTTTCCTTCATACATTCTTCCTAGGGCATCATACATTTCCTTTGGAGTCTTCTTGGAAGCCACTTGGGGAATCAAGTGGTATTTAATAGAATTAGCTATGATTCTCTTTGCCCTAATCAAATCCTTCCTATGCTTCTCTTTGGCTTCATCTCCTTCCAATTCTGCAACTTCATCTTTGATATAATGAGCAAGATCATTCTCTTCAAGAATGAGACCAATTCTGTATTTCCATGCTCATAAATTCTCTATGCCTTCTAGCTTGTCTTCAAGCTTATTGTTTGGAGCCATCTTCTCTTGGGGGAGTCCAAGAGATAAGAGACAGAGTAGTACTTACCCGGAAATATTTACCTTTTTACCTTTCCAGATTCTGGGATAGAATTTCTAGATGATTGCTCTTTTGGTAAAACTAGGGTTTGACTTTCACGGAGTTCTACCCAACCAAAAAGTTCGATATAGGGCTCAAAATATAGGTTTTGAGAAGGGCTATCCAGCCATGTAATCAGAATTAAAAAATGCCAACTTTTTTCTGAAACCAATTTCTGACTTATCGCACTTTTGGTAAAACTAGGGTTTGGATTTCCCAGAGTTCTACCCAACCAAAAAGTTCGATCTAGGGCTTAAAAGATTGGTATTGAGAAGGGCTCTCCAGCCATGTAACCAGAATTCAATAATACCAACTTTTTGCTGAAACCCTAACTTTCACCAGAGAGAGAGAGAGGTATTCTTACCTTGTGAAAGATGTCCTATTCAGTCTAGCTCTGATACCATGTTAAGTTTAAACCAAATAGACTAACAAGATCACTGAAAGAAACATAATCACAAGATAGACACAGAATTTACCCTGAGAAACCCTCATGGGGTAGAAAACCCAGCAAAGCTTTCCTTAATAAGATGATCAACCAAAATACAAGATGTGCTCCCTCCTTCTTTACCTCCTTAGCAGATCTCCCAGACAAGTGCGCTACTTTTCTGTTTTGTACAAGTGTGTCTAATGAGGAGTTCACCTCCTCTATTTATACTAACTCCCGACTGACCAAAATACCTAATGGGGCCGACCTCTCCTGGAGAAGTCTAATAACCCCTAAAATATAAGAACAGGGCCGACCCCCACATAGTGGGTCTAATAACCCTAGTTACCACAAAGCCCCGGAGGAATAGTCATCTCCGGATACATGATAGGGTTACCTCGGAGGGATGAAACATCTCCAGAATAATAATGTACAAATTATAATATTCTTAGAAGTTACAATATTCAACAATATTCATGGTCATACCATGACTGATCTGAATGACTGATACATTGGAAAAAGGCAACAACCGTTCTGAATAAGGTATCAGAAGGGTTGATGAATTGCTGAAACTAAAGTTGTCCAATATCTATAGGGACTCAATTAGACTCTCAAATGTGGTAGATTCAGTAAATGAGTCAACTTCTGAGGAGTATTTGTAATTGTATACTCAAGGGAGTATAGAACTACGATATATCTGAAAATTGTGATCAAGCGCAACTCGGATATCCATAGGAAAATGAAACTGGTTGTTTCCTCAATTAGACTCTCCAATGTGGTAGAGTTAGGTTATATCCGGGGTCTTCAACAAATAACTGAAAGGACTGATACCCTGTATGAGTCTCAACGATAAGATCAAGGTGTTGGAGTCGAGCATGTGAGAAACAATCATTTGGATAGGCACTAAGGACTCCTTTCGAAATGATCCATAGGCTGTGATGCACCTGCAACAATTAATTAATATGAATATGCGAAATAGCAGAAATGACAGAACTCATAATCACTTTTATATTGATCATAGGCCACTTCGAGGGGGCAACCTCCTATGAGCAAGCTCAATACAAATAACTTCACCGTGCCTTCATAGGTCTCAACACACACTTATATACTAATTCTAGGCGCCAATACTATGGGTCAAAACCATGGGCCACTACAAACTATGGATCAACAATACTACGGGCGACTTACAAAGCATATGCGCCAACAACAATAACACAAACTATTGATCAACAAATACTACGGGACGACTTACAAAGCATATGCGTCCAACAACAACATACTAAGAAAGTAAAGACATGGGTTCCTAACATCCCCTCCCCCTTAAAAAAATCTTTGTCCTCAAAGCTGTAGATGTGGAAATTGTTGTTGAATCTGAAGGAGTGGTTCCCATGTAGCATCCTCTGGTTGCATGTCGTGCCACTGAATTAAGACCTCTGTGATAGAGCGAGAGCGAAGTTGACGCATGCGCCGATTGAGGATGGCCTCTGGCTCCAAAAGGATGGATCCTTCATTATCCAGTTCGGGTAAAATCATTTGTCCAGTGATGTTGGTGCCAAGAACTTTCTTGAGACAAGAGACATGAAAGACTGGATGAATGCGGGAAGAAGGAGGAAGTTCCAATTTATAAGCAACGGACCCAATCTTCTGAAGAATCCGATATGGACCATAGAACTTTGGAGTGAGATTATGACACCCTTTGAGTTTCAAGGAGGATTGTTTGTATGGCTGGAGACGAAGAAAAACCATATCGCCGACTTGAAAAGTGCGCTCAGAATGGTGTTGATCAGCTTGTTGCTTCATGCGATTTCTTGCCATGTGAAGATTGTCTCGCAAAATGCGAAGAATCTGATCGTGGTTTCGAAGGACCGTGTCAACTTCCTGAACTGGTGAACTGGTGGGGGTGTATGGAAGAAGAGCTGGAGGTGCCTGACCATAGATTGCTTCATATGGGGTCATTTTAGAGGCGGTGTGGTAAGAGGTATTGTACCAACATTCAGCGAGAGGAAGCCACTTTGTCCACTGATGTTGTTGTTCCGAGGTGAAGCAACGAAGATACGTTTCCAAGCATTTATTGATAATTTCAATCTGACCATCTGTTTGTGGGTGATACCTTGAACTCATCTTCAGTTTGGTGCCAGTGTGGCGAAATAGTTCTGTCCAAAAATGACTGGTGAAAGTCGCATCATGATCCGAGACAATGGAAGAAGGAATGCCAGGAAGACGAAAGATCTGGGCCAGGAAAATTTGAGCAACGGAGGAGGCTGTATAGGGATGGCTGAGAGCACAAAAATGACTATATTTGGAGAGGCGATCAACCACAATGAGAATCACTTTCTTCCTGCTAGATTTAGGGAGTCCTTCAATGAAATCCATAGAAATATCTGTCCAAATCCGTGTAGGTATGGGCAAGGGTTAAAGTAATCCTGGAAGGAGTGTTGTTTCACCCTTATTGCGCTGGCAGGTATCACATTCGGCCACCATCTGTTGAATTGTCCTTTTCATGCCCTGCCAAAAGAAGTTACGTCGTGCTCATTCATACGTTTTGAGGAACCCAGAGTGCCCTGTCGATGGAGAAGCATGGAGTTCATAGAAGACATCCTGTTGAAGATCTATGCTCTGGGGATGCACCAGACGACCCTTGTATCACAGAGAAGCACCATCCCAAGAGTAATGTGGTACAATAGAAGGGTTGTTGGTCAAGCATTGGATGATTTAAGATAAGGAAGAGTCATTGACATAACCCTGTTGAACAGATTGCAACCAATTTGGAACAGGCATAGAAATAGCTGGAAGAGAACCTTGGGCATCAAATGTGCAAGAAAGAGCATCTACCACAATATTGTCTTTACCCTTCTTGTAAGTGATCTCATAGTCATAACCCATGAGTTTTCTAACCCATTTATGTTGTGTCGGGGAAGAGACATGCTAATCCAAGAAATATTTCACACTCCGGTGATCAGTCTTGATGCAGAAATGATTCCCTAATAGGTATGGGCGCCACTTCTATACTACATGCAAAATAGCCATCATTTCCTTCTCATAGGTAGAGGCATCTAAATTCTTACCTGAAAGGGATTTGCTGGTGAACGCAATGGGGTGTTCATCTTGAAGGAGAACAACACCAAGTCCATTGCCGCAAGCATCACTCTCAATAGTGAAGGGCTTGGAAAAGTCGGGCATAGCTAGCACAGGTGTAGTACACATAGCTTGTTTTAGTTTGTCAAATGCACACTGAGCAGCAGGTGTCCATGTAAAAGCATCCTTTTTCAATAGAGCAGTTAATGGAGCTGCAATATTCTCATAATCCTTAACAAACTTGCGGTAGTAGCCAGTCAACCCCAAAAAACCACGAAGGCTCTTGAGTGTCAGAGGATGCGGCCAATTGTTCATGGCATCGATTTTGGCAGGATCCACACGAACCCCTTGTGCTGAGATAATGTGCCCGAGATACTCAACTTCCTTCTGTCCAAAAACACATTTAGACTGCTTGGCATGGAGATGATGGTCAGAGAAAAGTTGCATGACAAGATCTAGATGCTGGAGATGTTCATCCCATGTTTTACTGTAGATGAGGATATCATCAAAGAATACCAGAATGAATTTCCGCAAGTAGGGTCGAAATATTTTATTCATTAAAGCCTGGAATGTGGAAGGAGCATTAGTGAGGCCAAAGGGCATGACCAAAAACTCATAATGGACATCATGTGTGCGGAAAGCTATTTTAGGGATATCATCCTCATGAACCCAAATTTGATGATACCCAGAATGAAGATCCAACTTGGAGAAAAAGTGAGCCCCATGAAGCTCATCAACAACAGGAATTGGAAATTTATCCTTGATGGTGAGGTGATTAAGTGTTTGGAAGTCAATGCAGAGGTGCCATGACCCATCTTTTTTGCGGACAAGAATAACCAGAGAAGAAAAGGAACTAGTGCTTGGGCGAATAATACCTTGCTTCAATAAGTCCTGAACGAGCATTTCAATCTCTGTTTTTTGGTGAAATGGGTAGCGATAGGGCCTGATGTTGGGAGGAACACTGCCCAAAAGGAGCTGAATACGATGGTCTTCTGGCCTGGAAGGTGGCAATCCCACTGGTTCAGCAAAGACACCTGTATATCGATCCAGAATTTGTTGTAGATCCAAAGGAGTATTGGAGACCGCTGATGGTTGCATCTAAATGGAATGGATCTGAGCGATGACACCATGTGAATTATTCTTGAGGTGTTTTTCCATGCGATGTGAATTGAGGATGCTGAGAGAACCTGGTTGTAATCCTATCAATGTGTGTTTTTGTCCATTGAGGAAAACCTGCATCCACAGTTCAGCAAAATCCCATAAAATAGGGCCAAGTGTGCGTAGCCATTGAGCGCCCAAAACCACATCACATTCGCCTAAGGGCAAGGAAAACATGTCAGAGTGCAAGGTATAATCTCCCATAGAGATACACACATTTCGACACTTCCCTTTGCAAGGTAAGGTGCCCCCATTGGCAACCATGACTTCAAAGTTGGAGCAAGGATGGATAAAACAATCAGCTTGTTTGGCGATCCGAGGGTCAATGAAATTATGAGTGCTACCAGAATCAATGAGTATTGTAAGAGGAAGCTTCTTGAAGTAACCCCTGACCCGCATTGTTTGGGGGGTGGTGATTCCAGCTAAAGCATGGAGAGATATCTCTGGCTGGTCATCCTGAGACGGAGGGTCAATAGGCGGTTCCTGAATGTCGACCGGAGCATCCAGTGTTTCTGGATCTTCGTCACCAATTTCAGAGGCAGGAGGAGACTCCACATCCAAGAGATAGAGCTTTTGCTTAACACATCTATGTCCCCGAGTGAATTTATCATCACAATTATAGCAAAGCCCCTTTTCTCTGCGTGCTTGCATCTCTGTTTCAGACAAATGCTTGATAGGAGTCGGTTGAGGAGCCTGCGGTATAGGTGGTCACTGAGAACCCATATTTCGAAAGGGAACAAAAGTGGACTTGGAGCGTTGTTGGGCTACAATCTTGTCTTCTGCCAACTTAGACAACCCTAGGGCTTCCATCATTGTGGTGGGATAGAACATTTTGACCTCAGAGTGGATGGCATCCTTTAGACCACTGATAAAACAACTACAGTAAAAGTCATCAGACAATCCTTCGGTGTGGTTGGCTAGGTTCTCAAATTCGGTTTGATACTCTCTCACAGTGCCAATTTGGTAAAGTTTAGTGAGGGCTCCGGTGAAGTCATCAAAAGCACTAGGACCAAATCGTTGCAAAAGGAGCTGGCAAAAGTCTGACCATTTGGGCTCTAGATGAGCCTTGATGTACCAACGGTGCCATTGAAGAGCTTCCTATTCCAAGTGCAAGGATGCCAGTGGAACTTTGTTGACATCAAAAGTATTATGCAGACTGAAATACTGTTCTACACGATAGATCCATCCAGTTGGATCACTACCATTGAAGCGAGGAAAATCAAGCTTCGGACCACAAAAATTGCTGGAAGAAGAGAACCCATTGTCTGCTGAAGACTCGGACTGCCATTTGTTGTTCATAGTTGAATGTTCAAGATGGAGGCCGAGAAATTTTTCATCCAGATCCTGGAGTTTGGCTTGGATGGCTGCAAGTGCTTCTTCCATGGTTTTTTCTCCTGCACGGGTGACAACCATAACCAAGAGTTTTTTTTTTTTTTTTTTTTGATTGGGTAGGAAAATAAAAACAGAAACTGCTTCAGTAAGGGAAAATCTGGACTTGGGAAAAAATCTTAAGGGTAATTGGGGTTTGACTAGGTGTTGGACATTGTCGACTAGACAGGGAAGCAAAAATGAGGATTTTAGAAGCGGGGTGAAAGAATGGGAAAATTTGGCAGAGGGGGACAAAGAGGTAGAATTCAGAGAGGAACTCTGTGGTAAAATTTGAAGGTGATTGGGTGAAATCTGAGGAAGTTATTGCAAACCCTAAAAATAGACAAATGTGGGATTTCGGGCTTTGGGAAGGGGAATTGGGGATAGGGTCCTCAGGAATGAAATATGCAGAATGGGATGACATAGGTTCCCCGAAAATTTCAAGGGAAACAGAGTGAAAACAAGGGAGATATGGACAAAAAACTGAATTGAAGGGATCTGGAACAGTGCCGAATGGATTCAAAACGACTGGATCTGGAACAACTTGCAAAATGGATCTGAACGACGCAGTAGCGATCGACAATAGTTCAACTGAAAGTAGATATGGACCCCAGGTATGTGCGGCTTCCTAACAGTTCAGGGGTTTCACTCGGCCACCAATGTTGTCTGACAGCTTGTGTATTGGGGCAATACCCCTCACTCCATGGCTCAGGTAAAACTGATAACCGCTTTGCCACAAATGACAGCTCTTGGTTTACCTCACGGGTGGGAACTAGTCAATCAGGTAGGGGTCGTTTCCCTTTTCACTGGCAGGTCCTCTCAATGGCCCAGCTACTTTGGGGTTCCTCTGGTACTCCTCACAATGAGTTTTAGGGATTATGCCCAAGTACTTCCCACAGTTAAGTGGATAGGGATTATTCCAAAATCCGAACCTGCAACAGATGCGAAAAAAAAATTGGCAGATATTTCACCCAGCAAGCCCAAGAAAGTGCTCTGATACCAGATGTGATGCACCTGCAACAATTAATTAATATGAATATGCAAAATAGCATAAATGACAGAACTCATAATCACTTTTATATTGATCACAGGCCACTTCGAGGGGGAAACCTCCTATGAGCAAGCTCAATACAAATAACTTCACTGTGCCTTCATAGGTCTCAACACACACTTATATACTAATTCTAGGCGCCAATACTATGGGTCAAAACCATGGGCCACTACAAACTATGGGTCAACAATACTACGGGCGACTTACAAAGCATATGCTCCAACAACAATAACACAAACTATTGATCAACAAATATTATGGGACGACTTACAAAGCATATGTGTCCAACAACAACATACTAACAAATTAAAGACATGGGTTCCTAACATAGGCACTCATCACAAATGGTGATGAGTCCAAGGCACAGGGACCTCTGGGTCTATCCTCTGGAATAGATTTGGTTGGCGTCGACAGAGGAAGACTAGCAACTATCAAGGCAATGATGTTTCCTTGATAGGAGCGCGAGGTGTACAACTGAAGTGTGGTAGTACTGATGGTAGGACTAACATACTGTGGGGATGGGGAATAGTTGGGGTCATAGAGTGGGTGGAATCAAAATTCCTTTGTTTAGAGCATGATTACATGGTGGTTGACCTGGCAGCATGGGAAACTGACTTTTAGGTGTGAGGATCATAGCTTAGGGATATGTATTGTATACTGGAGTGACTCGGGGGAAAATTTGATGGATGCTTTTGGGAGACTCTCAGGGTGACATACTACAGAATACTCTGAACAAAGGCGACCATAATAGGGAAGCTACCATATGAGTCGACATGATCTGTTGTGGCACCGGAAAGCACCGTTGGGTCCTTCTTCATGGTTTTAATGAGCTCCAAGAAGGGATAAAAGTGTGCTCTAAAATGGTACTGTCCTATGGATTTATGCGAGTCCAGGACTGTTCATGCTCGTGGTTGCTTTCAGTTTTAGAGAGTCTGAAAGAAGTAAGTAGACTCCAATGGTGTTCTTTTTTGTGTGTTAGTCTCCAAGGCCCGAAAAAGCATAAAATGATGCAAATGGAGAACTCTTCTATCCAATGTGACTAGAGTATTCCGTTTTCGTAATTAGTCTACAAGGTCCGGAAAAGGGGTAAACTTATACCAGGTAGACGCCCTTTCAGATACTTTTAGCGAGCATAAAAGGAAGCAAGGTTGCTCAGCTATCTTTTCATTGTTTTAGGAGTCAGAAAAGAGCTTAACGGAAACTCCCTAAGTGCCTTTTTCGTAAAAGAATTGCTCGGCCCGAAAAAGGGATAAAATTATACCAAACAAGAAGGTATTGGAGAGAGTGAGCCATGATCTTGAGCATCGTCATGAGCATGAAAAACTGAATATGGCGACATAAAGATCATCAAAAATGGATCACGGGCGATGTGGCACATAAATCGAGGCGACGAGGGGCATTTTGGATAAATGCCCAAAAACTATGGGGGTGACGGTGAGAAATGATCTCAAGCATTGTCACGAGCATGGAAAACATAATCAATTGATATAAAACTCGTAAAAAATGAATCATGGCCGATGTGGCATGCAAATTGAGGTGACGAGGGGCATGGAAAAAAATGCCCGAAAATGTTGGTGGCGAGAGCGAGAAATGATCTCAAGCATCGTCATGAGTGCGGAAAACTGAATTCAGCGATATAAAACTCATCAAAAATGGATCACGACCGAGGTGGCACGTAAATTGAGGCGACGAGGGGCATGGGAAAAATGCCAGAAAAATCTGGTGGTGAGAGCAAGAAATGATCTCAAGCATCACCACGAGCGTGGAAAATTGAATCCGGCGATATAAAACTTGTCAAAAATGGATCACGGTCGAGGTGGCATTCATGGTGCAAGGTGAGCGACTGAAGATGTTAAGATCCTGGTGGGAGGCCTTCACTAACATCTCGAGGTTTTGGTGTAATGGTTTGTATCATTTGGTATCAGAGCCTCCACCCAGGTTCAAGTCACAAAGCGGGTGGCAATGCCGGCATTGCAGTGTTCGCCTGAGGCTCGTACGGCGCAAAGGGGACACCACCGTACGGGTGCATATCCAGTCCAGAGTCTGGACTGCGGAGCAAAGTGGGATGTTAAGATCCTGGTGGGTGGCCTTCACTAACATCTCGAGGTTTTGGTGTAACGGTTTGTATCAGAAGATCACCTTGACCGATGTTTATTTTCTTACTAGCTTGCACCGTTTGGGGGAGATTGGGGAGGTGCAGCTGAGGATTTCGGCTGATTTGGACATTGAGGATCTACTGGAGAGATTCTACGTTCCAGGGGACCGTATACAGAACATCGCATTAAGTGTCGCTGATTTGCGGGAGCCGAAGATGTAGGCGGTGGTGGCCTGTGTTTTGCGAGTTCTTGGTACACAGGCACCCGATCGTTTGTCTGGGGGGAAAACGATGATGGTAGACAGTGCCCTAAGGGGGACATATTTTTCTTGGGGGCAGATGTTTTTGGCCTATGTTCGGCAAGAACTGAACAAGGTTAGTCAGGAGGGAGGATAGTTCAATATGCTTCTTTCCTCTATTGTTTCTTTTTTGAGTGGGTCCCTACCTTGCGGCCATGTGTGCTGGTTCGGGAGGGGTTGAGGAGTGAGCCACGAATGGTGTGGTGGAAGGAGATGATGCCCCGAGGTGGTGGTGGTATCTGGCGGTTCTTTTCAGCGGAGATGTATGATCAGTGGGAGCAGATGTCCCTACTTATTGATGATTATCCATATGCTGGTATGGACTTCCGAGGAGATGTTGAGATGCCTCGGGCTTAGGGATAGGCCTGGGGTCTATACGGTATTACTTTGTTTCTGGTTCTCTGTTATATCATGTTTAGATGTTTTTGTTATGAGTATAGCTGAAGATATTTATATGATATTGACTTGGTTCACTTGTGTGATTGTGCAGATATTGGTCTGAGGCCACCAGCTGATCATATAGGCCTTCGGGGACGGATGATGGTGGTGGAACCTCCACCTGAAGCGGCACCGCCTCCTCATGCTCGACGAGTTGTGCATCCTCGAGATGATGCCATGGAGGGAATATGTGAGAATTTAGAGGGGATTCTAGTGGGAGCACCAGAGGAGGGTTGGAGGGATTTGGATCGGCCTACTATCGAGCATTGTTTTGATGCTCCACGTGAGTGGCGGTCAATCCTACTGAGAGTGGCTGTGGTGATGGCCGAGAGGAGAGCTCAGGATCAATATGATCTAGAAGAGCCAGAGGAGGAGGAGCCGGAGGATCCCGGTGATCATTGTGAAAATCCTCACAGCAGATCTAAGAGATGATGTATACCTCACAAGAAAGTAATTGATTAAGCAAGAAAATAGAACAAGAGTGGTCAATGCAGTATAATGAGCAACAAAATAATAATACAGTAGAACTTTGATAGAAGAAAAAATAATTCAAACACACTAGTTAATTAATCACAATATGGACAAATAAATAGTACAATGGTAGAGAGGATTCGAATGCCTAAGGTGGCAATTCGAATTAGCCTCTCAGAGTGATCATAAGATCAATAGAGTGTCATCGGAGCACAACTAGGTGTCCTCATGATCATCAGTGGAGTCATCAATGCTCAAGTAACTGTCAACCATCAGTCAAACTGAGTCTGGTAGGTGTAGCTGAGTGTAACTTAGTGTAACTAAGTGTAAACAACTGTAACTGACTATAACTAAGTGTAACTGAGTGTAAACTGAAGACAACTGGACTGGTAGGCGAAGAAGGGAAAGTTGCTTTCTGAAATCAAGGAAGAAGGGTGCATTAAGCAACTAGAGGGATAAAACTGAATAGTGAGAAGCTCCTAGGGGCTGGCTAACTGAGTGCTAGGTGTTGGACTGATGACTGGGATGCATGCAAAATGCATGCAAACCCTAAAAGTGCATGCATGACTGAAAATGTAAATGATCAAAATACTGGTTGGACTAGGATGGAGTATAGGAATATCCTAACACCCCCCGTTAATCTATCCTGTGCCCTAGTAACTAAGACTAAAGGTCACCCAATATAATGAATAATAATAGTCAATAAACCAAGGAATTGGGGAAATTTTCATGGGAAAAATACCCCCTCCTCAAAACAGACTGTAAGGCACACATAAAAAATAAATGCTCCAAACTCAAGCAGGTGTGATGCTTGGTCATATGTCTCGAGGTATCTTCTTCTTGGGAAGAAGTGGATCATGCTCAACAAGCATGTGCTTGTACTTGCTCTTCAGATCGAATGTGATGAGAACAAATCCAAAAGTATGAGAGTGATCCTTGAACCTATGATTCGAATCAGCTGAGGTAGGATCAAAAACATGAATATGCAGACAGTCTTTTGTCTTCTCCTTTGAACCATCATGGGTGAGATCATGCCAAAAAGAACCATCAAATAATAATGTTTGCTTGAAATCCAAATAAGATTTAAGGCTTGAAGAATAGTTTCTTGAAATCTCCTTTGAACCAGCAGGGGTGAGATCAAAACTATCATATGCATGAGAAATTATCCCAAGTAGTAATTGCTTAGAATCCAAATTAGATCCAAGACTTGAATCATGGTTTCTTGAGATCTCCTTTGAACCATAAGAGGTGAGATCAAAACCAGTAAATGCATGAGAAATATCCCAAGCGAATGGGTTTCTTGAGATCTCCTTTGAACCATAAGAGGTGAGATCAAAACCATTAGATGCGTGAGAAATTATCCCAAGCGGGTGGCAATGGCCATATTCTTCAATAACCTTCTGAAAGCATGATATAATGATCATATAGTAGTAAATAAGAGATGATTGCTGGAGAGGAGCGAATGCATTACGTCCAATAGCTAATTTTACCTCCGAAATATTCATGTGATCATGATGCAAACCAACAAACTCTGGTGCAAGAGAGGATTTAGGACCTTCTGCAATATCTAGAGTGTGAGTTGGCACAGAAGAGAAGAAAGTTAGAGCATGAGTGGAGAATCTGCAAGTTCTTTGTCAACAACTTCAATATGAGATGATACTGGTTCATGATATGAGAGACCATCAAGGGGAGCGAATGCATCACTTTGCTTGCTTTTGAAGGGTTTTGGACCAAATCCTTCATTCTATTTGCCGAATCTTTCATTCAGGTGAGCCCATAGCTCTTTTGGAGTTTCAATATCAATAATGAAAGGGTACAATATGTACTTAGGCTTAGACATAGTAAGCATCATTCTTCCAAGGTGCATGTCACCTTTATTCAACCAGTCAATCTTCTCTTCATAGGATTCGAACTCTCTTTCAAAATAACAATCAAAGAAATCATGGCTCTTTAAATATGCTATCATATTCGGTTTCCATTCATCATAATTGAATAGAGAAAGAAGAGGGATTCCTTCTAAATCATACATTGAAGTTGTAGAAGACCTGCAAAAACAATAGAGAATATATGCAATTACTTCTACTGCAACTGCTGCACTTGAAATCTTGGTAATAACCTGCAAAAAACTCTCAAGAATGGGAATAAACAATACTCTCAACATGCTCTGATACCATGTGAAAATCCTCACAGCAGATCTAAGAGATGATGTATACCTCACAAGAAAGTAATTGATTAAGCAAGAAAATAGAAGAAGAGTGGTCAATGCAGTATAATGAGCAACAAAATAATAATACAGTAGAACTCGGATAGAAGCAAAAATACTTCACACACACTAGTTAATTAATCACAATATGGACAAATAAATAGTACAATGGTAGAGAGGATTCGAATGCCTAAGGTGGCAATTCGAATTAGCCTCTCAAAGTGATCATAAGATCAATAGAGTGTCATCGGAGCACAACTAGGTGTCCTCATGATCATCAGTGGATTCATCAATGCTCAAGTAACTGTCAACCATCAGTCAAACTGAGTCTGGTAGGTGTAACTGAGTGTAACTGAGTGTAACTGACTGTAAACTGAAGACAACTAGACTAGTAGGTGAAGAAGGGCGAGTTGCTTCCTAAAATCAAGGAAGAATGGCGCATTAAGCAACTAGAGGGCTAAAATTGAATAGTGAAAAGCTCCTAGGGGCTGGCTAACTGAGGGCTAGGTGCTGGACAGATGACAGGGATGCATGCAAACCCTAGAATGCATGCAAACCCTAAAAGTGCATGCATGAATGAAAATGTAAATGATCAAAATACTGGTTGGAATAGGATGGAGTATAGGAATATCCTAACAATCATGATGATTAGGTGATCTTATACCTGCCCCCAAATGCTGATGAGAATATGGGGATGATTTTGTTGATACACATTTTGTACGGCTGGTGTATTTTTTGTATATTTGGTTGCTGAGGGCACTCCTGACATTATGAATTTTATGAGGATATATATATATATATATGTTTTGGTATATAGTCGTGTATGCATGTGGATGCACATCTTGTCTTGATTACATTTTGTTGCACATGGATGCAATTGTAGTTCATTTGTTTTCCCATGGAGGCATGTTTGATTTTTTGTACGCCTGTGGAGGCATATCTTATGCACGTGGATGCAATGTTTTACTTCTTTGTACGCCCGTGGAGACATATGTTATGCATGTGGATGCAATGTTTAGATTTTTTGTACGCCCGTGGAGGCATATGTTATGCACGTGGATGCAATGTTTAGATTTTTTCTACACCTATGGAGGCTTATTTTATGCACATGGATGCAATGTTTTGATAATTTTATAATGCCTATGTGATGCATGCCATGATGTCCTACATGTTTTGGTTGATGTGCCAATTTAGAATGTTGTTAGCCATTTGGTCTGCTACAGTGTTATGATTTCCTTGGACATGAGTTAAAAAGATGGATTCAAAATGTCAAATCATTTGTATTGTGCGCAGGAATTTTCTAAACAGACAGGGATCGTGTACCTGATAACGGTTGTTGAGTTGGGAAATAAGGAGCTGGGAGTCCAGGAAAACATGAAGGTGACTTATGCCCATTTGGAGAGCAGCGGTAAGGAGACCGGTCATGGCATCGTACTCATCTTGGTTTTTTATGGCAGCACCTATGCACACTCCATCGAGGTGGATCAACTCATGTGAAGGGGAATAAATTACCCAAGCTGCTGACGCTAGATTTGGAGACCAACAAATTGCACCATCGGTAAAGACGATGTGGTAGAGTGGAACAGGATCCATCTATGTTCATGCAGGAAAGAATTGAAATGTAAGGTTTCAAAAATTTACAGTGAAAAAATAAAAAAACTGTACAATATGGACTATGGTGTCTAGGAGTTTTTTATGGGTGGAATCTTTTGAGGTACAACCCGTTACGGGGGTTGCGCATGGGATTTCCTTCTGAATCGGTCAAAATGTATGCTCCATGTTCAAGGAAAGTGTGTATGATATATGGGCCTTGCCACATAGATTGGAACTTTCCTTTGCTTGTTTTGTCATGGGCTTGATCGTAAACAAAGACCAGGTCTCCTTCACTGAATGCTCGTGGGTGAACATATTTATTGTAGTGGAGTTTAGATCTATTTTTTGCAGCTTCGATTGTTTGGAGAGCTGCTCCGTGATCTTCATCAGCCTGTTCTAAAAGAAGTAACTGTTCTTCAATTAGTGAAGTATCGGGGAGGAGCTCTACAAAAATTTGTAATGTTGGTATTTGGCATTCAATGGGGAGAACAGATTCCACGCCATGAACTAAATGGAATGGGGTAAAGCCGGTGGAAGTTTTGGTCGACATGTGATAAGCCCATAATGCGGGAAAAAGAATATGATGCCAATTAGATTTATGTTTGTCGACAGTGCGCTGGAGGATAGTCTTCAAAATTTTGTTAACAACTTCGACTTGGTCGTTCCCTTGGGGGTAGTAGGCGGAGGAGAAATGATGTTCAAACTTAAGGAGTATTGACAATTCTCTCCGAATGGAATCCTCGAAGTGAGAGCCGTGGTATGAGATGAGTTGCTTTGGTACTCCGAAACGAACAATAACATGGTTGAGGAAAAAATAGGCTGCAATGTCGTCTTTGCAATTGTAAGGAGGCATGGCTTCCGCCCATTTGGTAAAGTAATCAATAGCCACAATAATGTGTTTGTGGCCGCCAGCTGATGTGGGATTGCAATCCATGAAGTCGATGGCCCATTTGCAAAATGGTCCAGCGGTGACGACTGGATGAAGGGGGGCGGGGGGGGTTCTTGCCTTTGGGGCAAAGAGCTGGCCGTTTTGGCATTGTTTGACTGCTGTGATACAATCAGTGAATAATGATGGCCAAAAATAACCTGCGCGGATTACCTTTTGGGCGGTGGCCATTCCAGAGAAATGGCCGTTGTAGGCACCGCAATGACAGTCGTTAAGGACTTGTTCTTCTTCGTCTTGGGAAAGGCATTGTCCTGATATTGTGTCGACGCCACGTCAATAGAGGACATCACCTAAGAGGAGATAACGGGGGGCATGGTGATGGATGCGATGACATCCGTCATGGTTGATGTTGGGTCGAAATTTCTGTGTGCGGAGGTATACCAAAATGTCTCCATACCAAGGGTCGTCAGATGAGATGATGAACAAATGTTCATCGATTATATCAGTATGGATAGTTGGTGATGATGACGATGATGGTAAGTCTGTAATGAGTTGATCGAGTGCTAATGCTTTGGTGCTCTTCGGGGTTTTAAAAGTTAGATCATATTCTTGTAAGATAATCACCCATTTGGCAACACGACCTTGTAGAAGGCAGCGATTCAAGAGAAAGACCATTGGGTTGGAATTGGCCACAACCGTAGTGTGGCTGAGGAGAATGTAATGTCGTAGCTATTTTACTGAAAAGACGATGGCGAGGGACATTTTCTCTTCATATGGGTAGCGTAATGGTGGGCCTGACAAGGTCTGGCTCACATAGTAAATGACATGTTCTTGACGAGCGGAGTCTTCTTGGACGAGTACTCCGGAAATGGCGTAATCTGATGCTGAAATGTACAAGGTAAAGTCTTTCGTGAAATATGGAGGAGAAATCAAGGGGGCACTTGTAAGCACTTTTTTCAGGTCTGTGAAAGCCCCTTCTGCTTGGTCGTCCCAATAAAAACGTGTATGAAGGCGAAGTAAATGGAGGAAACCATGTACTATGGTGGCGTAATCTGGGACAAAGCGACGAAGGATGTTGGACTTCCCTTGGAGGATTTGAAGCTGTCTTAATGTACATGGTGATGGTAGGTCTACTATGGCTTGGAATTTTAGGGGGTCGAAAGTGATCCCTTTTTCTGAAATGACAAATCCGAGCAGGCGACCTGTTGGAATGCAAAAGACACACTTGAGTGGGTTCAGGCGGATGTTGTATTTTTGACAATGCAAGAAGACTTGTCGAAGATCATCTAAGTGGTCGGATCATTTCTTAGATCGAGCCTTGAGGTCGTCTAGATAAACTAATATGATTTTATGCAGATCGTGGAAACAATAAGTCATGGCTCGTTGGAAAGTGGATCGAGCGTTCTTGAGATCGAAAGGCATGATGCGATACGCGAAGGTGCCCCATGGGGTAGTAAAAGCGGTCTTGTATTGATCTTCTTTATGGATTTTGATTTGGTTGTATCCGGAGAAACCGTCCATAAAAGAAAGTACCTCATGCCCCGCGCACTCATCGATTAGCTGGTCAATAAATGGTGCGGGGAAGTTGTCTTTGGGACAAGCTAGGTTGAGGTCAAGGAAGTCAGTATAGATGTGGATGGTGCTGACTTTCTTATTGACTGGGACTGGGTTAGAAACCCAGGTGGTGTATGCAATAGGGTATATGAAACCTGTTGCTTGAATATTCTCAATTTCTGCTTTGACGGCTGGAAGCTTGGATGGGTGAATGGGACGTTGTTTCTGGCGGACCGGTGATATGTTGGGCCAAGTGTCTATGTGATGTTCTATGATGGTAGGATCAAGACTAGGCATCTCGGTATAAGACTAGGCGAAGACATCTCAAAATTCTTGGAAGATTTTCTTATAAGCTTGGGTTTCTTTCTCAGTGCATGATGCGCCCAAAGAGATAAGCTCAGGTTTTCCGGGGGTGGTGGAGATGTCGATTTTTATAATGGGTGAAATGTTAGCCATGTTACCTTCCTCGAAGGCTTCTAGAGCTTGTATTGGATCGTTGAACCAATCGACCTTGGTTGGTAAGAAGTCCTTGGATTCAACAGATAGCTCGTTTGCTGTGGTGGACATAGACGTCTCAAGGAGGAAGTATGATCGATGGTGCATATCATCCCAAGGGTAGTCCGGCGCAGTGAGTGTTTCTAGGATTTCTTCATCGGTACAGAAGTAGTGTGCCATCAAATTAATTGGTTAGGTTTATAGGTAGTAGAAATCATATAAATGGTATTGATTTCTTTTGAATGGGAAGATTCTGGGGGGAATATTTCCTCAATAAGTGGTGGGGATATCTCTAGGTCGACATTATTCAACTCGTATAGTGTTGCTCTGTAATCTGGGAGATCGGGGCAGTGATGTGAATAATGGTAGTAGATGTCGCATATTGCATAAGGGTGGTTTGTGTGCAATGATTTATCGCGAGGCTGAGGGGGGAGTTCTAGTTTGACGACTAGCATGTTGGTGTCATCATCTAACATGTTCATGTGTTGTTGAAGTGATGGTAGTTGTGGACCTCTGCCCCCAGTGTGGCAGGATTGAGGGGGGACATAAGTAGATGTCGATGTAGTGCCCCCTATTGGAGTTGATCAGTTTTGGGGGTTCTAACCACCAGGTGGTGGGAGATTTTGGGGGTTGGGTATGCTAGGTGGTGGATGGTTTGACATATTCATGGGTTGTACCAGTTGTAAAACAATGGTTGGAGTTGGTGGGGGGGTTGGTGCAGGAAAGTACCATACAGGAAATCCTAACATTAAACCTGGAAGGTTGAGTGTAGCCATTACTGGCATGCTGACAACTCCTGAAAATGGAAACAAGAATGGGATAGTGTGAATCGGTGTTGTTCCGATATGACTAGGCACGATGGGTGCTTGTGGCGATGGTTGAGGTTGTTGAGGATGTTGTTGTTCGTTGTGTGATAGTGTGCACAAATCAGATACTTTAGTTACCTGGAGAGGGGGTGGGATAGAAGGGACAGTGGTGGTCATGGGATTATCCGAATATAAACTGGGTCCGACTGAGGAGACGAACGATGTGGATGCATTCTGAATGGGTTGTTCGATCATGGGAATAACATTTTCAGGTGCTGCAGGGGCATTGGAATCATAGTATGTAATCTAGTCGATTTTGACTATGCATCCTTCATGGGGGAACATCATGAGGCGAAAAACTGAAGAAGTGACAACTTTCATTTTATACATGTAGCTTCGTCCCAGAAGGAGATTGTAATCAAGTTGGGCGTTAATGACCTCTATATCTATGAGAACCAATTTGCCCCCAAGCTGTATGGGTACGTTCACTAACAAACCTTGAGGTTGAGCTGCACGTCCATCGTAAGCTTGCAATGCGGTAGTTGATAGTTGTAGTGTTGGGGATCCAAGTTTCTGCCATACGAAAGTGGACATAATGCAGGTTGAGGCACCTTCATCGATTATGCATCATTGAATGATGAGGTTGCGAATGGACACAAAAACTTGAAAATCTAGAGATGAAGGTAGATGAGGTTCGGCTTGGTGTAAGTCGAAAGCCATCATATTGGATTCGTTAGGGTCTATGGCACTGATGGTAGATAACAACAATTTTCTCTGTGCAGGATAATTTTTTAGGATTTCTAGAGCGGACACAGTGGTGGGGGACTGAGCTAAATCCTCTACAATGTTATAGTTGGAAGTTACACGAGTGTTAGGGTTATTGTTAATTTGTCTCAAAGGGAAACGAGGTGCTTTTGGACCTCCGTCTATGGGCATATTGGGTATGCGAAGTGGTTGATCAGTTGGGAGAGTATTGGAAGATGGGTCGGTAGGTGTGGCCTCAGGGGCAGAGACGTATTGATTTCTACAGGTTTGAAGATTGACATCATTTGATGACATCATTAGAAAATGGTGAGTATTGGACTTTGTATGCTGGTAATCGGCTGCCGCATAGGTGATTTGCTGTTGTGTTGCAGTGGATCCTTGAGGGGGATCATTTGGATGAGTGTTTACCACGCATTGGTTTGGTAGGGGATTTTGCAATATCATGGGTTGTGGATGAGGAGGAGGTGTTGGCTAAGAAGCATGTCCCTATTGTTGGGCGTCATCGGTTCAGAGTTGACGCGCTTGATCTAAATAGGGACAATTATGTGTGTAATGTCCGTAGACTCCACATATTGAACATGGATGGTTTGTTCTCAAGTTATTATTTTTGGCTTGTTTTGGTGGACGATCAGTGTTTTGGTTGGGGGGTGCAACATTATTATTATTTGGGGGATTATGTGGTGGTCCACCTTGGTTGTGTTGCTGGTTGTTTCCATGGTTACGTCCTCTTGCGTGGTTTTCTTGACCTCCTTGGTTACACTGGTTGTTCTGGTTTTGAGGTTGGTTTTGTTGTGCGTACACATGCCCTTGGGTAGTAGGTGGGTTTTGAGGTCGTGAAGGCTCTGGAGCAGGTTGCGGTGGGTAGTAAGCAAGAGGGTTATGAGGTGGACCTGTTGCTTGTTGTGGTTGTGGGTAACCTTTAGATATCCCCCTACCGGGAGGGATACCGGGTAGAGAATCCTAAAATTTTGGCCACTAAGATACCCCGATCATGACACGTTCGGTTGGGTGAATCTGTAGTTTGGTTCTATCGCCGTTGTACTTCTATAGCAGTATTCCACTCAGGCTTCCAGAACCAGTCTAGCTACTTCAACCCTCCCAAGGGAGAGGCCTTCCCGATAAATTGGTGTTAAACCGTGTCAACAAATAATAAGGATTTTGGTACCCTAAATGTCAAATCACTATGTCTCAACATGAAAAATGAGTGAGGGGTGTTATTTTGATACTTATC
This sequence comes from Larix kaempferi, assembly GCA_027924585.1. Classification (NCBI taxonomy): domain Eukaryota; kingdom Viridiplantae; phylum Streptophyta; class Pinopsida; order Pinales; family Pinaceae; genus Larix; species Larix kaempferi. The sequence goes on along the minus strand of BSBM01000951.1, from coordinate 6,426,266 downwards.
TCCTCAGTCCTACCTAGCTACAAAATTCTTTTTGTGTTCCCCAAGTGGGGTTAGAATATTGGTTGAGTTAGGGTAATTTTTAAGGCTCACTTGAAATTATTGTGACAGATTGTGTGCTGGTGTATGTGTATACCAAAACAATGTGCCTTGCATGGGCAATTTAATCACAAATCAAAATAATGAATTTAATTTGCGAAAAAATGAAAGGCATTTCAAATGTAAATGCTTTAATAACCTTTTCAAAAAATATGGATTCTTTAAAAAGTAAAGCACATAAAAGATGTAAAAATAAATGGATTTTTAGAGTCTTTCTTGGGAAAAAATGAAGCAACTTTAGAACTAAGGTTCTAACTTTGCAATGTATAGACTTAGAATCTCAGAAATACTTTAACAAATCTTTTTTTCAATTATCTGAAAATTTTTAAAAATATATATAAATTATTTAACAAATATCACTTTAATAATGCTACAATAATAGCATAGTGGGTTGTAAAAATTGCAGAAATTAATGCTGGAAAAGTGAGCTTCTATGGGCGAAATTTTTTTGAAAAAATTAGCTGAAATGAAACAGGAAATATTGCGGCTTTCGGGTCAAAACCCGCGATGATTTGGGCAGCGATAGGGGCGAAAGTCGCGATGGACCACACGGGAAAGTGAAAAACAGTCACGATGGGCCGCGTGGGAAAAAGTCGAAAAGTCATGATGGACCACGCGGGAAAAGGATCAAAGCCACGATGGACCGCGTGCCTGTGGGGTCGAAAGTCGCAATGTACGGACATAAAAATGGTTTTCGAAAAAGGAACTCGAAAATGGAAATTTTGGGCTGTTTCGGGCTGTAGAAAGGGCCAATGGCTAGGGTAGCTATCAAGAAGTTGACTAGTATGGCAGATCTACAGTTTTAAATGGAAAAAACAAGTAAAATGAAGATCTAAGGCAAAAATTTAAAGTTTGAAACCCAGTGGAGTCACCAAAAACTGTTGCTTCGTTTTTCAACCAAGCATGTGCAAGGATGCACCTATTAACTTGTAATAGCAGTTTCAATATAAAACAAAAACCACTATGAATACACTAATATAATTTGATCTAACATAAGCATGTGCAAATAAATAAAAAACTAGATTTCAAAATATAAGCAATAAGATCTATGGAAAAACAATAAATTTGAAAAATATTTGATTTTGTATTACCTCAAATGGTGAGGAAGATGGGTGTTGAGCAACTCCAACGTTGAGAAGCTCCAATATCCAATGGTCTCTTCTTATCCAAATATTCAATGGGGATCTTCAAACTCAAAATGGGAGGCAATGGCACTCAAAGGGAATTTGGCAGCATAAGGATAGGATGAAATGTGGATGGAAAGTGAGGAGCCCCTATCACCTTTTTATAGTTTTTGGTGATGGGGAATACCATTATGGTTTTGAGGAAAGCAATGGTATTAACAAACATGGTTTAGGTCTCTTTTTTGCTCTTTTCCCTTTGTTGAATATTTTTTATATTTTTATTCCCTTTTAATATTTTTTGGGAATTTTGGACCCTTTTGAGGGTTTTTTGTGTTTTTGAGGAAAAATACATATTTTGAGGGGGAAAAAGGTGTATTGTGGTCTTTTTGGTGACCTTTCAATGGTTTTAGAGGCTTAAATGGTGGAAAAGTGGACAAATGAGTCATGTGAATAAGGGAATGAGCTAGTGAGCACTTTTTGGGTGTTAACAGCTTGTCTAGGATTGAGAAATTCTTAATCCATGTGTCTTATAACGATACAGTGGGAGTCAACATTAGGCTCAAAATGCAAGTAGGTTAATGATATGCAATTACAACTTTATTTAAAAGGGAGTCCCTATGGGTGATGACCAAAATAAAATATGAGAAAAAACATGAGGTTTACATGCAAAGTCATGGTGGGATTATAAGGGAATCTTAGACCTAGGGAGGAGCTGTAGCATGGGCACCAAATGACAAGATGGTTTCTAACTAGGGTACCCATGGTCAAGAAAGCACAATCGCTTAAATACCAACACTTCTAGAAGCAGTTGGAAGGTTATATGTTGCTAAAAAGTGGGTTCTTACTTAGGGTTTATGAATCATGACCACAAGACAATTGAAAAATGGAAGTAGACTAAAATCCTATCCTATATGCCACGGACGATATATACCTGTCGGAGGAACGAATCACACTAAGTAAGGATGAATATGTTATGAGCCAGAGAAACTACTTCAAAAAGTACCTCACACTATAAAATTAGTCCATAAGGTCCATAAAATATAAAATTGGGTTGAAAAACTATATAAAAGTGGCTAAAAATGTCTTTGAATAGTAAAAATATGAGTTTTTACCATACCATTTTCATTTTTTACCACAATAATGCTTTGGAGCCCATTTCACCCTCTAACTTCAATCATCAATTCTAAGAGCTACAAGAGACAGAATTGTGAGTCGTCTGGACCAAGTAAGTCTAATCACCATGCTCTTCATTTTCAATGGTTTAATTTTTTATTTTGATGGTTAATTTTTTAGTATTTGGGGCCGAAAATTGTGAAAATCAGTGTACGCAGGAAATATTTCATTGTGTCACATACAAGGGACAATGTATGCGGGAAAAGCAAAGCATGCCCATGTACATGCATGACTTTCAAAACTGTGACCTACATACAATGTTGTGATTGGTGTTTTTTAAGGGTTTTAACACAAAATTTATTCTCTCTCTTGCAGGATGGTGATTGAATGGAGAGAGAGGGAGCATGATGTGATAGACAACCAAGTGCAAGGGGATTTGGCCTCCCAACAAGCTCTCCAAATATGTGGGATTTATAAATTTTGGAACATTGGTAGCATGAGTGCACAACCTAGGTTTCTCCAAATGATAATCATCTACTGGGATCCTGACACAAAGGACTTCAACTTGGATGGGAAGCCTCTACAAATTGAGGTTGATGATATCTATTTCATTACTGCATTTCCTTACTAAGGTAAGGTGGTCAACCTTAAGGCTCAGGGATTTAGTTCTAAGATGATTATTGAGGAGTAAACTGATGCATATCGTCTTCCTGACACACAAAAAGTGGGAATCCAAGTCCCAATCAAGGCTATCCAGATCCTAAGTTTGAAGATAATTATACTAGTTCTAGCTCAGATATTAGGCTCGGTTGAACTTGATCAGCCTTCAAGACCCCTTAAGTTCTATGTAGTATAGTGTTTGAGATCCATTGTATATGATTGGTGTACATCCTTGTTGGAAAACATGAAAATGCAACTAACCAAATACAAACTTAAAAGAGAAAAGAACTTTGGATTTGCTAGCATATTATTTAGTTTCGTCTTTGAGAGGGTTCCAGGCCTTATCCTGAGGGTAGAATTCTCTCCTCACGGTCTATGAGATCCATCCCATACATGTTGGAATAAGATTATGAGGAATTTGGGAGGTGTTGATGTATTTGTAACTTCGGAAGATATTCTCCTATGTATTACATTTGTACTTTATTGTATTCCTGATGGAGATGTATTATTCCTCCAATCATAAGTGTCATCATTTGTATTTGAAAGTGTCGCACGTATTATTGTAAGTGTCGCAACTTATATTTGATGGGTTATTAGACCACCTTAAAGGGGTTGGGCCAGTGTGGGTTAAAGGGTTATTAGACCACCCTAGTGGGGTCGGCCTAGTGACAAGTGGTAATGGGTTATTAGACTCTCCTAAGGGAGGTCGACCCAGTTAGAGTAAAAGGCAAGTCAAAGTAAAGTATAAATAGAGAGTGTGACTCTCTCATTTATTCATTCACACACTCACTCACTTCGCATTAGTGAGAGAGAGGAGGAGTGCACACAAGCGGAGGAGGAGTAGCTGCTGGAGACATCTATCTTTTGGGGTTTGACCTTTGTGATCTTTGTATTGGTGCTCATTCTATATCTGAGGAAGTTGCATGGTTTTTCACCTTCTTGGTTTTCCCCGGTGAAATGCTTTGTGTCTCTTGTCTCTTGTGTTTGATATGCTGTACATGTTGTTCTCTCAGTTAAGATCTTAGATGAGATTGAATTAAATGCTGAAAAACTAACAGGAGGTGGTGGAGTGCCCTCTCCATATGATGATGACTTTTTCCACTGGTGGTGATGACATGTGGTTTCCATCGATGACTATCCTTGTGAAGGGATTGACTTCATGGAGATAGAGACATGCCATTACCATCAGGGTCCGTCTTTGGGTATATTAGTAAGGATTATTTTGTTTTCTTCAATATTTCATTTGGATTTTTTGATTTAATGAAAGAAAAAAAATGTTTTTGGGTAGCATTATATGTTAACATTAACATATTTTTCGTAGACATCGGTCCACAATGACCAGAGGGATACCCACGACACTAGTGCAAAGGCCAAGGAGAGAAGCTAGTTGGCGAAGATGTCGAGCAAACATTATAGAACATACAAGGAAACTTGGACCGATTGACCCATAGGGTACCAATGGTTCATATTGAGGCTCTAATGGAGGCCATGTAGAGGCCGCATGTATTAGAGGTACCCTATCCATGGGTGAGGATTTTCGGGAATCTAGCCAATGCCATAGTATGTTATCATGAGACAGATCCAACACCTCAGCCTTATATGCCATGGTTATATTTTGTACCAGACATGTATATTTTGAGGTCTACAAGCCCAATTTTGTACTATGATACCACATTTTGAACTTTTTATGGAAATGGAAAAACTTATGGCTACCAATTTTTATTATTATTTGTGTAGGAATGAATGTATGAATGAATGCTTCTTTCTCTTGGCTATGAGAGAAATTCCAATTCAAAAATATAATTTGCATATGCATTGGCTACTTGATTATAACTTTTATGTATGTGAATGTATGTGATAAAATCAAAATGTTGTTCCAAAAGTCTTACCCATAAGAATTGTCTTAGTAGTGTAGGATCTCTAAAACGATACCGACCGTTCAATTGTGAATCCAGGTTAACTTATAAGGATTGAATACCATTAAAAATGGCATCACGTAATAGCTCAATGACGACACTATACTCGGCCACATTGTTCGATGATGGCATTAGACATACGCCTCCTGAAGACACAATTTAACCCTTGGGTGAATAAATGACCCATGTAGTGGAAGCTAAGTTTTCCATATGACAAATGGCACCATTAAGAAATCATAAGTACCTCGAAGACTCTATTGAAATCTACCAACCAAGAGGAATCATATAAGCAAACCAGTGACAAAAAAAGGAAAAACCAACAGTAACTATAATATTTATTTGGAGTCATATCCCTACAGTTCCTCCCTAAACCATGTCAAATTCCTTGAAATCCATACCTATAACTCAAAATATTCCAATAGATCACTTATCCCCACTCATAGTAAAAGGACACCCTTGAGGGGTGCTATGTTGTAGCTTGAGTTGTTTCTCTAAGACCTAGATACCTAGAAGGTTCCTTTATGTCCTAAGTTTTAGGTTTTCTCCCCCAACATTTCTCCCAACTCTAAGACCCATACATAGTGTTGAACAACTTCTTTTAATATCATCAACATCCCACTATTAGGTGAAGAGTATTTTTCAGAGGTCATTTGTAGTGGTTTGAGGTGTTGTTATTGGTCCTCTATGCATAAAAGTTTCTTTTAGGGCATAAATCCAATATTTTCTTTGTAGACTATGGGCCTTCGCACGAAGTTGAGGGACCCTTTATATTCAATCGTGCATTCGAAAAACGCTCAAGTATTGAGTAAAAACAAAACACACAAGCATTTCGTAGAAATATGCATGGGCAGGTTCCGATCTTGCTTTGGGTATGCCCTCGATGGGGCCCACACCCACCATTCCATTCACTGTGCCAATTCCAGTGGCTAGCATACCCAAAGCAACCCCACTGGTGACTCATACTACGCTTAGTGGCACGAAACCCTCCCATACCACCTCCACCCCCCCGTTTGGGGGTCACATCCCTATCACAAACCCAACCCCTACACTTGGGGGCATCGGCCCTAACGTGGATGCCACCACCAACATATCACATCCTTCTACTAGTTTTCCATTCATAGCTATTCTCAACCTTCCTGACCTGGCTAGAATGACCAACGATCCCATCAGACATGATCCTACGTGGCCTCACATGCCCACCAAGATCCCATCAGACATCCCTAAGTTTGAGGGCAAGGCCGGTGAAGACCCCCAAATTCACATTATGTCTTTCCATCTATGGTGTTCCTCCAACTCCATAGTGGATGAATCTGTCCGCCTCCGTCTGTTACAACGAACTCACCTCCATCTGTTACAACGAACTCTCACTAGCTCTGTAGCCAAGTGGTACATAGAGCATCTCCATGGGACCCATGCCACCTTTACTTCCCTCGCCTCAACCTTTCTGCAGTTCTTTCAATTACTTGTCCACTATGATACGGGAGTTGAGATCCTACTGTCTTGTAGAGATAATATGGCCACTCTCATGAGTGGCATTGATGCCGAAGCCTGTGCAAAATCAAGTTAGATGACCGTATATTCCTAGATTGGTTTCTCAAATCTCTCCTTCACATCACTGCCAAGGATGTGGCATCTGAGCGACCCTAGTTCGAAGAAGAAGCCATCTTAAAAGCCAAGCAGTTTGACCTTATCTACGCCCAGTTTGGTTACCTATATACCATTATACCCGATGCCCCCCGTGGTGATTCCTCCTGAAACAATGTGTTGTGGGAATCCCATGCCGCCGATGGTTTCATTGGCCATGTTGCATCGCATAACGAGCCCTTTTCCATGACATGTACAAGTAATGGCCCTGAACTTTTGTGGGCTACATCCCACTCTGGAGAAACCAATTCGTATGCTCCCATGGCACATAACCACCATTCCCACGGACCCTCATGTCCACCTTAGTGCTTCAGCCATGCATCCCCTGCTTATGTTCCCCCGGTTGCACCTCAACCATATTACCAGCCACAGGTCGCATATGCTCCTATATCCTCTCAAGCCCCCCCACATATTATCCACCACAGGCAGCACCTGCGGAAAATCAACCACTTGTCACATAGACGTATCAACAATCCCCACAAGGTATAACACCTGCACCACCTCCACCCCCACCCACTTATTATCCATCGTAGCCTGCTCCCACACTTGTGCAACCCTAGAACCCACCTACCTCCCAAGGGAAAGTGTATGCGCAACAAAATCCGTAGCATAACCAAAATAACCAACGCCAACACGGCGAGAAAAACTGCGGAAAAGGAAGTAACCACGGGAACAACCCCCCTCCAGACCAAGGCGACTAGCCACCTAATCCCCCAAACAATAATAACATGGCACCTGCCAACCAAAACCCCGACAGGCCACCAAAACAAGCTAAAAACCCTAACTTACGAACGAACCACCCTTGTTCTATTTGTGGGGTCTATGGCCATTACACACACGCTTTCCCACATTTGGAGTGGGCACGACAACACTGGATGGATGATGCCCACCGCCAAGGGCATGCGGCACCTCAGGATCTGCCTAACCCACCACCACCTCAAACTCAACCCTTGGTGTTACATAAACCTTTACCAACCCAATGAGTGGTGAACACTCAACTGTTAGCTCCCACTCAAGGAACTATGCCACCACAACAGCAGGTCATGTACGCTGTGCTTGCCCACCTCACTTTAGAATCAAGCACCCATCACTTGTTAATGATGTCATCCATTGATATCAACCTTCAAACCCACCGGAACCAATATGGCTCCACCCCTGAAGCCCCTCCCACCAAAAAAACCACCAACGCTCTTCCCACCGATAAAAAATTACGCATACCTTCGGCCCCATTAGGTGGAGTCCCAAAATCCCCTCACTTCCCACTTCACCGCATCAACAATAACTCCAATGCTCGCACTGCGTCTAATTTCAACATTGTGGATGACTTAGCTCAGTCCCCCGCAACCATGTTTGCGTTAGAGTTCTTAAAAAACTATCATACACAGCGCAATACTCTGTTATCAGCCATTGGTGCTATCGACCTGACTGATTCATGAATGATGGCCTTTGATTTGGACCAATCCAAACCATGCCTGCCTTCCACATTAGCATTCCAAGTTTATGTATCCATTCGGATTCTTGTAATCCATTGGTGCATCATCGATGAGGGTTCCTGTACATGCGTTATGTCCATTGGGATCCCCTACTCTCCAGCCATCCACCACTGCGTTGCGAGCCTACGACGACCGTTCGGCTCAAGCCTAAGGTCTGTTAGCTAATGTCCTTGTCCAATTGGCTAGTAAAACAGTGCTTATTGACATAGAGGTCATCAATGCCCAACTTGATTATAACCTCTTACTTGGCCGCAGTTACATGTACGCCATGCGGGCGGTTTCCTCATCCATTTTTCATACCATGATGTCCCCCCATGAAGGATGAGTGGTCAATATTGATCAACTCACTTATTACGATCCCAATGCCCCTGCTACACCCGAAAACGTTCTTCCCATGGTTGAACAACTTGTTCACGGTGCACCTACCTCATTGGTTTCCTCAGTTGGAACCAGAGTCTACTCAGATACGCCGATGACTTCCACATTCCAATCCATTCCACCCCCGTCACCAGCGACTGAAATATCTTACTTATGTACCCTCTCCCACAATACAGAAACACCCAACCATCAACCGCCCTTTCTGCCCCAACCACCGTTGGTACCTAGTCATGTCGGTGTAACACCCATCCATACAATCCCATTACTATTCCACCCTTCTGAAGTAGTGAATGCCCCAGTTATGGCCACTCTCAGCCTCCCAGGGTTAACTTTAGGACTACTTATGTGGTATCTCACACCTTCCGTTTCCCCTCTGACACCAAATGTCATACTACAATCGGTGAAACCCATTACCACTACTAGTCAACCACCTCCTAGTGTCACTACTCCTTCCTCATCCACCAATCCATCCCCTCTTATCAAGCACACTGGGGGCAGAGGCCCACAACTGTACACCACTCTACCCCAGCCCAAAACGGTAAAAAACCCTCCATCATTTAGAGCTCCTCCGAAATTCTCTTTGTGTGATGAGTTGGTCTATGCTACCCATCAATGTCCACAATTACCTGCACTACAGGAGCACATGCAAATGCTTGACGATGACCCCAACATCCCGGTTGTCCAGCTTGCCCTTACCCCTAAGCCTCGCAATAAATCACTGCATACCAATCACCCTTGTGCAATATGCGGTATTTACGGCCATTACTCACATCATTGCCCTGATCTCCTGGATTATAGTGTTGCCCTCTACGAGATGAATAACTTGGACCTCGAGACGTCTCCTCCCACCATTGAAGAGATCCATCCCCCATCATCTCCGCCAATAAGAGAGGTCAATACCATTTATATGATCTCTGCTGCCAGCATCCCCTCGTCAACCGATTTGACTACAAAATGTTTCTTCAATGATGAGGAAATTCTTGAGGCTCTTACCGCACCTGAGTACCCCTGGGAGGATATGCACCATCGTTCCCATTTTCTCCCGGAGGAGTCCTCCACCACCACAGCCACCCAATTCTTTGTTGAGTCCAAATATTTTCTCCCAACCAAGGTTGACTAGTTTAAAGAGCCCATTCCCACTCCCGATGCCTTCGAGGAAGGTAACATGGCCAACATCTCACGTACATTCCACATTGATATCTCTGCCCCAGCCAGTGCCCCTGAAATCATTACGTTGGGATCCTCTTGCACTGAATAGGAAATCGGAGAATACAAAAAACATTTTCAGGAGTTCCACGATGTCTTTGCCTAGTCCTACACCGAAATGCCTGGTCTTGACCCCACTATCATAGAGCACCACATTGACACATGGCTAGATGTGCCCCCAGTTTGCCAAAAACAGCGCCCCATTCACCCATCAAAGCTCCCTACCGTTAAAGCAGAGATTGAGAAACTTTGTGTAGGTTTCATTTACCCCATCGCATACACCACTTGGGTTTCTAACCCCGTCCCTGTTAACAAAAAACAAGGCACCATCAGGGTATGTACTGACTTCCATGATTTAAACTGAGCATGTCCCAACTATCCTACAAGAGTATGGCTTGACTTTCACAACTCTGAAAAGTACTAAAGCCCTTGCGCTTTCCCAGCTCATAACGGACCTCCCATCCCTTTTACTATCCCTGCCAATCCTCGATGAGTTACTGGACAATCATTTGTTCATCATCTTGTCAGATGACCCATGGTATGGTGACATTCTGATATACCTTCGTACGCAGAAGTTTTTCCCCAATATCGATCGTGATGGACACCACCGTATCCGTCACCACGCCTCTTGGTACCTCCTTCTAGGCGATGTCCTCTACTGACGCAGTGCAGACACTATCCTCCACCGTTGTCTCACACGAGAGGAGGCTAAGAAAGTCCTCAATGACTGTCATAGTGGTGCCTGTGGTGGACATTTTTCTGGGATGGCCACAGCCCAGAAGGTAATCCACGCCAGATGTTTCCGACCCACGGTGTTTACTGACTACATCATTGTGGTCAAGCATTGCCATAATTGCCAACTCTTTGCCCCAAAGGCACGAACACCACCCGCCCCGCTCCATCCAGTCGTTACCGTCGGTCCCTTTTGTAAATTGGCCATCGAATTTATGGAGTGTAAACCCTCATCCGCCAATGGCCATAAATACATCATCATCATCGTCAACTACTTCACCAAATGGGTTGAAGCCATGCCTAGCTTCAATTGTAAAGCTGACACCGCTGCCCGTTTCTTCTTTAACCATGTCATTACACGATTCGGGGTCCCAAAACAGCTTGTCTTGGACCATGGTTCACATTTTGAAGATGCCATTTGGCGCGAGTTGTCAACTCTCATTAAGTTCAAACATCACTATGCCTCTGCTTACTATCCCCAAGGGAACGGCCAAGTTGAGGCTATTAAATTTTTTTTGAAAACAATCCTCCAATGCACTGTTGACTGACATAAGTCCAATTGGCATCACATGTGTTTCCCCACATTATGGGCTTACCATACATCAACTAAGACCGCCACCGGTTTTACCCTTTTTCACTTAGTTCACAGTGTCGAATCTGTCCTCCCCATCGAGTGTCAGATCCCCACCCTACACATCACTATTGAACTTCTCCTTGACACCTCCCCACTTAAAAAATGTCTGTTGTTATTAGAACAAGCTGATGAAGATCGTCGTGAAACCCTCCAAACATTTGAGGCCGCTAAGAACCGCTCCAAAGCTGGTTACGACAAACATGTCCACCCAGCGCTTTCCGTGAAGGAGATCCAGTCCTCATTTACAACCAAGTCCAGGACAAGATAGGTAAAGGGAAGTTTGAATCCATGTGACAAGGCCCTTACATAGTGCATACCTGCCTTGGACATGGGGCATATATTCTAACTGACTCAGAAGGCCACCCCTTGCGCAACCCCCATAATGGGTTGTATCTTAAATGCTTTTATCCTTAACAATCCAGTGGACCCGTTGGTCCGTCATGTACAGTTTGATTTCTTTTTGTTTTCCAATTTTTTCCCACAACCTTTCATTCGTCATTTTCCTACATGATCACAGATGGACCATCTTCCACCTTATTATGCTGGCTTCACTGACGGAGCAAGCCGTTGGTCTCCAAACCTGGCCTCTGTAGCTTGGGTCTTATATTCCCATTCACATGAGTTGATTCACCTTGAAGGAATGTGCATAGGCCCTGCTACCAATAACCAGGCTGAGTATGATGATGTGACTAGTCTCCTGACTGCTGCCCTTCAGATGGGTATACATCACCTTCATGTGTTCCTTGACTCCCAGCTGCTTGTCTTCCAACTCAAGAACTGCTATCAGGTGCATGATCCTTGCCTCTTTAGAAAGTTCCTGCGCACAAAACATCTAAGCCGATAGTTTGAATCCATAACATTCACTCATGTCCCAAGAGCTTAAAATAGTGTTATAGATCAAATGGCTAACAACATCCTCGACTGGCATATCAATCACACCATGTAAATCATCCATCATGCATAATCATCACATATCAACACATCAAAAACATAAAAATCCCAAAAAGACTGCATCTACAACAAAGGGCATCCACATGCCTATCATAACAAATCATTTGCATCCACGTGCAATAAACAAACACAAAACCATACAGGCGCATCCATGTGCATACAAAAATAATCACCGCAAAAATGCATCCATGTGCATATCTATATAAATATATCATCGTCATATAAATGTCATGACTGTCCAAGCACTCAGATATACAAAAATATACATCGAGCAGCCTCAATAGCATCCTTGTCATAAAATACATGCCGTATATACAAAAAATCCCGAATGCCCATACGCATTGGGGGGAGTCCCCAGCAACCCCTAATGAGATTCATATCCCCCATCCGAACCATCATCACTCTCCGTCGTAGCCACCTCTGCTATGAACTCATCCTCTCCTCGCTCCTCCTCCAGCTCCTCCTCCGGATCCTCCTCATCCCCGTGTCGAGCCTGATCCGTCCTCTCCTCGGCCAATATTTCCACCCAAATCAGAATCGCCCGCCAATCACGTGGAGCCTCGTGACAGGCCTCAACCACCTCCTGATCAAGCTCCCGCCACCCCTTTTCAGAGACCCTAACCAGTAGTCGGTCGAAGGTAACTCGCAAGGACTCCAAAGTCTCGTCCGCATCCCATCGTCGCACCTCCCCCCGGTCTGGCACAACTGGAAATGGTATGTGTCCCCTACGCTCCCTATGTCCTAGCAGTGGCTGTGGTCCCACATCTGCATCAAACCAAATCCCAAATGGTTAGCATCATCATATATCTCTAACCTCAAAACATCCAACATAAAACAATCAAGAAACTAGATACATACCATCTGGACCCCAAAACTTCCCTGGGGGTCATGGTGCCTCCGGATCTCGCCATTAGTCCATCTCGCAATATGGGTAGTCATAAAAAACCAACGGCATCTGCAGCCACTGCAAATCGAGCTCCTACGTAAAATATCGCCCCACCTCTCCACCACCCCACCGGTGCATCTTCTGACCCCACCACACCATCCATGGATCCCTCAAACCCCCAGCCTGGATCGGCACTCACGGCCGCAGCGTCGGAACCCACTCCATTAAGAAAGCACACAAAAATGACCCATAACAAAACGCCTTGCCAGATACCTTCACCTTGCTTAGCTACCGCTGAACACAGGTGAGGAATATCTGGCCCCAAGCAAAGAAGGTGCCCTGTAATACCCTCTCTACCAACTGCATCTGTCCTCCCGACACCCAGTTGGGCCATTGTGACCCCAACACTCAGAACACACATGCTGCAATCGCCTGAACTGATGGCTCCTCTAAGTCACAAATCAAGAGTGAATTCTTATGCACTCTTGCTGTAGGGAAGTAGTACCAATCCAGCATCTCCTCCATGTCCACATCCGTGGACACCCGTGGTTGGGTATCTGCAACCCTACCCAAACAATGCAATCACATCAAAAAGTACACATCTGCCAGGGTGAGCTCCAGTCTCTCCCCCTGCACCATGAAGGCCCATATATCAGGATCCAAGAAGCCCACCAACCTGTTTAGCAGCAGTACTGCCGAATGCATCATCGAGACCTGTGCAAACTTCAACATCCTGCACAACCCCAAAGTCCCCTGGAAATGTTGATCATCCTATATGTACTCAATGAGATCGTTAGGTATCTCACGCTCTCACTATAATACTCTTGGCATCCTGTCAATCCCACAAGGAAAACTCATCAGAACATCATCAAATAAACCATCATCCCCCTCGGTATGACTCCACAGTCCTGATCCAGATTGCGACTATGGGGCCCAATGTCGCGATCCCAAATCACGGCTATCGAGCCTACAGTCCCGATAGTAGATCGCGCCTGTGGGGGGCCACAGTCGCGATCGCAGATTACGGTTGTCTAGGCCACAACCGTGGTTGTAGATCGCGGCTATCCAGGCCATAGTCATGATATTGGATCATGACTATCGAGGCCACAACTGTGATCCATGACCGCGGCCATCGCCTCAAAACCCGTGATCCACACCCCTCATGGACCGTACCACCCTCCCTGAGGACCCACTACCCACCTGAATCGAGAAAACATTAAAAGTAGAAGTTCAGGGAAATACTTGCAACTCGCGAAAATAAACTCGACCGGTTCGATCACCCAGAAATGCCAAATCCACTCTGGCCCACCACACTCTCCTGTCAAAGTCAACTGCACAAATAACACTTGGCATTATGGGTCCACTTACTATTTATAGATAGTTGACTTTTTCTTGATTCGGCCATTTTGGATCCATACGGAGTCCATTTTCCAAATCGTTTCCAGCACTGGAATCAGAACGACGAGACCTTCAAAATGGTCGACTCGCTTCCTCGTTTTCTCCAAACCTCTTTTTTGGAGTTTTTATGCACCTCACAATCTTGATTTGCGTGCCACTTCGGTCGTTCTCAATTTTTAGCATTCCTTATACCATCATATTTAGTTTTCCGAGCCCATGATGATGCTTGAGCTCATTTCTCGCTCTCACCCCTAGATTTTTCAAGCATATTTTGCCAACCCCTAGTCATCTTGGTTTGTGCATCACCTCAGCCATTATCCATTTTTTATGCTTTTCATATCACCCGATTCAATTTTTTGCGCTCATAATGATGCTTGAGATCATTTCTCGCTCTCACTAGAAACAGTTTTCAACATTGTGTCCCGACACCTTGCTACCTCGGTTTGTGTTCCACATCGACCGCCATCAAATTGTTACACATTTATACATGAGCCATTCACTCCATTCATATTGCAATTATTTCGTTATTTTTCCACCATTTATCATCCCGCAAGGAGGCCCACCAGTGTTCCCCCCCAACCGTCGTTCTTGGTTCTCATTGATGTCCCTTGATTGAACACTCTCTCCTTGCTTGGCCATTCCTTTTGTTCAATATAATTTTATCCCTTTTTCGGGCCGGACAAGTCCTTTACGAAAAAGGCACTTAGGGAGTTTTTGTTAAGCTCTTTTTTGACTCCTAAAAGAATGAAAAGATAGCCGAGAAATATTGCTTCCTTTCATGCTTGTTAAGGTACCTACAAGGGCGTCTATCTGGTATAAGTTTAACCCTTTTTCAGACCTGGTAAACTAATTATGAAAAAGGAATACTCTAGTCACACCAGCTATAAGAGTTCTTCATTACATCCTTTTATGCTTTTTTGGGCCTTGGAGACTAACACACAAAAAAGAACCTCCCTAGAGTCTTCTTATTTCTTACAGACTCTTTAAAATTGGAAGCAACCACAAGCCTGCACAATCCTGGGCTCGTACAAATCCACATGACAGTACCATTCCATTATTTCAGAGTCTTCTTATCGCTTTCAGACTCCTTAAAATTGAATGCAATCACGGGCATGAACTGTCTTGGGCTTGTATACATCCACATGATAGTACCATTTTGAGCACACTTCTTCCAGCTCCTTAAACCATGAAGAAGTCCCCACCGGTGCCTCTCGACACTATGATCAATCATCTCGGCAGCACCCCCAATACGGTCGCCTTTGTTTAAAGTCTTCTGCGATATACCACCCTCAGAGTCTCCTTCCATCCTATACCAACTTGAGTATCCCTCATTCCAGTCACCATCTCTGGTCCCTTAAAGCTATGATCCCCTTCCCACCAGTTAGTTTCATATGCTGCCCAATCATCCCCACCATCATACTCTAGACAAAGGAAGTTTGAGTCTCCCCTCCCACCGAGCCATGTTCCCTACCCTCATAGTATGTTAGTTACACGTCTAGTCCTGTCACCTCTTGGTTATCAACCTCGTGCTCCTATCAAGGAAACATAATTGCCTTGCTAGTTGCATGTCTCCCTCTGTCGACGACAGCCCATCTATTCTAGAAGGTAGGCCCAGAGGTCCCTGCACCTTGGACTCATCACCATCTGTGGTGAGTGCCTACGGACCATTTTGAGTGGACTCATCAGTGCCTCTCCGAATGGTTGTTTCTCACATGCTTGACTTCAACACCTTGGTTGAATCATTAAGATTCGTGCAGGGTATATATCCCTTCAGTTATTGGTCGAAGACCCTGGATTTGCCTCGACTCTAGCACATTGGTGAGTCACTTTGGAACACCCATTTATATGTTCCTGTGGATATCCAGGTTGCGTTGGTGACAGTATTCGGAAGACATCCACTTGTATGCTTCCTTGAGTACCTAGTACAACTACAGTTCAGTGTACCATTGAGGGGATGACTCCCTGTCATTATGATCCAATATCTCATCAGTTCTTCTGGTACCACACTGAGCAACACTATATCAGTTCTTCAGCTTTGGTATGGTCAGACTGACAGTATGTCCCATATTTGTGTCCCCTCTGGACCCTTATGATGTACAAAATAGTTCTCCATTTATCTTTCAGGTCCCCTTTTTTTTGGGGCCTCATTGTTATTTTATATATCTTGATATGAGCATGGGTATGCTTGCCTCATCCATATATTGAGATTAAGCCTCATTCATTGTTGAGGTCTTGTATTTTCAGTTTTTGTAGATGCTTTGGGACCACGGGTTCCGGTCTCCAGTTCGTTTCTTCTCTTCTCCACACCCCAGGAAAACCATAAAAGACCTATGATTTCTATCATCCATACGATGAGCTCCTTCCCTCACACATCAGGGGGAAATTTGTTAACACCTAAAAAGTGCTCACTACCTCATCCCCCTCACCACATGACTCATTTGTCTATTTTTCCCACCATCTTTGCCTCCAAAACCTCAAAAAAACCATTAAAAAGCCACCAAAAGGCCAAAATACCCCTTTCCCCCCAAAAATAATTTAAATTTCCTCAAAAGATAGCAAAAACCCTCTAAAAGGGCCCCAAATTCCCAGAAAGAAAATAAAAGGGAATAAAAAATATAAAAAAGAGGAAAAAGAGGGAAAAAGGAAGCAAAAACCCTAAAACAATTGACCTAAACCATATGGTGCCAAAAACCATGGGTCAACACTCCACCACTAAAAAACCTATAAATAGGTGATCGAGGCTCCCCATTTCATATCCACAATCTATCCTAACCTCACTCTACCAAAATCACTCTTGAAACCCTAGCTCACCATTTGAGTTAGCTTCCCATTTGAGTGCCTCTTTTGGCCCATTATCCAAACACCTTGGAGAAGGAGAAGGAACCCATTGGAGCATGGAAGCAGCCCTCCTGGACTACTGCAAGAGATACATCAACCTCAACATTTGAGTTAAATGTAATTTTGATCATATCATAATACAAAAAGAAAATTTTCTCTTATATCGTCATTGTCTTTTATTTTTGTTAATGCACATGCTAGATTATATTTTATACTGCTTTACTGTTTAAATTTACTGTTTTACTGAACTGCTACTAAGGAGGCCCTTCTCCTTAGTAGATGCTCATTTGCACAAGCTAGGGTGAAAACCCTAGCTACAGCGCGCATTATGGATCACTAAAACGCGGTGCGTGTTATGGATCACTAAAACGCGGGGCGCGTTATAGTGATCCATAACGCGCGCACGTTACGGATCGCTATAACACGCGCGTGTTATTGTAATCATTAAAACCTTATTCAGTAGTTTATTTAATTGTTTCTATGGGTTAGGAAGTTAAATAGGGATTTGGTGTTAGGGGCTTAGGGATTAGAGATGGGGGGTGGTCAGTGGTACGGGAAGGGGGATTAGGAGAGAAAGAGAGGGGAGAGAAAGAGAGAGAGAGAGAGAGAGAGAGAGAGAGAGAGAGAGAGGGAGAGAGAGAGAGGTGTAGAAGCAAGGAAGACAGAGTGAGAGAGGGGGGGTTAGTTACGGGTAAGGGGCTAGGAGGGGGGTTAGCGAGGGGGAGAGAGAGAGACTGAGAGAGGGGGTTAGTAATGGTTAGGGGGGGGGAAGGAGGGATGAGAGCGAGAGGAGAGGGTGTTAGTTGTAGGAAGTGAGAAAGAGAGATGGGAGGTGTGGTTAGAGGTAGGCAGAGGTGTAGGGAAGAGAGAGAGACAGAGAGATCCCAGGTTAGTAAGGGCTAGGGAGAGGAGGGGAGAGAGATAGAGAGGAGGGATTTTTGGGCTAGGTGGAGTAGCAGAGAGATAGAAACAGTAGGATGTTTAGGGATGGGGGAGAGGTTAGGGAGAGGGAGAGCGAGTTTAGATGATGATGATGAAGATCATGATGAAGATGATGGTGATGATGATGATGATGATGATGATGATGATGATGGTAATGATGATGATGATGATGATGATGATGATGATGATGATGATGTTGATCATGATGATGATGACAATAAGGATGATGAAGATCATGGTGAAGATGATGATGATGATGATGATGCTGATAATGATGATGATGACGATGATGATGATGAAAATCATGATAAAGATGATGATGATGATGCTCATGATGATAATGATGATGATGAATATGGTGATGATGATGATGCTGATGATGAATATGATGATGATTGTTAACACCCAAAAAGTGCTCACTATCTCATCTACCCCATTGCATGACTCATTTGTCCATATTTCCTACCATATTTGCCTCCAAAATCGTAAAATCCCATTAAAAAGCCTCCAAAAGGCCAAAAAAACCCCTTTTTCCCCCAAAAATACTCTTAAATTCCTCCAAAATAGCAAAAAACCTCTAAAAAGGGAATAAAAAATACAAAAAAGAGGAAAAAGAGGGAAAAAGGAAGCAAAAACCCTATACCGCTGACCTAAACCATATACTGCCCAAATCCATGGGCCAACACTCTATTAAATTTTGAGCATTAATTCACAATACTCTTAGATCTTTACTGAGAGAAGAACATATACAGTATATCAATGCATAACAATCACAATAATCATGACAAGCATCACAAGAATCAAAAGCATGAGAGACAAGAGACACAGAGTTTTCGTGGAGAAAACCCTAAGGTGAAAAATCCCACAACTTCCTCAGAGATAGAGAGAGCAATGGCTCAACCAAAGTACAGCCAAAATACACTTGAAATAGTCTCCTAGAGTAGATGATCCTCCTCCTCACTAGTGCGCCACTTTCTAAGTGAGAGAAGGTTTTCTTTCCAAATGATACAAATAGAGATCTCCCGATCTCTATTTATACTTAACCTGTTTTCCCAGTTACACTATGGGGCCAACTTGTCTATCTAGATACATCCATAATATAATATATATTTCAGGGCCAACCCCACACATGGTGGTCTAATAATCCATCGGCAAGTACACACACTTGCGACACTTGTCAATCCACATGACAACACTTCCTTATAGAGGAATAACACATCTCTAATAAGGGTGTAATAAATATAGATGAAATACATTCCGAAGTTACATATACATCAACACTCCCTCTTAACTAGGAAGGTATTTCTCAACATAGATTTGCTAGACAAGTCTTCTTCTCGGGATAATCGTCATCATGATCATCACTGCTGCTGCTATCTCAACCAATCTTTGACTCTACTCGTCATAGGAAGTTCTACAGAGCCAGTCCTTTTTCATACTGGATGTAGGCCCACCACCTGCAGGTCTTCATCATTTGTACGAACGGTCTGATAGAGGTGGCCTCTCAAGACTAATTTTATGTGCAGATGCAATACTGGAAAGAGTATCCCAGGAACATTTATGTGCCTAAGCACGACCGGAAAGATCTCCCAGGACTGATTACATGCATCTCCTCCACAATACCTTTAAAGAGCATCCCAGGAACATTTATGTGCTGCAGCATGACCGACAAGATCTCTAAAGAGCATCCCAGGACTTATTACGAGAATACAGCTCAACCTCTCGGATCTCCAGGACTGATTACATGTGGATAGCCAAAACCTTTAAAGAGCATCCCAGGAACATTTATGTGCCACAGCACGACTGGCAAGATCTCTAAAGAGCATCCCAGGACTAATTACGAGCACATAGCTCAACCTCTCGGATCTCCAGGACTGATTACATGTCTCTGTAGTAATACCTCATCCCAGGACTGATTACAAGCACACAACTCAACCTATCGGATATCTGAGGACTGATTAAATACTACATAGGAATACCGGAAAGAGTACCCCAGGAACATTTATGTGCCGCATCACAACTGGCAAGATCTCCTAGGAATGATTACATGCTATTTGCACAACCTGCCACATATCATCTCTAACCTCCAAGTATCAACTTGATACTCATGATCCAACGGATCATCATCGGACGAGGCATCATCCTAATGCCCATGATCATACTGATCATCATCACTTGTACCATCCTGGTACATATCATCTAGAGCAACATCCTGAAGCTCATCATCATGATCAACCTGATCATACAATGCATCCACCTGATGCATACCAAGTATCTACCTGATACATATCATCATACATGATCCATCTGATCATATAGTGTATCCACCTAATACAAATACAAATACATGATACATATCAACATACATGATCTACCTGATCATACAATGTATCCACCTGATACATATACGGATACATGGTCCAAGCATCCAACATGATGCATATACAAATACATACAAATGATCCAACCGATCATATCCAGCAGCCAACATGATGCATATACAAATACATACAAATGATCCAACCGATCATATCCAACATCGAACATGATGCGTACATACATACAAATATAAATGATCTAACTGATCATATCCAGCATCAACATGATGCTTACATACATACAAATATAAATGATCCAACTGATCATATCTAGAATCAACATGATGCACATACAGAGCAGTAACTGAAGCATCGTCTTGATGCTCATCATCTAGCGCTTACATCCACAGCCATGTGAAGGATCCTCCTTCCAACATGATTGGAATGGCTTCAGCAAATGTGTCCATCACTTCTTCTTCAAAGTGTCATCGAGTTGAAGAACACCAAGCCTCTCCCTAAAGTACTCGAACTTCACCTTGGCTAGTGGCTTCGTCAGCACATCTGCAATCTGCTCATCCGTCGCAATGTACAGGCGCTTCACAGCTCCTCTCTGCACCATATCCCTGATATAGTGATATTTGATCTCTATGTGTTTCGACCTGTCATGAAACACTAGGTTCTCAGACAGCTTCACACAACTCTGGTTATCACAAAAGATACCAGTAGCATCCAACGGGAGATCAAATAACTCAGACAGTAGCTTCCGTAGCCATACTGCCTCACAACTAGCTAAGCAGGATGCAACATACTCTACCTTAGTTGTACTCAGTGCTATGCAAGACTGCTTCCTGCTAAACCAAGAGATCACACCTGATCCCATACTAAAGCAGCACCCAGATGTGCTCTTCCTATCTACAGCATTGCTAGTCCAATCTAAATCAACATAACCCTGCAGGTTAAACTTTTTATTCGCTTCATACTTGAGCCCATAATCCACTGTACCCTTCAGGTACCTCAAGACATGCTTTACAGCAACCAGGTGAACACTCCTCAGATCCGTTAGGAACTGGCTCAATGTGTTCACTGCAAAGCAAATATCTGGTCTTGTGTTCATCAAGTACATCAAGGACCCAATCATCTAACGATACATAGAGACATCAACCGGCTCAGTTGAAGCATCACATAGAAGCTTCAGGTTCGATGCCATGAGTGTGGCCATGGCCTTGCAATACATCATCCCAAATCTCTTCAGGATATCTACTGTTTACTTCCCTTGACCAAGGAAGATCCCACCTGAATTCTACCACACCTCCATACCTAGGAAATAATGCATCATTCCCAAATCTTTCATATCGAACTCAGTAGCAAGCTTCCTCTTAGTTTCTGCAATCAGTATGTCATCTCCTGTTACAAATAAGTCATCCACATACAAGAGTAGAATCACAAGATTCCTTTCCTCAACCTTGTAGTAGAGGTTGGAATCCGCTTTACTCTTAGTAAAACCCAAACTAGATAGGAACCTATCCATCCTACCATACCAGGTTCTGGGAGCTTGTTTCAAGCCATACAAGGATTTCTTCAATCTGCACACATATGACTCCCTGTCATGTATTTCAAAACTGAGTGGCTGCTCCACATATACTTCCTCTTGTTGGCTTGGTTTTGCAACCAAGCTTAGTGCTATGGGCACCTATCAACAAGTGATAGCAGTTTCAATATTGAAAGCAAAAATAATTGTAAATCTAAATCTAAAACTAAACTAAACTAGCATGTGCATATCATAATAAACTTTTGAAAGATTTGAAAACAAGAATAAGAAATAGAATAAAAAATAACTTTGTATTAAGAATAGGGGCAAGCAAGTGCTTGCAATGGTGATACCTCCAAATGGTGAAGATTGTTGAGCAACTTCCAAGGTGAGTAGCTCCAAGCTCCAAAGGTCTCTTCTCCAAGATAACTACAATGGTCAAAAGCTCATGGGAGATTTTGATAGCATGAGGATAGGAAGATGGATGGATAGAAAGTGAGGAGCCCCTACCAGCTTTTTATAGTTTTTGGTGGTGGGGAATACCATTATGGTTTTGAGGAAACCAATGGTATTGACCAACATGGTTTAGGTACTTTTTTCCTCCTTTTTCCTTTTTTGAATATTTTGAATATTTTTATTCCCTTTTTAATATTTTTGGGAATTCTTGACCCTTTTTGAGGGTTTTTTATGCTTTTTGAGGAAAAATATTCATTTTGAGTGGAAAAAGGGGTGTATTAAGGTATTTTGGTGACCTTTTGATGGCTTTAGAGGTTCAAATGGTGAAAAAGTGGACAAATGGGTCATGTGAATAAGGAAATGAGCTAGTGAGCACTTTTTGGGTGTTAATAAATTGCCCCCTGATGTGTGAGGGCAGGAGCTCATCGTATGGCCGATAGACATCATAGTTCTTTTGTCTTTTTTGGGGGGTTTGGGGAAGAGAAGAGACCGATTGGAGACTGGATCCACGGCCCTTGGAAGCTACAAAAAACAAAAAATACTACCTGGCCTCAATATGAATGAGGAATAATCTCTGATAATGGACGAGGCGGGCATACCCATGCTCGTATCAAGACATATACATAACAATTAGTCCCAAGAATGGGGGACCTAAAAAATACATAAAAAAATATACTGGTACATCATAATGGTCCAGAGGGGACATTATTTTGGGATGTACTCATGATCATAACATGACTGATCTCAATAACTGATACACTGGAATAACTGATGAACTGCTGAAACTGAAGGTGTCCAACATCTGTAGGAACTCAATGACTGTGATTCATCTTCGAGAAATATATGTAAGTGTATACTCGAGGGGGTATAAAACTGGGGTACATTTGATTGCTGTCTCCATGCGCAACCCGGATATGTATAGAAAAAATTTAACTGGTTGTTTCCATAAGTAGACTCTCAAATGTGGAAGAGTCAAGTGGTATCCGGGGTCTTCAACAAAAACTGAAAGGATCAATACCTGTGCGAGTCTCAACGATGCGATCAAGTTGTTGACGTCGAGCATGTGAGAAACAACCATTTGGAGAGGCACTGAGGGACTCTTCTCAAAATGATTCGTAGGCACTCATCATAAATGGTGATGAGTCCAAGACACAGGGACCTCTAGGTCTATCCTATAGAATAGATTTGGTTGTCGTCGATAGAGGGAGACCAGCAACTAACAAGGAAATGATGTTTCCTTGATAGGAGCACGAGGTGTAGAATTGAAGTGTGGTAGTACTGATGGTAGGACTGACATACTTGTGGTGATGGGAAGTAACTGGGGTCATAGAGTGGGTAGACTCAAAAATTCCTTTGTTCAGAGTATGATGACATGGTTGACCTGGTAGCGTATGGAACTGACTTGTAGGTGTGGGTATCATTGCTTTTAAGGACTGAAAGGTATGTATTAGCTGAGGGGACGAGCTGATGGGTGCTGTTGAGGGTGACATACTGCAGAATACTCTGAACAAAGGCGACCAAAATGGGGAAGCTGCCATATGAGTAGACGTGATCTGTTGTGGCGCCGAGAAGCACCATTGGGTCCTTATTCATAGTTTTAATGAGCTCCAATAAGGGATAAAGTGTGCTCTGAAATGGTACTGGTCCTGTGGATTTTGCGAGCCCAGGACTGTTCGTGCTAATGTGTGCTTTCATTTTTTAAGGAGTCTGAAAACGATAAGAAGACTCTGCAGTGGTTGTGAGTACCGTCCTGTGAATTTTTACGAGCCCAGGATGGTGATTGCTCATGGTTGCTTTCATGTTTAGAGAGTTTGAAAGCGGTAAGTGGACTCCATTGGTGTTCTTTTTCGTAAGTTAGTCTCCAAGGCTTGAAAAAGCATAAAATGATGCAAATGGAGAACTCTTCTGGCCGATGTGACTAGAGTATGCCTTTTCGTAATTAGTCTACAAGGTCCGGAAAAGGGTTAAACTTATACCAGGTAGACGCCCTTTCAGATACGTTTAGCGAGCATGAAAGGAAGCAAGGTTGCTCGGCGATCTTTTCATTGTTTTAGGAGTCAGAAAAGAGCTTAACAGAAACTCGCTAAGTGCCTTTTTTGTAAAAGGGATTGCTCGGCCCAAAAAAGGGGTAAAACTATACCGAACAAAAAGGGCTTGATGAGAGTGAGAAAAGGTCTCAAGCGTCATCATGAGTGCGGAAAACTGGATCTGGTGACATAAAGATTGTCAAAAAGGGGCACTGGCTAATGTGGCACGCAAACCGAGGTGATGGGTGGCATTATTGAAATAATACCCAAAAAATTATGGGGTGAGAGTGAGAAATGATCTCAAGCATCATCATGAGCGTGAAAACTGAATCCGGTGATATAAGAATTTGTCAAAAATGGACGACAACCGATGTGGAACGCAAATCGAGGCGACGAGGGGGCATGGGAAAAATGCCCGAAAAATATGGAGGTGAGAGCGAGAAATGATCTCAAGCATCATCACGAGTGCGGAAAACTGAATCCGGTGATATAAGACTCATCAAGAACAGAGAACGACCGATGTGGCACGTAAACCAAGGCAACGAGGGGGCATGGGAAAAATGCCTGAAAAATCTAGAGATGAGAGCGAGAAATGATCTCAAGCATCATCACGAGCGTGGAAAACTGAATCCGGTGATATGAGACTCGTAAAAAATGGAGGACGACCGATGTGGAACGTAAACCGAGGGAATGAGGGGGCATGGGAAAAATGCCCAAAAAATCTGGGCGTGAGAGCGAGAAATGATCTCAAGCATCATCACGAGCATGGAAATATGAATCCTGCGGTGCAAATGGTGCGAAAAACGGAGGTCATAAGGACTCCAGAATGGTCAAAGAAAATAACTAGGTTAAAAAATGGCTACAAATGAAGGTGACCCCACCAAGCCAAAGATGTAGTGGTGGGGGGAAATGATGACCCGCGGGGGCGAAAATACTATGCGTATCAAATCAACTCAAATATACAAGTGACACGTGACCTCAAAAATGGTTGAGATCGCGAATGGGAAAAAGTGAGCAGGGTTAATGACCTGCCCCCATATGATGTGCATGGGGTTTGTGATTGTGGATCACATATGTGTTGGTTTGAATGATGGGCTCATTGAGGTGTTGAGATAGAGGTTATGGGGTAGGTTCAAAATGATTGATCATGCCCCCTATCCCGGGGTCGAGGTAATCTATTATGCCCCCTAACTCAGAGGTGTCAATTTGGTGCAGATGTTGTCTCAGAGAGAGATCAATAGGGCATTGAGCAACTGCTGGAGGGGTGGTAGGCTATGGGCCGTGGTGGCATACTGAAGTGATGATATGATGATGGGGGATTCCCTTTGTGGGGTGGATGCCCCCCAGTATCTCCAACAAGAATTACGATGGTGATGAGTAGGAAAGATTTTGGGCCTGCCCCCATGCTGTGGACATGTGGTTTCCTCTTTGATTGAAAGGGTTGAACATGTGTGTCAAAAGGGATCAATGGAAGGGGCCAACCGGACAGAGGGGTATCCAGTGGAAATCATGTAAATGGTGTTAATTTCTTCCTAGGAGGAAGATGTTTGGGGGACGAATTTTCCTCAATGAGAAGAGGGGATATCTTAGGTCGACGTTATTCAACTCGTACAGTGCTGCTCTGTAATCTGGGAGATCGGGGCAGTGATGTGAATAATGGCCGTAGATTCCGCATATTGCACAAGGATGGTTTGTGCACAATGATTTATCACGAGGTTTGGGGGTTGGGTCAAGTTCGACAACCGGGATGTTGGGGTCATCGTCAAGCATTTGCATGTGTTCCTGTAATGCAGGTAATTGTGGACATTGATGAGTTGGATGGCCTAACTCATCACACAACGAGCATTTGGGGGGTATGCAGTTTTGTTGGGGGATTCTTCGCCAACTTGGGGGTCACTGGGGGGGTGCGAGTTGTGGGTGCAGTGTTGTAAGTTGGTGGACCTGTGCCCCAAGTGTTGCGGGACTGGGGGAGACATAAGTAGATGTTGATGTAGTGCCCCCTGTTGGAGTTGATTGATTTTGTTGTATCGAAACAAGAGGTGGGGGGTGGTTTTGGTGGTTTTGTATGCCAGGTGGTGGATGGTTTGACATATTCATAGGTTTTACCGGTTGTAAAATGACGTTCGGTGTCGGGGAAGGGGTTGGGCAGGTAAGGTACCACATAGGTAGTCCTAATGTTAATCCTGGGAGATTAAGTGTAGCCATGACTGGTGTGTTGATGGGCACCTGAAGGGGGAAATAAAAATGGGATAGTATGAATTGGTGTGGATCCTATGTGAGTTGGCACTGAGGGTGGTTGCGGGAGTAAAGGGGGTTGTTGGTTTGGTACTTGTGTGTTATGCGAGAGGGTGCACAAATTAGATATCTCGGTTATCTTCAAAGGGGGTTGGATGGATTGGAAAGTGGAAGTCATAGGTGATTCCGAGTTTAATCTGGGTTTGACTGTGGAGACGAACGATGTAGTTGCACTCTGAAACTGGTTGTTCAATCATAGGGAGAACATTTTTAGGTGCAATGGGAGCGTATGGGTTTCGACGTGTTTGGAGATTCATGTCGGACGATGACATCATAAGGAGATGATGAGTATTTGAATCCATCGGTTGGTTTGTGTGTGCAGCATATGTGATTTGCTGTTGTGGTGTTGTGGTTCCTTGAGGAGGATCCAACAGACGAGTGTTCACCACTCCTTGTGTGAGCAAAGGATTTTGTAGCACCATGGGTTGGGGTTGAGGAGGTGGCACTGGTTGTACCGCGGTGCCCTTGGCATTGGGTGTCATCAGACCACAGTTGGCGTGCTCGCCCCAAATGGGGGCAAGTGTGTGTATAATGGCCGTATACCCCGCATATGGAACATGGGTGGTTTGTTCGTAAATTGGGGTTCTTACCCTGTTTCGGTGGTCGATCAGGGTTTTGGTTGGCAGGGGTAGCGTTGTTGTTATTTGGAGGATAAGTCTGAGCGATTGGAGGTTGTGGTGTAGCAAGGACTACCTGTGGTGGGAAATAAGCCGTTGGGGCTTGTGAGTGAACAGGAGCATGTGTGGCCTGCTGATGGTAATACGTAGGGGGTGCAACCAGAGGTGGATAGGATGAAGGTGCATGACCATAACACTGTGGTGGACATGGGGGTCCATGAGTGTGGTGGGGGTGGGCCATGGGAGCATACAAAGTTGTAGCTCCAGAGTGAGATGTGGCCCGCAAAAGATCGGGGTCGTTATTATTGCGCATAATGGAAAATGGTTGGTTGTGGGACGCAACTTGTCCAATGATGCCATCGACGGCGTGGGATGCCCCCGGTGCATTAGTCTAGGAGGAATCACTGCGGGGAGCGTCAGGTAAAATGGTATATAGGTAGCCACACTGGGCGTAGATCAGATCAAACTGCTGGGCTTTTAGAATGGCTTCTTCTTCCGACTGGGGTCGTTCAGAAGCTACATCCTTGGCTATGAGGGGTAGGAGTGATTTGAGAAACCAATCCAAAAATATACAGTCGTTCAGTTTTATCTTGTAGAGGCTACGGCGCTTACGCCACTCATGGATATGGTCGATGATGTGGGTAGCTATGTTTTGTCTATAAGACAACAGTATTTCAACTCCTACGTCATAGCATATAGGTAGCTGAAAAAACTGAAGGAAAGTGGAGGCGAGGGACATAAATGTATGGTGGGTCCCATGTGGTTGTTCAATGTACCACTTGGCTGCAGAGCTAGTGAATGTTCGTTGCAACAGTCTTAGTCTAATGGAGTCATCCACTATGGAGTTAGATGAACACCATAGGTGAAATGACATTATGTGGTTTTGGGGATCTTCCCCAAGTTTTCCTTCAAACTTCGGGATGTCCGAGGGAAGCTTTGTGGGCATGGGGGGCCAAGTGGGGTCATGTCTAATAGGATCATTAGTTAGTCTTTCCAAGTCTGGAAAATTCAAACTTGCCAGAAATGGTAGACTGGCCGAGGGGTGTGATGTAGTGGTTGCGACATAACTGTTAATGGTAGCATTATGTAGTGGTCCAGTTGCCCCTAAGGGTATGCTAGGTATGGAAGGTATGTGTCCTCCAACCATTGTGGTTTGGTATGGGCCATCATTTCCAAGTGCAACATGGGTTACACCGGGGTTAGGAATAGTGCCAAGAATTCCTGGGATCTGGGTTGTGGTAATGACAGGTGGTGTGATTCCTATGTTTGGCATACCCATAATAGGAGGTGGTCCTGTGTTGGGCATACCTAAAGGTGGAGTGTCCCCCATATTAGGAATGCCTAGAGGGGTGGTTGTTTCCATGGATGGAACAGCAGTAGAAGGGTGTGTGGATGTATCTCCAATAGTACTAGTAAAAAGTGGGTCGTATTGTCTTCCAGCCATGAGGTTGGTTGGTAATAATTCAGTAGGGTTTTCAGATTCAGCCTCAGAATCAGATGTGAAGTGAGGCGTGTCAGAATCGGATGACTGTATGTTTGGACGATGACGTGTCGAGTCAAGGGATAAGGCTAGACGTCAGTGACGTGGAGAGCCAAGTAGACTAAACTCAGGGGGTTCACCCTGAAGACGACGAGATCGTCTAAAATTCTCAATGGTGAGATATATGTGTGTTTTTTTTTTTTTTTTTAATTTTCAATGTAAGATGGTGATGTAAAAAACTCGAAACCCTAATGCAACAAAGAGTGAAAAAAAAAATGGGAGTGAAAATAAAGGCTCTCAGGCCAAAAAAAAAAAAAATCAACCTCAAAAAGCACTTATTATAGCAGCTATGCTATAATAAGTGGAGGGATGCAACAAAATGGTCAGAATACCAACAATCAAACAGTTTCTAGAAAAAAGAGGTGCTACTAGACCAAAGGTGGGTAATGTATCATGCAAACACCTAACTAGAAGTATTGTGAGTCAACAAACGATATCCTCTGTAAGGTGATGAAATCCAAGTCAGACGATATAGAGTGTTGAATCAATGGCTAGATCTCCCCCTACCGAGAGGGAAACCGGGTAGACAATCCTAAAGAGTGGCAACTAGGATACCATGTTCATGACACGTCTAGAAAAGGTGAATCTGTCGTTTGGTCTTTTACCACAGTATCCCCATACAGGATACCCCGAGAACTACGAGAGGTAGCCTTCGGTTATTGAATGGATTGCGATATTCCACTCAGGCCTCCAGAACAACTCTGGCGACTTCAACCCTCCTAGGAGAGAGGCCTTCCGATAAACTAGTTGTGACCGTGCCAAAAAATAATGGGCGATTTTGGTTCCCTAATGGACAACAGCTATGTCTCAAATGTAATAACTGAGGGGTGTTATTGGAACACCTATCCCCTCAATTCTACCTAACTACAAAATTCTTTTAAGTGCTCCCCAAGTGGGGTTAAAAGTTGGTTGAGTTAAGGTAAATTTTAAGGCTCAGTTTAAATTGTGTGGCAGAGTGGGTGCACGTGTGGTATTTTAAACTGAAATTGAAAATGTAAATTCTTTGCAAAAACTATTCAAAAACAAAGGATCTTTGAAATAGGAAAGCAAATAATATGAATACTTCAAGAAATAAATGGATTTCTTTTAAAAATTGCTATGGGCAAAATATCAAGGAAGTAAACAGTAAAATTTTTATCTAGATAAAATGCAAATAAATCCTTCTTTCAATATCTGAAAATTTCTAAATAGTAAAAAGATTTATATGGCTGTAATAATGCAAGAATTTTAATACTGTAAAACAGCTAAGTGGGCAGAAAATACAGCAAAAAATTACTTTTTTTAACGAATTGGCCGAATTGAAAAAACTTGCATCGCGGGTTTTGGCAGAACAGTCGCGATGGACCGTGCGGGTTTCTGTCACACAGTCGCGATGGGCAGCGTGGGTTTCAGCCCCGAAGCTGCGATGTGCAACGTGGGATTTCGTCACACAGTCGCGATGTGCAGCGCGGCAAATGTCCGCGAAGGTGCGATGTGCAGCACGCAAATTCTCTGCGAAGCCGCGATGTGCAGCGCACAAATTGGCCGCGAAGCCGCGGTGAGCCGCATAGAAAAAAGCTACGAAGTCGCGATGAGCCGCGCGACTGTTGGGCAAAAATCTGCGAGGTGAAAGCCGTACACTGACGCCGAAAAATGAACCCGAAAATGGCAATTTCGGGCTGTTAATGGCAATAAAAAGGGGCAAAATCTAGAACAGCAATGGATCTGCTGTCTAGGATGGCAGATCTATGAATTAAACTGACTAATACTAACAAAAACTAAGATCTAAAGAAAAATTTGAGATCTAAGAATTCAAAGCCAGCGGAGTCGCCAAAAACTGTTGGCTTGGTTTTGTAACCAAGCTTAGTGCTATGGGCACCTATCAACAAGTGATAGCAGTTTCAATATTGAAAGCAAAAACAATTGTAAATCTAAATCTAAAACTAAACTAAACTAGCATGTGCATATCATAATAAACTTTTGAAAGATTTGAAAACAAGAACAAGAAATAGAATAAAAAATAACTTTGTATTAAGAATAGGGGCAAGCAAGTGCTTGCAATGGTGATACCTCCAAATGGTGAAGATTGTTGAGCAACTTCCAAGGTGAATAGCTCCAAGCTCCAAAAGTCTCTTCTCCAAGATAGCTACAATGGTCAAAATCTCATGGGAGATTTTGACAGCATGAGGATAGGAAGATGGATGGATAGAAAGTGAGGAGCCTTTACCACCTTTTTATAGTTTTTGGTGGTGGGGAATACCATTATGATTTTGAGGAAACCAATGATATTGACCAACATGGTTTAGGTACTTTTTCCCTCCTTTTTCCTTTTTTGAATATTTTGAATATTTTTATTCCCCTTTTAATATTTTTGGGAATTCTGGACCCTTTTTTAGTGTTTTTTTATGCTTTTTGAGGAAAAATATTAATTTTGAGTGGAAAAAGGGGTGTATTAAGGTCTTTTGGTGACCTTTTGATGGCTTTAGAGGCTCAAATGGTGAAAAAGTGGACAAATGGGTCATGTGAATAAGGAAATGAGCTAGTGAGCACTTTTTGGGTGTTAACACCTCTTCAACTACACCATTCAATAAAGCAGTCTTGACATCCATCTGTTGTATTTTCCATTTCATTGCTGCAGCCAAGGCAAGTACTGTTCTGATGGAAGTATACCTGGCTATAGGTGCAAAATTTTCTTCATAATCTATTCCCTCTTTCTGAGAGAAGCCACGAGCTACGAATCTTGCTTTGTATTTCTCTATACTGCCATCTGCAGCATGCTTGATTTTGTAGATCCATTTGGAAGTCACAACAGACTTCTCTTTAGGTCTTGGGACAACATCCCAAACATCATTTTTCATTATTGATTGGTATTCCTCAACCATAGCATCCTTCCATTCTTTCTTTTCCACTGCTTCTTCATAACTGGAAGCTTCTTTGTTCATAATGTCACAGAGTAAAGCAACATATCTGGTATGTGATCTGGTTCTCTTCTTTGCTATGTGTTCTTCTTCTGGAATGCCAAATATTTCTGCATCTTGAATGATCTCTCTAGCCCATGCAGGTTTCCTCTTGTGAGAGTTATCCTCACAGGGGTGGATCTACAGGTTTTTGTGGATCTTCAAATTCACAAACAACTTCTGGAATTACTTCAGTCATGGTAGTGTCTTGAAATCTAGTTTCCTTAGGTTCTTCATAAACTTCGATAGGTGCCTTCCTTGATTTGATGAATGCTGAGTTTTCATCAAATGTTACATCCCTGCTGACATCAATCTTCTTGAACCCTGGAAAGTATATTCTATAAGCCTTCAAGCTTTCATTGTAACTCACAAAGATACCCTTCTTTCCTGAAGGATCTAGTTTGGTCATCTTTTCCTTTGGGACATGAGTGTATACTGGACAACCAAATATTCTGAGATGGATGACTTCATGTTTCTTTCCAGAAAAGACCTCTTCTGGTGTCTTGTTGTCCAATATCTTGTGGGGTGTTCTGTTCTGCACATATATAGTTGTTTTAGCTGCTTCTGCCCATAGATGCATAGGTAGATCCTGGTCATGCACCATTGCCCTTGCTGCTTCCATGATTGTTCTGTTCTTCCTTTCTGCAACTCCATTCTATTGAGGATTATAAGGAGCAGTCAAATCCCTCTTAATCCCTGAATCACTACAAAGCTTCTTGAAGTCACCTGAGGTGAATTCTCCACCATTGTCGGATCTGAGAGTTTTGATATTTTTGTCAGTTTGATTCTCCATCAAGGTTTTGAATTCCTTGAGCTTATCAAACACCTCATCTTTGTTTTTTCAATAAGTATACCCAAGTCTTCTTAGAGAAGTCATCAATAAATTATACATAGTAAACATACCCACTTAGAGAACTGGATGACATAGGACCACATACATTTGAGTGGATGATTTCCAGCATATCTTTTTCCTTGCTTTCACTACTTGGGAAAACATTCTTAATATTCTTACCTTTTGCACATCTTTTGCAAACACCTTCATGTTTGGTCTTTATTTCAGGAAGACCCTCTATAGCCTTGCTTGCAATTGGAAGTTCCCTATAGTGCATATGAGAAAGTATTCTATGCCAAAGTTCACTTGGATCCATGGATTCATGTACCATGGCATGTTCAGGTTGTCCTTTTAATTTATACAAAACTCCCTCTTGCTCTCCAACCACAACTGCATCATCTATGGTATTTCCCTTTGGCCACATTAGGACTTGGCCATCCACAAATACAACCCTCATACCTTTTGCATCCAATGCAGAGATGGAGAGTAAGTTCTTCTTGAGCCCAGGTACATAAAGGACTTCTTTCATCTTCAAAGATTTTCTTGAATCTAGGTTGTAGGAGGCTTCACCACTTCCTTTGATTGGGTATTGATAATCATCCCCAAGTTTCACCTTATGGGGTGATTCATGTTTAGATAGATTCACAAAAGATTCCTTAAACCCAGTCATGTGTTTGGAAGCCCCACTATCAATCAACCAATCATTACAACCATGGGAGATAGTACCTGTGAGAGCAGAGATTAGAACATACTCCTCTTCACTTGATGAGTCATCATTACTATCATCACTTTCTTCCCTAGCCTTCTTCTTTGGAGGTTCATCATCTTCGGCAACATGAGCATGGTACTTTCTTTTGTTACCCTTCTTCTTCTTGCTGGAGTTGTTGTTGTTGTGGTTGTCCCTTTTGTTCTTGGGACATTCTGAAGCAAAGTGACCCTTCTCATTACAAGTGAAACACCTTAGATCTTTCTTGTCTTTGTGAAAATGATGAAAAGATTTCTTCTTGTGATGGGATGGCTCCCTCTTGAACTTGCCCTTCTTAGTGTGAGCTGTGAGAGCTTGATCTTCATTTCCCATCTTCTCTTCTCTTGCCACAAGCCTTGCTTCTTCTTGAGAACATTCCTCCCATAATCTACTAAAGGAGATTAACTTCTTTCTGGCACAGATCCCCTGGATAAAAGAGTCCTATGACCTAGGTAGGCCATTCAAAGTAGTCATAACAATTTCACCATTCTCCACCATTTCATCTACAACTTCAAGTTCCTTGATGTGAGAGACCTTGGAGAAATAGGATTGAATGGTTTCTCCATTCGACATCTTGACCCCTTTCAATTGATTCTGCAGGGTCATCTTCCGATTTATGTTCTTTCCTTCAAATAGCTTGGTCAAAGAGTCAAACATAGCCTTGGGTGTCTTTAGAGAAGACACATGGGGTATGAGATGGTCTTTGATAGAATCAGTAATGATTCTCTTTGCCTTGAACAAGTTCTTCTTATGCAATACCTTAGCCTCTTCATCCTCTAGGATAGGGATGTCTTCTTTTATATATGTGTCCAACTCATTCTCTTCCAAGATTAACCCAATCCTATACTTCCAAGCTCGGAATTTATCAGCCCCTTCAAGATTATCCTCAAGCTTGGTGTGGTGAGACATCTTACAGAGTACTTCAAATGGAAATAAAAAAGATTTAGGTCTTACCACTTGAAATGCTGAAAACTGGATTTGGTCCTGGATTAGGGTTTCTTGGAAAAACCCTAAAAATTCAAAATGTGAATTTCATCTTTTTGAAAGGATAGCAAGATGCGCCTTGATGAGCTAATCATCCTGGTGTAGTCAGAATTTGAGAT
Organism: Larix kaempferi; assembly: GCA_027924585.1. Classification (NCBI taxonomy): domain Eukaryota; kingdom Viridiplantae; phylum Streptophyta; class Pinopsida; order Pinales; family Pinaceae; genus Larix; species Larix kaempferi. The sequence goes on along the minus strand of BSBM01000951.1, from coordinate 6,391,858 downwards.
CAGCAAAGCTTTACCCTTCAGATTTGCCTTTTTGTCCTCCCGGGTTCACTAAGGAGAGTCCTGAATTAGGGTTTGAGTTTCTCGAAGATCTACCCAACGAAAATTCTCTATCCAAAGCTCTAAACTTTGATTTTTGCAAGGAGCTTCCTGCTATGTCTTCAGATTTCAGAAATTCCTATTTTTGTGGAAACCCTAATTTTTAGGGCCAACTATGAAAATGCTTAGAATTGAATTCTGATTGGACAGATAGATTCTCCTTGATGAGTAGAGTCAATATACTATACTTCTTTTCCAAATACTATGGAGAGAAACCCAATAAACAAGAAACTCAAGTTTTCATCACTGCAAAATGTCTTCTTCTCAGGTTAGCTCTGATACCATGTTAAATTTTGAGCATTAATTCACAATACTCTTGGATCTTTACTGAGAGAATAACATATACAGTATATCAATGCATAACAATCACAATAAGAATGACAGGCATCACAAGAATCAAAAGCATGAGAGACAAGAGACACAGAGTTTCTGTGGGGAAAACCCTAAGGTGAAAAACCCCACAACTTTCTCAAAGATAGAGAGAGCAATGGCTCAACAAAAGTACAACCAAAATACACTTGAGATAGTCTCCTAGAGCAGATGATCCTCCTCCTCACTAGTGCACCACTTTCTAAGTGAGAGACGTTTTTCTTTCTGAATGATACAAATAGAGATCTCCCGATCTCTATTTATACTTAACCTGTTTGCCTAGTTACACTATGGGGCCGACTTGTCTATCTAGATACATCCATAATATAATATATATTTCAGGGCTGACTCCACACATGGTGGTCTAATAACCCATCGGCAAGTACACACACTTGCGACACTTGTCAATCCACATGATGACACTTCCTTATAGAGGAATAACACATCTCTAATAAGGGTATAATAAATATATATGAAATACATTCTGAAGTTACATATACATCAACACACTCCACCACTAAAAACCTATAAATAGGTGATGGAGGCCCCTCATTTCATATCCACAATCATTTGTATCCTTACTCTCCCAAAATCACTCTTGAAACCCTAGCTCACCCTTGAGCTACTTTTACACTTGAGTGCCCCTTTGGTCCATTTCCAAAACCCTTTGGAGAAAGAGAAAGGAACAACACTGGAGCTTGGAGCAACCCTCTTGGACTATTGCAAAGGCTTCATCAACCTTCACATTGGAGGTATAATCAATACAAAAAATGCATTTCATTATCTTGTCTTTTCTGTGTATGCACATGCTTAGAGTAGTTTACTGTTTTACTATACTGTCTTTTATTTACTGTATTTTTTGAACTACTACTAAGGAGTCCCTTCTCCTTAGTAGGTGCTCATTTGCACAAGCTAGGGTGAAAACCCCAGCTACAGTTTTGGTGACTCCACTTGTGTTCCTTTGAATTTTTGGTTATAGTTTTAAAGTTTTAAAGATTTTATATTTTCTGCAATATTTTTTTGTTTTTTCCTTTCGGTTGTCCCTTTCGGCTGCCGTAAACCGCGTCTTTTGCCCCCACAGTTGCATTCCGACTGCCTCTTTCAGACTGTTACCTGTGATCCAACCGCGGCTCTCAGATTGTTACCAGCGATCTCTCGGTGGTTTTGAGTCTGTTACCTGCGATCTGACCGTGGATCTCAGCCTGTTTTGTGCGGTTCGACCACGGCTGTTCACCCATTTTCCCGTAGGTTGTTTGCGGCTTGCAGCCCTTTTTTTGCTACCCGCCTGCACATTTCGAACTTTTTCCTGCGTCCAGCCTACGGATTGCATCCCTTTTTCTGCTACCCGCCTGCACCTTTCATCCTTTTTCCCGCGTCCCGCATGTGGCTTTCAGCCATTTTCCTGCAACCCGCCTGCGCATTTCAGCCTTTTTCCCGCGTCTCGCCTGCGGGTTTCAGCCATTTTCCTGCAACCCGCCTGTGCATTTTGGCCTTTTTCCTCCGTCTCTCCTGCATCTTTCAACCATTTTCCTGCAACCTGCCTGCGCATTTCTTCCCTTTTCCCACGGTCCACCTGCGTCTTTCATCCAAGTTCCCGCAACCTAACCGCGACTGTCGACCTGTTTCTCGCAGTCCGACCGCTTAGATTTGCCATAGACCCACGGTCTATTTTCTACACTTTTTCCATTGTTTTGAACCCAACACTTTGCTACAATATTTTCTGCACCTGTACAGCCATCTGTCCTATCTACAGCCATAATTCCCTACAACTTTTTTTCTGCAGTATTATTTCTGTTCCATTTACAGAATTTTTTTTTAAATTTCAGCATTTTAATTGAAAAGAGAAAATTTTGCACTTCAAAGTTTAATTTCTGTATTGTTATTTTTAGTTAGAAATTTGCTCACCCCGTGGCACTTTTACTTGGGTTCATCATCTCACATTCACACACTCTGTCACCTAATTCAAGTGAGCCCTAAAATACTACTTAACACAACCAACATTCTAACCCCACTTGGGGAACACATAAGAATCTTGTAGTTAGGTAGGATCGGGGGGATAGGCATCCAAATAACACCCCTCGGTTGCTTACACTTGAGACATAGCTGTTGTCCATTAGAAAACCAAAATCCCCTAGTATTTTTTGACATGGTTTAAAACCAATTTATCGGGAAGGCCTCTCCCCTAGGAGGGTTGAAGTCGCTAGACTAGTTCTAGAAGCCTGAGTGAAATACCGCAATCCATTCAATAACCGAAGGATACCTTTCGTAGTTCTCATTGTATCACCCATATGGGGATACAACGGTGATAGAACCAAACGACAGATTCACACTGCCGAACGTGTCATGAACGGGGTATCTTAGTTTCTTTTCTTCTAGGATTGACTACCTGGTGTCCCTCCTGGTAGGGGGATATCTTTAGCCACTTGGCTCTACTATCCATATTGTCTGACTTGGATTTCATCACCTTGCAGAGGATATGTCTAGTTGAGTCAGAATACTATTTAGCTAGGTGTTTGCATGCTCCCTTACCTCCTTTTGGTCTAGTAAGTCCACTATTTCTATTTTCTAGGAAACCTGCTGCTTGTTGGTATTCTGACCATTTCTGTTGATACTCCACTTATTGTAGCACAACTGTTACAGTAAGTGTTTTGAGTTGGTTGTTGGCCTGAGTGCCATATTTTTTTAGCTCTCTTTCTGCACACTCGGTTGCATTAGGGTTTTTGAGTTGTTTTTCACTCAACACAACCCCCAGATACTTGACACCATCTGTCACCATTGAGTCCCCGAGACATTATCGGTGCCTCTAGGGTGAGCCCCCACAGCACGGTTCACTTGACATCACCCGTCATAGACGTAGATCTTCATCACTTGATACCACTCATCATAGATCTCGCGCTTTGTCACTTGACTCCACTCATCAATGGCATAAAACTTCGTCACCCGATCTAGACGCCCCTTATTTTACCTCTGATTCTGAGGCAGAGTCCTAGAACCCCACTTACACTACACCAACCAGCCCCATGGATGGCATGACTTCCACCCCTTTCTTTGTAGGGACCATTGGTGGAGCATCCACCACCACACCAGCTATTACACCTGCTTTGGGTCTGCCCTCGATGGGGCCCACATCTACCATTCCGATCACTGTACCCATTCCAGTAGCTAGCATACCTATCCCCACTCCATCAGTGACTCACACTACCCTTGGCGGTGCAGGACCATCCCATACCACTTTGGTTCCTCCACTTGGGGGCAACATCCCAAACCCAACCCCTCCACTTGGGGGCATTGGCCCCAACATGGTCACAACCACTAGTATGTCACATCCTTCTACTAGTTTGCCATTCATGGCTAGTCTCAACCTTCTTGACCTAGCTAGACTGACTAACGATCCCATCAGACATGACCCTGCGGGGCCTCGCATTCCCACTAAGATCTCCTCCGACATCCCTAAGTTTGAGGGCAAGGCAGGTGAGGACCCGCAGAACCATATTATGTCCTTCCATCTATGGTGTTCCTCCAACTCCATAGTGGATGACTCTATCTGCCTCCGTTTGTTACAGCACACCCTCATTGGCTTTCCATCTAAGTGGTACATTGAGCAGCCTCATGGGACCCATGCCAACTTTACTTCCCTTGCCTTGACTTTCCTGCAGTTCTTTCAGTTACCTGTCCGCTATGACACGGGAGTTGGGATCCTACTGTCTTGCAGACAAAACACGACTACCCACATCACTGACCACATTCATGAGTGGCATCGACGCCACAGCCTCTGCAAAATCAAGTTAGATGACCGTATCTTCTTAGATTGGTTTCTAAAATCCCTCCTTCCTACCATTGCCAAGGATGTGGCATCCGAATGACCCCATTCTGAAGAAGAAACCATCCTCAAAGCCCAACAATTTGACCTTATTTACGCCCAGTCTAGTTACCTATATTCCATCATCCATGAAACCCCCATGGTGATTCCTCCCAATACGATGTGCTGGGGGCATCCCATGCTGCAAATGGCATCATTGGCCATATAGCCTCACATAACCATCCATTTTCCATAGCACGTCCTAGCCATGGCTCCAACCTTTCGCGGGCTACATCTCAGACTGGAGCAACCAATTCGTATGCTCCCACGGCACATCACCATCATTTCCACGGACCCTCATTTCCACCTCAGTGCTTTGGCCATGCCGCCCCTGCTTACACCCCAGCAGTTGCACCTCAGCCATATTACCACCCACAGGCTGCACCAGCTCCTGTGTCCTCTCAAGCTCGACCGGCTTATTACCCATCACAAGTAGCCCCTGCGGCAAACCCACAACCCCTTCCACAAACATTTCAACAACATCCACAAGGTTCAGCACCTGCACCGTCTCCACCTACTTATTATCCACCACAGCCTGCTCCCGCACCTGCACAACCCCAGAACCCACCTGCTACCCAAGGGAAAGTGTATGCCCAACAGAATCCGTAGCAGAACCAAAAAGACCAGCGCCAATAGGTCCAGCAAAACCATGGCAAAGGCCGTAACCATGGGAACAACCCCCCTCTAGACCAAGGCAGTCAACCTCCCAATTCCCCCCAACAACAATAACTCAGAACCTGCCAACCAGAACCCTGATCGGCCACCAAAACAAGCCAAAAATCCTAATTTGCAAACAAACCATCCTTGTTCTATTTGCGGGGACTATGGCCACTACACTCATGCTTGCCCAAATTTGGAGCGAGCTCAAAAACTATGGACCGATGATGCCCATCGCCAAGGGCATGCGGCTCCTCAAGCACTGCCCAACCCCCCACCACCTCAACATCAACCCTTGGTGTTACAAAACCCCTTACCAACCCAAGGCGTAGTGAACACTCAGCCGTTGGCTCCCCCTCAAGGAAACGTGCCACCACAACAACAGATCACTTATGCTGCTCCTGATTAGCCCATGACAGACTCAGGTACCCACCAGTTGTTAATGATGTCATCTTCCGATATCAACCTCCAAACCCATCGAAACAAATATGGCTCCACCCCTGAAGCCCCTCCCGCCGACAAAAACACTAATTCTCATCCCACGGATCAGACGTTACATATACCTCCGGCTCCACTAGATGGTGCCTCCAAAGCACCTCTCTTCCCACTTCATTGCATCAACAATAATCCCAATCCTTGCACTGCATCTAATTACAACATTGTAGATGACTTAGCCCAGTCTCCCGCAGCCATGTCTGCATTAGAAGTCTTAAAAAAATGTCCGTCACAGTGCAAGACTTTGCTCTCTGCCATTGGTGCTATTGACCCAAATGATTCACGACTGATGGCCTTCGATTTGGACCAATCTGAACCACGCCTGCCTTCCACTTTAGCATTCCATGTTTCTGTTTCCGTTCGAAATATTGTCATCCATCGGTGCATTATCATTGAAGGTTCCTCTACATGCGTTATGTCCACATTCATTTGGCAGAAGTTGGGATCCCCTACTCTCCAGCAGTCCACCACTGCATTGTGAGCCTACGACGACCGTTCGGATCAACCCCAAGGTCTCTTAGCTAATGTCCCTGTCCAATTGGCTAGAAAAGCCGTGCTTATTGACATAGAGGTCATCAATGCCCAACTTGATTATAACCTCTTACTTGGCTGCATCTACATGTATGCCATGCGGGCGATTGCCTCATCCATTTTTCATACCATGATGTTCCCCCATGAAGGACGTGTGGTCAAGGTCGATCAACTCACCTATTATGATACCAATGCCCCCGGTGCACCCAAAAATGTTATCCCCATGGTTGAACAACCTATTTGTGGTGCAACTACCTCGTTTGTTTCCTCTGTGGGACCCGGAGTTTACTCAGATATGCCGATGACCTCAACATTCCAATCCATTCCACCCCCATCACCTGTGACCAAGGTATTTGACCGATGTACCCTTTCCCACAATACACAAACACCCAACAATCAACCGCCCTTGTTACCCAAACCACCGTTGGTACCTAGTCACATTGGTGTTACACCCATCCACACAATCCCCTTCCTATTCCCTCCCTCGAGAGTAGTAAGTGCCTTGGTTATGGCTACTCTCAACCTCCTCGGGTTAACCTTAGGATTGCCCATGTGGTATATTTCACCTCCCGTTCCCCCGCCGACAGCAAATGTCATCCTACAACCGATGCAACCCATTGCCACTACTAGTCAACCACCTTCCGGTGTCACTACCCCTTCATCATCTATGAATCTCCCCCCTCTTATCAAGCACACTCGGGGTAGAGTCCCACAACCATACACTGCTGTACCCCCACCCAAAACAGTTAAACCCCCCCATGTTTCGTGCTCCTCCCAAATGCTCGTTGTGTGATGAGTTAGGCCATCCCACCCATCAATGTCCACAATTACCTGCATTACAAGAGCACATT